>VDFB02000015.1:510835628-511162344 GCA_007258455.2 Sequoia sempervirens
AGATTGTGTATGGAGGTAGCCCCAGAACAGCTCCAGAATTGAGGAAGATGGACCAAGAGAAGAAAATAAGTGTTGAAGACGAAGATTTTGTAGAACACATCAAGGATATACATGATAAGGTAAGAGAACATATTAACAAGATGAATATGCAGTATAAGGCTAAGGCAGATCAGAAAAGGAGGTATAAGGAGTTTCAGATTGGTGATGAAGTGATGGTCCACTTGAGGAAAGAAAGGTTTCCAGTGGGAACATATAAAAAATTGAAGATGAAGAATTTTGGTCCCTGTAAGATTTTGAAGAAGCATGATTCACATAATGCATATGAGGTAGAGTTGCCTGATGGAATCAACATTTCCCCTGTGTTCAACATTTCAAATTTGACAGAGTATCATGAAGGTGGCGTAGAGGAAGTACCAATGATGGAACAGTGTAGGATTCCAGCACCTACTTCAGAAAAGGAGGAGATTAAAGCAATCTTGGATAGTGATGTGGGAAGGAGTACTAGAAATAGGCAGTATGAAGAATATCTAGTGAAATGGAGAGGAAGGCCTGTTGAAGATTCATCCTGGCTATCTAAGGCAGTGGTTGACCGATTGGGTTTTCCTCAACCATCTAAGACGTGATGGGGTCACTTCTCAAATTACTCTGGGTGTCTGATGCAGGAGCATCCAGTGGTGTAAGGGCAATCTTGCATCACCCAAAAATAGTTAAATTTCAAGTTTCTCAGTTTTTAGATGTTTTTATATTTTTGGATACCCTTTTCGTCATAATGAAATTCCCAATTTACAATTTTTAATTTTGGTTCCTGGGTTGAAAGATATTGCAGTTTTAGTTTCCCAGATTTGCACCTGAAAATGTTAGATTTGAGGCACTTAGAGCTCCGGATCGGCCCCGAAACTTGCCAAAATTGGTGTAGCGAATTTCAAGCACGTTCTTGACTTTGAGACCTTTCCAACGGTTTGAACGGTTCGTGAATCGGAGTCATGGATCAAAAGTTATGACCCCGCAAAGTTGGCGCACTTTCGAGAAGATACAGTTGCAAATGCTCTTTTGAAATTTGAACTTCATGTTGTAAATTTTCGGTGCCAAACCGCCTAAAATCAAATTGAATGTTGTTTTGGCTCCAAACTAATGAGGGGCTCTATTTATGGGCGGGTTTCTAATTTTTGGGTAAATTTTTGGGGATCAGCTCACACATTGCGAAGGGGTTATTCTGTGGCTTTTTGTAACTTGCATGTGTTGTAGAACTTGGGGATTTGAGATCCTCTGCATGTAAGAAGCTCCATTTTATGAATAATAAAATTTATTCTCTTGTTTATGGGTTATTTTCTAAGTCTCAGGTTGTGCCTTCATCAAGGGCCATAAAATAATTTGGCCTAAAGGCCATGATTAAATGATTTACATGTTGGTGAATGTTGAATATGTGATATTATAGAGGGAATCCCCCTTGAAATTATTGTATAATTTAATGAATTCAATAATTTTAAGGTGAGATGTAGAGAAGCATAAAGTAGATATGTGTATTACAAAGGAATATACATAGAGCGAAAGAAATAAAACATGTGTATTAAACTTATTATTTATGGTATTATTGGAATCGAGAGAGTTACAAAAGGAATTAATTTACAGATTCCTAATATACAAGCATTTGTAAGGAAAGGAGTGTGGCAAGTGATAGGTCATATTGAAGAGGGGAGCATGCCCTTGGTTGGAATTAGGGTCATATGCCCCTAGGATAAGGGTGTGAGTAATGAATAAAATCAAGCTATATAGAAGCATGTAGAAAGAACAAATAATAAAAAATAGGAACATATATCAAGGAATTTTAAAAGATAAAATACATTTTCGTGGATAAAATGAGAAAATTCATACCATATAGAAGATGGTGGAGAGATTTTCTATATAAAAAAATTGTGTGAAATAGAGCTATATTTTTAAGATGTGATTTATTTCATGACGGAGGTATGTTAAAGATAAAGGAATTTAAGAATTTGAAGGTTGATTTTTAGGAATTGTATAAATAGAGCCCTTTTACTATTCATTTTTCTTGTATTGTGTTAGTAGATAGCATTGATAAAATAAATATCATCATACTACTTAATATGATATTATATTATAGTATAAAAATTTTGTGGTACCATATAATTAGAGTTCCATGTCCTATAGAGACACATAAGAAGGTCGTGTGATATTGCACACTAAACTAAATAACTTATAGTAATGCCTACGATTATTAGACATTGAATGGAGATAGGCAAGAGGTTGTGTAGTACTACAAAACCTCCAAACATGCTATTTGGATAATTTCTAGACACATACATGGGTCATATATGCCTTAAATATCATTAAACACACTTTAACATGCCTACATAAGCTATAAAAAGGATAAATATAATAAAGGAAAATTATAAGTTCTTTTAAGAGACAATAATTAAGAGTGTTTATAAAAGGATGTAAGGAAAATACATTGTGAAAAGGAATTAAGATGTCATTTAAGGAATAGAAAATATAGATAAGAACATTAGGACATGAATGAGTAAGAGGAAGACATACATATTGTTGGAAAATTGTGTTGTCATTAATGTAAATAGATAATTGTTGCATTAATGTCAACCCTTGAGGAAGAAAGTTTCTTCAATTGTGTTGGTTGTATTATGTTGTCATTAGTACCATCACAGGTGTCAACCTCCAATATAGCAACGATGAGTAAGTGCTTATGGATATCAACCTATTGTGTGGTTGAGACACTAAGAAGGTGTTGAAGATATTGATTTGGTGTTTGTGGTGTTTGGTTTCCAAGTGCTTTTGAGAAAATTTGAATAAAAGAGAGTTTATGTGATAGAGTGGTGTTCAGTGTTTTTCTCTGCACTTCTTCATGGTTGAAGATATTCCCATGTGATTTGGACATGATGATCAAAGGTGTTATATCCAAATTTTTAGGTTTTGGATCATTCTACTGTGGAAGGTGTGTTTGATAGTATGTTTGTCTGGTGGAAAAGGGGGTCTGGGAGAAATGAGATTGCCCTGCATTTCTTTGTAGTGAAACTTTTGGTGTTTTGGATATGGGAACATTCTTATAATGCTTGTATCTACCTTCCCTTGAAGTTTTGGGTGTTGAGTTGTTCTGCAAGGTTTTCTGGTGTGTTGGATGTTTGTGCTAGTATGTCTGGTTGCACAAAATGAAGATGTTCTTGAGTTTCAGGTGATTACAGTAGTTGTGCAAAATATTTTGATGATTATGAAATATTCTAAGATTTATAAATAGTCTGGAGTGTCGTTGTGTGGTCTGCAAGATATTTTCGGACCTTGAGACATGTGTGCATGGAGTCGCCTATTATTTTTAGTGCTAATTGTTGATTGAGGAAGTGTTGAGAAGCATGTTTGTGTAGATTTTAGTCCCAATTAAGTAATTCCATCATTTGGTTTCACTTCTTTATATTGTGGAGGTGTTTGGTGTCGACCTATTTGGTGTTACACAGTAGAGGTGTATATGTTTCATTAAGACCAACCTAATTGAGATTGTTATAGGACGCAGAGGGTATAAATGCAAGGTAAATTATTGTGTGGATGTAGTTCAAAGTGTGTATGATGTAAAATATAGGAAAGTGATAAAGTGTGTTTATTTGAGTGTGAGCCTTAATGCTTATGAATTCCTAATGCAGTGAGCAGACAATGTCTACATTTCAGTCTATTTGATGAGTTGCTTGTGCTTTAGTTGAACTATACCTTCAACATATGAGAGATGCATTATTAGCATTTCAAATTGGCAATGAGTCGCCCCTTCTGATTTCTTCTTTCTTCTAGATAGTGAGTCTTTTAGCAGTGAGCCACTGGAAGTAAGCCTCTCTTTATATTTTTGGGTAGTGAGCCTTATTATATTCGGTGTTGCAATTCATATATTAGTGACCTAATCCTCACAGTGGTTTTCCCTTCTTGGGTTTTCCACATAAATCTAGTGTTCATATGTGTTTAGTATGTTTTCATTACTGCTTTACATGTTTACATTATGTTAATGCATGTTAATGGTTTAATGGTTTTCAAGGGTTTGAAAACTATTGAAGATCTAAATGTTAATGATGATTTATGATGTCTTAAAAATATACAACTGATTCACCCCCGCTCTTAGTTTTCCTATGCATCTAACAATTGGTATCATATCTATGGTTCTTAGGAAGAATCTTAATTGCTTGAGGTAGATCTAGATGGCGCATAGGAAAGGTGTCAAAGATCCCTTTTTTGATGAAACAAATTATACCTATTGGAAAGCTAGGATGAAGTCTTTCTTAGTCTCCCTTGGATTTGGTGTTTGGTAGTTTGTTGGAAGAGGTTATACTATGCCTGAAAATGGACCATCAACTAATGATGAGATTAAGGCATATAAGAATAGTGGAAAAGAAAGGAATGAAATCTTGAGTGGTCTTACTAATCTAGAACTTATGAAGGTTATAAGCTACAAGTCTTCTAAAGATGTTTGGAAAAGGATGGAAGTAATCTATGAAGGAGATGACAAGGTCAAACAAGTGAAGATGCAGATCTACAAATCCAAATTTGAAACCCTAAGGATGTCTAAAGATGAAGATATTTCTACCTATATGCTTAGATTTGATGAAGTTGTCAATGCCATCAATGGTCCTGGTGGAAATCTGAATGAAAGCAAAGTTGTGAAAAGGGTGTTAAGAACTCTACCTAAATATTATATTCATAAAGTTTTTGCTATTGAAGAAGCTCAAAATTTGGATCATTATTCTAGAGATCAGATGTTTGGTGCTTGAAATTTTGAAATGAGAGAGTTTAGTCAAGATAATGCAAACAAAGAAACTTCTTATAAAGTTTACAAAGTGGAAAAGGGTGATGGGTTAGATCCAGATGATCTTGATGACATGGAAGAGAACATTTTGAGGAGATTGAAAAAGGGTATTGGAAAATATAGAGGTAAGCTACCTTTCAAATGTTTCAATTGTGGAAAGATAGGTCATTATGCATCTAAATTTCCAATCAAAGTTACTAATGACAAACAAAAGGATCATAAGAGTAAATTTTTCAAGAAGAGTTATTATGTTGAAAAGGACATTGGTGTTTTTGATGACGAAGAATCAAATTATCAGAATGAAGAAAGTGATGAATGCTTGTTCATGGCTTTAAATGTTGGAACTAATTCTACTAATCCTTAAAGATGTGTGAAGGAAAATGCTTCATAAATAGATCATAACATTGAAGGAAGTATGTTAACTTCTTTTCATGCTAGAGAGGAGAATAATTACTAGATCATTGACAGTGGATGCTCAAATCATATGACAGGTGATAAGAGTAAGTTTGTTAAACTTGAAAAGTATGATGGTGGTCTTGTTAAGTTTGGTGATGATTCATCTACTAGAAGATCTATGGAAAAAGTTCAATTAGTTTTGATGGAAAACATAGTACAGATGATGTTATTTATGTCAAGGGTCTCCAACATAATCTTCTAAGTTCAGGAAAAATGTGTAGAAAAGGATATAATCTTGTATTTTAGAATGGTGGTTGTGAAATCAGAAAAGGAAGCTTCGGTATTCTGGCTGCTACTAGAACAAGGATAGGAGGTAATGTATAGATCAACTCAAAGGTAATGGTTCAAAGTTCTTTATAGCTCAAAATAATGAAAGTTGGCTATGGCATAGAAGAATGGGTCACATTAATTTTGATAGCCTAGCAAGGATAAGCTTTATTGAAGTTGTGAGAGATTTTCCAAATATTACAAAGCCCATCAATGCAATCTACAAAGAATTTCAAGTTGGAAAGAAAACATAGGCAAGATTCAAGAAAAAGGAATATTCTACCATAGGCCCCTTGAAGTTAGTGCATATAGATCTGTGTGGAACTACCAGAATTAGAAGAACATGTGGTGATAGGTATTTCATGTTATTAATTGATTATTATTTAAGAATGTCTTGGGTTACATTTCTCAAAGAAAATTCATAAGCTCTAGACAATTTTAAAGCATTTAAGGCTATGGTTGAGAATGAAATGAATCTAAAAAGTAAATGTTTGAGGTTTAATAGAGGTGGCGAGTTTACTTCAAATAATTTTAACATTTTTTGTAAAGATCATGGAATAAAGAGGCATTTGTTAGAGCCTATAACTCCTTAATAGAATGGAGTTGTAGAAAGGAAAAATAGAATAGTTTAGGAAGTAGCTAGGAAAATGATGAAATAAGCTAATATTTCAGATGTCTATTGGAGAGAAGCAATTCATAATGCAGTTTACATTCTTAACAGAGGATGAGAAAGATCAAATAGTTTAAAAACTCCCTATGAGTTATGGTATCGTGATCCTACAAAGCTGGTTTACAATTTTTGGGAGGAACCGATTTTTGCTGAAATCACATATTTTTAGAAAATATAATGATTTAAGCCTTAAAGGGTTCCATTTAAAGAATTAAATTTGAAGAGGGTTTGATCAAACTACCTTAAATCAAACCCCCTTGGATAGAACCCTGCCAGTTTTAAACCATACCTATAATGGAGACTCCTTTACACCTATCCAAATGTTGATAAAAAACCACTTTTGATTTACCTTTTGGGTGATCAAATGAATTCATTTAAAATTTATTTTTTGTAAGTATGTAGTCCTTATTATAAGCTTCCCAAAAATTATAATTTTAAATAAATTTAATTTAATTATTATATTTATTTTTTATTTCTCATGAATGTAGGTTTTTCACGAAAATCAAGCTCTGTTCTGCACATGTGGAAAAATAGTAGATTATTAAAAAAATAAAATTAAAAATATTAGTGCACTAGATATTGAATTCCTTGATCCAACAAATAAAAAAAATTAAATTTTGATACATACAAAAAAAGTTACGCGTTATACGGTCGCGCTATGTCTGAATTATAATTGGTTTGAATTGAAACTTTATTAAAGAAAAAATATTTATAAAAAACTATCTAACCAAGTGGAAGCACTAGATATCAGAGTTACAAATCTAAATTCGAAATAATTAGAATTTTATCCTTCATGGAAAAAAAGGTATGCATTATACGATGAGCGTCACTTTTTAAAAATGTTGTTTTCTAAAAAAAACTAGTTTTCGAGGGAGATGGAAAAAGAAGTGCAATATGATTCCAAAAATTCTGAAAAAAATATATTTAGAATATATAGACAAAATGTCACAAAAATCTAGTTTGCATCATCTTCAAATTCCTCACGGTTTAGCTGCTATAGGTTCTTGAAAGTGAAGATTTAATTAATAAAAATTATTTCAGTGTCCAGTTTGGCCAAAAATTTTAAACCACTATTGTGAAATATTTCAATTTTTTTTTTTGGAAGCAATAATAATGAAGATATAATGCTCAATAATTTGACCAAAACAATAATATTGAAAAGAAGAAAAATGACACTGACAATGTCTATATTAATATAATAGGCTACATGAGCCTCTTGAACATACAACCCACATAAAGTACAACAAGATACAACCAAAAAAGGGAATTATTTTTTACTTACAATGCATAAATAAATCCACATACAACTATGTGAAATCAAGAGGAATGTTCTTTCAACAAATGTCACTACAAAGAAAATAACTATCAAACGGTGGCAAAGAATAATCATTTTTTTAATATTCAAAGAAATTCATATAATAGCTAGCAAACCAAAAATGAAAATGACTAAAGAGGTCATTAGAGAACACACGTCTTCAAAAGATGATGTGGTTTCCACTATGTATTAACACCTTCAATCTCCCCCTTAATTCTTAACATGCAAACACCCATCATTTGCCTTAATATTTCAAAATTTAATTTTGAAACTGCCTTGGTGAACTTATATCAAAAATTTGATCATTGGTTTTACAAAACCTCAATTGAACCCATTTCTCAGCCACAATATTTCTAACAAAGTGATATTTAACATCAGTGTGTTTGGTTTGAATATGAAAGAAAAGTTTTTTTGTGATATCAATTGTTGAATTATTATCAAAATATGTAATTTAGTTGGCAGATTTGTTTTTATCTGAAATGAACCATAATTATCCTCAACCATATTGCTTGAAACTTGATTCTAAAGTTAAAAAACTATACTCAAATTTGGTTGAATGTAAAGACACTGATGATTGATTTTTAGAAGAAGAAGAAATGACACTTGAATGCAAACAAAATGCATAACCCAAAGTAATTTTTCTATCATCAATAGAACTATCCCAATCAATGTTTGTTTATCCAATCAAACCAAATCATTTGTAGGTGCATACAAAATTCCAAAACTACTATTGCTCTGAACATACCTTAGAACCCTTTTCATTGCATAAAAGTGAGTTTTAATTAGATTTTGTAGAAACATTGAAAGAAAAATAACAACATACATGATTTATGGTCTAGTAGTTGTCAAATACATAAGAATACTAACCAAACTTTTGTACAATGTTGCATTTACCTTTTATGAACCATCATCCTTAATCAACGTTTTCATTCATGTTCAAGAGTGTGTTTATACATTTGGATTTTTCATTTTTTATTTATTAAGTAAATCATTACCATATTTTCCTTGTGAAGAGAAAATTCCATAATTCATTTATCTTACCTCTATTGCAAGCAAATAATGCATTAAAACCAAATCTATCATTTCAAATTCATTATTCATGACATTTTTGAACTCATCCATTAAATCTTCACTATTTCCTCTGTAAATGAAATATCAACATATAGAAAAATTATAAGTAAATCACCTATACTTCAAAATTTCACATATAGTGTGGGCTCACTTTTGCTCAAGTTTTAAAACCATTTTTTTGAAGATAACCATATATCCTAGTATACCATACTCTAGGTACCTATGTGAGTCCATAAAGTGTTTTTTTCAACTTGTATACTCTTTGTTCTTGTCTTGCATTCCAATAACTAGGTGGTTTTTATACAAAGACTTCTTAATTCAAATAAACATTCAATTTTTTTATTTAACATCAAATTGATAAACTTTTTTCCTATGTTGGGTTGATAATGATAAAATTGTTCTTATGGTGTCTAATCTAGCAAGAAGAGAATATTTTTCAATGTAATTAATATTTGGTTGCTGAGAAAAAACCTTTGTCACCAATCTTTCTTTATGCCTTTCAATGGATCCATAAAATCATATTTATTTTTGTAGATACATTTCTACCCAATAACATCTTTTTTAGGTGGAAGATCAACTAGTTCCCACATTTCATTCTTTTCAATTTGAGAAATTTCTTCATTCATGGATTTAATCCATACTTATTGTTTTATTGCATCTTCAAATTTCATTGGTTCAACTTGAAAAATGAGACAAAATAGAAAAAAATATAGTTGCATCAAGACTAGTACTGCCTTCATATTTTTTCTTGACTTTTTACCTTCCTTGGAGGAGGAATTGAACTCAAAGAAAGCCTAAATGGAAAAGGTAATGAGCTTGGTGAAGGTGATGCAATAGGATTTGAGCTATTTCGTGGGCCATGAGGAGAAGATGAAACACCTTGCTCCAAATTAATAACTGTTTTCTTTTCCAAACTTCCATTTCATTGAGATTCATTTTCAACAAAGATAACATCTCTATTAACAATTATATTTTTAATCGTTGGATGATATTATAATGAAATAACTTATATAATAGAAGAATATGATATGAGATATTCTAAAAATACTTGATAATAACTGAAAATAACAAGCCACTTCGAGGGAGAAACCTCTAAATATCCCCAATGAGAACACAACTCATAATATGATGATGAAATAAGACTCACTACCTCCTATATATACCTATTTATGTGTAGGATATCACCCAGGCCAACTTAGATAGCCCTATATAAGCCTTAGGCCAACCTAAATAACTAAATAACAATATAATAAAGATAATATGACTTAATTAAGAGTTAATATAGCCACAAGCCAACTATTCATAACGTAATGTACACCAATAGTAAGGGTGTAGCATGCCCCCCTCTTCAAAAAAGCATTTTCCTCAATGCTAATCAAGTGTGGATTCTTCTGAATGAACTCATGATCCTCCCATGTGGCATCTTCAACTACTAAATTCTTCCATTAGATGAGATACTCAGTGAGAGTTCTATTCCTCAGCTTTTTCGTGCATGTTTGATGAATGCACTCTAGTTCCAAAATGATTCTTCCTTCTTCATCGAGCTATGGTAGTATTGTTTGAGTTAGAATATTATTCCCAACTACCTTCTTCAAATAAGAAACATGAAAAACTGGATGTATCTTTGTTGTTGGTGGAAACTCTAGCTTGTAGGAAACACTACCGATCTTTTGCATGATTTGGTATGGTCCATAATATCTTGGAGATAAATTATTATTCTTTTTCTATTGCTTCAGTGAGATTTTCTTATAAGGCTGCAATCTCAAGAAGACCCAATCCCCAACTTCAAAACTTCTTTCGCTACGATGTTGGTCCACCTGCTGCTTCATTAAATTTTCTGCCATGGCTAAATTCTCCTTGAGTCCTAAAAGTACATGTTGATGAAGCAAGTGGTCCTCTACTACCTGAAATCTTTGTGAAACCTTGAATGATGATGTGATGGAAGGAGGATGATATCCATCTAGTACCAAAAATGGAGACATTTTGGATGAGATATGAAAAGAAGTGTTATACCACCATTCTCCTAGTGGTAGCCAATCTACCCATTGGGACTATTTATTTGACATCAAAAAACATAGATATCCTTCCAAACAATTATTAACAACCTTAGTTTTCCTATTTGATTGAGGGTGGTATGAAGAGCTATGAGCCAATTGAGTACCCAAACATGAGAACAATTTTTTCCAAAAGTGACTAGTAAAGATAGGATCATGGTCACTGACAATAACCTTTGGTGTACCATGTAGCTTTTGTATATTCTTTAAAAAATATTTTTCCACTGCACTTGTTGTAAAAAGATGTGATAATACAATGAAATGTGCACATTTAGTGAGGCAATCAACAACTACCATGATGACATTATGACCTTTAGATTTGGAAATCCCTATGATGAAGTCCATGGATACCTCTTCTCAACATTGGCTAGGAATAGCTTGTTGGAAAAACAAGGACAAACAACTAAGAGGGGGGTTGAATCAGTTGTCACAAATTATTTAAAATTTTCAAACTTAACTTAATCTCAGATCTGATGCATGAACAATAAACCATAAACAATCAACACATCAGAAACAGAGAACACAAAGATTTTTTAAGTGGAAACCCTATTAGGGGAAAAACCAAGGTGGATGTTAGTCCACAATATTATACCTTGCTAAAAGTATAGAGAAGAATAATGGGAATGCACATGCATTCAAGCACACTGCCTAGAGCTCACTACTCAAATACAAGAGGGATCATTTACCAAAGAAGAGAAATACAAATTATATCCACAGGTAATGAACTAAGAAAATAGCTTCTCCAAAACCCTGATTATAGTTTCGGTTAAGCACATAAATACTCCTTCACACTTCACTCAAACTTCTTCACACTTTGCTCTGCAATTGAATAATTAGATCATTATTCACAAATTTTCTCTTCCTCTGCTCTCACACACTTATGCACTCTTCACTTTTCTCAAACAATTTCTCTTATATATATCTACAACATGAATTTCATCAACAACTTCGTCGACCAAAATATAAAACATATTTTCAATGTCGGCCCCAATTTACAAATAAATTTTCAATTCAAATTAAACACCATTGGCCAATATTATATTTTGGCCCAAAAAAAAATCCTCAAGCATGCAAAACATTCAAATTTTAATCTCCAAGGATCCACAACACATTACAACCACCATGTCGAACAACCACCATGTCGACCAAGAACATGAAAAACCGAACACACATGAGAAAAATCTTCGACCACAAACACACCGATCAACGTGGACATGACAAAAAGATAGGGAATGATCTAGAAGTATCCAAAAACAACAAGAACCAATAGAGAAACATCTGCAACAACTAAATTACTAGAATCACATCAACTTCATTTAGGAATACTAACTAACACCACAAAAAATTTGTTAGAACACAACTATTCATAACACGATCAAAACTTCACGTGGACCTCTAAAAATTTCGATGGATAAACTAGATACTCTCATAAATAAACCCTTTAGTCCACATAGATTGATCATCAACGTACTAAGCAAGACACCTTCATGACCTTCATTGTTCCATTGGAAACCTACAACTCTTTCTTTAACAATTTTCTCAATATCCTCGACATATACAACCTTCAATACATCAATGCTAATAGTGTTGAAATCAATGACAACTACATATTAGCAACACAACTACAACATCCAAAAATCTCCCCCTTTGGCATTGATGGAAACACATGATGTGAAAAACACCATCAACACAACTCTCAATCAACATTTACTCCCCCTTAGATTCTGATTCTTCTTCCTCAACTTCTTCTACATAACTTCACCCCATAAGGATCTTCTCCCTAGACAATTCACAGGTTTTCAAATGACTCTTCTCCCCCTTTTACATCAATGGAAAAGATAAACATTATCTTCCCACATACAAGCTCTAGACCACATATCTACCTATCTAAATACTCCCCCTGAGTAGCAGCCACAGAAACATCAATCCGGATTAGAATATAGCTTTGAAGGATATAAATTGATGCAAGTAAATGCATCTCTAGTTCATATTAGGAGGGGTAATCACCCCTAGCATCCCTCTAAGATACTCAAAAGTATCTTTTGGCAATGGCTTGGTGAAAATTCTTGCAACCTATTCTTTGGTAGGCACATACTCCAATCTAACTTCTTTCTCATTCACTTTCTCCCTCAAAAAGTGAAAGTTGATTGATATATGCTTGGTCTTAGAGTGTAGCACTAGATTATTCGATATTTTTATTGCACTTGAGTTGTCACAGTATATAAAAATAGGTTCATCATATACTACTCTGATATCTTTTAGCATTTGTTTGATCCACATCACTTGAGTATAATTAATTGCAGCAGCAATATACTTTGCCTCAGCAGTAGATAAGGAAATGGAATTCTTCATTTTGCTCAACCAAGACACTAGCTTCTTCCCTAGGAAGAAAGCACCACCACTAGTACTTTTCCTACCATCTACATCTCATGCCCAATCTGCATCAGTATATGCACTCAATGTAAGATCATCATCTTTAGGATACCAAAGCCTAAAATAAACTATTCCTTTCAAATATCTAAAGATTCTCTTTACAACAGTCACATGAGATTCTTTTGGATCAGCCTAAAATCTAGCAACCATACATACAACATTCATGATGTCTGGTCTGGTCTAAGTTAAGTAGAGAAATCCACCAATCATTGAACTATATCTTGTTTGATTTTCCTTAGGAGAATCATCATTCTATGTTAACTTGCATCTGGTTACCATGGGTGTACCAATAGGCTTTGAGTCTTCCATGCCAAAATTCTTTAGTAACTCTCTCACATATTTGGATTGAGTTATGAAAATCCCATTGTCTAACTGAGTGACTTACAATCCAAGAAAGAACTTCATCTCTCCAATCATACTCATTTCAGATTCACTTTTCATTTCATCAAAAAACTTCATACATAAATCATCATCTCCTCCAAAAATAATGTCATCAACAAAGACTTCAATAATCAACTCTTTATCATGATCCAACTTAAAATACAAGTTGTTGTCAGTAGTACCTTTATTGAATCCAAGCTTCAGTAATTATTTATCTAGTCTAGCATACCAGGCTCTAGGAGCTTTCTTGAGCCCATATAGAGCTTTCTTCAATCAGAAAACCATGTCTTCCTTGTTAGTTAGTTGAAATCCATCTAGTTGTTCAACATATAATTCTTCTTCTAACTCACCATTTAGAAAAGCTAACTTCACATCCATTTGATAGACTCTATAGTTCTTATATGTAGCATAAGCAAGAAATAATCTTACAGCTCCAATTTTGGCAATAGGGGCAAAGGTTTCTTCAAAATCAATTCCTTCCATTTGTGAATACCCTTTACATTCCAGTCTTGCTTTATTCCGAACCACTTCACCTTTTTCATTTAGCTTATTCTGAAAGACCCATTTAGTACCAATCACATTTTTATCTTTAGGTCTGGGAACAAGAATCTATGTATCATTCTTTTCAATTTGCATCAGTTCTTCCTTCATAGCTTCCATCCAGTATTCATCATTGCAAGCTTCATTGACATTTTTAGGCCCAATTTTGGAAATTAGACAATACTCTTCTGCAATCCTTCTTCTAGTCTGCACACCTTTATTCTTATCTCCTATAATTTGATTCTCTGAATGATTTAATCTCACATACCTTAGAGTTTTAGGATTCACTCGCACTTCTGGTTCTTCTGTTCTTTCTTGTGCACTTCCACTTGTCTCTCCTTCTTGAATTCCTTGATTTCTTGGAACAACTTGAACTTGATTATGTGTTTGAGCATTCTTCCCTTTGTCTAAACTATCTTGCTGGTCATCTAAATCATATCCACAGTATTTGGATGATCTATTAGAGTCCTCATCAACTCTGACATTTTCACTTTCAACCATTTTTCTCAATCTTCTGTTATAGCACCGGTAAGCCTTGCTCTTGGTAGAGTAACCTAGAAATATTTGTTCATCGCTCCTTGCATCAAACTTTCTTATGTCCTCATCTCTCTTAATGTAGCACATGCTACAAAAATCTTGAAATATTTAACAGTAGGCTTATATCCAAACCATAGCTCAAAAGGGGTCTTACCAGAAATACCATTAACATTTACCTGATTTAAAGTGTACACAGTAGTGTTTATAGCTTCTCTCTAATAGATGTGAGGCTCATTTCCTTCAATCATCATTGTTCTAGCAACATCCAAAATTGTTTTGTTCTTTCTCTCTACAACTTTGTTCTGTTGAGGGGTTTAAGGAGCATATAACTATCTTTTGATTCCATGCTCTTCACAAAAAGAATTGAACTCCCTAGAAGTGAACTCACCACCTCTATCTGACCTTAGGCACTTTATCTTCAAACCTATCTTATTCTCTACCATAGCTTTGAAACTCTTGAACTTCTCTAATGCTTCATATTTTTCTCTTAAGAAAGAAACCCATATCATCCTAGAGTAATCATCAATAAGCAGTAATTCTAGAGCAACTGCATAGATTAGTATGCACCAGCTCTAGTATTCCATTAGAATGATGTTTTTTACTTTGAAAAGAAACTCTAGTCTATTTACCCATCTAACATTTCTTGCATATTGTATTAGCAGGCTTCACTAGCTTAGGTAGATCTCTTACTGCTTGAATGGAGCTTACCTTGAAAATGATATCAAAATTAACATGGCACAACCTCCTATGCCATAACCAACTTTCATCTACTTGAGCAATTAAACAATTTACATTACCAACACTCAGGTGAAAAATATTACCTCTTGTCTTTGTACTTGAAGCAATCATATTTCCAGAACTTCCAAGTATCCTACATCTTCCATCTTTGAATTGAAGATCATAACCTTTGTCCACCATTTGTCCAACACTCAACAGGTTATGCTTTAAGCCTTCAACATAAAGGACATCATCAGTGTTATATTTACCACCAAGACAAATGGATCCTCTACCATGAATCACACCAGCATTGGTATCTCTGAATCTTACAACCCCACCATCATATTTCTCTAGACTTACAAATTTTGTTTTGTCACCAGTTATATGATGTGAGCATCCGCTATCAATAACCCACTCATCCTTTTCTTCAATTCAAGTTGCAAGAGCTTTCTCAACTTTAGCAAATTTAGTAGCCACTAGACCATTTTCCTTGATAGCAATGAAAACCCATTCATCTTCATTTCCATTTTCTTTATCAGATTCATCATTAGTCACACCTTTAGAAAAATAACACTTCTTTTCAAATCTAGGTTTGTAAGGCTTAGACCTAGGAACTCTTTCAGGACACCTTGAAGCAAAATGACCTATTTTACTACAAGAGAAACATTTAATAGGAAACTTTCCTTTATAATTACCTTTTCCTCTACCTTCTTTCTTCACAATCAATGCTTCTAGCTCTTCAACCTCTCTTTCTTCTTCTTCAAGTTGTTTCATCTCTTCCTCATACTTGAATGTTTTTATAGAAATTTCTCCTGGATTACATCTTTGCATGTTTCTTTTGGATACAAAAGCCTTAAACACAAATTCAATCTTAGGGGAAAAATCACCAAATTCACTTAACTCAAAGGCAACAAGTTTACCAATCAGCATATCCCTTGTCACATTTGTTACTGATTTGAACTCTTCAATAGCATGAGCCTTTGACTTGTAAGAGGGAGGCAATGATCTGAGCACTTTAGCTACAATTTCTTGTTCATCCAAAATACCACCAGCACATCTAATACCCATCACAATTTCATTTACTCTTTGCATAAAAGAAGAAATATTTTCATCTTCACCCATCTTCAAATTTTCATACTTTCCTTTCAAACTCTATAGCTTAGTGACCTTCACATGTACATATCCTTCATACAAAGTCTCTAGCTTTGTCCAAATCTCATGAGCTATCTTTAGACCTATCACATTTGTCATTATTGAATCCATCAGAGCACTCAACAAAGCTTCAATAGCCTTGATATTAGTCTCAACTTCTTTAATCTCATCAGGAGTGGAAGGACCATTATGAGGAATAGTATATTTGTTCTTTGTAATCTTCCAGAAGGGTTCACCAATACACCTCAATTGACACTCCATTCTAGCTTTCCATAGTGAGTAGTTTGTTCCATCAAATCTGGGATTTTCCTTCTTGTATGATGTCATCTTAGATCACCTCAAGCTTTTAAACTTCTTCAAAGGAACCTACTTTGATACTAATTGTTGGAAAAACAAGGACAAACAATTGAGAGGGGGGATGAATCAGTTGTCATAGATTATTTAAAAATTTCAAACTTAACTTAATCTCATATTTGATGCATGAACAATAAACCATAAACAATCAACACATCATAAACACATAAAACACCAATACTTTTTACATGGAAATCTTGTTAGGGGAAAAACCACGGTGGATGTTAGTCCACAATATTATACCCTGTTAAAAGTATAGAGAAGAATAATGGGAATGCACATGCATTCAAGCACACTCCTAGAGCTCACTGCTCAAATACAAGAGGGATCCTTGCCCAAAGAAGAGAAATAGGGATTAGATCTGTAGGTTATGAATTGAGAAAATAGCTTCTCCAAAAGCATGATTATAGTTCCTGTAAAGCACAAAAATACTCCTTCACACTTCGCTCAAAATTCTTCACACTCTACTCTAGAATCAAATGATTAGATCATTATTCACACATTTTCTCTTCCTATTCTCTCACATACTTATGCACTCTTCAATTTTCTCAAACAATCACTCTTATATATCTGTTGCAACAACTTTGTCAGCCAAAATATAAAACATATTTTAATGTCGGCCCCAATTTACAAATAAATTTTTAATGTGAATCAAACATTGTCGGCCAATATTATTTTGTGGCCCAAAACAACATCCTTGAGTGCACCAAACATTCAAATTTTAATCTCCAAGGATCCACAACATGTTACAACCACATGTTAGCCAAGAAAATGAAAACCCGAACACACATGAAAAAATTCTTTGACCACCAACACACTGATCAACACAGACATGCCACAAAGATAGGGAATGATCCAGAAGCATCCAAAAGAAACAAGAACCAATAGAGAAACATATGAAACAACTGAAATTACTAGAATCACATCAACTTCACTCAGGAATACTAACTGACACCATAGAAAAACTGTCAGAACACAACTTTTCATAACACGATCAAAACTTCACGCGAACCTCTGAAAGTTTCAGTGGATAAACTAGATACTATTAGAAATAAACCATTTAGTCCACAATTATTGATCATCAACATACTGAGAAAGACACCTTCATGACCTTCACTATTCCACTGGCAACCTACAACTCTTTCTTTAACAATTTTCTCAATATCCTCGACATATACAACCTTCAATACATCAATGCTAATAGTGTTGACATCAATGAAAACCACATATCAGAAACACAACCACAACATCCAACATAGCTAAGGGCTGCAAGAGACTTGGTGTCCTAATTGTATGCCCTTTATTCCTTTGACAAAACAAACAGTCAGCCACAAATTTTTGAACATCATCTTTTAGCCCTTCCCAAAAAAAATCTTGCTTGACCCAATGATATGTCTTCAAAAATCCTAAATGACCACCAATTGGAGACTCATGTAGTTCAGTTAGAATATTTTTTTAAAAAGTGGATTCTTGTAGAGATAGAAACACTCTTTATACCAAAGAGTATCTCCCTTCCAACAAAACTTATTTGAACTACTAGAATCACTCTTTAGTTATTGGATGAGATTACTTGTCACAACATCATTCTGCCACTCTACTTTGGTGTCTTCCACCCAATTTTCTTGTAATATTGAAAGGGAACACAGTAAGGCTTCATCTTTCTCATCCTTCCTAGAAAGTGCATTTGCCACAATATTTTCCTTCACTTTCTTATATACAATCTCAAAGTCATATTCCAACATCTTAGTGACCCATTTTTTTTCTCTTCAAAAGATAATATTTGTTCCAAAAAATATTTTAGGCTATCATGATCTATCTTAATTGTGAAGTGTCTACCCATTAGATAAGGCATCTATAGTTTAGCTGCATGAATAATCACTAACATTTCCTTCTCATAAATAGTTTTGAGTTGATTCTTACCATTTAAATGATGAATCTAAAAAAAAATTGGTTGACCCTCCTATATGAGTACTACTCCTATACCATTTCTTGAAGCATCACATTCCACAATAAAGTCCTTGGTAAAGTCTAGAGTGGCAAGCACTAGAGTAGTACACATAGCCTCCTTAAATATCTCAAATGCTGCAATAGCATACTCATTCCAATGAAAATAATCCTTCTTCAATAAAGTTGTGGGAGGTACTGCTATACGACCGTAATTCTTCACAAATATTCTATAGTATCTCATCAATCCCAAAAAACCCCTCAATTTCTTAATGTTTATGGAATAGGCCATTCCATGATAGACTTAATTTTGTTAGGATCCACCTTTACTCCATGTGAAACTATGTGTCCCAAATACTCCACATCATTAAGACCAAAAGAACACTTGGATGGATTAGCATAGAGTTGATGATCTTTGAGTATTTGTAATTCTTGATCTACATGCTACAAGTGTTCTTCCCATGTCTTGCTATAAATCGATATATCATCAAAGAACACTAATACAAACTTCCTCAAGAATTTCTTAAAAATGGAATTCATCAAAATTTGGAATGTAGAGTGTGCACTGGTAAGACCGAATGGCATCACCAAAAAATCATAATGAACCTCATGAGTCTGAAATTTTGTCTTACAAGTATCTTCTTCCTTAATATGAATTTGGTGATAACTAGATCTAAGATCTAACTTGGTAAAATACATAGCTCCATTCAATTCATCTAGAAAAACATCAATGACTGGAATAGGAAACTTATCTTTAATAGTGTACATGTTGAGCACTCTATAGTCCAGAAACATGTGCCAAGTTTCATCCTTCTTGTAAACGTAACATCACCATAGGTGAGGAGTAAGTACTTTGTCTATGCCTGATAATTCTTGCCTCTAGAAACTTCTCAACAAATTTTTTTCACTTTTTTGTATATGTGGGTACCTATAAGACCTGATGTTGGGTGGTTGGCTCCCTAGAACTAGTTGTATGGCATGATCATGATACCTCTTAGGAGGAAGTACTTTAGGCATAGCTCTAAATATCAATGAGTGATGATCAATTATTACTTGTAAATCTAGATGAGTAGGAGCATTAGATTGAGAGACTTTTAATGAACATAACTAGGCCACAAATCCATCAACTCCTTTCTTAAGAAATTTTTTCATTTGCTAAGAGCTTACCATTTGTGGGGAATTTTCCTTCAATCCCCTTTGCTCTAATACCTTTCCTTATGATTGAAATATCATGTGAATAGTTCTTGGAAGTTCATCTCAATTGTTCCCAATGTAGTAATCCCTTGTACTCCCAAAACAATGTCTGTTGCACCCATGGAGATAGTGTACATTGGTCTATCAAGGTGATAATCTCCCATTTATAATTTAATGCTATGGAATTTTCTAGAGTAACTAATAGTTCCACCATCTGCAATCAAGACCTGAAACTCTAGAGCTAGATATATAAAACAATTTAAATGATTAGCCAACTTTTTGTTGATGAAATTATGAGTACTACTTGAATAAATCAACATTGTTACCAACCACCTTGAAAGATTGAGGAGAACTAAAACTTGAAATTGCATGACAAGAAATAATTGGTTGGGAATCATGTGACTCCCCATTGGACTCCCTTTCACCTTCTAATAATGGTTCCTCCTCATCTTCCTCAGTCAGACCTTCAATATAGAATAATTTATTTCCACTATATGTCCCCAACTATATTTTCCATCACAATTGAAACATAACCCTTTTGCTCTCTTCTCCTCAATCTATTGTGGGGTCAACCTAGTAGGTTGAGGAAGAAATGGTGTTGAATATCCTTTGTCTCTTATCATATTAGCCCCTTTCTTTCTAGGAATCAAATACTTTCCCTCTACCCTCCTTGCTAAGACAAAAGAAGTTTAGAGAAAGAGCTAGGACTAAACATGTGTACTCATGTTGAAACTGATCCTTGAGACCACCCAAGAACAAATCATTCAAATTCTCCTCTATAATTGTATCCACTCTTAAGGAAAGATTTTGGAATAGCTGAATATAATCCTTAACAGATCTTATTTGTTGAAGTTTAGCTAGCTGGTTGAAGAAATTATCTTTCCACACTATTGCAATATTGTTCTTAGAGATGTTTTTGTAAAGAATGACCATGAGATAGTGAGACCCTTTTTATTTCAATGAGTACAAAGCCAATGATACCAAATGAATTGATCTAGTTCTAGATATAGGGAAGCCATCATGACCTTTTGTCCATTTAGGATTGTTGATGGGTGTTTTATGAACTTCTCAACACAGGTAATGCACAAGTGCATCACCTCTCTTGAAAGGAAATCTTCTACAAACAATTTGCATAAAATAACCCCAAGATCTCTCAAGTGTCAGGTCATGTAGTGCATGGAATTTCTTAGTTGATGTTTGATGTGATTTTTCTAGTAATCATAGGGTGGCTTACAAAGTTGGGCTAAAGGCTAGGTAAATTTTAAAATGGAGTTCCTGAGATGGAAGTTAATGTGCAATTTGCTGCAAGTTTGAACAACAATCTTAAAGTCGTATTTCAACTTAATATTTGGCTTTACAATGTGCAACGAACCTTAGCATATATTATTTATTAAAAAAAAGGAAAAAAGGCAGGGAAGAGATGAGGTTCCTAGGTCTAAAATTAGCAATGAACAGTGATCATGGAGGGTTCTACTATGGACAACCTTCCCAAAACATAATTTCACTTAACTAGATTAACTCACAGTATCATGAAACTTGTGCAAGCTTCTAAGGACTGCAAATATTCAACCATTCATTCACCATAAACATGCATGAATAAAAGATAGAAGCTTGGAACAACTTTTAGTTTATGCCTAGACTAAATTTACATAGTTATCTACCATCAATAAACAACAAAAAGTATGGACAAGAAAGGAATCAATACAACAAAATGCTACACAATCATTGAACAACATCAACTACTCTACCAAAGCAATCTGAACATGCAAAACAACAAAGTAAATTTGTTCAAATCAACTAAATATGGGAGAAGAAACATGTAACATGCAATAGAAACTCAAGAGTCCACCAAAATCCAATGAACTTATATTAAAATTTATGTAGCATGCCTTTACAACAACTCAACTTCCTTTGAAAATGAGAGGAGACCCCCTATTTATAGTGTTCAAAAAGAAAAATGAATGGCCAAGATTGATTTGCATTGTGTGGCCAAGATTTGCTACAAACTAGGGTTTCACCTACCCCCAAATATATTACAATTTAAAATTACATTCTTGTCCTTTCCCTATTTTTTCCTCACATGACAACACTATAGAAAATTTATCTTTTGCTGATTTCCCTTTTGTTTTAGCTATTTTGCGAGGAACTCATCTTGAATAACTAGATTTCCTTTGCTCTTCTTGATTGTGGCCTATTCTATAAACTTCAAGATTAACGCTTGGCGCTTTCTCCATTCCAATATATCTGATTGCATCACCTAAAAATTCAGCTTTCTTGATTTGTTGGTGAGGGTATCCCAATCCTTGTCATGTACTTTGGTGTGTTCTTCATTACTTGCTCGGATTGAGAAAAGACTCATGCAGCGAAGCCCATGAAATTAGGTGTTAGTGCATCTGCGATTCCTCTTTCCAACTTCTTTTGGAAGTATGGCTCTAATTTATCTGTATCCAACTCACTTCTAGGCATATCAAGATCTGTCAACAACTTCAAATATTCTATACAATCTACTCTGACTTCCTTAGTGCAATCAATGTCCATCTCTACCTCATTGACCACCCATTCCAATACATCCTTTCGATAATCCAGACTTAGCTTCCATGTTTCGAATAGCCAATGGTCATCTTTCACCAAGTTAAGCTCCTTTTCCCATAATCTATCTGGTATCTTGAGGATGGCCTCAAGTTTTGGGTAAGTGATTCTGTATAAATTGGGGAAGTTGGTACAAAGCTTCCTTGTACCTTCAAGTATCTTTAACACTTCTAGGAACTTATTGGAGCTCCTAACTACATGTTTCAAGCCTATAATGTCATTGTAGAGGGCTTTCCTGAACCAATCTTTTGTGGCCTTTTTCCAATTCTTTCTCTTCTCAAGCTTGTCAATTTTCTCCTTGGATAGCAGTTGTGGTGGTGCCAAGGATGTGGTAGGGAGCTCTTCCATCAATGAGCATTGTTGGATATATGTTGTCAAATCAGCCACTTGTGTGTTCAATTCCTCCTTGGAGATCTTATCCTTGTGCATTTGATGCAAGATGGTGGCAACGAACCCCTAGAGATGGTCAATCTTTTTCTCTCATGTGGTTGTCCCCAAATCTAAGGTAGAAATATTATAACTTACCCCTTCTTCATTCACTACTGCGGTGGCTATTTGCACATTTCTAGACCTTGAAGCATCCATTGTCAACTGGGATCTGACCTTAGGCTTATTTTCTTTCTTCGTGTTGACCTAGGCTCAAGCCAAAATGGCCTCCAACCTTGCCTTTGGATCCCTTGGGGGTAGGAGCCTTCTTTTCTAGCTACTTCTCTAGCCACTCGGGCATTTGAGGCTCTCCCCTCAGATATTCATGACCAGCCTCCTCTCCATGGGTGTGCTCAATCTCCATTACCTTACCAATCGAAGTCTCCTATTCGGTCCTTTCTCCTTCTTCCTCATTTGAGTCATGGATGAACATAGTTTCCTTTTGTAGATACTTAGTGGTTGCATGCTCTTTGGGGATGTCTTCCCCTTTAGTAGTTTTCTCTTCTTTTTCCTCATCTTGCCCATGTTTTTTAGGTTGCTCTGTCTCTAGTCGCTTATGGGTTTCAACCTCTTCCCTAGGCTTGTTTTCTTCTTTCCTTTCCTATTCCTTGTGGTGAGGAGGTACCTCTTCATTTTCTTTCTTTTCCTTCTCTTCTTGCTCCTCTGAGAGAGGCATCTCTTCACCATGTTTGGGGCTTTCTTTCTGCTCCCTTGTTGAAAGTTTAGTATCTTCTTCCATTTTATCACTTGAATCTTTTTCTTCTTCTAAAGGTGGTCTTTCCACTTACTCTCTGGAATCTTTGAGTTGTCAGGCCAAATCATCTTCAAGGTCTACATAAAAGGTCTCTACAATATATTTGGTGTCATCCTCTTCTTCATCACCCTCAGAGGACTCTTTTTCTTCTCCCTCATTCACCACTTTATCAATTTTCAAATGTTAGTACTTTGGGTGTTCATTGTAGTCGCTGCTTCCTCCTCCAATTCCCTTGTTTCTTTTTTTTCTTATCTCTCTAACTCCTTGGATATCCGCATTATAGCCTTCATTTCTAATGGTTCAGTCGAAGGAGCTGAGGCAAGAATGTTGTCAAGAATTTGTGCTAGGGAAGCTTGAATAGCCTGATTCATCAACACTCCCGACAACTCTGTAGGAACATTCTGCATATGTCGAGAGAATTCCTCTAGAAGTTAGAGCATAGGCATTGATATTATTATTGTTGCTAATGGGAGAGATGTAGTCAGAGACATGGAAGTAGAGGAAAGAAGAGAAGTAGTGGCAAAAGAAGATTCTATTATCACCACTTGCATTGTGGGTAGAGTGGAAGCAAGGTGGACTGATATATCCATTGCAGGAAGAGAGGTAGCAACCATTGCTTGAGAAGTAGGCAATAGGGTAGTTGTAGCAGTAGTGGAGGTAGCAGGTGGAGACTTTGGCTACTCAGCCTCCATTTCTTCTCCCTTGTGAAGTGGATCTTCTTGAATGGTATCAAGACCTCTCGATGTCTTTGTTCTCTTGGAGGATTCACCCTTTGAAGCTTTCTTTGAATACACTCAGGGCTTAGACTGCTTTTTAGCTACCTCTTTTCTCTTCCTTAATCTAGTGACGAGAGGAGATTGGGAGGCTTCTTATGTTGGGACAACAGTTGTCCCACTGTTAGTTTCACTTGTATTCTCTTCTTCAAGCTCCTCATAGGTTAAGGTCACTCCTTGTTTTTTCAATCGGGCACCTTTCCCATTGATCCATTCCTTTGTCCTAGCCTCAACAGGCTTTGATAGAATATCAAGGTCATCAACCTATTGCTCGTCCAATCAATCAAAGGAAATGGGAGATTGGAAACTACATTCTATCAAGGATCAACCACTATATTCTCTTCTTCCTCTACCTGGTCTGGCACCAGGAACAATTTGACCCTCTTCACAAAGTATGCAGTCATTCGCATATAGTGCCTCATTCACACTTCTTTATCATCATTACAATTAGCCCAAAATTCCTCAATGCTATATAAATGGGCGTATTCAGGTCTGACCACCTTCTTGAGTTTACCATAGGGGTCCATCCATGGTCGGGCAGTGTGGAGCCGCAAATGGTATTCCACCAGTTCTTTCTCTAAATTGTCGGCACATTAAGATGCGTAAAGCTCATATAGCCCCTAGTTGAAAGAGAGGGGATAAGGGATCCCTGCCTTATGTTTGCTGCTTAGGAGGGCATGTGCTTGTCATAGCTACTGAGAAAGTCCTAACAATATTATCTGGTCATTGGGATACCGGGGCAGCTTGTATGGTTTTTCAGAAAATCCTTTGGCTCGAATCTAGGTGAACTTTGGAAATTGAATAAACAAGAAAGAAAATTGCTTGAGGAAAGAATTGGCACTGTGGGAGACCCTTCTCTCAAAGTCACCACCAAGAAATCTAATGATGTAGCCTATGAAGGCATCATTAACTTTGCAGTAATCCCTCTTGAAGTTTCTATATTGCAATTGAGGGTACCTATCATAAACCTTTAGTTCCTTGCGTGGTTTTGTGTCTAGAGCCCTGAACATACCTCTGTATTGTGTTTTATTAGCCAAGAGGTAGACAAGATATGAGGTCATATAAAACCTTGATGTCTTCTTTACAACTACAAATTGTTCATGTAGGAAATTGCTGATGATTCCTGGCCAATAAAACTTGACTTTTCCCCTAAGGATCTCTTCCACAACATAGAACATCCACTCTTGGAAATAAAATATAGTGGGGAGGCCCATGACCCTACTCAATGAAGTTACCAAATCATAGTAGTCTTCATATAAATCGCTACAGTAGAGTTCCTGGGGAACTTTTGTTGCACTACCCCTCTTCTCTTTCAACCAATACTGATTGATAATTCTTTTGCATCTAAGGGGATCTACATCCCATGCTTCCCTGGAATCAGTTATGGTGGCTTCCTCCATTTCCCCATAGGTAGGGATATGGAAAACTCTTTCTATTGACTTGGCTGATAGTAGCCGATATGTTTTTGTCTGTATCCACTATGGTTCTGGTTTCCTCTTGATAGGCCTCTCTGTAGGTCATCACAAGCTCAGGAGCAATGAGAGTGGGAGGGAAGCTTGAAACCTTAGCTAATCCACTACTTCTAATTTTTCTTGCACTTTTAGTGGTGGGGCCAATCCAGACTCTTTGCTTGAATTCATCGATGTCTACTAATCCAATGTGTCAGAGATATCCTTCCATGTTGTGGTGACTCTAGAGTTTAGAGGTTCCCATTGGAACTTATACTTCATCTAATCCTTATCATCTTTTCCATGGGGTGCCTTAGCTATTTTCTTTCCTTTTTCCTTCTCTGCGGCTACTCCCTTAGGTCATGCACCTAATTCCATAAATCTTGTGAGCAAGAAAGAGGTGAGCACGTTCAAGCACAAAAACACAGAAAAATTAGCCAAACTCCTGCAAACAATGTTAGATTGGATAAATCATCTTTCAAGAATCCTAAAATATCTTCCACTTTGGCATTAGCATTTTGTAGGGGGGATTTTCAATAATTTGGGTCTCAGGGGTTGAATTTCCATGGGTTGATGGTTGTTTGGGGCAACTGTAGGAGGGACAGAAATTAGGGCATGTCAACCCACTTTTCTTGACTTGCCTTCATGTTTGGTTGATTTGAAGTATCCATCAAGGAGATTGCCCTATTTTAGCATGTGGGTCAATGTTAGTTTGAAGTTTGGAGGGCATTTAGGCCACCATTTTGGCAATTAGAACCAGGAGGTAGCTTGGCTATTAGAGGTATGTCATTGAAGATGACTCTGGAAAGACAACGTTCTGGGGGTAGAGCTCTTCCAGGTGGGGCTCGTAGCTTTGAAGGTAGTCAACACAATCTCTTATCGCTTGGGAATTTTGGGTTTGAGGAAGCAGATGGATGTCAGGTGATTTCCATATGAGATGGTGAATGTCTTATAGTAGTCCGATGGGAGCATCCAGTTGGATTAGGTCCGGCAGAGAGGAGGTCGTCTTATTTTACTTCATTATTTGAAAGCTCAATAGCCAAGGTGAGGTTGAGTTTCGGCCAGTGGGAGGACAGAGGCAGTTTGTCATTTGAGTGACGGTGAGGATGGGACGGAGTCCTGAAGATGGAGGTTCATGGGGAATGACTTGTTGAAAGTTAATCACTTGGCAATTCATTTTGTATTCAAGCAGTTGCGGGGAGAGCAGAACTCGGAGGTCGAAACGTTGGAGGTAGTTTTATTTTTAAGCAATGGTGGGGACGAGACAGAGTCCTTGATGAAGTAAAAATAACCTCATCATGATAATACCATAAAGACCTATCTAATATATGCAAATCCCTATCCTCTACCAATTAATTAAATTTTAGGAGAAATAATTGCTTAATTTTTAGTGAGAAATTGTATAAACTTTATTTCTTTTGATTTGTTGAAGTATTTTTCCAATACATATTTAATGGGTTATTTTAAGTGTTTTGTAGATAATAATCGATCATCAAGTTGCAGATTAGAAGCATCCATCCAGCATGTTCTCCAAAACAGGTTGGAGATATACGCTGGAATATGCTCCAAAACTTTAGTGTGATGGACTGAAGATATAGTTATTCTTTAAAGTTTTTATTTATGTTATCCTTTGAGTCAAAAACTATATGGCTCAACTTAAGCCTCTTAAATACTGTGTAATGGGTTTTAAAAGACATACGAGTTATTCATAGATTTATTTTAGATATTTTCAATGGTTATCCACACCATCTGAAATATAGCATGTAGTTAGAGTTTTTCTATAAAAGACATAATCTCTAGAAGTAAAACATAAAGTGAAAAAGTAATGTTATACTATCAAAATGTTTTCTGAGGTTTATGAATAAAGAGATTGTTATGTAAAATTTATGAGTTATGAGTTATGGATAGTAAATATGGTTGATAGAAGCATTTCTAAAATAACTGTGAATGTGAGTTGAGAATGAACATGATAACCCATGAGTTGGCCACTTGACGAGAGATGAATTAAGTAGATAAGTGTTTTTCTTTTATTATATTTTTGTTCTATAGAGAATTATTGAATTTACTATTATGAAATTTTAGTTCTGAAGTATTTGTTGTCTTTTACTTTCATAGTTTTTGTTATTAACTGTTAGAATCTTTATTGTTAAGAAGATGTTTTATGGATTGTTATAAGTTTTTCTGCTTTTATAATTTTTCAGCTTCTTAGTTTAATTGTTTCTTTACTTTTTAATTAAGTTATCATGCTTTCTAAATTAGTTTTCTTATGTTTTCAGTTCAAAAATTTCCTATTTTCTTAGGAATAAATTGCTTTACAGTTTTATAGTTAGATAGTTTGAAGTTAGAATTAATATTAAGTTGTTCTTAAAAGATTAGAAAACCCGAGGGAGATACTCCAGACTTCTTCTATTGCAAATTGCCTTGAACACTACCCAGTTGACAAATTGAATTTTATATTCTAAAGTAATGGGACCTAACGACAACCTATCACTTTTTGGTGCCATTTTTGGGGACCCTTTAGCTTCTTTTGCTTGAGTGTTAATAGAAGACACCTAGAATACCTCTTTTAGGCCAAAAATACTATCTTTCTCTTCCTTTTCTGCATGGTCAAGAAAAGAGGCCCTCACGGATGATTTATAGCCAAGACCCCCCCAAAATATGTTCCAATTATACATAGGGAGGCCCAAGGCTCAAAATACCACTCTGTCAATGAACTACTTGAGCCTAATCCACTAGAGGCTTTCCACTATATTCTTGAAGATCTTTCTGTAGTACAACCTGTTGTTGAGGAAATTATTCTTAAGGAGCATATTCCTCTGAACATCATGGGAGATCAAAGTGTAGAAGCTAACCATAATGATTCCAACCGTAATAACAATGATCCTCAACTACCTAGAATGTTCACTTATCCTATTGCTCTGGATGCAAATGATGATACAATGATGAAAAATATCTCTCCAGCTTTCCTTCCAACCTTCTGTGGTTTATCCTCGAAAGACCCAAACCAATTTCATTTTGAATTTAAGGTCCTTTTTCAAACCTATGACTATAAAAATGATAACTAGAAACTGAAGGATTTGGCCATGCATTGGTTTATGGGACTACTGACTAGAAGTATTACATCTTGGGAGTAAATGGAGACTGTGTTCTTGAATAAATATCAGAGTTATTGTAGGGTGAGTGACCGTACAAAAGAGTTGTTTAAACCTAGGGAGAATGAGGATGAGAGTCTAGAGGACTATTTGGATAGCTTTCTTTTCTTATCTAAATGATGTGGAGAAATGACTATCAGTGTTGAGATTCTCAAGACCTTATTTCTTAAGGGACTCGATGATGATGCAAGAAGAAGTCTTGATTTAATGGGAAAAGGTGACGTGTCTTAGTTAGCCCTTGAAGACATGTGATTTTTGTCACAATTTATCATGTACTCGAGGAGGAATCCGAAAAAAAATAATTCAGAGGGAATAACGAGATAGGTAAGCTCCGAGAAGAAATAGAAAATCTTAAGAAAAACATAATTGTTCAATTGAACACTACATTGGATGGTATACAAGCAAAGACACGTAACCCAGAGAATTTGTCAATCTATTGTCCTAGGTGTCGAAACAAATATCTTTTACATGAGTGTCCTTTAGAAAAGGTTAATGTTTGTCAACTTTGTGAGAAAATCCACCCTACCAATCAATGTGAGCTTCTTACCGATCTTAAGAATACTAAGAAAAAAATTGCTCAGGTTGAAGAAGAAATAAATGTGCTAAACCAATGCCAAGGAGGTAATTTCTATTATGGGCTGAATTCCAACCCTGTATGGAGACCGCAAAACAACTGGGCTGGTAATCAATGGACTCCATCTTGGAATCATCCCTACCCTCCACAACCTAATTGGGGACCTCCTGAATGGACAAGTCAATCATGGGGAACTTAGCAGTGGCCAAACCAATCACAACCATAATGGTACCCACAACATATTACTCCCCAATGGAATCAAGGAAATAATCAATTTTATACTGGTCCTAGGAGGAATTGACAACAAAATTTGTTTCCGCCACCTCAAAATCTTCCTCAGACTAAGTAGGTAAATCAACCTCAACTTCCAGCACAACCACTTCCCAATCCTAAGAACAATCGACATAATACTCCGGTATATACTACTAAACAAGATAATGTCACAGGACTTAATGAAATTCATTGTGGAAATGTTCAGTTACGTTCTGGTAGGACACTTCAATTTCCCACCATTGAGGAAGTAGTGGACAGACCTATTCCTCAAAATTTTGAGAAGGATACTCCATCTAACTCTACTGTCCCCGCGAATATTACTAAGTCTTCTTCAGCGGTAGGAGTTGCTGACTTACCTTAGGAGGAGGAAGGTTAGTCTTTGATTGAGATTAGTAAGGATACCCCTTCAAAGGAGAAAATTCAAGCACCATTTCTAGAACGTCTAAAATCAACAATTCTGAAAGATACTCCAGAAATGACATTAGCCTCCGAAACTGCATTAATTCAAGAAAGTAAACAACTGCAAATAGAGGTTCCTTTGCTGCAAGCAATAAAGGAAATTCCTAAGTTGAATTAGTTGATCAAACAACTATGTATTAAAACTCGAGGAAGGAAACCAAAGAAAATAAACACAATGCACATCAATGGCTATCTAGCTGATTTTTTGTCTGGAAGGACTGTTGCTCCAAAATATGATGATCCTTGGAGTCCACTGATAATTGTTACAATTCATGAGGTAGCAATACCTAATGCACTGGTGGATTTGGGAGTAGCTATTAATGTAATGACTATGGATGTGATGGAAAAATTAATTCTTACTGATTTAAGTCCCACAACTGCGGTCTTATAGATGGAAAATCAATCTATAGCCATTCCAAAACATGTTATTAAAAATGTTCTTGTCAAAGTGGATGGATGGGAATATCCAGTTGACTTTCAAATAATCCAATCACTTACACCCAAAGATATTTATCTAATAATTCTGGGAAGACCATGGTTGGATACTGTTGCAGCTAAAATCGATTGTTGAGGAGGAATGACCATTTCACATGGTCAAGATAGTAAACGTTTATTCTTATATCCTCCTACTAAACCCACCAAATATAATAAAGTTTGGGTTGATGAACCAGAAGAATTTAGTGGGCAAGACAGTTTGGCCTCCTTGGCCATGGTAGTGATTAAACAACATGGAGAGGAATTAGAGGATGATTTAGTAAATGAAGTTACACACTTGGCTATAGGCTTGAGTGAAGAGGTAATGGAGGATGTACCAGAGATTTTGGGACAACCGAATGATATAAGTGGGATGGAATAGAATTATGTTACCATGGGGATGCCTTGTCCCTTGGCCAATATGATTCCTAGAACGAGTTATTTCTTTGACGATATTACAAGATTTCACCAAATTATACCTCATAGTTGTCCTCTCAACAACTTGTTACAACCAATACATACTATCACTTCGTCCTATCTAGGAACAAAAATAATTATGTTGCTACTAGGAAAAACTTTGAACGTCAATAGTTGGTTGACAAAAATAAAAGAGGATAAATTATTTAATGTATTGGTAAAAATTTCTAAAGATTTTGCTTGGGACTATACAAACATGAGGGGGATTCACCTGACTGTTTGTACTCATCACATTTATATTGATCCTAATATGAGACCTGTACGTCAGCCAAGGAGGAGACTCAATCCAGCATTAAAGGATCTTGTCAAAATTGAGATTGAGAAACTCCTTCGTGGAAGATTTATTTATCCTATCTTTGATAGTAAGTGGGTGTCACCTATGGTAGTTGTACCAAAGAAAAATGGGAAGTGGAGAATTTTTGTAGATTATAGAGAGCTCAATAAAGCCACTTTTGAAGATTATTTTACCTTACCATTTGTTGACTAGGTTTTGGATGACTTGGCTAGGAGGAAATATTTCTCCTTTTTAGATGGATTTAGTGGTTATAATGAAATTCAGGTAGCACTAGAAGACCAAGATAAGACAATGTTTACTTGTCCTTGGGGCACATATGCATACCAAGTTCTTCCTTTTGGACTTTGTAATGCTCCAACGACTTTTCAAAGGGCCATTTTGGCTATATTTGCAGCATTGGTCAATGATTGTGTAGAGGTTTATATGGATGATTTCACAGTATATGGGTCAACCTATGATGAAGCTCTTCAAAACCTGGATAGGGTTTTAGAGGTTTGTGAGGAAAACCGACTGTCCCTTAGCCACGAAAAGTGTTTAATAATGGTGGAACAAGGAATAGTCTTAGGTCATCATATTTCCTCAGAAGGAATAAAAGTTGATCCTAAAAAAATTGAAGTCATTCAACAATTGACTATTCCTCAAACGCAAATAGATGTTCGAAGTTTTCTTGGACATGCTGGATATTATAGAAGGTTCATAGAAAGCTTCAATAAGATAGCGACCCCTATGTTTTCTCTTCTCCAAAAAGATGTGGAGTTTAATTGGATGTTTGAGTGTCAACAATCATTTGAAATGATAAAAGAGAAGCTTGTCTCTGCTCCTGTACGGCATGGAACAAATTGGAGTCTTCCCTTTCAAATTTATGCTAATGCTTTGGATGATGTAGTTGGTGTAGTATTAGGGAAAGAAGATGAGGAAGGGGGTAAATATGCTATATATTTTATTAGAAAAAACCTAACATCTGCTAAGAGAAACTACACAACAACAGAAAAATAATTCTTCGTTGTGGTTCATGACATTAAAAAGTTTTTCCATTATATTATAGGATATAAAGTTATAGTTTACATAGATCACTCAGCTGTAAAATATTTAATGAATAAACCTGTAGTTAATGGTTGAATAATGAGATGGTTACTACTCCTTCAGGAGTTCAATGTGACAATCCTTGAAAATCTAGGGAAATTTAATGAGGTGGCAAACTTTTTATCTCAAATCTAACAAGAATAGGGTGATTGAGCACCTATACAAGATGAGTTTCTAGAAGAAATTTTTTTTTCCATCTCTACAAAGATCCCTTGGTTTGCTAATATTGCCAGCTATTTAGCTACTTCTAAAGTACCTCTTGAATTTACATTAAAACAAAGGAAGTGACTTATTTGATAGAGTGCACCATTTAAATGGATTAATGGGATTTTATTCAGTTATGGACCTGATATGGTTTTGAGAAGATGTGTCAGGGCTGATGAAACTTATAGTATTCTGAGGGCCTATCACGATGATCCTTTTGGGGGCTATTACTCTGCAAAAAAAACTTCTCATAAAATTTTAGTTGCTGGATATTATTGGCCTTCAATGCATAAAGACGTTAAAAATTATGTTCGTTGTTGTGATGAATGTCAAAGAGTGGGAAGACCAACAAATTCTATAGAAATTCCTTTGCAGCCTCATGTAACCTTAGAACCATTCAAAAAATGGGGGTTAGATTTTATCGGCCCCATAGATCCTTCCTCTCAAGGGAAAGAATACATATTAGTTTATACCGATTATCTAACGAAATGGTAGAAGTTCAAGCTTTACGAGTTGCTAGAGAAGAGCAAGTTGCTGATTTTCTCTATAATAAATTTTTTCTTCGATTTGGAGTTCCCCAAACTATCGTTAAAGACCAGGGACCCCAATTTATGTCCAAAGTTCTCCTAGCATTTACGGACCATTTTCAGGTGAGTCATAAGAAGTCATCCCCTTATCACCCTCAACCAAATGGTCAAGTAGAGGTGACTAATAGGGAGTTAAAAACATATTGACAAAAAATTTCTCTTCAGGAAGAAGAGATTGGGCCAGGAAATTGCCTAAAGCTGTTTGGGCGTACAATACAACATGAAAATCTACAACTGGATTCAGCCCCTATGAGCTTGTTTTTGGGAAGAAACCTCTTCTCCCCATTGAGTTTGAACTCCAAACCCTATGTACAACTATGGAGTTGGGTCTAGATTTGAAACAAGCTCAAATAGAATGAGTTTTATAGTTAAGTGACTTGGATGAGCTTCGTTTAGATGATGTCCATCAAACTGAACTAGTTCAACATCAATGGAAAGTTTGGCATGAAAAATATATTAAAGAAAGATAATTTCATAATGGTGACTAGGCCTTGCTATTTGATTCAAGATATAAAGACCATAAAGGAAAACTTAGGACTCATTGGCTCAGGCCATATGAAAATTTTGAAGTCTTCTCGAATGGCACAGTTCAGCTAAAACCCATTGATGGTGATTTACGAACCCTCTTAGTTAATGGTCATCTCCTACGTATCTATCATAAACCAGTTAATAAAGAAGAATTTACAAAATTGGTAGAAATGCAGGGAGAGATCCAATGCATTGACTTTGCCAAGGCAGAGTCTACCTGCTTGTTATCTAAAAAAAAAAATGATGAAAAGTTGTAATAAAAAGACATGTGTACCAAATTTGTTTTCAAAGCATTTTTCATTAATTTTCATTTTAGACTTAACACGTGTTTTTTATTTTGTAGGACCTCTCATAAAGGAATAACAAATCCAGAGCACCATTCCAAGATGCTCTGGAACTTGATGGTTCAGTTGACCAGTGCTCCAGAACTTAACGGTCTGAACGCTCGATGCTCCGGAACCTACTTTTCAGCTCACCATGTTGGAAGGATCTTCTTGTAGAATGATATAAACTCTTGAAGTTTGAGTTAATTGGTGTTTGTCATTTTTCTTCTTTCTGGTTACTTCTTTCGACGATGCTCCAGAACTTTCATTTAGTTGTTGCTCTGGCTACATCTTTCGACGATGCTCCAGAACTTTCATTCAGTTGCTACTTTGGATGCATCTTTCGACAATGCTCCAGAAATTTCATTCGATTGCTGCTCCAGCTACATCTTTCGACGATGCTCCAGAAATTTCATTTGGTCGCTACTCTAACTGCATCTTTTAATGATGCTCTAGAACTTTCATTCAGTTGTTGCTCTAGCTGCATCTTTCGATGATGCTCTGGAATTTTTATTTGGTTACCATTCTGACAACATCTTTTGATGATGCTTCGAAACTTATCCATTTTTCATTCTACCGCCTCCTTTCTAAAAATATTTCAAATCTTTCTCGATGCTTTGATTATCGTACATTGGTACACATGCCTTCTTTTGCCATTATAAATAAAATTCTCCATAATAGCTTTTTTTCATTAATGAATTCATCATCCATGAGCTTCCTCATTCATGTCATAATAATTGAATCGTCACCTTAGCCAATACCCTTGCATCATCCTGTCAAATCAGTAGAGGTATGAGATCTTCAAGTGATCATGGAATGAAAGTAAGTACAAATTTATGATTTAAATAACTAGTTATTTTTGAATAAAATATAATTGATTGGCACGAGTTTCCTTTCCTAATTTAGTAAATTGAGCCACTTGGTGATTAATTGTTAAGTACGCTACTCTTTTTGCGGTCCTTCATGCAAATTGACATTATTACACAGCAAGCTCCGAGCAAGAGTAGAGTAAATAATTACAGTGTGATCATATTTCCAAAAATATCAGCGCACAAGTTTCTGGCATTATTGAAATTTTCAGTAGGGTGGTAGAGACAAGGCAGAAATGGGTGGTACAAAGAAGAAATTTGAGCTGGCTTCTGTAGAAAAATTGTTGGGGTTAAGTAACATTTCTCTATTGTTTGAGGAAGTGGGTTGGTTGGATTTTGTCAGAAAGTTCGAAGGGTATAATGAAAATTTGGTGAATGCATTTGCGGAAAATTACTCTAATGGTCAGGTGACACTGCATGGGAAGCATTTCAAGGTGAGTTCAAAAATTATCTCTTCTCTTTTAGGGTTAGAAAATTCTGGCATTAAAATATCAAAAACAACACAAATAACATATCAGAAATTATAAGAATTGTTTCTTAGACAAGGGGACCCTCATCCCATGATAGTTATTGGTACTAGGGGACAAAATAAGGGGTTTCAATGAGCTTCTATATTAGAACCCTGGGGTACTGCAGTTGCATGGATTATTAAGTATTTTACTTGTGAAGGTTAACTTACTACTGTGGTAGGACCTGCATTCCACATGTTAATACATTTGCGACATGGGAAGGAAAACCCTACTCTAAGGGTTAATTTTCCTCATTTCTTGAATGATTCTATTAATTCTTCAATAGAAAGATATAAAACTAGTTCAAGGCCATTAAAGCATCATGGGTTAATTCAAGTAATCTGTAAATATCATTTTTGTAAGAAACCTAGAAGCAAATGGGAAATTTTTTTGGGGAAGTTTGATAAACCTACACTAGGAAGGAAGTTAGAACTAGGAGAATCTTCAAAACAACTTGCTTCACCTTTTGGAGAAACTTCCCCCGAAGACCCTAAGGTTCCTAAAACCCAAATTCCAAACATTCTTGGTGAGGAAGTGCTGGAATTTTAAAATGAGGAGTTTGAAACTCTAGGCCAGTTAGAAGATTTGGAGATAATAAATCCAAATGTGGATACTAATCCTATTAAGAAGAGGAAATGAAGTACCATTCTTCAAAATGCCCCAACAATTTTAACTTATCAGGATACTCCGCCTTTAAGGTGGAGCAAAATATTATCCTTTGGATCTACAGGAACCCTAGTGCAGAGTAGAGGGAATAGGTCAAAATCTAAAAAGCAAAAGAAAACCTTGTAAATTGAGGAACCAATTTACCAATCCTCAAAAAAAGAAATTTATGTTGAAGAAGTACATTTTCATTTTGTGTCTGAAGAAGAAGCCCTAGATCAAGAAAAACAGGAAACAAAAAGGGGACAATCTCCACTCCCTATGGAGGTTGATGACAATATGTTAGGAAATTTGTCTCCGGTTGTCAATAAAGTTGTTGAAACAGTTGAAATTAAAAATATTAATACATAATTGGAAAAATTGAAACTAGAGATAAAGGAGTTAAGAAGTTAGTTGCATAAAAATAAGGAAGAGATGGAATTGCAACAAGAGGAAATAATGGTATATAAGACTGTAATAAATAACAGGGATCAAGAAATTTAGGATTTAAAATTGGAAATGTAGGGAAAAGATACATCTATTAGTGAGTTTCAAATACAAGTTCATAATTGTAATGAGGAAAACAGGATACACAAAGATGGTTTAAATAAGGAAATTCAAAATTTAAAAGGAAATTTTATGTTTATGTTTTCAGACTTTGAGGAAGAAAAGAAAAGACATAAGAAAGAATTAAATGCTTCTCTTAGTAATATTATGGAATTAGAGCAGGACTTGTAGGAAAGCACAAGTAAACCAATGATGGAATCCAGAGAAGTTCAAACCAAACCAACGATAATTGAATGGTTCCAAATTTATATTCCTCCATTATTGATGAAATGGATGGAATGGTTCTATTTCCTAAGGAATGCACAAATTGAAAATAACAGTTTAAAAATGGAAATGGTATTATTGAGGGAAGCATTTCATAAAGCATATAGGGGGAAACCGGATGCATGTTAGATAGTTGAATTTCTTTTATCTTGTAGAAGACCATCAAGATTGTATTCAATGTTTTTGAATGAACAATGTTTTAGATGGAAATTGCTAAGAATTTACAATGACCAGCCTCATGAACCTAATGATAAAGAATTTAATAAGATATTTGCAGACTCAAAGCCTGAAGTGCAAGATATGATCTGTGAATTCTTTACTCATGATCTTTTATTAGAAAAGCATACTAATTTCTTTGTTAATCTTTTTTGTGGGAGAGGTGCAATTAAGATGTCTACTATCTACTATGTAGAATCAAATCCATTAGGAAGAACCTAATAAGGAATATGCTCAAGTAGAGAAAAGTATAGGAATTCAAATGAGATCTCCAAATAGTAGACCAACAGCTTTCAAGAAGACATTTGTAGCTCTTCTCTTGGATGAGAAAATGAAGGGGAGGTATGATGATAGCCTTCAAGTCTGTTATAATAATTTCATAGAATAGGGGCAAAAATTGGTTGGTAGGGCCTGGCACGCATGTGAAGAGAGATACACTCCATTACCTATATATCTAAAGAAAAGAGAGGTGATATCTCCTCTTAGCATCAGATGGTCCTTTAGAAGAGCAGATGCCTTGGCCAAAATTTTGGAGGATCTCATAATAGAGTGGATAGGAATGAGGTACAAACCTCCTTTATTGCTATATCTAGCCCCTGCTTTCCATGTTAATATAGATCAAGATCATAGAATCTTCAGTGAATGGAAAGGGGGAGTTGCTTTTCATAGAGGTTTCCACCATACCCTTGTAAAATTTGATGTTACAACAAGAGATTTGTATGATATTAGTGTAAAATATGAAGAATGGAATAGGGGGAAGAGTTATAATCAAGGGACATGAGGACCTGCCAAGAATTAGGAAGGGGAGGAAATGATGAGGTAAAGATAACCTCATGAATCATGATAATACCATAAAGACCTATCTAATATATGAAAATCCCTATCCTTTGCCAATTAATTAAATTTTAGGAGAAATAATTGCTTAATTTTTAGTGAGAAATTGTATAAACTTTATTTCTTTTGATTTCTTGAAGTATTTTTCCAATACAAATTTAATGGGTTATTTTAAGTGTTTTGTAGATAATAATCAGTCATCAAGTTGTAGATTAGAAGCATCTAGCTAGCAGGTGCTCTAGAACAAGTTGAAGATATATGATGGAAATATGCTCTGAAACTTTAGGGTGATGGACTGAAGATATAGTTATTCTTTTAAGTTTTTATTTCTGTTATCCTTTGAGTCAAAAACTTTATGGCTCGATTTGAGCCTCTTAAATACTGTGTAATGGGTTTTAAAAGACATACGAGTTATTCATAGATCTGTTTTAGATATTTTCAATGGTTATCCACACCATCTGAAATATAGGATGTAGTTAGAGTTTTTCTATAAAAGACATAATCTCCAGAAGTAAAACATATAGTGAAAAAGTAATTTTATACTGTCAAAATGTTTTTCAAAGTTTATGAATAAAGAGATTGTTATCTAAAATTTATGAGTTATGAGTTATGGATGGTAAATATGGTTGATAGAAGCATTTTTGAAATATCTGTGAATGTGAGTTGAGAATGAATGTGATAACCACGAGCTAGCCACTTGACGGGAGATGACTTAAGTAGATAAGTGTTTTTCTTTTATTATATTGTTGTTTTGTAGAGAATTATTGAATTTACTATTATGAAATTTTAGTTCTGAAGTATGTTTTGTCTTTTACTTCCATAGTTTCTATTATTAACTGTTAGAATCTTTATTGTTAAGAAGATGTTTTATGGATTGTTATAATTTTTTCTACTTCAATAATTTTTTAGCTTCTTAGTTTAATCGTGTCTATACTTTTTAATTTAGTTATCATGCTTTCTAAATTAGTTTTCTTATGTTTTCAGTTCAAACATTTCCTGTTTTCTTAGGAATAAATTGCTTTATAGTTTTATAGTTAGATAGTTTGAAGTTAGAATTAATATTAAGTTTTTCTTAAAGGATTAGAAAACCTAAGGGAGGTACTCCAGACTTCTATTGCAAATTGCCTTGAACACTACCCAATCGACAAATTGAATTTTATATTCTAAAGTAATGGGACCTAATGACAGCCTATCAGTCCCAAAGACTGTGACCCGCTAGGAGGGGTCCACTTAATGCTCAACCCTTGGAAATTTCACCTTGACATCCATAGTGGCTATAGTGGAGTCAGGTTCCAAATGGCAGGATTCTAGATGTCAGGGGCCATTGAGGATGGTGGGCTCACCACAACGGCCTGTGGACGAAAGTTTGTGAGGCAGGGCCCGATATAGGGTTGACACTTGAAATTTTGCAAGAGTGAGCTCATGGGAAATTGGAAGGGTGGGATCCGACCATCAAAAGGCCAGGGCTGGAAAGTCATTCAGGATAGTAGGTTATGAGCGGCACCTCAGGGATATATTCCCGTGGGGATGGACCTGAGTGGCTCGTTGGACCTCCTTTCAGTTTATGAAATTTTGCTAAGTTAAGGCGGCGAGGAGATGGAATCTTCCCACGATGCCGGATTCAAAGGGGTTATTGGTCATATTCAAGTTCAACTTCACTTTCAAGTGCTAGCGATGGTAATGGGAGCACTTAGGCCTTCAGAGCGTGAACGCTCTAGATGAAGAACGGTGCCGGGAAGTCAAGGTTTCGTGGTTAGATAACGGTTGATTTGTGAAGTTTGCTAAGATTTTATCACATGGGTTTTGCATGCCCTAGTCTCCTCTACTTAGTTCATGAGTTTTTCCCTTTCAAATTTATTAGTTTTGTAAGAAATCGAGGAAAAACACAAAGTGGGGCATAGGACAACAAACTCACCTTGAGAATCCGATGAAGGAGGTGAAAGATCAGTAGGCAAACATATTTGAATCATCTAGGGAACTTGTTGGGCTCGAAGGTGGCATCGAAAAAAGGCTCTGACTCATTCTGACTTCTCTCTAAGTGACTGACAAGTGAAAATGACATCTGCAGTTCACCTATTTATAGAAAATGAGGCATTAAATGTTGGCAATAAATGCTCATACAATAGACACTAGGTTGGTGGGTAGCAATTTCAAAAATAGCTATGGGAGCAGGGGGATCCGACGGTTGGGCAACATTCAGCCGATGGACATTTGGCAGTTTTGCAATAAACAGACAGCTTCGAAGGCATCAGATCTAGGCATGTGGAAAGTTGTCCGACAAAAGCCGCTTTAAAGCTTGCAATTAGGGGAATGACGAACAATATCTTGGGTTCTAATGGGCGGGGAGCAGTCGAAGGGAAGCCATTTGAAATGGTAGTGAGGAGACAAAAGTCCGATAAGGGCAACCTGACAGGGTGGGCTCGATGGGCTCCATGGATGCCAACTATAAAAGACTAAGGAAAATAGTTGATGGTAACCTGCAAAGACTTTAGGACTTCAATAATTTGAGGGGGCAAAGACATGGTAAACTCAAGATGAATTACCTAAATTTCACTAACCACTTTGAACACCAAATTGGGGGGGCATGCAAAATGAGGCAGTGACCAAAAGCAACCTGGCAAGGTGAAGGAAAGAGAGGGTCCCTGTTTCAAATGGGTTGTGTGTACTGAAGGCACAATAGGGACTTGATGGACTTCAAAAAATTCTCCATTTGGTTTATCCATGTGTTCAAGGATCCTTGCCATCAAACTTGTGCATATCCACCTTTTGTATCAAATTCCTAGATCCCATAGGAGTATTAACATTTGGGTCAAGAGTAGTTGACTTGGAAGTGTAGCAATGGAAATAATATGCCCCACCTTTGAGGAATGGAGAACAAGGGTAGGGTTCCTATTTCACACTTGTTACACTCAAGGAAACCTTAGAGAACTCAATCCAAAGATAGAAAGGGGGCAATCAATCTTGCAATAAGATATCCTAGGGTTTGAATAGATACAGTAAGAGGGTTCACCACCAAGCTAGGGCTTGGAAAGATAAGAAATGGATGCAAGATGCAAATTAGTACCGTGCAAAACCTAACTAAATGACCTAGGAAATGAAACTGAAAATCAAGATATCAAACTAGAAATGAATAGAGGTGCACCTAGAAGAGTGATGAGGTTAAAAAAATATCCAAAACCCTAAAAACTTGTTGTTTGATGCCCATTGGGACTCATACGCCAGTCTAGGTGATTTAGTCCTAGAATGGGCTTTCTGTGCCAAAATTGGAATCTAATAGTGCTTAATCTGAATCTCCTAAAACCCATAAAATGGCAATACTGGGACTCATATGCCCAAAGTGGTGTATCAGTCCCAGTATGCTTTTTTAGAGGATTAAGACTTGAATTTTCTCTCTTAACTCTACTCTTTCTATCACACTTTGTTTTCGGGTCTAAAAATCTGATTTGCAGCCTATAGGAGACTTTTCATGATCTTACAAACAAGGAAACAACTAGGACAACTTTCTTCAACCTTGTAACTTAGTCTTCAAAGATCCTTCAAGCTCCAAGACACCTATATCTGCAATCACACATGTAGAGAGAGAGAAACTTGTTGATTGTTAGAGAATAGGGGTTTTCCCTCGTCAAAGCCCTTTTAGGTAATTAAACCAAATGATGATCGATAATGAAATAAGGACATGAGGCATGAAACATGAATAAAGATACATTGAATGATGTCTTGTAAATTAGAAATCTAACATGAAATGACCATGAAGGTTATAGATCTAGATCTTGAAATAATTGTAGGACAATACTTAACCTTGGATATTGAATGCAACATCACAACACTAGCTCAACAACATGCTTGGTGCTTGATAACCTTGACATGATGATGGGTCTTGAATTGCTACAACAATTGATGAAGAATTTTTCCCTTGAATGCTTTAAAGATGCTCTTGAATACTCTTTTGAAGTCTTGTAAACTATTGAAGGCTCTTGTAAACTCAATTTTTCTATAAGGAATGCTCTCTTGAAAGTCTTAGGTGAAAATGAGTGAAATAACCTCGTATTTATACTTATTTAAGCCAAATTTCTTGAAATTACAATACTACAAGCCGAAATCAAATCTAGGAGGACAAAATCCTGCCAAGAATTTGAATTAAAGTTTATTTTGTGCCAAATGAGACTCGTACACCATGAGTGTCATATGAGTCCCATTAGGCATTAATTATGGGATACATTTTCAAAAATACTTAGAATGATGTGAAATTAGGATTGGGGCCCAAAAACCTAGGTGGGACTCATACATCCAAGGTGGTGTATGATTCCTAGATCACTAAAGCTAGGCCACACAACCTAAAAACACTTGAATTATGATTGTATTTTGGTTTATGTCAGGATTATCCTCAAAAAGATGCATTAATTAAGGCTTGTGGATGTAAAATTAGGCCAATTAAGACATAAAGAAGTCCAATTTATTAATAAAACCCTTGATTAGTTTGAAAGTGTGGTACAAAACTTTACAACACCTTAAATAAGGCATAATTAAGTTCATTTAGTTTACAAGGGCCCAAAACTTGATTTGAAGGTACACTTTACAACATTAAATTAAGGAAAATTTAGGTCAATTTAGCTTAAAAGGGCCCTAAATCCAATGTGAATGTGGAAAACACATTAAAAAATTATATCAAGTGACATTAGGTCCATTTTAATGTTAATCATTCCCAAATTAAGTGTGAAATTGTAAACAATGACATTTTTCGACACTACAAGAAGATTCACCTTGGTTGCTTGAAACCTCTCTTCCTGGTTCATTCATATAAGTGCTTAACATGCTTTGTATGTCCAATATATCTCCTCTTAGGCCACACATCTCCATCTTCACTGAGGAAATGTCTTCCTTGACCTTAATTATTTCCGCACTAGGATTAATATCCTCTATTGTTACCCCATCCTTATTAGGGTATTTTCCTAGTATGACAACATTCTTTTTGCCCCTTTTTGCGGGTCCCCTTATGATGGAAACTAATAATTTTGCAATAAATCACAAAAATGAAAATTAAATTCTCTAAAAAAATTATTGTATTTTACTAGGGCCAAGATACCACTTACCCAAAATAAAACTCCAAGAAATTAGCATATTTTTCAGCTTTGAGAGTGAATTTGTTGGAATCCTTAATTTTGCAATAACTCACTAATTTTTGCTTCAATTTCCCCAAATTTCATACTATAGCCTCTTCTATTATCTCTTCAAAAATTTAATAAAAATAAGGCTCCAATTTGGCAAGATGTGATATATATGTAGAATCCAAATAAATTGTGTAGAAACCCTAGTTTTATAATAATTCGCTCAATTTTTGCTCCAATTCCTTTGAAATCTAGATTGTGGATTTTTTGATATGGTCTTCAAAAACCCTTTAAAAATAAAATAAAAATTCAGCAAAATATAAAAGATATGCACCTTCCAAAATGACCTCCAATATTAAGAAGATGCCTTGCCTCTACGATGCCAAGATCATGGTCTGATACCACTTGTAATGAAATAACTTGCCTAATAGAAGAAATATACAATATGAGATATTATGAAAAAAATTGACAATAACTTAGAATAACAAGCCACTTTGACGGGGCAACCTCCAAATTTCTCCAATGAGAACACAATTCACAATATGATGATGAAATAGGACTCATTACCTCCTCTATATACCTCTTTATTCCTAGGATATCACCCAGGATGACTTAGATAGCCCTATATAAGCCTTAGGTTGACCTATATAACTAAATAACAATATCATAATGATAATATGACTTAATTAAGAGTTAATATAGCCATAAGCTGACTATTCATAACCCAATGTACATGCCAATATTAAGGTCATAGCATATATAAATGATTACCCTTTTTCTCCTCACTATATCTAATAAAAATGTATTTCTCACTTTTACCATCAAATTTTTGTGTTTTTTGTTTAGCTATGTGAGCATTATAAATACATCCAAAAAAACCTAAAGTGTGCAAAACTAGGTTTTATACGACACCATGCCTCATAAGGTGTCATTTTTTTCACACATTTTGTTGGAAATATATTCAAAAAATAACTTGGTGAATCATCAATTTCAGCCCAAAAATTATTTGGTAGATCTTTAGCTTTAAGCATGTTTCTAGCCATTTCTACAATGGTGAGATTTTTACATTCAGTAACTCCATTTTACCAAGGGATATAAATTGTAGTCAATTTCCTTTCAATTCCACTTTTTTTGCAAAAATATTGAAATTAATTAGAGGTTAATTCTCCCCCTCATAGATGTCAATGCAATATTTTGATGGGACAACCAATTTGTTTTTCCACATTAGCCTTGAATTGCTAAAATTTGCTAAAGGCTCATGATTTTTATTTGATGAAAAAGATTCAAGTCATTCTGCTAAAATCATTAAAAAAATGAGAAAATTATTTTTTCTTGAGAGATAAAGTTTGCATTGGACTACAAATATTAGTATGTATCAACTCAAGTGGTACCTTTTCTCTCCAAGTTCTTCCTATTGGGAAGGAATCTCGATGTTGCTTATCAACAATGCACCCTTCACAAACTTGATCATCATGAAAGATAAGAGTTAGTCCTCTCACTATTTTATTTTGAGAGATAAATTTTAGTCCTCTTAAATTTAAATGTCCATATATAATATTTCATAACTGAGATTGGTCCTTGTAATTAGTTCTAAGGACTTGAGTTTCACTATATGCAAGTATCAAAGGGAATATCCTATTTTGTAACATCCAAAATTTTTCCACTATTTGATTACTTTTATTCTTATCATAAATGACACATTCACTATTTTCAAATATTATAGAATACCCCTTTTCAACAAGCTAAATTCCTATACTAAACAAATTATGTGCTAACCTAGGTACATATAATTTTTTGATCTTTTTTTATTTTGACTACAATTGTCCCCTTGTGACTTCAACTTCCTTATCATCACCATGTCACATTTGTGTTCTAATAGAATCATTTGTATTTACAATATCTTATTTTTTTCCCTATCACGTGGCTACAACAACCACTATCCAAAAGCCATAATTTTTTCGAATCTTCCTTTGTAGAAATTCAAGAAAAAAATTAATTAATTTTATGTTCTTTTTTTTTGCCAAAAAAAATTGCATGTTTCTTTCTCTAGCAATCTTGTTTATAATACCATTTTTTTATAGTATTGACATTGTACATGTGATTTATTATAGTTTTGAGTTCTCTTTTGATCATCATTAGAAATTATTCCTCCATAATAACTTCTACTTTCTGCACTACTATCTCCTCCATTGAAATTATTATTTCTTCCTCGTCCTCTAAATCTTGCTATACCCTTATAAGACATCTCTTTTGATCCTTTTCCATTTTTCTTTGAGATACTTATCTTGGTTTCCTATTCATTTTTTTCTTGTGGATTTGAAGAGACCCCATAAGCTCATTTATAGAAATAATGATTTCCTTTTGACTCCTCAATAGAAACTACAATAGGATCAAATCGAGGAGGGAGATAACTTAGATTTTTTTTGACAATTTTTTGATCAACTTTAAAATTTTATCCGTAGGGCCTAATTTGATTGACCATACTCATGACATGAGTGAAGAACACTTGCATAGGTTGTGATTCTTTCATGGCCAAATTTTCAAAGTCCCTTGTGTGAATTTATAATTTTATTATTTTTACTTTGTCTATTTCTTGCTATGCATTTTGTAACAAATCCCATGCTATATTTTCTAGTCGTGGTTATTTGTGGGAAAATTGATTCATGCACAACCTATTGGATGAAAATTAATGCTTTTGAGTATTTTATTTTGTTTTCCTTTAACTAGTATCTTTGTGCCTAAGCTAAGTCTACAAGAGATTGAGCATCTACTAGATTCTAGATTTGTATAAGCTTGTTCTACTAACTCCCATAAATCTTGTGACATAAGTAAGGTTTTCATTTTTATACTCCATAAGTCATAGTTTTCTCCTTTGAACACAAGTATTTGAGGGTGAATTAAAATTGAATTATTGACTACCATAGTTTCTTTCCCAAAATGAAAATTCCAAGAATCTTATCTCAAAAATACCACACAAACTATACCTCTTTAATTCTACAAAGAAATTCCACCACACCTATCTTCTTTGCTGAGAACTAACCCACTTTCTATCCAATTGCAAGGAACATAAAATAATTTTTAAATCCCTAGATGCTCCGATACCAATCGTTGGTTTTGAGAGAAAAACTAGTTGCAAAAACACATGTTTTCAATTGCAAACATTTCATAAAGAAAACAAAGGGTTCTTATACCATGTAACAACTGGCAAACATTTAACACAATCAAATATTGCTACAATAATGAAAAATATAATTGACTTATTAGAATCTATCAATAGAAGAATTATAATGGTCTCATGGTGTTTTTCTACAATATTTCTTATAAAATTATTTGTTTCTTAAACAAAAATTTACCAGATACATGTGAAAAAATAGATTGAAAAAAATGCATTATATCATGATAATTATCTCACCATAGACAATGCATAAAGAACTAACATACATCCAAAAAAATGATTTTTTTTTACTTACAATGCATAAAGAAACCCATATACAACCATGTGGAATCAAAAGGAATGTGCTTTGAATAGATGTCATTAGAAAGGAAACCTTTGTCAAACAATGGCAAACAATAATATATTTTTTTATTAGAAAAACATATGTTACAACTAGGAACCCAAAAATGTTAGTGACTAAAGAAGGCAGTGGAGAATACGTTTCTTCAAAAGATGATGTAGTGTCCACTAAGCATTGACACCTTCATATTCATGCTAAATTGAAAGAGGTTAATTATTTGTGTACATATGAGTTTGATTATGTGTGTACATGTGATTCAAACTCCCGAGAACAAATAAATTGTTAAATAATTTAAAAGGTTTACCATCTTAACAAAAATATTTATATTCTTTTAAATATTCAAGCTGAAAGCTTACCATGATGAAAGCTCACTAATTTGCACCATTATTAACACTCGTAGCATGTTTAGCATCCCAGAATGAATGCGATCTCCTTATCCTCGAGTTATTCAATAATAATCAAGAATTTAAGGTATCCTTTGCTTAAACATATTGCATACGTTTCATATCTGTAAATGCTGCAATCTTGATTTCACCCAGCTATTCATAATAATTTAATTGAATGGAACTTCTAAAATATATATACTCTGTCATCATATTATAAAAGTACAATATCATTAACATTATATATACATTCAAAATGATGTTTAAAATCATCCATAAAAAATGATATATTAACACTTGCATAAAAAGAAAGTTGCCATCAAATTGACAAGAAACGAAATAAAATGTTCCCATCCAACTGTCAAATCAATATTTATCTGGCTTTTATGTGATAAATGAGATTTTGGAAGTTTTTACCTGATATTTTGAAGGCTTTTATCATCAAATGACAGCTGATTTACCATTAAACGACAGCTGAAACTTGTTTTCCTACAATGACAATAATAATTTGCAGAAATGAGACTCGTTTCAGACTCAAATCTCACACTATATGTGGCCTATCTACATAAAATAGACTTGTATTCCCATAGGAAAGAAAGATGTTTAATAATCCCCATCTCCAAAATACAGCAGAGAATGAAATAATTAACATTTTCAATGATTATCACATCTGAACGTCAGCAAAGAAGAATCTAATCTCGGCAGGTATCTGTGATTTCTTTGAATTTTCACCAATCACAGTTTTGTAGGTAAAGAAAGAGAAAGTTGTGGATAACATAATTCCAAAGATTGCCTCAATCTTTATAGATTTTCACATGCATTTGAATATCTCATAATTTCGTCCACATCCAAACTTAATATCTTATTTACCAACTTTATTTTGTTTTTTCTACACAAGAGTACAAGGGATAAGCTTAATTGTAACTTTCATGGCGACACTCTTAATTATTCCTTGAAAAGGCATTCCCTCGATAGTCAGACAATTAGTATTTTGAAATATTTATCATTTATCTTTTCGTAAAATAAATAAGTTGAAAAATAATTAAAATTTTGTTCTGATAAAATCATATCTTACTATATTTTTCTTTATTTATTTTAAATATTTTTTTAGAATGTTTCTAACGTATGGTTATATCATTTTGATTGATAATTTTGAATGCATTTTTCATCTAAAACTTGAATCCAACTTTTTATTATGTCATATTATTCAATGGATGACCTCACAATAGTGTGTCCCATTTTTTAGTTAAAGCGAGACATTGAAATGACATTTATTTTTTATTTTTTTATTTTTTTTGACACTTATAACAACTAAACCATTATGAATTTGAAGATGTGCATTAGTGATTTTTGAGATTTTGTCTGCATATTATAAATACATTTAAAAAAATAAAAAAATAATTTGTGTTTTTTAATGTAACTTTTAATAACTTATTTTTTATAGTTAATCGTGTTTTTAAAAAGTCACATTACTTCATAAATCATAACTTTATTTGTAGAAATGACAAAGTTATAAATTTTTAAGCATATATTCGTAACACCAATGTCTAGTGCATATATATTTTTTCATAATTTTTTTGCATTATTTTTATATAATTTTTTCAAGTGAGATTAACTATAATTCAAACATAAGTTACATCGATAAGACTTAATTTTTTTTGTATGCATGCAAATTAACTTATTCCTTTTTTTTTGTTGAAATAATAGTATCAATATCTTTAAATTTGTATTATCTATTTTACTATTTTTTCATGTGTGTTGAACATAGACCTTGATGATTGTTGAAAAATCTATCTTCACTAGAAAATAGAAAATACATATAATAAAATTAAATATATTCAAAATTATATTTGTTGAAAAAATTGTTTTGAATGCTACAATATTGTAAAATATCTTATCTGGTTGATTCCATTTGAAGGTCCAACTAGATGCTTGAAACTGAAAATTTAGGGGAAAATCCGAGGTCTAAGGTGGAAAGGTCATTTTTAGGACCTTTATTCAAAGGTTTCTTCATTTGAAGGTATCGAAAGACCTTCGAATGAAGGTATTCCATTTCCATGATAAAAAAAGGAAAGGAAATACCTTCATTCAAGGGTATACACCTTAAAATAAAGGACTATGTTCATTCAAAGCTATACACCTTCAAACTAAGGACCATGTTCCTTTGAAGGTGATTTATTACTCACCTTCGAATGAAGGTAATTTGATTCAAAGGAATACCTTAAAACAAAATTATTATGAACTTTTTTCCTCATCCAACTTGAAAAATGTAGTGTCCCAAGTTTGGGACTCACTATTGTGGTTTTACCCCAATTCATTTTTCCTTGATCCAATTTCAAGAGAATTTTCCATCTTGGACTAAACTACATCGATGATTTTGAATTTTTATTGAACGTTGACTATGGTCTCAACCCTATGCTTTCAAATTCAAATTTAGTCATTTCATTTTCCAAGTATTCTAGAAAATGGTTGTTATACATCAACTAATGTGTCAAAGGTTTTGGATTGTGTGTCTAGGGATTAAATTTATGAACATCACCCCAATTCATTATAATCATTAAATACACGAGAGAATAATTATTTGACAATTAGGATAACAAATTCAAAGCATATCAATCATTATCATGTCAATTGTAGGTAAAACTATTATATTATAATATGTCCAAACTAGTATCAAATATTGTTTCCCTATATTTTGATTTGTATTGAACCAACCAATATGCCTAATTGCTAGGAAGGAATTCAATTTATCTTTTCCTCTATTATAATTGGTACACAATTTTCATTACACATATATCACTTAGGCAAACATCTTGTAAATGTATTTAGGGTTTGTTTCTTCTTAGGATAGAGCCACACTAACTAGACAAAATCATGGATGTAGTCCTATCTTGGGTCCTATAATTCTCAAGACAATTGTTTCTTCAAAAAGGGAATAAGGTGCAACAATAAAATATTACAAATGTTCCTAAGGAGTTGGAAGAAGGGATCACCTTCATCACATGGATTTGCAGAAGTGAGGAGTTTGTTGTCTTATAGAGAAAATGAGCAACAAAGAAGAAATCCTAAAATGATTATGGGAAGGAAAAGAGGAAGGGATTCAGCCCAAAATCCATATAGGCTAAAGGAAAATGTTGCAAATGAGTAAAAATGCATAGACTAGAAAATGATTATTATTAAATAAAACGCTAAAAAATATTTTGGGTTGTAATTATGAAGGATTTTGAAGGTGAAAATGATTTCTAACAAAATACAACCATTGATTTTTTTCCCACAAGAAGTTACAATATTGTGAAGTACCTAGTAAAATATGGGTGAAAATTTAGAGGAGAAAAATTAAAGAATGGAGAGACAAAACAAAAAAGAAGTGTATAAAAAATATTTAAAGTGTAAGAGTTGGAAATAGGGCTAGATGAGTCTAATTATAGGTGAAATAAGATTTGTTGAATAAGCCTTGATAGTAGGGTTTTAATTGCTAGAAAAGAAAATAAAAGATATTTGAAAATTTATCTATCACTGATAGATCTATGACTATGGTGACATCATCATGACCACTCTTGTGTCTATATTTTAATAGGATAAAATAAGGTCATAGAAATATATCCAAATGAAATCAAGGTTAAATTTTAACAACCTAGTGATGGGAAGTCTTAGGAACATATTTATTTATTTATTTTTAGATAGGAACTTATTTATTTTGATCTACTAAATTCTCTTCAAAATGATAACTAAAGTGAGAAATTTTTTAATAAAAATTGTAAGGTATGCAAATCTTAACTCTATACTTTACCTCAACTTTAGAAGGATAATTTTACTACGTGATATAACTATGCTAATATAAATTAAATGTTAACAATGAAATACATAAATATTAAATATTAGGATGTATGCAAAAAGGATATGTAACATGTTTAGGAATAGAGTTTTCATTACCCTAAACAGGTAATGCTATCAAGGAAATGTAGCCTAGAAGACAAAATATGTTGAAGGAGCATGATCTACAAAACAAGTATATTAACAAAATCAAATCTAGAGAAAAAATATACATTAGAAATACCATGTCCTAAAACATAAATATTTTAGAGAAATCAAGTTTTCCAAAACAAGTGTTAGTATTTCATATCATATATGTATATTTTTTTTAAGGAAAAATATATATACAAAGGAAGATCTTGCATAAACCTAAAGAAAGGATGTTGATGTATATGAAGGAGAAAATAATGTAATATTATGGAAGCGGAGAAGAAACATATACATTGGTACACAAAAGAGAATGGACTAAGGAATGAAAGTGGAAAAAGAAGGATATTCATAAAGAGAGAAAGTGAAATTCCTAAATATACCATCTATGCAGATGAAGTAGATACTATACTTCTATGGAAATATAGATGAAACATATACATGAATATACAAAAGTGAATGGAGTAAGAAATCCAAGTGGAAACAAGAAGGATATTCACATAGAGAGAAAGTGAAAATTTTAAATGGATGTGAGAGGAATGTGTTTGTCTTAGGTATGTAGATGGAAAAATATTATATAGATGTAGAGAAGAAGGGTATGTTTCATGTTCTAGATCATTGTGCAGAGAAAGTTGTGTTCACTAGTGTGTGAACTATGAAAACAGTCCTGCCTGGGAGAAATGGTTTTGCTTCGCATTTCTCCGTAGTGTGGTTTCTAGTCTTGTAGATCTAAGGGTGTGCTTACATTTCTCATATCTATCTTTAGTCTGAGTTTTTTGAAGTTTGGTGCTCCGCAAGGTTCAGTTCATGTGTTATAGTATGTGGATGGTTAACTGGTTGTACAAAATGAGTATGGTTTTTAGGGGTATGTTTTTGTGAAGGATTTTTTGGATTTCAAGGTGTTGGTGGAGTATTCTACATCATTTTTAAGTGTTGTGTGCGGTCTGTGAGTCATATTTGGATTTAAGGAAGCATGTACTTAAAATTTTAATGGTGTCAACATAGGTTCGGTTGACCTTGGGTGTTTAGACTAGTTGTGGATATGCTTCATTGTTTGTGGAAGCATGACATGATGTTTTTATGTGGATTTAAGTTTGAGTTAAGTTTTGATGTGATCTACCTTCATTCCTCTCCATCACGGGAATGTTTTGGTGCCAACCTAATTTGAATTTGTACATTTGAGGTACATAGCCAACCTTGTAGATTGTCTTCAAGGTTGAGGGTGCTATATATGTGTGATGAATTGATGGAGGAAGTAAGAGTAATGTGTTTGATGGGAAGTATTGAGATGTGAAATGCAGTGTGAGCTTTAATTCCTAAGACTACTAGAAGCAATGTGCAGAAGGTGTCTACATTCTATAGTGAGAGTGTGAATGTTTTGGTGAAGCAATGATGGAAAATTTATGTTGCTTTGAGATGGATTTATCATTGTAACAATATTATTTATTCTTCTTTCTAATCTAGTAGTGAGCCATTGGTAGTGATCCCTTCTTTTTTTTGGGCAATGAGCCCTTCGACAGTAAGCATATTGTATGGTGTTGCAAATAATTTATATTGTGAGCTAATCCTCACCATGGTTTTTCCCTTCTTTGTATTTTCCATGTAAATTTGTTGTTCTTCTATGTATGGTGTTGATGTGTTTTTTTTATTCTCATTCTAAGTATAGCAGATTAAGGGTTAATAAGGATTTGAATGTTAATGAGGGTTTTGATGTTTTAATGAAAAACTGATTCACCCCCTGGTATAGGAGCACCTTTTCACCTCCATGGTTCTATTTTGAAAATGATTCAATTTTCCATTTGTAGAAGTCATTTGATGAGTATTAGGCAAAAAATGTAAAATTGTCAACAAATAATGTCAATTTGCAAAAGTTGCAATTAGGGGGTTAATGAGGTTTTGGTCAGTTGAGGGAAGTTAGGAGGTTATAAATTGATCATACATGGTGTAAATTTATTTAAAAAGGATTTTTTAATCATTTTGTGGTTGTTCGTGATTGAATCCTTGGATCTAATAATGAAAGAACTCTGATTTTATGCACATTTTCCAAAAAATTGACTATTTTCAGGCTTATGTACGGCTTGTACAAACTTGAAAATGCGTAAGAATGTTCTTGAAAGTTGATATTGTTAGTCACCTTCCAAATCTATCTCGTTTCATGCATTTTAGTTAAGAATTGTGCAAGATATAGTCATTTTTCTCAAAACTGTCTAAAACCCTTGCTAGGGTAACAATGGATAAAATAAATTTTGTTTCTCTTTATTGGCTCAGTGAAATCATTTGAAAATTTTCATGAAGGACTATTTTTAGGCTATCTTTTAGACTTTAGAGTTGTGGATCCATAGCTTATTGTTTTGGATGTGTGCAAGGAAGCCCTAGTCTTTGTTTTTCACTAAAAACTAAAAAAAAGAGATAGTATACAGTCCTTGATCCTATGTTTTGATGATCAAAAAGGAATTTCCTTCTTGTGGAAGTGTTTGGTAAAGGTGTAAGGAAGTATTAAGAGTCATTACCTTCAAAATTTAGTGGGAAAACAAGTTTAGATTTATCATCATTTAGACTGTCCTGAGTAAACAGGTTTACCACAGTCCACAAGAGGTAGAGCAACATAGTTATTATGTTTGTAAGTCATAAACTCATCAAAGAGTTGTTCAATGGGGAACTTCACATTTTTTTGAAGCTTTTACAAGTTTTATTTCTTGAAGATATAAGCCTTGTATTGATTGTGGGTGACTGTCCTTTAAGGATAGAGTATTTGCAGCTTAAAGCTTTAGGACAATCTTGAAGAATTAAGGGATATGGCGGGAAAAGTGATGCTAATGGGTTGTGTTGTTGGATTTATGGTTCTTGGTGAGTGTTAATACTATGTTGTGTTCATGTTTGTGTCAGGACTATTGGAGATGACTTATTTGTTCTTGAATGATTCAATGCATTGGAGGGTGCACTATTGAAGTCTTTTGAATCCTTTTATCATGAATTGAGATAATGGTGTTTGATGGATCTAATGTTCTTTTGGAATTCTCATTTCATATGTAAATTAAGTTGTGGCTATTGAAGTTGAGAGAGTTAGTGTCTTCCTTTAACTCTGCATCACCCCCACTCTTAGTTGTCTTATGCGTTCAACAATTGGTATTAGAGTAAGATTCCTTGGAAGAAGGTTTAACCGCTTGTGGTAGATCTGAGATGGCACACAAGAAGGAGGATCCTCTATTTGATGGATCTAATTATGCATTATGGAAGACTAGGATGGAAGGTTTCCTTATTTATCGAGGGTTTGGAGTTTACAATTCTATTGAAACTAAATATAAAATTCCTACAAATGGTCTGAGTATTCACGATGAGATCAAGGCATATGAGAAAAATGGAAAAGCAAGTTATTCTCTTTTGTTGAAAAAGACAACTGTGATGGGGTTGAATCAGTTGTAGCAATTTTAACATTTAAAACTTTCACCAGAAGTTAGATAGGAAATCCTTTACTCTACTAGTGTGATTAATCATTAAGTGCAAAAGAAGAAACAAAAAGAAGCAAAACCATACACATAATAACACCAGATTTACGTGGAAAACCAAATCAGGGAAAAAACATGGCGAGGATTAGCTCACAATATAAAGAATTCCAAAATTGAATACAAAGGCTCACTTCCAGAAAGGTTCATTGTCAAGATAGGGCTTACTTGTCCAAAACAAGACTTACTGTCCAATGAGGGCTCACTTCTTGAAGGGCTCACTACCACAAAATTACAAAGAAGATATAAGAGAAATGTTATAGAGAGAAAACTATCTCAATGCAATAGAGACTTCCACCATAATTTTCTCACACACTTGCAGACATGCTTGAATGATAGAGTACACCTTCGGCTCACTTCCTCTAGGAATGCAACAATTAAATTTCACACTGATATACTCAAATTCACATCACACACACTTTTTCGCATCTATTTCACATCAATCTTGCATCTATCTTTCCTTCCATCAACATCTCAACTTATATTTGTACCGCCTTCAACCTTGAAGCTCATCGAAGGTCAAAAACATACAATTTGTATTTACAAATTCAAATTAGGTCAACATAAAAACATTCTATGGTGGAATTTTAATGAGGGAAACCCAAACATATACTTGATGAGGACCTAAATAAGTCTCAACATGCTTCCACAAACTTTGTGAGTAGTGTTTAACACAAGGTCAGCCAACACCAGTGTAAAACACATAAAAAATTAAGCACATGCATCCTTAACTTGATCCAATATTCTCAAACAACATATTTCACTTGAACTCGACCTCATCAACTTACTTTGTGCACTGCAAGTCCCGAAACTAGAATACAAAGAAATATAAAGCAACTACATTTCTCTCAAACCTCAGTCAGACACACCAAAATGCACAATCACATACTAGTGAAGACATCTCGCACTGCACAACAATCTAGAGACCCAAATTTTGGATACAACAAATACCAACAACCATGAATAATATGTCAGGAACTCAAAAACATAGAGGAAATGTAAAGCACATCCCAGAGCACATCCTAGAGCACACACAAAATACCTACAAACTTTCTTTATTACAATTTTCTTAATATCCTTGACATATACAACCAAAAAACCAACTTCCATGACATCAATGACAACAACAACTAGTTGAAAACCAGTTAGCTAGTTGAGATCAATGACAACACCTTCATACTTGCAACAATCTCCCCCTTTTTCATTGATGGAAACACATGATGTGAAAAGCCATCAAAGATAACACAATAGCTCTAAACCATCAAGCTCTAGAATGCTTTCCCCCCCTTACTTTTTCACATGATACTTTCTCCCCCTTTGACATCAATGGTAAAGTCAAAATATATTTTACATTGTTTTCCCCTTTGACATTAAGAACATTACCATTAAAAAATTCCCCCCCTTAGGAGTAGAACCAAACAACTCCACAATGACAACACGTGACACTACCTGCTCCCCTTGAGAGGTAGCCACCAAAAATCATTCTAGAAAGAAGATAGATCCATAGACCCATCAGACCGATGCATCTCCATATGTATCTAGTTCAAGAAAGGAGGGGAAATAACCCCTAACTTTTCTTGGAGATACTCAAAAGTATCTTTAGGAAGAGCCTTAGTAAATATTTTAGCAATATGATCCTTTGTAGGTATAAACTCAAGCTTTACTTCATTCTCTATAACCTTCTCTCTCAAAAAGTGATACCTTATCGATATATGCTTTGTCCTTTAGTGCATCACTGGATTCTTTGAAATTTTAATTGCACTTGTATTATCATGAAAAATAGAAATGGGAGATCATCGTACATTACTCTGATATCCTTTAGTGTATGTCTCATCCACAAGACTTGTGTGCAATAGGATGCTACAACAATATATACTTATCCTTTGCAGTGAATAAGGAAATTGAATCTTTCTTTTTACTTAACCAAGATACCAATCTATAACCAAGAAGAATGCATCACCACTTGCACTTTTTTTGTCATCAACACAACCTACCCAATCTACATCTGTATTAGCACTTAGTGTAAAATTAGCATCCCTAGGATTCCATAAGCCATAATCTAGAGTGCCATTTAGATATTTGAATATCCTCTTAACAACAACAACATGTGTTTCTTTACGGTCTTTTTGAAATCTAGCCACAAGACAAACTACATGCATGATATCTAGTCCGGTAGCAATTAAATACAATAGTCCTCTAATCATATATATGTATTTTCTCTAATAAACCTTAGGCGAATCATCATCCTTACTCATTTTTTAGCCAACCACCATGGGAGTGCATACCAGTTTCGAACCATCCATCCCAAACATCTTCAACATTTCTTTTACATACTTTTACTATGAAATAAAAATCCCCTTTTCTATTTGATTGATTTGCAGCCAATAAATAAATTCATCTCACCAAAATAGACACCTCAAATTGTTTTTTCATTTCTTCAGCAAAAAAATTGCACATTGTTTCATTCCCTCCAAAGATAATATCATCAACACATACAACCACTATCAAGATTTTTTCATTTTCAATTTTGAAATAAAGATTTCTATCTACCGTACCTTTATTGAAACCTTGTTGAATCAAATATCTATCCAACCTTGCATACCAAGCTCTAGGATCTTTCTTCATCCACATAGAGCCTTCTTTAATCTTCAAACCATGTCTGATTGTTCTGATAATTGAAATCCTTATGGTTGTTCCATGTAGACTTCTTCTTCCAACTCACCATTCAAAAATTCAGACTTTACATCCATCTGATAAACTTTAAAATCCTTATGAGCAGAAAATTCTAGAAACATTCTAACAGCTTCCATTCTAGCCACAGGAGCAAAAGTCTCTTAAAAATCTACTCCTTCTACTTGTGAGTAACCCTTACACACAAGCCTTTCTTTATTTCTAACCACTTCTCCATTCTCATTTTCAACCATAGCTTTGAATGCTTTGAATTTATCTAATGCATAAAATTTATCTCTAACAAAAGTAACCCATGTGAATCTAGAGTAATCATCAATCAAAAGCATAAAATACCTATAACCTTGTAAAATTCTCACTCTTGTAGGACCACAAAGATCTATATGAATCAAATCCAATAGTCAGGTAGTAGGTTGTTCCTTTGATCTAAAGTTGTTTCTTTCTTTCTTTACAAATAGAAAATCCTTGCAAATAGCATTAATAGGACAATGGAGAGGGGGGGTGAATCAGTTGTAGCAATTTTAACCTTTAAAACTTTTGCTAGAAGTTAGATGACAAATCCTTTACTCTGCTAGTGTGAATAATCATTAAGTGCAGAAGCAAAAATAGAAAGAAGTAAAACCATACACATAATAACACTAGATTTACATGGAAAACCAAATGAGAGAAAAACCATGGTGAGAATTAGCTCACAATATAAAGAATTCCAAAACCGAATACAAAGGCTCACTGTTGGAAAGGCTCAATTCCAAGACAAGACTTACTTGTCCAAAACATGACTTACTATCCCATGAGGGCTCATTGCCTGAAGGGCTCACTACCACATAATTACAAAGAAGATAGAAGAGAAATGTTATAGAGATAAAACTATCTCAATGGAATAGATTTCCACCATAATTCACTCACACACTTGCAAACATGCTTGAATGATAGAGTATACCTTCAACTCACTACCTCTAGGAACTCAAAAATTAAATTTTGCATCACACACTTTTTCTCATCTATCTCACATCAATATTGCATCTATCTTTCCTTCCATCAATGTCTCAACTTATATTTATACCATCTTCAACCTTGAAGCTCATCCAAGGTTGGCCACATACCATTTGTATTTACAAATTTAAATTAGGTTGGTGCCAAAACATTCTATGGTGGAATCATAATGTGGAAAGCCCAAACATATACTTGATGAGGACCCAAATAAGTCCCAACATACCTCAACACACTTCCACAAACTTCATGAGTAGTGTTTAACACAAGGTTGTCCAACACTACTATAAAAAAAAAAAAACAATTAAGCACACACATCCTTAACTTGATCCAACCTTCTCAGAAAGAAAATTTTAGTTGAACTCAACCTAGTTAGCTTACTCTCAACACTGCAAGTCCTAAAACAAAAATATGAAGAAATTCAGAGCAACTACATTTCTCCTGGACCTCAACTAGATAGATTGAAATCCACAGTCACATACTAGTGAAGATATCTCACACTGCACAATGATCTAGAGACCCAAATTCTAGATACAACAACTACCAACAACCATGAATAATATGTCAAGAACTCAAAAGCATAGAGGAAATATAAAGCACATCCCGAAGCACACATAGAATACTTGCAAACTTTCTTTATTATAATTTTCTCAATATCCTCGATATATACATCCAAAACCAACTTTCATGACATCAATGACAACAACAACCAATTAACAACTAGTTAACCAATTGACATCAATGACAACACCTTCATACTTGCAACATATTTTGTGTGGTATTCCTAATTCAAAACTTGTGAAAGTTATGTCTTAAAATTGTTGTTGAGATCTGAAAAAATCTAGAAAGTATCTAGGTATGTGTAGGATCATCATGGAAAATAAAGGCCCTTAAGTGGTGATAAAATTCAAAAAAATCATAGTTAGGCAGCTTGACATAAAAATTTGAATTAGTTATCTATATTATTTCAAAAATATGTAAGAATAGAATATGGAGAAAATTGAATGTAGTTTCTAAACTACTAGGTTTATTTAAAAAAGAAAAGAAATCTATTTGGTGAAAATTTGAAATTTCAATGCAAGTACTTAAATTTCAAGAAAAAATAAGAAGTAGGTGTCTGTCGACCACCCTAACCACAATAAAATGATAATATTTTTTATAATATTTTATATATAAGTAGAGGACTCATGTCCCAATGTGATGCACATTTTTTGTAATTTTTTCCAAGTAAATAATTAATTATGAAATTTTTATTACAAATTTTTAAAAATATAAAAAATTGTATGTCTAACCACCTTAACTTGGTCAAAACTTCATTAAATTAAAATTTTATTTTTTTAATCCTATAGTATGTGAAGCATAGAATGTGACGCATGTTTCAGATTCAAAAAATATAATACCATTTGAAAGCTATAGATGTTTTTCAATCAGCCTATTAATAAGGAGTTTAGTTGTAATTCAAATAAAAAATGAATAATACTTATTTATTAAATTCAAAGTATAGTATAATTTATATTGGTGGAAATTTAAGAATATCCTTTAAAAACCCTTTTCGTTTTATCAATTTTGGGTAAAAAAAAAGTCATTAGCTACATACCCTACACATACCCATTATATTGCCACTTTTTGGCCCATCATGATCCTACACATACCCATCTATGAAGGAGATGATAAGGTCAAACAAACAAAGATGCAAAATTTGAAGACTAAATTTGAAAACCTAAAGATGATAGAAGATGAAAGTATTACATGATACATGCATAGAGTGGATGAAGTTGTCAATTCTATCAAAGGTCTTGGTCGAAAACTTGAAGAAGATGAGGTGGTAAAGAAGGTATTAAGAAATCTTCCTAAATATTATAGTCATAAGGTTTCTACTATTGAAGAAGCTCATAATTTAGATTATTATTCTAGAGATCAATTGTTTGTAACTTTAACTACTTTTGAATTAAGAGATTTTGGTCCAAGTGATTCAAGAAAAGAGACTACTTCCAAAGTTGGAAAAGTAGAGAAGAATGAGGAATCTCATCTAGATGAGTTAGAAGCAAAATTTGTGAGGAGATTGAAAAAGGGCACTAGAAAATATAGAGGTAAGTTATCTTTCGAATGTTTCAATTGTGGAAAGATTGGTCATTATTCTTCAATATGTCCATTCAAAGCTTCAAAATGATAAATTTAAGGAGAATAAAGGTAAATCAAGTAAGAGAAGTTATTATGTTAAAGAAGATGCCAATATATCTGATGATGAATCTAATTACCTTGATGAAGAGGATAATGAATTCTTGTTCATGGCTCTAAATGTTGGAACTAATTCTGCTAACTTTGAGATATGTATGAAGGAAGTTTCTCTAGAAGAAGGTCATAATGGAATGATGGTGATTGATTTTCATGCTAGAGAGGACAAAAACTACTAGATTTTTGACAGTGGATGCTCAAATAACATGATAGGTGATAAGAGTAATTTTGTTAAACTTGAGAAGTTTGAAGGAGGTCTTGTTAGTTGGTGATGATACATCTACGAAGATATGTGGAAAAGGTTCAATCAATTTTGATGGAAAGCATAATACATATGATTTTATTTATGTTAAGTGTCTCCAACATAATCTTCTAAGTTTAGGACAAATGTGTAGCAAATAATATAATCTTATATTTTAGGATGGTGTTTGTGAGATAAAAAATGATCTAGAACTCTGGCTACTGCAAGAAAAAGGATAGATGGAAATGTTTATTAGCTTAAGGGTGCTAATGGTATGTGCTTTATGACTCAAATAAATGAAAATTGGCTATGGCATAGAAGAACATGTCATATCAACTTTGATAGCCTAGTTAGAATCAACTCTACTTAAGCTGTGGGAGATCTACCAAAGATTACAAAGCCTATAAATGTAGTTTGTAAGGAATTTCAAGTTGGGAAACAAACAATAAAAAATTTCAATGTCAGAGAATATTCTATGGTAGGACCTTTGGAGTTGGTGCATATAGACCTTTATAGACAGGAGTAGGGGTCTACAAGGACAAGAAGTTTTCAAGGTGAAATGTATTTCATGTTATTGATTGATGACTACTATAGAATGACTTGGGTAACTTTTCTCAAAGAGAAATAAGAAGCTCTAGATAAATTTAAGGCATTTAAAGCTATGGTTTAGAATGAAATGGATATGAAAATAAAATGTTCAAGATCTGACAGAGGTGGAGAGTTCACTTCCAATGAGTTTAATAGTTTTTTGTGAAGATCATGGAATAAAAAGACATTTGTTAGATCCTAAGACTCCTCAGCAGAATGGAATGGTGGAAAGGAAGAATAGAACAATTCAAGAAGCAACAAGGAAAATGATGAAAGAAAAAAAACTATTGGATGTTTGTTGGAGAGAAGAAATTCATACTATATTCTACATACTTAACAGGTCACAAGTAAGGAAAAACAGATCAAATACTTCCTATGATTTTTGGTATGGAAGGACTCCTCCTAACAAGTATTTCAAAGTATTTGGAAGCAAGTGCTATATTATAAGAGATGAAGAAACTTAGGTAAATTTGATGCAAGATCTGGTGAAGGAATCTTCCTCAGATACTCTACAAAGAGCAAGGCTTATTGGTGCTACAACAAGAGGCTAAAAAGGATTGTTGAAAGTGCAAGTGTCAAAGTGGATGAAGACATACATTAAAGTTCAGTGATGATAGATGGATATAAATCAGATGGGTCCTCTTGCAGAGAAGAAAAAAAAGATGACGGTGAGGAAAAAGAAGTGTAGGTTGAAGAGGAGGAAGCTTTGAAAAAGATCCCTAAGACCCCTAAGTATGTGCAGAAGAATCATTCTAAAGATCAAATCAGTGGTGAAAAAAGAAGAGGTATATTGATAAGAAGAAAGGTTGCTATGACAAAAGAGAAAGTAAACTTATGTTTACTTTCTAAAGTTGAACCTAAAATAGTGATTGAAGAATGCAAATATGAGTATTGGATCAAGGCTATGGAAGAATAACTATTGTATATTGAAAAGGAACCAGGCTTGGGAACTTGTCCCAAGACCAATGAACAAGAATGTGATTAAAACTAAGTGGGTGTTCTGGAACAAACTAGATGAGAGGAGAATTTTTTAGGAATAAGGAATTACTTGTGTGTAAATGCTACTCACAAGTGGAAGGAATATACTTTGAGGAGACATTTTCTCTTATGGCAAGAATGGAAGCTATTAGGATGTTTTTGTCTTTTGTAGCAAATAAGGATTTTAAATTTTATCAGATGGATATGAAGTTTGCATTCTTGAATGATGATTTCGAAGAAGTTTACATTTAACAACTAGAAGGCTTTCAGCTATCAGATAATCCTAATATGGTTTATATATTGAAGAAGGCATTATATGGAATCAAGCAAGAAGGCTAGCTGAGTCTACTTATAGGTGAAATAAGATTTTTTGAATAATCCATGATAGTAGGGTTTTAATTGCTAGAAAAGAAAATATAACATATTTTAAAATTTATCTATCATGGATAGATCTATAACTATGGTGGCATCATCATGACCACTCTTGTGTCTATATTTTAATAGGATAAAATAAGGTCATAGAAATATGTCCAAATGCAATCAAGGTTTAATTTTGACAACCTAGTGATGGAAAGTAGTAGGAACATATTTATTTTGATCTATTAAATTCTCTTCAAAATGATAACTAAAATGAGATTTATTTTTTAATAAAAATTGTAAGGTATGCAAATCTTAACTCTACATTTTAACTCAACTTTATAAGGATAATGTCACTAGGTGGTATAACTATGCTAATATATAAATTAAATGTTAGCAATAAAATACATAAATATAAAATATTAGGATGTATGCAAAAAGGATATGTAAATGTTTAGGAATAGAGTTTTCATGACCCTGAACTAGGATATGTAAGGTAATGCTATCAAGGAAATGTGACCTAGAAGAAAAAATATGTTGAAGGAGTATGATCTACAAAATATGTTAAAAAAATCAAATCTAGGGAAAAATATACATTAGAAATATCATGTCCTAAAACATAAATATTTTAGAGAAATCAAGTTTTCCAAAACAAGTGTTAGTATTTCATATAATATATGTATAAAATTTTTATAGGAAAAATATCTATGCAAAGGAAGATCTTGCATAGACCTAAAGAAAGGATGCTGATGTATATGAAGTAAGGAGAAAATAGTGTGATTTGATGGACATAGAGAAGAAACATATAAAAAATGAATTGTAGAACAATCCTATATTTTTAAAAAAATTTGATAAATGGATCTCAAAATTTATAAATAAAATTAAATAAATATGTATATGAGGAGAATATAAATATTACTAAAATAAATTAAAAATACATAAGTTAATGTATTTCAAATTACAAAAATAAAGGTAAAAAATATAATAATTCATGCAATATTTTGGTTGCAATTTTTTAATATTTTAATATATAATGTGTAAACATGATGTCCAAGTCAAAAAGCACATGAAAGTGAAAAAACTTGAAATTGAGGCAAGTTAATAGTCCAGACCTTTAAGTTAATTTTTCAAATCTGTTTCCAAGCCAAAATTGGAGAAGAAAAAAAGTTGTTTACAAATACAAGTGTTCTCCCTTTATATCTCTCCCTCTCCCTCTCCCTATCCCTCCCACTATCTATATTAATCTCTCCATCTATCTTTAACTAAAACTCTCTACCACCCTCTATTTCTATTTCATCCTCTCTATCTCTCTAGTTATACATCTCTCTATCTTTCCCTCTTTATATCTCTCCTCTAAATCTTTCTTTCTATTTCCCCCTCTCCCTCCCTCTCAATTTCTTAATCTCACCTTGTCTATATCCATATATCCTTCTATATTTCTCTATAGTTCTCTCTCTCCCTCCCTCTCTATGTATCACTCTCACTATATTTTTTATATCTCTCACTCTTTCTCTATCTCTTATATATACATATCTTCATTATCTCTATATGTCTCTCCCTCTCCCTCTCTATGCATATATATCTCTCCCTTATATCTTTTTATATCTAGATCTTTTAATATATATTTATGTATCTCTCTCTCCTCTCTCTATTCCTCCCCCTTCCCCACCACCTCCCCTTATATCTCTTTTTATCTCTCTCTCACCATTTATTTATGTTTTTATCCATCTCACTCTTTATCTCTCTATTTCTCTCACTCTCCCTATTTTTATATTTATCTATCCCCCTCTCTCCTTCTCTACCTCTCCCTCTCTATCTCTCCTTCTTCCTCTCTTCCCCTCTCTCTCCCTCTAACCTTTTCTCAATGATTCTCTTTGTATCCCTCTCACACACACTTTTTCTTTTCCTCTCTTAGTTTTTTTTTTAGAGAAAAGGCAAAGAGCCTATATATTTATTTTCCTCTCTTAGTTACTCTCCCTAGATCTACTATATATCCATTACTCTAACTTGTGTTTGAAGATGGGAAAGATGTATATGAAGATAAATAGATGAAAATGTATAAGAAATAAACATAAATATTTTATACCTTCATTGCTCCTTCCTCTTCATGGATTAAGCTCACAAGATGCACCCTTGTCTTGTAGATTTTCTCCAATGATTGAAAGGATGTGGTTGCTCATAGTTTTAGCATGATGATCGTATGGATATATATGAATTTGATGGAGAGTTGAGCAGCATATGGATATGGAGAATGTGTGTTCTATGAAATGAGAGCCAAGGCCTAATTATATAGAATTTTGGTGAGAGGAATCAATGGCTAGGATTGAATGGCTAATGGAGGGTTGAGATTGATTAAGAAGGTGAGGTTTGAATCAAGGATGGGGATTGATTATCCTTGTGATAAGTGTCACAAGATGTATAGGAGTGAAATGGGGAGATGTGAGCACACATTGGAAATAGAGGCATTAAATTTGTGTAAGAGATAGGGTGGCTTGTGTAAGAGGTTAGTGGGGGTAGGTGCGATGTAGGAATTTAAAACTAGGAAATAATCATAATGATTATAAGGGATGAGATTAAGATCAAATAATCAAGGATTAATTGATTAATGGGGATAGATTGAGTTAATAAACTAAGGGTTTATTTATTTGGGTGGAGTCAAAAGTTGGAGAATAGGATAATGAGGTTTAGGATGGGGATAAAGTTAATTAATCAAGGATTAATTAACCTAAGAAAAGGTTAGGGGATTTAGAGGAATAAGGGTAAAGGTTAGATTTAATTGAATAAATATGGATTAATTTAATTAAATGTGGTGGATAGGCTAAAATGAGGTATGGATGGGTAAGGTCACATTTTAGGTGTCTACATTTTTCCCCTCTTTGAGATGATGTTGCAACTAAATAGAGTAACATCATTTCAAAGAGTAAAACATAGTGGCTAGGAAATAGATAAGTACCAGAAGAATGATGCCCCAATCACTAGGAAGTATGAGGAAGGATGACGAGGAGGTAGTGGTATGCTCCCTCAAGAGCACATGCAGGTTAGGAGAACATGGTTGTGCTCTCAAAATGGATGAGAGGACTAGAGGATGAAGGATAAAAAGATAGAGGAAAATAAGGATGGATGGGAGGAGATAAGGGTAGTTAAGATGTGGATTGAGAGGGAGTATGGACAATCATCATGCTGCAATAATATGAGAAACCTAAATTTAATATTGTACTTGACATTATGCACCAAGGTATAAGGAACTGGGATGACAGTGTGCCAAGTATGTGATAAAAAAGGTCAAGTGAAAACATATACCTTATGACACCATGATATGGATGACCATGATGCCTCTATGGAAATAGAGTGCAAGAGACCATGATAAATGCAAACAAAGATAAAAAAACACAAGAAATAAGCAAGCATGCACAACGAACCAAAAGAAAACAAGGACTATACTCCTAATCAAGCTAACAATCTATTGATGGATTGGTGATGATGATGATTGGATTGGGAAGGATACATCACTATGATGATGTTGGAAGTGGATCAAAGGATTTGAGCTTTATTTGGAATAAGATGATGGATTTCTTAAGGATGATGCACTAGCTTGCAAGGTTGGATTGCATGGAATAGGATTGACTGGATTAGATAGGAGTGGATGGGAATGGGTGGATGTTGGTTCTCAGTTGTGATCATATGGTTTTTCCTTGATGTAAAAATCCCTTTCAGTTGATTCTACTTGTTGATAGTTTCTGATTGGTTTCTCATGTTTTATCTTGTGACAGAAAATGAACATTTCAGTGTGAAAATGCTTGGGTCTCCCCGATCCATTTCTCTAAGAAATTTCCATGTTTCCTATCGGCAAGACATTTCTAATGTCATAACAAATTGTTCTTATATACAGGCAGCTTTCAATGTGACATTGATCGTGGTCTTGGTGATAGAAGAAAAGCCTATCGGCATGAGGTTTGTTCACCGCTAAGTGGTCTTACCGAATGAGTCAAGTCTCATCGAATAATACATGAGGAGGTGCATCGGTGTAAGAAATCCCTATCGGCATGAGTTTAAGGCTTCAGTGAAGGGTCACAAAAAAATTGTTATGTCTCACCGACCATATGCATGTGGACGTCTATCGGCGAGACATTCATGTGTCTTGGTGACTAGCACAAGAAAGTTCAAATCGGCAAGAGTTGCAGCATTGATATGATGTCTTAGCAAAATTGGTATGTCACACTGATCGAAGATTAAATGGAAACACATCGGCAAGAGTTTAAGGTGTTGGTTTGAGATCATAGCGAAAAGGGTTATGTCTCCCTGACTAATGCATGTGGAATTATTTCAGCAGGAGTGTTGTATTCAATATGTAGTCTCATTGAAGACATATTGTCTCACCAACTGTGCACTAAAAGGTCTTATTGGCAAAGGTTGTAGCTTCGGAGTAATGTCATAGCGAACACGTCAAGTCTTGGTGACTAAGTCTTATGTGGGGGCTTTCGATGAGAGGTTGGTATTGTCTCAGTGACTCTGAGTGGATAAACATTTCGGTATGACTCATGTGCTCGAAGAGAGGTCTCAGCGAGTTACCTCCAGTCTCGCTGATGGAAAACAAAAAGGTATTTGTTGGCATAGGATCTATCCATTCGGGGTTTTTTGATATGACTGAAATGATTTAAAAGATGTATCCCTGATGGTTTAAAGTCTCACTAACATGTATAATACAGATGGACTCGTTGGCAAGAAAAACTATGTGTCACAGCGACCATTGTGTTTTAAGTGGGCTTTCGGTAAAACAAAAGGTATTCTCTATGAGGTCTCCCCAATGACGGTATGCTATAGCGACACTCATAAGATAGAAGGATGCATCGGAAAGAGAACCATTATGTTACAATGACTTACAAAATATAAACTCTTTCGGTGAAACATAATGAAATCTACATATTGTCTCCTCGATAGCAGAATGTCACAGCAACAAACAAAGGGATGACTGACAGTGGTAAAGTGACTTTCAGAATAGGTATTGAAGTGTCTTAGTGACACCTCATCAAAGGATAGACATGGTGTGCTCTACAAGAGGTCTCTCTAATATCAAAAGGCTATAGCAATAGTGAATGGAACAAAAGTGCATCTCGGTGAGAAAGACTCTTGTGTCTTAGCGACTAAAACAAACTTAACATAAATGTGATCTTGGGGAAACATAAATATCTTCGATATGGTTTCTCCTCGATGGCAGGAGGTCATGGTGACACATAGGGACCAAAGGAGCGATCAACGTTATAATTTATTTTGGTAGAACTATCTGGATGTCTCGGCGAACAATTAACAGACTCATACACTATGGCCGTCATGGTGAATTTCTAAAGATAGTGGCAGGTCAACATCATGGATTGGCATTGAATCTCACAACCATTACATGGTAGAATATTCATTGAGTTTCCTTTTTGAGTAGTTACATTTTTGAAATAATGGATGATTTGCAGTTCTCTGGATAAGCGTTACTCTGATTTTTACCATCATCTATAGTCTATCATTATTTAGCTTCATATTCAAAAATTAGCAAGAGAATTTTAGAATTGGGTGAAAAACGATTTTTGAAGATTTCCTCGTAACTGATATACTTGAAATGTATTTATAAACCTGTGTTGAAAACAGTGAAGGCTGGTGATTGTAATTCTCTGGTTAATCCTTAGGGTATTCTATAGATGAGAAAATAGAGAAATATGTGCTTAACTAAAAATAGAGAGATCCTCTAATATTATGAGTGTAATTATGAAATATGAGTAAGGGGTTGGTGCTCCTTGAGTTGGTGCTCAGAAATTAGCCTATAAGGCATTGTTAACAGTGGTTTTGAAGATTAAGCCAGTAAGGCAGTTTAGGAGTGGTTTTTATACCCCAGGAGGGTTGTCCACTCGACAGAAGCTTTTGTATCTTTTTTCTTCTGTGTGCTCTTTGCTTTACAGTGTTGTTGTTTATGTTCACTGATTATTACTTTTCTCAATTTTGTTTATGAATGATTACATTCAACTGATGAATTCTTTAATCAAAGTAATATTGAGATCAAATCTGAGCTATGTTTTTGAATAATTGAAAATTGGTCAAATCTATTATAACACTGATTCACCCCCCCTCTCTGTGTCATTTTAACTCCAACAATTGGTATCCGAGTGTAGGGTCCTCTAATAGGTTTTAATCATCTTGGATTGATCTTGGTCTTGGAGTTTGTTTGTAATGGCACATTCTCAAGATGGTGCCTCTGTAACCAGAGCTCAGTTATTTGATGGAATAGATTATGTTTTCTGGAGAATAAGAATAGAAACTTTTCTTGCTTCTTTTGATGTTGATGTTTGGAGCATTGTTTTAGAAGATTACAATGTACCAACCACTATTCCCACTGATGTTACTGAAAAGAAGAAGCATGAAACAAATGCCAGAGCTAAGCATGCTCTCTTGTGTGTGTTAACTAAAGATGTGTTTATTAAAGTCATGCATTGCAAATCTACTCATGGCATCTAGAATAAACTTGAAACTATATATCAAGGGAATGAGAAAGTCAAATTGTCTAAAATCATTACAGTCAAACATTAGTTTGAGGAGTTGAAAATGAAGGATGATGAGAAAGTGGCTGAATATTTTCTAAGAGTTGATGAAGTTGTCAATGCTATGAAAGGTCTAGGTCAAGAGGTTAATGAATTTGATGTGGTCACAAAGGTTGTTAGAACCTTACCATCCAAATTTGAATCTAAGGTTTCTACCCTAGAGGAAAAGAAACACTTTAATAAGCTTACCTTAGATAACCTGCAAGGAATACTTACTACCTATGAAATGAGAACTAGCAAAAACAATTCAACAGGAAAAGAAACTACCTTTAACACTGAAAAGAAAGAAAAAGTCGAAGTCAGTGAAACAAAGTTGTCTGATTCTAGAGAATCCCATTTTTTTAGAAGATTTAAAAAGGGATCAGGAAAATATAAGGGAAAACTTCCCTTTAAATGTTTTAACTGTGGAAAAATAGGTCACTTTGCTGCAAAGTGTCCCTATGATGATCAAATCTGTGACAATGAGATAACTGAAAAATAGCCTAAGAAGAAGGCCTTTAAACCTAAACGTAATTTCAACTTCATAAAGAAGAAGAGTTTGTTTAGCAAAGATGAAACTAATTTTGAGTCTAAAGATTCATCAGTAGAAGAAGATGAAAACTTGTTCATGGCTGAGATTACTCTGCAAGAAGATTCAAACACCATTGACATTGAAGAAGGTGAGGTAGATCTTGAAAGTGACCTGAAATGTGCTTTAAAAGAGGTCAAAAAACTTAAAAAACAAGTTCTTGCTCAAGAACATAAACCAGATCAAGAAATAGTCTCTCTGAAAACTTAGCTTGAAGAAGCTAAAAGAGTTGAAGACTGTCTTTGAGAGACTGTAAGCTGCAAAGATCAAGAAATTCAAAAATTGGAACAAGAAGTAGTTTGTCTTAGGAAGGAAATTGAAAAATATGAAAGCACGCTAAAACTGAATGAGATGCTCAGCAAGCAGAAGATGTACAAAGATAAAACTGGTGCTGGTTTTGAAAAGGATGAATGCTCAATTGATCATGCAAAAAAAAACCCCTCTTCTGAAGTCAAAGGTTTAGGTTCAAATCACTTAGAATTTGGTAAGGATCATGTTCAGTCTTTAAGAGGTAATAGATCTTCATACAGAGTCATTCCTTTTTTCTATGGTTATTGTTTTTTTTGCAACAAATTTGGTCATAAGGTGAGCACTTGTAGGCTTATGAATTCTAGAATGCCCAAGTTTGGTCTTAGGCAACACTATGGTTTTGTTAGACAAATCAGATGTTTTAAATGCAATGCTTTGGGACATTCTGCCAAACAGTGCAGAACTAATATGCAATCGAAACAACAAAAAATTAAAAAGGTTTGGAAACCTAAGACTGTTAACAACATTGAGCAAACTATGTTGGTTCAAACTACTTTTCATTCCAAGAAAAAGGACTTATGGGTCCTGGACAGTGGATGTTCTAACCATATGACTAGTGACAAGGATAAGTTTATAAATCTTGAAGATTATGTAGGTGGATATGTTAAGTTTGGTGATAACTCTAGTATTCAAATTAAAGGTAGAGGTTCACTTCTTCTGAATGAAGACACTCCTATCTATAATATGTACTATGTGGAAGGTCTCAAGCACAATATTCTAAGTGTTAGTCAAATCTATGATAGTGGTTATCATGTTCTTTTCAATTCGTAGGGATGTGAGATTAAGAACAAGCTTGGAAAGGCCATTACAGCTGGAAGGAGGACAAAAGGAAATGTGTACAATCTTCTCGACACATCAAGAAATGACAATAATCAAGAACAAGGTCTATTAATGGTGAAAAATTCTTCATTGGAGTGGAGAAGAAAGAGAAATAAAGATTCTTCTTAGAAAACTCTTTGTGCACTCCTTGCACAAGAGCTGCTTTCCAGGTCTTAAGAAGAAGCAAAGACTTAGGGGGAGTCTATTATGGTAATATGTTTTACCCCTATGGAGTCTAGAATGAGGTATGAAATCTTGTATTTACTTTTGGTGATATAAGATGTATAGAAATGGCTTGCAAATGCCACTAGTTCATTCTGTTTTTTGAAATACAAGTTAGAAGTACATTGATAGATCTTTGGTGAGGTTGTTGCTCAATTCTTAAGGTGCTGATGGATCTAGTGTCTTGCTAGTAAACTAGACAGTATTTTGAAGGAAGAGAAATGGCTTAAATTCCTTAACCTTTTGTTATTTCTGACAAAGGTAATTGAATTTGAAGGGTAATGGATAAATATCTGCATTAAGGAATGTTTTTGCTTGGTCTAGTGGTTGATAGTTTTTAGAAGTTTTTGGAAATACAGTGCACTTTGTTCTTAAATAAACTTTTTGGTTGCTTGGGCTTTGGAAATAATGGTATGTCCTTATGACATCTTTAAGCGGTGTGGAGACATATAGATGACTTCCTCATTATATTAAAAACAAAAATATTTTTGATGTGATGTCGATGTATTTATCTTTGGAGAATAGTGATTGAAAAACATGGTTGATCTTATGAGTTATATCTGTGATGATATTATTCGGTGTTGTGTGAGGGCTGAGATTAATTATCTTTGGTATCTTTCATTGTTCTTGGTGTGGTAATAGAAGTTCTCATATGGATTGAGGATGGGTGTACAAGAATAGATTGACGATGAATTATGCAGTATACATGCTTTCAATTTATATTCTGTGTATGAAAAGAGTAAAATGATGTGTGTAGTTTGAAGAAGAATAACCAGTATCATTGGTCTTTGTTGTGTTTTGTCATGGACTATGACTAAGGTTACTTGTGCTAAGAAGAGGTTGGATGTTTGTGCTCAAATTCTGGCATTAAACATTCTTCTCTTCTATCCTTTGTCATTAAGGCAAAAAGGGGGAGATTCATTTGTGTTTTTTCATCAAGGACAAAGGGGAAGTTTTTTGGTTCTCAGTTGTGATCATATGTTTTGTCCTTGATGTCAAAATCCCTTTCAGTTGATTCTACTTGTTGATAGTTTCTGATTGGTTTATCATGCTTTATCTTGTGATAGAAAAGGAACATTTCAGCATGAAAATGCTTGGGTCTCGCCGATCCATTTCTCTGAGAAATGTCTGTGTTGCCTATTGTCAAGACATTTCTAATGTCATAACAATTTGTTCTTATATACAAGTAGCTTTCAGTGTGACAATGATTGTGGTCTTGGCAACAGAAGAAAATTCTATCGACATGAGGTTTGTTCACCGCTGAGTGGTCTTACCGAATGAGTTAGGTCTCACTGACTAATATATGAGGAGGTGCATCAGCATAAGAAATCCCTATCGGCATGAGTTTAAGACTTCGGTGAAGGGTCATACCAAAATTGTTATGTCTCACCGACCATATGCATGTGGATGTCTATCAGCGAGACATTCATGTGTCTTGGCGACCGGCATAAGAAAGTTCATATCGGCAAGAGTTGCAGCATCGATATGATGTCTTAGCAAAATTGGTATGTCACACCAATTGGAGATTAAATGGAAACACATTTGCAAGAGTTTAAGGTGTCGGTCTAAGGTCACAGCGAAAAGGGTTATGTCTCCCCGACTAATGCATGTGGAAGTCTTTCGGCAGGAGTGTTGTATTTTGTATGTGGTCTCACCAAAGACATATTGTCTCATCGACCAATTACCAAAAGGTCTTATCGGCAAAGGTTGTAGCTTCAGAGTAATTTCATAGTGAACCTGTTAAGTCTTCGTGACTAAGTCTTATGTAGGGGCTTTCAGCGAGAGGTTGGTATTGTCTCAGGGACTCTGAGTGGATAAACATTTCGGTATGACTCATGTGCTTGAAGAGAGGTCTCAGAGAGTGACCTCCGTCTCGCCAATGGAAAACAAAGAGGTCTTTGTCGACATAGGATTTGACTTGTCTCGGCGAACATGTGTGAATTTGGGGTGTTTCAGTATGACTGAAACAATGTACAAGATGTCTCCCCAATGGTTTTAAGTCTCAGTGACATGTATAGTATAGATGGACTCGTTGGCAAGAAAAACTATGTGCACAGTGACCATTGTGTTTGAAGTGGGCTTTCGGTAAAACAAAAGGTATTCTCTATGAGGTCTCCTCGATGACGGTATGCTATAGTGACACTCATAAGATAGAAGGATGCATCGGCAAGAGAACCATTATATTACATCGAATTCCAAGAGATAAAGTCTTTTGGTGAAACATAATGATGAAATCTACATAATGTCTCCCCGATAGCAGAATGTCACAGTGACAAACAAAGGGATGACTGACAGTGGTAAAGTGACTTTCGGCATAGGTATTGAAGTGTCTCAGTGACATTGGATGAAGGATGAATTTCGGAAAGACATGGTGTGCTCTATAGGAGATTCTCCGATATCAAAAGGCTGTGGCGATAGTGAATGAAACAAAAGGGAATCTCGGTGAGAAAGACTCTTGTGTTTCAGTGACTGAAACAAACTTAACAAAAATGTGATCTCGAGGAAACATAGAGATCTTTGATATGGTTTCTCCTCAATGGCAGAAGGTCATGGCAATGCAGAGGGACCAAAGGAGCAATCAACGTTAAAATTTCCTTTGACAGAACTATCTGGATGTCTCGGTGAACAATTAATAGACTCATACACTGTGGCCGGCATGGTGAATTTCTAAAGATAGTGGCAGGTCAACATCATGGATTGGCATCAAATCTCACAACCGTTACATGGCAGAATATTCATTGAGTTTCCTTTTTGAGCAATTACATTTTTGAAATAATGGATGATTTGCAGTTCTTTGGGTAAGTGTTACTCTGATTTTTACCATCATCTACAGTCTGTCATTATTTAGCTTCATATTCAAAAATCAGCAAGAGAATTTTAGAATCTGGTGAAAAACGCTTTTTGAGGATTTCTTCATAACTGACATACTTGAAATGTATTTATAAACCTGTGTTGAAAACATTGAAGGTTGGTGATTGTAATTCTCTGGTTGTAATCCTTAGGGTATTCTGTAGATGAGAAAATAGAGAAATATGTGCTTAACTGAAAAGTAGAGATCCTCTGATATTATGAGTGTAATTCTAAAATCTGAGTAAGGGGTTGGTGCTCCTTGAGATTGGTGTCTCTAAATGAGGGGTTGGTGCTCCTTGAGTTGGTGCTCAGAAATTAGCCTATAAGGCATTGTTAACAGTGGTTTTGAAGATTAAGCCAGTAATGCAGTTTAGGAGTGGTTTTTATACCCCAGGAGGGTTTTCCACTCAGAAAAATCTTTTGTCTCTTTGTTCTTCTGTGTGCTCTCTGTTTTACAGTGTTGTTGTTTCTGTTCAATGATTATTACTTTTCTCAATTCTGTTTATGAATGATTACATTCAACTGATGAATGCTTTAATCAGAGTAATATTGGGATCAAATCTGAGCTATGTTTTTGAATCTTTGAAAATTGGCCAAATCTGTTATAACACTGATTCACCCCCCCTCTCAGTGTCATTTTAACTCCAACAGTGGATTGGAAGAATAGATGGATGGATGGGATATAATTGGATGGAGGATAGGATGATTAGGATAGATGAATGGATGGGATCCAATGACAAGGGAGAACCAAGTCTTAGGAAAATGATGGGAGAATAAGCAGATTGTGTGGATAGGAGATAAATGAATTTAGTAGATGGAAGATAAGAAGATGGTGGATGAAGGATAAGAGGATGGAGCTCCAAGGATTAGTTGCAAAGGACTAAGATGCCCTACACTAAAGGTAGTGAAAATGTGATATGGATGGGTTGTGCATAAAGGAGACAGATGGAAATAAGAGTGAGGATGGAATTGTCCAAAGCATGCATGGATATTTTTCCCCTAGCTTTAGGAATACCAAAGGTGAAGAGAGAGGGTGAATTAGGTAGGATGGGGTGATGGAGATGGGATATTGGATATGGGATGGAGGATAAGTGGATAAGATATGGATGCATGGATATTTGAACCATAGGCTCTTCATCAAGATCAAAGATGGGAAGGAAAGATTGATTTTGATAAGATGAGGGATATGTGATAAATGATATGGATAGGATAATGGAGATGGCATATGTGATGGTCATGTAGATCCCTAACCTTGTCAAGATCAAAGAAGGAAAAAGAGAGGATGGATTGGATAGGATGATGGATAAATGATAAAGGATAGTGGAGGATGTGGATGAGATGTGGTATGGATGAAGCTTTCCTCCAAGTGTATAGTACAAGAAAATGGGGAGGAAGCACTCAAGCATCTAGTTCCATAGATGGTATCCCTTAGTTATGTGCTATTATTCTCATAGACATTGGTATAATTATGGTAAGGGACTAGATAAGATGGATTGAAAGATGGAGAGGGACATGGATTTATGCAAAGGTTTAGATAAGAGGGATGGGAGATGGATGCTGGATAATTTATGGGTAGATGGAATACATGCGGATGAGTGGATGAGAATGTTGGTAAGATCAACATTGGCACACACCTTGAAGGGTGGTGGAATTGTGGAAGTGAAGTGGATTTTGTAATTTAATGTTTAGATAGAGGAGTGGATGAAGGTTTTGGGACATAAGGACCCAAAATAGATGGAGAAGATGAAGGATTATTAGATGGAGTGAAGGAATTAATAGTGGATGAAGCTTTTGGATTATTAAATTTGGATTCCAATTTTGATTTTTCTTTTGGATGCATTAATTCAATGAGTATTTTTGGAATCCACATGGCTTTTTATTTTTTCTTCATGGACCTTTGTGACCTTTGGGATTTGAATTTTTTTATTTTGGATCATATTTTTCTTTTTTTTTGCATGTATTTTTGAGGGGACATGTTGATCCTTGGAATTTTGTGGATTTTTGGCTTATGCATTTGAGAGTTGGCATCCAAATTGCTTCCAAGAGAAATGGGAATGGTGGATGGATGTGAATGATGTGGATGTATTATGGATGGGTTGGTGTAAGTGGTATGTTGGAATGATTTCAAAGGTGTGTTCCTTAGTTGATCTTTATTTGGGATATGAGGTGATGGATAGAGAGGATAATGGGGTTTTGGAATAGGAATGTTAGGTGGTAGAATGTAAGGACCCAAGATAGATGGATGGGATCAAGGAATTTTTTTTGGGACATAGGGACCCAAAATAGATGGAAGAGGTGAGGATTTGGGGTTTGGAACATAAGGGCCCAAGATAGATTTTGAGGATGGGGAATGTGGATATTTGGATTAAGATGGTGGGATTTTGGATTTTGGATGAGTGGAAGGGTACCAACATCTTGAGCTTGGTATCCAAGGCCATGATATTTTGAATTTTCTTTGATATTAAGGGGTTTCAAGATTCCTTGCTCATGGATGCCTAACCCTTTTCCTTGATAATGCATGGCTTGAAAAATACTTTTTCCAATGGGATACTTGTTATTTTTGAAGCAAGATGTGAGTCCACTTTGAGGGAGATATGTTATGGAAGGAATGATAGGCTCTTGGAGTAAACTAGCTTGGATGAATGTGTTAAAACCCAATTGATAAGTAGGGGTTTCATGGATATCTTTGATAAGGGTGATGGGATCTTGTGGGGGATTAGGATCATGAGATGTAGATGAAGGGATGGGGTATGTGTAGGATCATCATGGAAAATACAGGCCCTTAAGTGGCAAAAAATTTAGAAAAATATGAGTTAGGCAACTTCACGTAAAAATTTGAATAAGTTATCTATATTATTTCAAAAATATGTAACAATAGAATCTATCAAAAATTGAATGTAGTTTCTAAACTACTAGATTTATTTAAAAAAATAAATCTATTAGGTGAAAATTTGAAATTTCAATGTACTAGTACTTAAATTTTAGGGAAAAAATAAGAAGTAGGTGTCTGTCTCACCACCCTAGCCATAATAAAATGATAATATTTTTTTATAAGATTTTAGATATAAGTAGAGGACTCATGTCCTAATGTGATGCATATTTTTTTGTAATTTTTTTCCAAGTAAATAATTAATTACGAATTTTTTATTACAACTCTTAAAAAATATAAAAAGTTATATGTCTGACCACCTTAACTTGGTCAAAACACTATGAAATTCAATTATTTTTTTAATCCTATAGTATGCGAATTATAGAATGTGATGCATGTTTTGGATTCAAAAAATGTGATACAGTTTGAAAGTTATAGATGTTTTTCAATCATCCTATCAATCCGGACTTTAGTCGTAATTCAAATAGAAAATGAATAATAATTATTTATTAAATTCAAAGTAAAGCATAATTTATATTGGTGGAAAGCTTAGAATCTCCTTTAAAAAACCTTTTCATTTCATCAATTTTGGGTAAAAAAAAAGTTGTCAACCACATACCCTACACATACCCATCATATCGCCACTTTTTGGCCCATCATGATCCTACACATACTCGATGCTTTGATCTTTACTTGGGATAGGATCATGGGATGGGGTGGATGGTGTAGTGTGATTTTGGTTATGAGATGGTGGGGTGATCATGACATGAAGTGGTAGGGTTGTTTTGATATTTATATGCAGGGGTGTATATGTTAGCATACTTTGGATTAGGGGATGGACATGGTCCATTTGATGTGGATGGTGTGATGGAGGGGGAGGGTTGGATAGATGCTTCAAATTGGATGGATGGAGTATGAGTGGATTCATGAGACTTAGGGGATTGAGATTTATCTTGATGTGGAGGTGATGAAGGTGGATGCGTGACATGGGAAGATTGCACGACTTTGTTTTTTCATGTGGAATTAAGCACCTTTGCAAATAGTCCTTCGAGGAAGTTACTAAGAGGGACATGGGGTGAATTTTATTGGTAAGATTGGGGTGACATGGATTGGATGGATGTGGGAGATAAAAAAGTGGAACAAGAGGTGGAATTTTCCATGGATTGGAAAATGGATGATGAGGATGAGGAGCTTGAAAAGGATGTGGAGATAGGGATTTGGTATGGGGAGTTTTGGCTAAAGGTTTGGTCTCCCTTGTCAAAGGAAGGGGAATGGTAAACAAGAGGGGATGTTTTGGTATTGGATGAAGTTTGGGAGGGTGGAAGTTTAGCACCAATACCAAGGAGATAACTAAGCATGGCATCCTTATCATTATTAAAGTAGTTGATGAGGAGATGATTGGTGATGGGATCCCATGAGGATAATATGGGTGATGAGGGTGTGGGTGGGGTTTGAGGGGGATATTGGATGGGTGATTGGTGAATATTTAGAGAATTTTTTTCTAGTGTATTCAAGGTGATCCACAATATTCTCACTATCATCATAGGAACTAGGATATGGGTTAATGATATTATATTGGGTTGGAATGGATGAAGGTGGATTAGGATAGATTAGGTTGGATGGAGGATAGATTGGATGATTAAACATGGTTGGGGTTTGCTTGGAGGTGGAAATTTTGGGATTAGTTTTGGATAGGGATAGGTTAGGGATGGATTGGATCTATGTTATGGGATGATTAGGACAAGACAGGTGATTAGAAGAATAAAATATGAAGATGAATATGGAGGATGGGATTAGCCTTGGGATCAAATGTCAAGACCTTAAGATGATTCGATTTGATTAAGGTTGATTCTCTATACTTAAGATAGGATAATTTTCTTAAGCAAGAGTTGATTTGATTTCTACTTAAGATAGACAAATTTCTTAAGTAGGAATTGATTTGATTTGATAACTATACTTAAGATAGGATAATGTTCTTGAGAAAGTGTGGACTAAAGATGAAATAAAATTAAGGTCTTGATTTTTGATTGAGATATTGGATTTGAAATGGATGATATTGGATTAATGATAGGTTCCTTAGATGAAGGATTTTCATGATGACAAAAGGATATGATGTATGAAGGAAATTAAGTCCTTAACAAAATTTTGATGTTCAAATGATGGTTTTTGATTAAGGATGGGATTTGGATGCTTGATTGAGAAGATAAATGGATAATGGTTGATTTAATTTTGATGAGGATAGATGGATTAGATTTGTATTTGGTTAGAATTGGATTAGGTTGAAAAGAGGGATTGTATTAAGATGATAATGATGATGATTAAGGATGATAATGAAGGGTGTTGATTAGGGATGGTGATGGATGACTAAGATGGAAAAATTAGGATAAATTGGGGTGATTAGGGGGATATTTAGGATGACAATGAATGATTAAGAGGGAGTTATGAGGATGATTAGAATGATTAGAGATGATTAAGGTGATAATGATAGTGATTATGGATGGATATGATGGGATGACTAGAATGAGATAGGTTGATTTAGAGATGATGTGGATTAGATGATTGGGTATGAATAAGATAAGATAGATGATTAGAAAGATTATGGAAGATTAGGGTGGGATGATTAAGATATGAAAAATTGAAGATTAGGATGGGGTGATTAGGATATGAAAATGGAAGATTAGGATGGGGTAACTAGGATTAGATGATTATGATGAAAAGGGGTGATTAGGATGGAAAAAATGGGATGATGAGGATAGGAAGAATTGTATGAGGTGAAGGTTTTGCTTGCTCTACTAGGAGATACAATTGAAAGCACACAAAAAAACAAAGTGGCCAAGTTTGGTGCATTTTTGTAGTGTATGTTCAATCCTCAACCCCTTGGTTGATTCATTTTTCATGAGTATAGCAAAAGAAGACACTTCAATCACTTGCAAAAGCCTAAATTATTCAAGTGGGATTATAGCTTAGTGTAGGCCCACCACCCAACCAAGCAAGCTTGGGTTAATGTTCCTTGATACTTGGGTGAGACACCCTTTCTCGTGAAGGTAGATAGCTAGAGATCCAATGGCACAAGGTCGTCAACGGATGCCATAGGCTCACCTTCTCTCTCCCCTTGGGAACTATCATAGTTCTCCACAAGGATTTATATCTCAACCTAAGGGAGTATGTGGTAACTTTATGGTATGATCCACATCCCTTGCACCACACTAAGCTATGGTTGAAAGGTCTTAATCTAGGATACACAAGGTTGCTAGGGAATCCTCTATATATCTCAAGGGTATGTGAGGCCCAAAGCCATAGATGAAAGGGAAAAATGTAAAATAGCTAGGAGGAGAGGGTAACTAACTCTCCAAATTCACTTCTCCAAGGTATAAAGTTCATGGAGGAGTAGCTCGATTGACAAAATCCCACTTCCAAGAGAGGTGGCTTTCTCACCTCCTGCTTTTTATACTCCATCAAAACACGGGAGTTGGATTCATCCCCTAGGGTGAGGAAATCCCTAGGAAGGCCCTCTAAAAGGAATGATCCAAGTTTTTTTTATCCCCAAGATTACACAAAGCATGAGGGGAGAGCATACACACATTGGGTTTCTTGGGATAAAAAGAAAAAGAAAAAGAGTAAGTGATGTTTTTGATCCTAAAGATCAAACTAGGTGTGAGAGGAGAGCATACAAACCACTCACTCAAAGAAACATCAAACAAAAGTTTATTAACCTTAATAAATGAAATGTGCCTAGATTAGTGGAAAAAAGAAAGCCTTGGACAAATGAATCTTCAAGAAATTTTTAGTAGTTTAATGAATTTTTCCTTTGAAAAATGATTTCAAGCTACAAAACAAGTGATTAGATAAGATGATCAAAGAAAAATATTGTTAGAATGAAGATAAGCAGAGATGTGATTATTTGTGCCTTAGATGAGCATTAGAGACCAACAACAACAATTAGTATCCAAAAACAAAGATTAGATACAAAGAACAACTAAAAGAAGACTTAGGCACCATTTTGTATATAAAGCTATGCTTCTATTAAAAAAAAGGCACCATTCTATGAATAGAGGGATAGATTTGAAAAATAAGGGAAAAAATAGCTTTGGGAGGTGAAAATTTGATGTTTGTTAGATACCTAGTTGAGAAAATAATCTGAAAATGCATATAATGACTTAAAAATGAAAATTTTAATGCCACCAAAACCTAATAAACCCCAAAATATGTCCCCTAAAATAGAGACGGGGCAATTTTGAATAGAGGCACAACAATTTTGCACTTAGGCGCCATTTTGTAGAAAGTGCTAAAAAATGATGCTTGGAGGTCATAAAATTAAGTTTTAGACCAATCCAAATGGGGAAATGGATAGATCAACATATGGGGGACCTAATAACATGTATATCTAACCAAAATATGCCCCCAAATGTAATGAAAATGAGTTGGAAATGAAGAAGATCTTAGGTGACCTAGACTACTTATATGAAAACTTAGTCTTAGAGAACTTTAAAAACACCTAGTTTAGGAATGAAAATGATGGATGAACATGCAAGAAAAAAGTGTTAGGACAATTAATACCAACAAAACAAGATACTAGAAGTCAAATAAACCCTAGATCTAGTTTAGAATGATGAAAACAATGCCAAAAAATGGAAGCATAGTTCTCGGTTACACGAGCACCACAACTTTGAACTTCGGAACCACAATTCTATAATTAGGTACCAAAAATATTCACTTAGGCACCACAAGTCTTAACTTAGGTGCCACTTTGTAGTATTTTCCCATAAATGACACTTGGAGCTTCAAAACGGATAAAAACTTGATGAAACATTAGAAAAAATGGGTGGGAAGCCACCAAGAATGCCAAAATGAATATGGGAAAGATGTATATGAAGATAAATAGATGAAAATTCATAAGAAATAAACATAAAGATGTTATACCTTCCTTGCTCCTTCCTCTTCATGGATTGAGCTCACAAGATGCACCCTTGTCTTGTAGATTTGCTCCAATGATTGAAGGGATGTGGTTGCTCATAATTTTAGCATGATGATGGTATGGATATATATGAATTTGATGGAGATTTGAACAGTATATGGATATGGAGAATTTTTTTTCTATGAAATGAGAGCCAAGGCCTCATTATATATAATTTTGGTGAGAGGAATCAATGGCTAGGATTGAATCTAATGGAGGGTTGAGATTGATTGAGAAGGTGAGGTTTGGATCAAGGATGAGGATTGATTAGCCTTATGACAAGTGTCACAAGATGGATAGAGGTGAAATGGGGAGTTGTGCTCACACATGTGTGAGCACACATTGGGAAGAGAGGCATTAAATTTGTGTAAGAGATAGGGTGGCTTGTGTAAGAGGTTAGTGGGGGTACGTGAGATGTAGGAATTTAAAATTAGGAAATAATCATAATGATTATTAGGGATGAGATTAAGATCAACTAATCAAGGATTAATTGATTAATGGGGATAGGTTGAGTTAATAAACCAAAAATTTATTAACTTGGGTGGAGTCAAAATTTGGAGAATGGGATAATGAGGTTTAGGATGGGGATAAAGTTAATTAATCAAGGATTAATTAACCTAAGAAAGGGTTAGGGGATTTAGAGGAATAAGGGTAAAGATTAGATTTAATTAAATAAATATGGATTTATTTAATTAAAGGTGATGGATAAAGGTAAATGGGAAATTAATTAAATAAATAACAAGCATTTATTTAATTAATAGGTTAGGATAGGCTAAAATGAGGTGTGAATGTGTAAGGTCACATTTTAGGTGTCTACAATGTCATCCCTTCCATGAATATTCATTAATCTATGCCTATGCACATACCTCTTATATTTCTTCCTAAATTCCTATTTCCCAACTCATTACACCCTCCACCTCTTATACCAATCATAATCATATAGGTAGAGTCATCCTAGTAGCCCCTAACCTTCTCTTATCACTATTATTTCATCTACACTAGATTTTCAATGATGCAAAATATATATCAAGTTGAGAAAATAGTGGGAAAATGACTAATGAACAAGACAATAATGAATTTAAGGATGTTAAGCATACAAAATTAGTATTTTAGATTGTTACACATCTAATATCTATGGGTTTTTAGGAAAATCATTTTGGGATGTATGATGCAAAATATGGCCCTAATACACACATAAGATGTTTTAGTGCACCATGTGTTAATTTTTATGTGAGGATCTAGATTGTTGGCCAAGCTATTTATAAATAATTTAAAATATTGTGCTATTGAATGGTTCTAGTTATTACCTTATGTATCTATAGATACATTTCACATGAATTGATAAAGGCATTATATATACAATGGTTAATATGAGCCTTATAATTACTATTTTATATTTATTTGAGTGTGACCATGGACCAAGTGAGCATATAAATAATTGTTTCATAATATTTTAATCCTTTCATTCTAAGTTACATCATCCCTAACACGATCTCTTGATTTACAAAATAAATTTATCAAAGAATTACTTAAACCAACTATTCATAGTAACCATGATGTAATAAATAAGTCAGTGTGGAAACTAGATCACCCCTATTCATTACATCATGGTGCCTAGGATACCAATTGTAATGAAATTTAAATAGTTTCCTACATTAACTATTTAATACAAAATTATTCCACATTCACTTTATTAGAAAATATGGTATAGTAGTATAATTAATTTGTAACAATTAGTAACATTTTAGAATAAACCACATATATCTAAAATGAAATATATAAAAATAATGAAAGATAGAGAGAGAGAGGTTTACATACCATACAAAAATCCTTGTGAGAAAATATAACCTCCAAATAATCAAAACCTATGTATCTCTAGCAATAAAAATAGTAAGAAGATAATATCAATATTTGAACCTAAAATGGAGATCAACATTATCAAACAAGAAGAAACCATGATAGTTACAATATTTGTTTATAGTTTTAGTATTCATTTATAAGATAATTCCATGAAAAATGTTCCTCAAGATCTCCTTAACAAGTAATCCAATCCAAGCTCCAAGTTTCACTTATGATGAGAAAGAAAAATATGAAGTGATGAATTGATCCATTTGAAACCTCCTATATATAGGGAATAGATAAATAATAGAAAGATGAAAATCATTAAAAAAATATTCACTACATTTTCTAACATTATTTATTGATCCTATTAGCACCCTTAACAACTCCCTAATTCTAAATTGTAAGTAATGATTCTAAGACCGAGGATGTCAAATTTGGAGTAAAGGGTAAGGCTTATGATTAGGAAATGGATAGTCAAGGACCAACCCTTAAAGAAAGGTAAGAAATATTCTCTTCTATCCATACTAAGCTTAGAAGGGTAGTGTTAGTGCCATTTCTGGTTCTCTCATTGTCTAGTTGTGTACTCTTGTTTTTCATGATAAAACTTTAGCTATGGGATGTTTTTCATTTTGGCACATGGGATAAATGGGCTCCCACAAGGGTTGAGCTCAGCGTGCCAAGGGTTTGTTGGATCTCAGTTGTTATCATATGGTTTTCCCTTGATGTCAAAATCCTTTTCAGTATGTTCTCATTCTTGATCTATCTCAGAATGGTTCTCCTTGCACATCACAGGTTTTGGTTGTTTGAAGAGTCTTCCCGATCCAATTTGAAATGTTTGAGTTGCCTATCGGCAAGACATTTTAGAAGTCTTGGTGATTGAATTTATCATTTAGGCTACAGTCGGCAAGACTTCTATTGTATTTCGGTGATAGAATGTATTCTCTATCGGCTTATGGTATACAGTCAGCATAAGGTCTTATGGAAATTGAAATGTCACATCGATTGACTTGAATGAGCATTTTGGAAAAGTGTAGTGCCATTGGTGTGAAGTCATGATGAATTTGCAAGGTCACACCGACCGATGGTGGATGGAGGTGTATCGACAGGAGTCTGGGTTTTTGGAATAAGTCTCGGCAAACTCCTCTTGGTCTCACCAACAAGAGCATATGGAAGTCTTCGGCATGAGTTATACCTTTCATTGAAAGGTATCAGCGATGTCATTAGGTTACCCTGACCAGTGGTGGAGGATTTAATGCTTCGGTGAGACTTATATTTTGGTATGTGGTCATGGTGATGGGGTCGAGTCTTGTCGACAGTGGTTCAATATGTGGGTTTCGGTGAGAGTCCTAAATTCTCTTGGTGAACAGGTGTCTAAAGGTCTTCTTGGTATAACAATGTAATGTCTACATAACCTCTCAATGAGGATTACATGCTATAGCGACAAAGTGAATGCAAGGGTGCATCGGTAAGAAACATCAAATGTCTCAGCGACATACATTTGGCAAGTGAATTCATCGGCGGGAGAAGTTATAAGTCACAGTGACTTGAAATGGTGTCTTCGATGAAGCTTGGTGAAATCTCTATGATGTCTCGCCGATGGTAGGTGGCTATAGCGACTGTGAACAAAGTGAAAGGATTGCCTTGGTGAGAGATGTGCCCTTGTCTTGGTGAATAGATAGCACATAAACAAAATACATTTCGATGAAGCATTTTGACTCTGTATGATGTCTCCCCGACCTAATGATGTCTCGCCGATACGATGGGCTCCTCAGAATGACTTCGTGCCCTTTGCTCGCTGTCGCCCTGATGTCTTCCCGAGTCCTTTTTCTCTTGCCGACTATGATGAGTGTTTGGTGTAGCATCCATCCTTCGGCTAGATGTCTCCCTGAGTTCCTTCTGTCTAGCTGATGTGCTTGATGACTTCGGTGTGACTCCCTTCGGCCGCGGTGACTTTTCCATGATGTCTCCTTGACCCGTCCATCTCTCCGCGACTTCTCTACCCTCGTCCCCCCTGAGCAACTTAAAGGCCGCAAATGTGCATGTGCGTCAGATGAATGGTGATGTTTTAACTTCCATAGTAAAGGGGCCTGATATTTAACTTGAAGACTGAGCGTCGGGTATATCACGCAGATGTCTACAGAAGTCAACGGCAGTCAGGTGACGAGCGATGAGATCAACGGATCTCACTTGTTGCATCGGTGCAAACTACAGGGACATTAGGTCCTACGAGGAATGCAATCTAGTGGAGGCATGTTTCAATGGTCCAATGACATTTAAATGATAGCCATCTGATATCAGTTGATCGACGGCATAGATTCAAACTTGCACTTGACTAGGGTTTCTATTATGTTTATGCGCGAGGACCAGAATCCTGGGGTATTCATGGCGACAGTGAGTTGGTCGCTAGCTCCGCCAAGCTAGCATTCATGGTGACGTGGATCTGAGACAAGGACGACATGGCTTGAGTATGAGCATGTAGATTCTATGGCAGATTTAATGTTGACTGACATATTTGTTCTGGTTGCCATGGCCGCCCATGTCTGTCCTGCTTCTTTTGACCTGATCGGATCTACATCGAGATTTCCTTGGGATCACTTGAAACAAAGCATTTAATGATTTTTGGTGAAGCTGGTGACATGGCTTGCAGGCTGTGTAGACTGGTCATTTTGTCTGTTGATGTGTAATTTCCCTAGCTGGTTGCTTGTTGCTCTCCCTATTCCTATAAAGGGAGAATTCATGGCCAGGATGAAGGGTTCGGTCCCTTTGGTTTGGTTCCTTTGGTTCAGTTCCATTTTCTGAGTTTGTGGACTAGCTTGGGATAGATTAAGGTTTTGTCTTAGGTCATTTTTGAGTATGTGAACTGTAATGTTGAATTCCTCTGTAAATGCAACCAGTTAAGTAGGAATACATGAAGACGCTTGTCTCTCATGCATGTTATCAGACTGTCTCCTTATTTGTGTTCTTTTAATCATTTGAATGAATGCATAAGGTGTCTTTGTTCATCTTCTCATACTTCATGAGACTGTGTTGTTTGTTGATAGGTCTGCTTCAAGGAAGCAGTTAAATCCTTTGAATAGATAGCAGTGACTACTTGTTTGCATGTAGGATTCGGTAAGAAGAGTCTGGTTGCTACAGGAGTTGCATTATCAGTGTAAGGCACTGATAGTTGATGTAAGGCATCAAAAAAACAAAATCCACTGATTGAGGTCTATTTGTAGATGATTTCCCTTTGTTGTGCTTGACTCCATGGCCCAAAACTAGGCACTGATCTGTCATGCAGCCTGTTCCTCTTAGAAACCTTTTAATCTACAAATCATTGAATATCTTATGTTTAGTTTGTGTCCTGCCTCCTCATTGCTTCAAGGTTGAGCTATTGAGAATCTAGCCCTATTTGAGGTCCTCAACGCTTGGCATCAGGAGCTATTCGCTATAAAAAGCAATGTCCGGTCTTGTTTAAGGCATTGTGTGGGTATACCCACCCTGGTTCTATAGAGCCTAAAGTGTAGAAGATCTTTTGATCTTGTCAAGTGGTCCAGGTCCTCTGAGCTGCCCTTGATTGGAGTTGGCTACTCCATAGGTAGAATAGGAGACCAACCTGGTTTACCAGAAAAACCACCAACAGATTGGCAACTCTATTGGGGATATAACAAAGAAAATTCTTAATCAAATATTCAGAGTGGCATTTCTCATTTGCCCATCTGAGTCACCAACAGATTGGCGACTCTACTGGGGATATAACAAAGAAAATTCTTAATCAGATATTTAGAGTGGCATTTCTCATTTGCCCATCTGAGTCACCAATAGATGGGCGACTCCACTGGGGATATAACAAAGAAAATTCTTAATCAGATATTCAGAGTGGCATTTCTCATTTTCCCATCTGAGTCACCAATAGATTGGTGACTCCATTAGGGAGTGAGCTGAATCTGGCCTTATGAGTCGTATTGTGTGCAATAGAGTCATATCTTTGTGTGCCATGTTGGTTATGTTCAAAGTGTGAAGAATCTCAGGCCTGGAGAAAGTTTTGTTGCAGTGAACCTGAAAGCTACAAGATCTATGGTGCTCTGTCAGATGGAACTCAGAGAAAGATTTACATGTAAGTGAGCTTCATACCATTTTAAGTTCAATCCTCTGTAAAAGAGGTGGTAACTCTGTCAAGGTGAACCTGTTGAAGATTCAAAGAATAGTTCCATGGCTGCAACGTTCTCAGGTGTGTAAAAAAACTTTATTCCCTTATTTGGTGAGATCAAGCACTATCATCAAGGGAGGTTTGAATGTTGCAACTGTATAGTGTAGAGGGATAGGTTTCATTTGCAAAATGCATTGTTGTCCTGATTCTCCCTCTACAAGCTATGATACCATGCTTAAGGCATAGTCTTATCTTCATAAGAGGACGTATGATAATGAAAGATATAGCCCTTTGGATTTTGATAAAATCCAAGTATCCCACATGCTGCCCCTAGGGGAATCAATAAATATTTACCCAAATTTAAAGGTGGTATTGAAGATTCAGCATCAAGACATATGCAGTGTTTCATTGATTTCATTAGAGACTGTCAAGTTGAGAAGGAGGATATTGTCATGAAATTATTTATAAGGACTTTAGAAGGTGTGGCTGATGATTGGTTTACTTGCTTACTAGTGCACTCCATTGATTCATGGTATCAGCTCAGGACTTTGTTCCTTGATACCTTTGATGATGCTTCATCAGATGATCAAGAAGTTGTGTTTGAACAACTTGCAAAAGTGATGCCCCAAGCAGAAGATTAGAGTTTGAGTCTCCCAAGCCAAGAACCCGAAGAGGAACATCAGTTGGACTGGCTCTTTGAAGAAGGGAGGTGTAATCGGCAATGTGATGAGATAGTTAAGCAATTCAAGTGCACAAGTGAGTGCAATCTTGACACAAGTCTTCATGAGAAGGAAAATGAGGTTGCTGATGCAGGGAGTGCTCTAGAGGATATCAGATTTGACTATGAGGATGTGAAGTTTCACTCTCATGAAGGTAATCTTTTTGAAGATACCTTGGGATATCCTAATTTGTTGCTTGGTATTGCATCCAGTCCTGGTGGAGGTCAAGAAGAGGAAAGAGTGGTTGAGAGAGTAGGACAAAACATTGACCTACTAAGTTGTGAAAAAATATCAGATTTGTTAGCCACTGAATATCAAAGGTTTGTACATAACAACTCTACGTTGTTGTGGGCAACTCTTATTGGTCTTGACGATGAGGACCTGCAGGATGCAAGGTATGATGCAAGTGATTCTAATGCCCCTTCTAATGGTGATCTTACAGATCATGATGACACTGATTTTAGTTTGAGACCAGAGTTGCTCAATGATGAGAAAGATTGGGATGATGATGACAGTTGGACAACCCATGAGGATGAGTTAGATTCCTTTGATGACTCTCATTGCCAACATGATGAAGAACAGAACCAAGTGAAAAGAGGAAGTGGGAATAGTAGTTTAAACCATCACTCCACTAATGATGTGCCTCCTCCTACTGAAAATTATATAGAGCAGTTGTAAGATGTGTTGAATGGTGAGTGTATCCCTTTGTATACACTTGATGAAGTTTTCACAGAATATGACAGTATGTAGAGCATTAGAGCTAGTTGTTTTCAGCTTCAGGGCAATGTAAATAGTGAATATGACAGCTTGTTGTCACATAACAGTCAACATTTTGAAAGTATGCCTAACTTTCAAATGCATAAGGATCATGTACATGTTTATAATGATGAATATGACAGCCTGTTGAGAGGTACTAACATGTTTTTTTAGGTAGCTAATTGTGATCAAACTATGTTTTTATGTAGTCTTAATCAGTATTCACATGTATTACCACATGATAAAGAATCAAAGAATCAAGAGTGTGGCAATGATAAAGTTTATTGGATCTGGTTGCTAGTTGAAGATAAGACTAAACAAAGAACAATTTTTCACTTGCACAGAGGCAATCAGATACTTGTGTTTACAGAGGTGCATTCATCTATACTGTTGCAGATTGGCAGAGGCAAGCACAAGTTAGGGAATGTTAGCTCATTTAGCAAAATTGTGTCTGACAGAGGAAAACTGTGGCTTCACATTTTCATTTGGTGGCCTAGTGTCATCAAATGAAATAAAGAATCAACAATGTGACTCTTGAATTTCCTGTTCATGGACAATTCTTGAAGTGGTGCTTCATCTGAAGAATTTCTTTTTCCATGAACATTAGGTTAGGTTTTCGCTTTTCTGGTCAGTTTTGTTTTGCTGTGTCTGCTAACCCTGTCTCGTTAGCTCCTAGTCTATTTTTGGCCTTTTGTCTCTCCAGTCTGCTCTCCTAGTGATCTAAATTCTTGCTATGCTCACCAGGGGCATACATCCCCAACTGGAGCCAATATTAGTGTCATTTTTGGTTCTCTCATTGTCTAGTTGTGTACTCTTGTTTTTCATGATAAAAATTTAGCTATGGGGTGTTTTTCATTTTGGCATGTGGGATAAATGGGCTCCCACAAGGGTTGAGCTCAGCGTGCCAAGGGTTTGTTGGATCTTAGTTGTGATCATATGGTTTTCCCTTGATGTCAAAATCCTTTTCAGTATGTTCTCATTGTTGATCTATCTCAGAATAATTCTCCTTGCACATCACAGGTTTTGGTTGTTTGAAGAGTCTTCCTGATCCAATTTGAAATGTCTGAGTTTCCTATCGGCAAGACATTTCAGAAGTCTTGGCGATTGAATTTATCATTCAGGGTGCAATTGGCAAGACTTCTATTGTATTTCGATGACAGAATGTATTCTCTATCGGCTTATGGTATACAGTTAGCATAAGGTCTTATCGAAATTGAAATGTCACACCGACTGACTTGAATGAGCATTTTGGCAAAGTGTAGTGCCATCGGTGTGAAGTCACGGCGAATTTTGAAGGTCACACCGACTGATGGTGGATGGAGGTGTATCAGCAGGAGTCTGGATTTTTGGAATAAGTCTTGGCAAACTCCTCTTGGTCTCACCGAAAAGAGCATATGGAAGTCTTTGGCATGAGTTATACCTTTCGTTGAAAGGTCTCGGCAATGTCATTAGGTTACGCCGACCGGTGGTGGAGGACTTAATGCTTTAGTGAGACTTATATTTCGATATGTGGTCATGGCGATGGGGTTGGGTCTTACCGACGGTGGTTCAATATGTGGCTTTTGGTGAGAGTCCTAAATTCTATTGGAAAATAGGTGTCTAAAGGGCTTCTCAGTATAACAATGTAATGTCTACATAACCTCTCATCGAGGATTGCGTGCTATAGCGACAAAGTGAATGCAAGGGTGCATCGGTAAGAAACATCAAATGTCTCAGCAACATACATTTGACAAGTGAATTCATCGGCAGGAGAAGTTATAAGTCACAGTGACTTGAAATGGTGTCTTCGATGAAGCTTGGTGAAATCTCTATGATGTAGCGCTGATGGTAGGTGGCTATAGCGACTGTGAACAAAGTGAAAGGATTGCTTCGGTGAGAGATGTGCCCTTGTCTTGGTGAATGGATAGTACATAAAGGAAATACATTTTGATGAAGCATTTTGACTCTGTATGATGTCTCCCCGACCTGATGATGTCTCGCCGATATGATGGGCTCCTCGGCATGACTTCGTGCCCTTTTCTCACTGTCGCCTTGATGACTTCCCGAGTCCTTTTTCTCTTGCCGACTATGATGAGTGTTCGGTGTAGCATCCTTCCTTTGGCCAGATGTCTCCTTGAGTTCCTTCTGTTTGGCCAATGTGCTTAATGACTTCGGTGTGACTCCCTTCGGCTGCGGTGACTTCGCCATGATGTCTCCCCAACCCGGCCATCTCTCTGCGACTTCTCTGCCCTTGTCCCCCCTGGAGCAACTTAAAGGCCACAAATGTGCATGTGCATCAGATGAACGGTGATGTTTTAACTTCCATAGTAAAGGGACCTGATGTTTAACTTGAAGAATGAGCACCGGGTATATCACACAGATGTCTACGGAAGTCAACGGCAGTCGGGTGTCGAGCTATGAGATCAACGGATGTTGCTTGCTGCACCAATGCAAGTTGCAGCGACATTAGGTCCTGTGAGGAATGCAATCTAGTGGAGGCCTTTTTCAACGGTCCAATGACATTTAAATGACAGCTGTCTGATCTCAGTTGATCGACGGTGAAGATTCAAAGTTGTGCGTGACTAGGGTTTCTGTTGTGTTTACACACGAGGACCAGAAGCCTGGGGCATTCATGGCAATAGTGAGTTGGTCGCTGGCTCCACCAAGCTAGCATTCATGGTGACATGGCTCTGGGACAAGGACGACATGGCTCAAGTATGAGTGTGCGAATTCTATGGTAGATTTAATGTTGACTGATAGATTTTTGTTTTGGTTGCCATGGCCACCCATGTCTGTCCTGCTTCTTTTGACTTGATCAGTCTACATCGAGATTTCTATGGGATCACCTGGCACAAAGCATTTAATGATTTCTAGTGAAGTTGTTGACATGGCCTGCGGTCTGTGTTGACTAGTCATTTTGTCTATTGACGTGTAATTTCCCTGGCTGGTTGCTTGTTGCTCTCCCTGTTCCTATAAAGGGATAATTCATGGCCAGGATGAAGGGTTCGGTCCCTTGGGTTTGGTTCCTTTGGTTCAGTTCCATTTTCTGAGTTTGCGGACCAGCTTGGGATAGATTAGGGTTTTGTCTTAGGTCATTTTTTATTCTGTGAATTGTAATGTTGAATTCCTCTGTAAATGCATTAAGTTAAGTAGGAATACATGAAGACACTTGTCTCTCATGCATGTTATCAGACTGTCTCCTTATTTGTGTGCTTTTAATAATTTGAATGAATGCATAAGGTGTCTTTGTTCATCTTCTCATACTTCATGAGATTGTATTGTTTGTTGATAGGTCTTCTTCAAGGAAGTAGTTAAATCCTTTGAACAGATAGCAGTGATTACTTGTTTGCAGGTAGGATTTGGTAAGAAGAGTCTGGTTGCTATAGGAGCTGGATTATCAGTGTAAGGCACTGATAGTTGATGTAAGGCATCAACAAAACAAAATCCACTGATTGAGGTCTATTTGTAGATGATTTCCCTTTGTTGTGTTTGACTCCATGGCCCAAAACTAGGCACTGATCTGTCCTGCAACCTGTTCCTCTCAGAAACCTTTTAATCTACAAATCATTAAATATCTTTTTTTTAGTTTGTGTCCTTCCTCTTCATTGCTTCAAGGTTGAGCTACTGAGAATCTAGCCCTATTTGAGGTCCTCAACACTTGGCATCAAGAGCTATCTGCTATAAAAAAGCAATGTCCAGTCTTGTTTAAGGCATTGTGTGGGTATACCCGCCCTGGTTCTGCAGAGCCTAAAGTGTAGAAGATATTTTGATCTTGTCAGTTGGTCCAGGTCCTCTGAGCTGCCCTTGATTGGAGTTGGCTACTCCATAGGTAGAATAGGAGACCAACCTGGTTTACCAGAAAAACCACCAACAGATAGTACCCAAGGTTTCTATAGGACAGTATAGAGTAATTAAACAATACAAGTTAACCCTAAGACCAAGATCACTTATCTAAATAATAACTTGATGGTATGCCATGAAAATTTATCATGCAAGCCTATTATTTCAAGTTTTTAAAACTTTTTTATGTATAGTAAAAATTCCATAAATGTAATTGATAGATAGGTTGGTCATATCCACATTGATATAAATTTTGGTAACTTACTTTATGAAATTTAGAAAAAAGAAACATATCTATGGCCCCGTTTATATTAGCAACAATGAAAGATAAAGCAATGAACACACATGCACAAGATAACACTGGATATATGTGGAAAACCCAAGAAGGTAAAAATCACAGTGAGAAATCTCACAATATATGAAGCTCATTGCTTACAATATATTTTCTTTTTAAGTCTCACTATATAAGGAAGCTCACTGCTCCCTAAAGGACTTGTAGGCTAAGGCGCACAACCTTAGGAAAAGATACAAAGGACTCGCTGGCTGAGGCAGACAACTGTAGGGCAAGATACAAGGACCTGCTAAAGAGATTCACTGTCTGATAGTAGGATACATGAAGATTTAGAATTACAATATGTCAACAATACACTCTGTTGACTGAGATTTTAAAGAACATCTAACTTTTATTTTCTATAACTTATTGCATCATTCCATAGTCACACACCACCACACACAACTAACAATTAATTTGTTCTTCCATTTATATCCTCTACAAGATCTTAAAACACCAATTGTGTCAGCCAAAATAGGAGATAAGGAATAACCTTAGGGTAGATGCATGAAGTTGAGTCCATGAAACATGGAAGTTTTTTCCTTAGCCAAAATCCCAAAATCGAGTTCAACAAAATGGGATCCTATTTTTCAATAAATGGGATCTCATTTATGTTTAAGGTCCCGAGCCTAAAACTAAAATGGGATCCTGTTTTGAAAACTTTCCATTTTTGGAAAAATTTCAAAATAGGATCCCATTTTGAAAACTTTCCCCTATTACACAGCCAAATTTTTCAAGCAGGACCCCCATTTTGAAAACTTTCCATTTTGAAAATTTTCAATATGGATCCATTTTGAAAACTTTCCATTTTTAACAACCTTTCAAAATGGGATCCCATTTCATAGAAGCATAAAAAAATATTTTTTTTATGAAACTAGATCCCATTTTTTAAAATATGAATTTTTGGTCGGGTTTGTGCTTTGTTTTTCAGTTCAGGAAAAGGCTTGGGGACCCAAACCTTAGCTTTGGATCTAGTTTGACCTACAATTTGAAGGTCTTGTTAATGTCACAAGAAAATAGTGACTTTGGACATATGGACCTGAATACCTTTTTTGTGGAATCTTTTGATGAAAATAAAACACATTAAATAGATGAGTCAGTGTAGATTCCAAATGTATAATTTATTTTACAATTGGATTATTTTTTCTATTTTTCAATTAATTTCTAATGAAACAAGTCCATAAACTTGAAATATCAGAGTTTTTTAGTATTTTAATAAATTTTATTAAAAAAAAAAATTGTAAAACAAATTGCACAAAAATATACTTCATACAATTCTTTTCATTTTTTTTAAAAAGATCAAAAACTGATAAGTTTAGATCATCTTATGTGTGACATACATGACAATTTTTCAAAACAAAAAATATGGATAATAAAAAATAAACAAAAATTAATAATAAAAAATTACAAAAAAATATGGAAAACGTGCTTTAGTGAGTTACAAATCTTTTCCCAAAAGGATTTAGAAAAATATGATTATTTAGGTCAAAATATGGATGACGTACACATGCATGGTATGGTAAGAAAAAGTGACTTATAAATAGTGGTTTTTAAAATTTCTTATTGAAAATCAATTTGTATCATATGGGTATTAAAATCAACTACACATTTGGAAACTAGACTTTGAGTACTACATTTTATGATCAGTAACTTTTTTTAAGATTTCATCTCTAAGTGCTTCAAATTTTAAGGTCAAATATGAAAAATTCTAAAACTTAGGGAAAACACTTCCATTCCAAAAAATGGACTTAACTTCTTGCACAAAAGTGGGCTCAACTTCTTGCACACACCCCTTAACAAGTCACCCACAAAAACATAATTACAATGAAAGCAGTCCTATCAAGGAGATAGAGAGGAACAAAAATAATTCATTACATCTTCCAATGTGATCCCAAACATTAAACATGTTGGCGCACATTACCTATCAGCCCAAAACATACAAGTTCAATTGAATTACTCAATGCAGTTATCAATAAGATAGGGTAGGACCCAACTTAACTTTACATAACTTCAAATGTTGGCACAAACCCCTAAGAACGTATTGCAAGAAAAAGAACAAGCCTTGTCAACCAAACATCTACAAATTATCTAGAAAAATAACTCAAAATAATATGCGACACCAAATAGATCAACCATTGAAGTGCGGACCACAAAGAGATGTTCCATGAAAATCCAACAACACTTCCAGATACTTCTTTCATACTTTCATACCACAAACAGCCACCACAAACCAACCAAAAATAAAACACTTCATCCTAGAAGCCTAGAAGACACAACCATGAGATAGAAAATTAACAAACTAACCTGCGATAAACTTTATGACATAAAACCTAAATTGATACATTGCACAAATAGTAAAATCATGTCCACCAATCCATAGGAATAGAAAAACAATGTAGAGAAATGCATATAATTTTCCAGACCAATCTTGACAAGCAACCAAACTTTCAACCAACTACAATTACCAGAAACCTCCTTGGCAACATTGGTGACCTGAAAAGATAGGAGTGCAACATCTATAGAAGAAAAAAATTGAATCCCAAATTGTAAGACCATATCTTCAAAGGTGTAGGAATGTGAAGCATCTTCCCAAATACTCTTCAAAGTAATTTCCTGTAGTAGAACCTTTCACCAACATTTGGAGACTAGAGCCTCCTTGTAGCAATAAATACTTCCACAAGAAGAACAAAAGATATCATTCAACATAAGTTAGAGATCATTAGCAACATATCTCTAAATTAACATTAATTCTAATCCTCATTTAATACTTCTAATCCTCATCTTAATATATCTTCATGATATCATCTCTGATGAGAACAACCATACTCAATACAACTTTAATTGTCATCGAACAAGGCATGGCATCTAACCATGAACATTAACAACATCACTGTTAGAACATCATCATACATCAATGAAAGCCCAAAATGAGTGTTGACATCAATGACAAATAATTCCAAATATAGGTAACATATGTGCAACAATCTACCCCTTTGGAATTGATGGTAACACACACCTACACATTATCGCCCTTTGACATGAAGGACAAAGGGAAACAAGGTCTTCATTTAAAACCATGAGAATATTCACAATAACTGCACTTCTTTAAACAAATATACATTCCCCCCTATCAATAGTAACCAACCAACTACCTACTCCCTTGAGAGGTAGCACACATCAATCAAGGAGAAAAAGGGTATGACATGAATTTCTCCCCCTAGATAGATGCACCATCTATGCATCTAGATAGAAGGAGGGTCAATAGCCTCTAACTTCTACCAAAGATACTCATAAGTATCCTTTGAAAGTTCCTTAATGAAGATATATGTTGATCCTTATTGGGAACATACTCCAATGTAAATTCCTGCTTTGCAATCTTTTCCCTTAGGAAGAGATACTAGATAGAATTGTAGTTGGTCCTTTAATACATCGCTAGATTCTTGGAGATTTTTATTACACTGGTAATATCACATAATATGTGAATGGGTTAATTATACACCACCTTTATATCCTTCAAAGTCAACTTCATCCAATGCACTTGGGTGTAGTAAGATGTTGCAAAAATATACTTAGCATCTACTATGGATAAGGACATTGAGTCATGCTTCTTATTGAACCAAGAGACCAAATTTTCTCCTAATAAAAATTCACTTCCATTGGTGCTTATTTGATCATCCACACATCCTTCCCAATCCACATTAGTATAAGCATTGAAAGAGAATTTATCATCCTTATACCATAAACCATAATCTAAAGTTCCCTTCAAATATCTGAAAAACTCTTTTTAATGCATTCTCATGAGTTTTCTTAGGATTAGCTTGATATATGGCAGCCAAACATACTACCTATATAATATCAAGTCTAGAAGTAGTCAATTACAATAAAACCCCAATCATAGACCTATAAAGAGTCTAATTGACACCAGTCTTGCCTAAGTGGCAACCAGTAACCATATGAGTATTTACTAGTTTGGAATCCTCCATGCCAAAATTATTTAACATCTCTCTAACATACATATCCTAGGAAATAAAGATACCATCATCTAGTTGATGAATTGGAAGCCCAGGAATAAAGATAATTCACCAATCATAGACATCTCAAACTCTTTCTACATATCTTTTGCAAAAATCTTACACATATTATTGTGAACCATTTGAATCTATACCTTGCACAAACACAATAAACATGCAAACAATTAGATCAAACACAAGATTAGAAACCAATGATTCCTCAAGAAATCCATTTGAAATTTGCAAAAGATAAGAAATGAAAATGAAGAACACAAATGAAACAATTTAATCCTATCTAATGCAAGCAAACTCTTGATCTCTTGAGGGAGTTGGTGCAAATAGGTGTGTGGAGATTTGCCCTTTCCCAACTCCTTGAATGCAAATGTTGATTGAAGATGATTGATCCACTTGATGAAGACTTTGAATGTATGCTCCAAGCTTAAAATCTGCAAAAAACCTAGCTATGATTCAATGAGATGGATGAGGATTACTAAGTATTTTAGCATGGTAACTTTGCTTGAGATGTGGATGCTAAAATGAATGGTGAAGCATTGTATTTATAGAATGATAAGTTGAAGAGATGTCCAAATTTGATCAATGTGGGACAAAGATTCAACCAATGATATAAATGCCACTTGTCAACATGTGAGAGGATGAAGGTTGAGCAAGTTTTGAGGATTGTGCAAGTTTGAAATTTGAATTTGATGAGATGACATGTTTAGGGGGGATGAAAAATGAGTTAAATGCCAAGTGGGAGACATGTAAGAGACAATGTAAGAGCTTTTAAATGCTTTGTTGGATGGACAAGTCCTTTTGGGGGGAGATTTCAAATTTGAGGAATATTCCCACTTAGATGCCTTTTTGAATGAAAATAGATTATTAAATCAAATAAATAGTTAATGTGCAAGTTACCAAAATCTAGAAGTTTGAGTGATTAGGATTAAATTAATCGAGTTTGATTATTTAAGGATATTAGCTGATTTGACTTAATTTGATTTAGATTTTGGATTGGTAAATCAAAAGAGAATATGATAAGAGCTAATTAAATAAAGATTTTGATTTATTTAATTAAAGGGATAATTGATTAAATTAAATAAGGTTTTAATTTATTTAATTTGAATGAACTTTAGAGATTTAATCAAATAAATTGATTATTTAATTAAATAGGATATAGTGAATCGAGATGAATTGATTTAATTAACAAGGAAAGTGACAATTAGACAAAATAATTTATTTAATTAAGAGACAAATATTGATGAATTTAATCGGATAGGGGAATTTGATTAAACAGTTAGACCGAGGGATGATTTAGGAAGAAACGATGTTAGTAGATCAAAGTTAGATGCGCAATGTCAACTAGTACATTTTGCATGTCTACATTTTGCCCCTCTTTGAAGCAATGTACTTGTTGCATTGATTCAAAGAATGATCTTGTCATGATCAAAATCAAAAAAATTCTGATTTTTCGGATGCCCCACTATTGCCCCAGTTAGAAGAATTGCACTGGTATATTGCCCCCTCGAGATGTTGAATGGGAATGCCAATTGCCAATCAAAATCGCGATAAAATGCGAGAGGAGTGGTTGATGTAGATGAATGGACATTCATTAGCTGTGGGTAGCTTCATGTACCAATTAGGATAGAAATGTTAGTAAAGATAGAAGAATATGATAGAAGAATGAAAGAATGAGATGATCATGCAAATGGTGATGACTACTTGCCGTGGAGTTGGGATTTTCAAAGGGCGGATTTCCTTATGTTTGATAATACACGCAGTACGATGCATCAAGGTATCAAGAACCAGGATGGCATTGTACCTAGTGTGATGGACTTTGACTCGACAAATCGGATAGGAGTATTCTTGTTCACACCTGACATACGGAACCCTGTCTAGAAAATAGTTCAGATATTTCAAATATCTCAGACCAAAACATAGGAAGGCGAGCCTTTCTATGTGGTCAACAAGAAACTTAAAACACCCTTGCTATAGACTAAACAAAAGCATGCATGACCAAGGTTATATTACAAAGATATCCAACAAGCACAGCAGACAAAAGATAATGATCGTTGCCCCATTCCTATCTCTCTAAATCCTTTGTTCAGACATCATCGAGAGGTCCTTGGAATGAGCACAATGAGATAAATCAAACAAGATAAAGTAAGTGAGCAGACAAACTAATGTTCTTCGTACCGTTAGCTAAGAGAAATGATGTTTCGAAAGATGGGGGCCAAAACTTATTGCCAAAAGATAATGTCCATTGTCGGAACGAATCCTAGGACATGTTAATGACACGTCGTTTTGTTTACCCAAAGTGGTTGGTTTGATAAAAGTGCCCATTGTCGGAACGGATCCTAGGACAAGCTTTTATCAAACAATGATGAAATTGATTTATGATTTATATGCCATTGATAAGAAAAGAGTTGACCAACTTGCATGCTGATAGACCTATACTTGAGATTTTGACAGTTTAGGTTTTCACGTTTGACTGCTAGACTTGTTTCTGACTGTTTTACCAAAGGTTGAGGATGATGACGATTTATTATGGATGATTGATTATTGCGAGTGTAAGCGAGATGAGGCGGATGGATTTTTTTTCAAATATTTGGATGTTTTTGGAGTTTTGCAATGTTTTGAGGCTGTTTTTGGTATTTTGATTTTCCAATGTTTTGATTTTCGATTTTTCCAATGTTTTTGGGATTTTACGAGATTTTGACCAAGAGACTAACCTAAAGACCTATCCTAGGGGCCTCGGGGGCTTATCGATAGATTAGCCTTGCCTACGTTATACATGCAGAGACCACGTAGTTCGACTGACAACTTGATCGATTTACAGATGAAGATATACATGATGAAATGTCAGTTTATTGTGACGAACTCCTATAGGACTGACCTAAATGTCTCGGGGGATGATCAAAGATCAACCTTGCCTACGTTCAAGCTCAGAGACGACGTAGTTCGACAATACGACCTTGTTTTTGGATTTTGAAATGACTTTTTGACCTGTTTTTGGATTTTGATATGTTTTGAATGTTTTTGGATTTTTTGATTTTCTGATGTTTTTGGATTTTTCTGATTTTCTGATGTTTTTGGATTTTTCTGATTTTGAGGACTTTAAGATCATACACAAATCCGATCCGATGAGAACGTGCCCCCAGCGTGAGGCGATAGACTACTCCGATACAGGCAGGACAAACTGACCTTTTAAGTGGGCCGAGTAGCTCTAGGAGGAATCCTGACACAAATGCAAGACCAAGCTATGGTGCAAATGCGGATGGAAGGGTGAAATGCGATGATATGCGATGAGTGAATGAATGATGCAAAGCAAGTCATGGAGACCAAGATGGATGGAGAGTGCTTATTTACACAAGGTGCCTGTTTACCAGGTTTTCACCAAGGTACTTGCCCAAAGTGCCACCGAAGTGGTTTTCACTAGAGGACGATTTTTTTCTCTTTACTGTTTTCTTGATTTTTTGATTTTTATTTTTTTTTGTTGTCACCAAGACGCCTGTTTGCCAGGTTTTCGCCGAAGTAACCATTTTTTCAGGACTTTTTATGATTTTTTGGATTTTTTGGTTCTATACCTTGAAAGATTTAGGCATAAAACTTTTTGAGATGGGAGCTATTCATTGGCTCTTGTAGGGGTTCCCCTTCGGGTGTTGATAACTGATATGCCCCTAGCTTACTGTGATGACAAAGGGTCCCAGCCAGTGGGGTTCAAACTTGCCCTTGCCATTTGGGTTCAAGACATTCTTCTGATTCTCTTTTAGCACCAATTCTCCAACCTGGAAAGTTCTGCTTCTGATTTTCTTGTTGTAGCTCCTTTTCAGTCTATTATGATACACTTGCAGATGGTTTAAAGCATCCAAACGTCGCTCATCCAATAGTTCCAGCTCGTTTAGTCTTGAAACTCGATACTCCTCATCCGTGATGAGGTTTTGCAATGATACTCTGAGGGATGGTAACTTGATCTCAATGGGCAAGATGGCCTCTGATCCGTAGACCAAGGAAAATGGTGTGGCACCAGTGGGTGTGCGGATGCTGGTTCGGTAAGCCCAAAGGGCAGGATTAAGCTGCAAATGCCAGTCACGACCTGCGTCATTGACTGTTTTCTTAAGGATTTTGAGGATGGTTTTATTTGTAGCTTCTGCTTGGCCATTGCCTTGGGGGTAGTATGGGGTGGGAAAGCGATGTTGGATTTTGAACTTATCACATAGGTCACGGACTTCCTGATTTTTGAATGGTGTCCCATTATCTGAGATAATAGCTTGTGGAACACCATATCGGCATATGAGATAGTTCAGGATGAACTTTGAGATCTGCTTTCCTGTTATGTAGGTCATAGGTATGGCTTCAACCCACTTGGTGAAGTACTCAGTTGCCGTTATAATGAATTTGTGGCCGTTGGATGAGGTGGGTGTGATTTTCCCAATGAGATCGAGTCCCCACTGTGAAAAGGGCCATGGTGTGATGATTGGATGAAGCTCTTGAGCTGGAGCATGGATGAGGTCCCCGTGTTGCTGACACTGTAGACACTTCTTGACATATTCATGTGCCTCTCTGTCCATGGTAGGCCAGTAATACCCACTCCTCAGCAATTTCTTAGACAAGGTCATGCCACTCGAATGAGAACCACAGATGCCGTTGTGCACCTCAGTTAGGGCAGCCGAAGCCTCCTCAGGGTTAAGACATCTTAGTAAGGTTCCTTCTATGCTTCTGCGATAAAGGGTTTCTCCTAAAATGACAAAACGAGATGCTTTCTTGATAAAGGTTCGTCTAAGGCTTGAACGCAAATCGGCGGGAATGATACCTATCCTAAGGTATGTGTAAATGTCTTGGTACCACTGATCATTTGGACCAATGATTTCACCCACAAATTCTGACTCTGGTACCTTGAATGCTGGTACGAGAAGTTGCTCTACCAAGAAGTCATATTTTGGAACATTTGGAGGGATCTCTAAGAGTGATCCAATAGTTGCCATTGCGTCTGCTGCTCTATTGTTGGTTCTTGGTACTTGCTCGAATGTGATGTCAACAAAAGATTCCTTGAGATTTTCCACCATCCTTTTGTATGGAGTTAGCTTATCATCCTTTGTTTGGTACTCATTGTTCACTTGATTTATGATAAGCTGTGAATCTCCATATACCTTCAATGCCATAATGTTCCACTGTACTGCTATCCTGAGACCTATAGTTAAAGCCTCGTATTCTTGCAATGTTGTTGGTACAAGGGAATGCTAGTTTGTATGATCTTGGTATACAATCCCCTTGTGGAGTGATGAAGAAGATACCAGCTCCTGAACCATGTTGTGTGTAGGATCCATCAAAGTATAGTTTCCAATGAGTAGTTATGTCAATGTTGAAAATGGATTCATCTGGAAATTCTGAAACAAGTGGGTTCTCCGCATAGATAGGTGCGTCTGCCAGTTGGTCTGCAATGACCTGTCCCTTGATTGCCTTGCGCTCCACATACTCAATGTCATATTCTAATAATATCATTACCCACTTAGCCATTCTTCCTGTAAGCATTGCCTTTGAAAGAAGATACTTTAAGGGATCAATTTTAGCTATGAGTTTGATCTTGTGTGCCAACATGTAGTGTCTGAACTTTTGGGATGCAAACACCACTGCTAGGCAAGCTTTTTCAATGAATGTATAGTTTAACTCATGGCCCACCATTGTACGGCTGATGTAGTAGATGGCTCTTTCTATTCCAGTTTCATCATGTTGTGCTAGGAGAGCACCAAGGGCTGCTGCAGTTGCTGAGATATAAAGGATCAATGGTTTGTTCTGAATTGGAGGCCTTAGTACTGGAGGTGTTAACAGATATTCCTTGATTTTGTTGAAGGCTTGTTCACATTTGTCATCCCATTTGTACGTTACCCCCTTGTGGAGTAAGTGAGAGTAAGGGATTTGTTTGTCTGCTAATTGTGCTATGAACCTGCGAATTGACTGAAGCCTGCCTTGGAGACCTCTCAGTTGTTTCAATGTCCTAGGAGCTTCCATTTCAAGTATTGCTTTCACCTTTGCCGGATCAATCTCAATGCCTCTCATTGACACTATGTAGCCCAACAACTTTCCTGATTGTACGCCAAAGACACACTTCTTGGGATTCAAACGAACCTTGTATTCTTCTAGTCTGTCAAAGATAGCACTCAAGACTGATATATGATCCTTCCTCTTTTTGGATTTGCCCAAGATGTCATCGACATAGTCCTCAACTATTTTGTGGATCATGTCATGGAATATTAGTGTCATGGCCCTTTGGTATGTGGCCCCAGCATTCTTTAAGCCGAATGGCATTACGTTCCAGCAGTATGTTCCCCATGGGCAAGTGAAAGCCGTCTTGTGTTGATCTTCTTTTGCTATCATAATCTGGTTGTATCCTGAAAATCCGTCCATAAGTGATAGCATCTCATGCCCTGCTGTCATGTCTACTATCATGTCGATGTTGGGGAGTGGGAAATCATCCTTGGGACATGCTTTGTTCAAATCTCTAAAATCCGTACAGATTCTTATGGCTCCGTCAGGCTTTGATACGGGTACCAAGTTCGATACCCATTCTGGATAATCAATTGGTCGAATGAATCCAACATCTAATAGCTTTTTGAGCTCTATTTTGACTAACAAAGCAATTTGAGGATGCATTTTGCGAAGCTTCTGTCTCACAGGTTTAGCTTCAGGATAGACTGCCAAGTGATGAACCACTACCTCTGGATCCAATCCTGGCATATCAGCATAGCTCCACGCAAAATTTATCTTCCTTTCCTTTAAGAAGGTAGCCAACTCCTCTTGTTCTTTGCATAATAATGACTCAGCGTAGAATGTAATATGAGGAGTTTCTTGTGTTCCCAGATTGATGGGGTTGCACTTTTCTGCTAGCATAGCTGACTTTTCTTGGTGTATAGCTGTAAGAGGAAGATTGAATCCCCCATCCTCAGGCACCTCAGAGAGGTTTTCACCATTGGATGCATCCTTTCTTTTTACTTTTTCAGAGTCAGAGAGTGCCACAAGGTGGTTTTCACTCAAGGACTTGGAGATTATTCTCAATTTTTTATTTTTGCGACTGAGGGATTCAATCGTTTCTCCATAGTATGCATGTGTATCCAGCTCTATGATAAAACCTGCCTTATGATCCCCACATGGAATGTCATCCCTAAGTCCCATGAATTCCGAGAGCGCCTTATCGTTTTCAAACATGTCAAGAATTGGTGGTCCTCGTTGGTCGTAATCAATCAGTTGGGGATAGACTAATCGGATTTCATTGCTTTGGTTTTCAGACTCATAAGATAAGGTGCTAATCATAAGGATGTTAGTATCCTCACACAACAAAGATAATCCTATTTCTGGTGACTCAATTAAATCAGTGGGCATTCCTAAAGTCATGGAGGATTGTGGAGTAGCTATGGATTCCTGAGGAGGCATTCGATTTTGTCTACCATGGGCACCTCGACCAAGTACAGTTACCTTAGGAGTAGGATGACCAATGCCAAGATTTTTTATTTGCTTCTCAGGTATAATGGGTATTACACGCCCGTTATTATCTTGGCCTAACCCTTGGTTCTGGTTATAGCCCATTGAGAGCATCATCTTCATACCTCTGTTTCGTTCGTCCATAGGTAATTCAACTGTTGGTATATCATCTCGATAGAGGAGATGAGATAGGTCCCCCTCTAATGTTTCCTGACCAAGATCTCCTGCACTTGTGAAGGTGGGGTTTCGTTCATAGGAGCCTTGAGATGTTGAAGCTTCTTGTGATTGTGGTCGTCCTCTTGATCTAGGACATTGTGGTAGCTCTCCTACTACAAAAGCATTCTTAGGCATTGAATAGTTTCCACAACCATCATCTTGTATTATGACTTTGATATCAGAAAAGGTGGGGATGGCGGGGGTGGAGGGTGTCTCTGTCACAGAAGTGAGAGTGGCGGGATCCACGTAAGGTGTTGATGGGCCTTCATCGTTCTTCGGTACTTGCGGGATCTTGTAGTATTTTGCCTCTAGATTTTTGCAGTAGGCAAATGGCTCAGGATCTCCATGGATAGTAACCTCTTGACCTTCATGTGTGAATTTCACACATTGATGAAAAGTTGAAGCTACAGCTTGCATTGCATGTATCCATGGTCGCCCTAGGAGAATGTTGTATGGTAAATCGAGGTCCAAGACCTGACAGTTGGTTTGCATGATGGCGGGTCCAACCTGGACAGGAAGCTGAATGGTGCCTTGGGATACCCTTTCTTGGTCATCGTATGCTCTTATTGTGATGCCTTTTCCTTTGTCAATTGAATCCTCTGAAATGTTCAAATTCTTTAGAAGCTTTAAGGAACAAATATTTAAGCCTGCACCTCCATCTACCAAGACTCTCTTGACTTTCTTTTTATTTACGTACACCTCCAGATGAAGCGCACGGTTGTGAGATGGTTTTGTGGGGAAATCTTGTTCAGAAAATGTAAGAATGTTAGGTGTGGTGATACTTGCGACCATAGCTTGGAATTGTTCTGTATCTAGATCTGTGGGGATAGTAGATGACGCCAAAGCTTCTTCTAGAATCTTTTTGTGTGTAGATGAGATTTTGAGTAACTCCATGATGGAGATATGTGCAGGGGTTCTTTTCAATTGATCCAAGACATTATAGCCACTAGGGTTAGACATTGGATTGGATGTGGAATTTCTGCTTGGTTGGGATGGTGCTGCAATGGTAACCTTTCCACCTCTTGTGGTGACTCCACAATCGGCTTGGGCCCCTTTGATGGTGATGACTCCACAAAACTCGTCTAAACAAGCGACAACACCCTCGTATGTGTGGTTGACATTTTTATAAGCCCCTTTTCCTTTGTCTTGATCTTTGTTTCCTTTGTTGCCATGATTCGGCATCGGATTCGTGTAAATCTTGAGATCTTTGTTTCCTGATGGTGCTTCCACATCTATGATTTTGTCATCTATGAGGTCTTGAATTAGATTTTTGAGCCTCATGCAGTTGTTTGTCGTGTGTCCCTTGAGTTTGTGGAAGTCACAAAGATAATTCTCATTATACCATGGTGGCTTGACCGATGGTTCTTGATAATTATTATGTGTAGGGACCGTTATCAATTTTTCATCTACCAATCTTTTCATGATTACTTCAGCAGGTTCCCCAAGGAGTGTGTATTTTCATTTGGGGAAGAACTTGTTTCGCTGTGGTCTTCCCTGATTATCAATGTTGTTTGTGTTTTGGTTATGGGATGGTTGGACCACAGTATTGACTTGTCGATTGCTTTGATTGGTATTTTGGTGTTGGTGTTGTTGGGATGGTGGATTGTTCTTCCGTGGGGCACTAATGACAACCTTGGCGTCAACGACACCATCGTTGGTTACATTACGATTCTTTGCCCATGTTCGTGGTTTGTCATGATAATTGGATGATGAGCGGCCTTCTTGATATGATGAAGTTTCTCCCTGTGTGGCAAGGGCTCGTTCGATATTGAGCGCGCTAGGGATCAATTGGTCGTAAGTGGTGATGTTTTGCACTTTGAGGTGGAAGGACAAGGGTCCATCAAGATTTGCAATGATAGTTCCCACTTGTTGCTCTTCAGGCATAGACCACTTGCTTTGATTAGCTTTGGATCGCCATCGTTGTAAGAAAGCACCGAATGATTCATTTTTCCCTTGTTTGAGAGATGATAATTCCTGTAAGCTAACCTCCATGGGAGTGTTGAAGGAATAATTATGTATGAAGGCATCTATGATTTCCTGGAATTTTTTGATTCTAGAAAGTCGAGAAAACCAATCAATAGCGTTTCCAGCCAAGCTTCTTGGGAATAATCTCATCAAGTACGTTTCATCGTAAGCCACCTCCATGCAATGTACTTGGAATTCCCTGATGTGATCTTTAGGGTTACCCGTTCCGCGATATTTGTCAAATTTAGGGATCTCAAACCCTTTTGGGAACGGTTTCATTTCTACGCTCCTATCAAATGGATAAGGGCATAGGTTTTTTTGTGGTTTTGGTGTCTTTCCTGATTGAAGGTCAAGCCCTTGTTGTGACAGAAATTTTATTTGTGCGGTGACATCCAATTGTGGATCAGGAGGTGGAATGAAGGTGTTCTGGGGGGGTGGAGTGGGTGTTTGAATGGGTGGAATGTTTGCTTGTTGTGCCATGTATGCTTTCAACAACGCTTGTTGTTGATCTTGTTGTTGTTGCGCTAATAGAGCTTTTTGTTGTGCTTGCTGTTGTTGGTCCAACAATGCTTGTTGTTGATCAGCTAGGGCTTGTTGTGCTGCTTCTTGTTGCTCTTGGTATTGCTCTAACGCTTGCTGATATGCGAGTTGTTGGGCTGCTTGTTGTTGTGCAAAGTACTGCGCTTGTGCTTGCACTCGTGCTTGGGCATCTTGGGCATCTTTTGTAGCTTGAGCAGCTTGTGCAGCTTGTGCGACTTGAGCAGCTTGTGCCGCTTGCGCAGCTTGTGCAGCTTGTGCAGCTTGAGCAGCTTGAGTAGCTCGTTGTTGTTGTTGCAACAAAGCTTGGGCTTGTGCCGCTTGTTGTGCTTGTTGTTGTTGCAGCGATGTTTGAGCTTGATTTTGCCGTGAAGCTTGAGAAGCATGCGTGGATATAGGTGCTTGTTGAATTGTTTGATATTGTTGGAGCAATTGTTGGTATGCTTTGAATGCAGCATTGTAATGGCTTACTTGGCTTGGTCGCAATGGTGGTGGTGGTGGGATCGGAATTGTGTTGGATGGAGTGGTGGGAGTTTGAGATGCGCTTAGAGCGATGGTGGTGGTGGGAGGTTGTGATGTAAGGGGTGTCATGGGGGTAGTGGAAGTTTGAGGTATAGTGGATGTAGTGGTTGGAGTGAATGTGGTGATAGGTGCATTTGGGATGGGTGAAGTGATAGGAATGGTGGGACTAGGTGAAGTGGTAGGAATGGTAGAGATGAGCGAAATAGTGGGTCTTTGAGAGACCATATTTTGATTAGCTATCATGTGTTGGTTTGATGTGGATGGTGTGTTTGAAAGATGTGATGTACCCCCTTGGTTGGATGAATTGATTTGGATGGGGCAATTTATGTTAGGGAAAGGTGGAAGTTTAGGTAAAGGGGAGATCCCTAAACCAAAATATGGTGTTGATGTGGTGGGAGGTGTGAATGGTTTGAATGGTGGAAAATTTTCTTGTGCAAATGAAGAGACAAATCCGTAAGGTCTCTCTATTTCGGACGAGCTTGCTTGTACCAAAGGTCTAGACACTTGCGTGTCAAGAGAAAATGATGAGGTGGTATGGTAAGGAACCTCAGATGTATCGATAAATCCAAGTGGGTTGTAAAGTGGATTTTGATGCGTGTTGAAGAGGGTATCATCCTCATTGATAGTAGGTTCTATGGTGGTAATGGAAGTGGTTGATTATGGAAGGGTGTTTTGGTCATTTGGTACAAGAAGCTCATCCTCAATAGTGTTGAGAATTGATGGATTTATTTTAGCCATTGCGCGAAGAAACTTTTGTAGTTTTGGTTGTTTGAGCATCTCAAGAACTTCTTCCTCACTCAATTCTGTTGGTGTGATGTCTTCCACCAAGACCTCTTTTTGTGGATCGTGTGTAGTGATAGTGAGGTCTAGAAGTGGTGTGTTTTGGATTTCTGGAATGTTTTGGCTTAGATCACTTGTGGTTGATGTTTCTTGATTTAACTCCATGTTCCTCTTGTGTTGTGATCTTGTTTGAACCATAAAAGAGCAAACTAGGATGCGTAAAAGATCAACAATGTGAAGATGAAAGGTGTATGATATATGAGTGAGAATGGAAGTTTTGAATTTGTATTGAAAATCTTGATGTGATGCTAGGTACTTTGGGTTTGCTTTGATTGATGTTTGTTTGATGTTTAGACTTTGAATTCTGTCTTTTGAATGTTGATGTTTGAGCAAGAGATATCCCCAAGATGTTTGGATGATGATCTAAAAAGATAACTAATGCTCATAAAGGATAATTTGATTTAGGAGTGAGAATAGGATGTGTCTACTCACAAGCTAACCAAAAGATAATCCAAATTAGTGATGGGAGAAGGATGCATCTATCCACCATTAATTTGAACAAAGTGATAATTCAACTACGCATGTGCAAAAGGATTCATTCACACACACTTGAGTTGAACAAGTTTGATGTTGATGTTTGAAGAATTCAAAGTCTCGTGTTTGAAAAGTTTTGATGTCTACCAAAGGAGCCTAGCATAGTTGTGTCAAGATTTTCTCAAAATGTTGGTGAGATGTTTATGGTTGATGATGTTTTTGATGGATGAATGTTTGTTTTGATCTTAGAATGACCCTAGTTTAGACTTTTGTTTAACAAGACCAAGGTATTGAAGAACGTGTTATGCCCTAAGCAAGGTATCCAATCCCTTGAAACAATCTTTGATTTTGTGTGTAGTAAAATGAATATAAAGTGGGGTTGTCTCTTGAAGCATGTGGATAGAAATTAGCCAACAACTTTTCTCTAAAATCATATAACCTTTTGAGTTTTTGTTGATGTTGCTTTGGGCTAATTTTCCTTTTCTTGGGTTTTTGTATCTTGATCTTGTGAGAAATCATTGAAAAGACATGTGTGGGGCTCAATTGCTTATCTTTGCTTTTAATGACTTCTTTTTACCAAATACACTTTCTTGATTATGTTTCAAACTAAAGATGTCCTATGTCAAAATTCCTTTTCTTCCCACAAAGTGTTGTGTGGGAATTCCAAGAAATTGAGGCAAAGGGATTTCCTAGGTTAACCCTAGTTAGAGCAAATGACGATATAAATTCAAGTGATGAGAAACCTCTAAGGACATAATCCCAAGGGAAGGCAACAACACTTAAATTTGTCAAAAGGTATTTGCTCTATCAAAAGGGGTTTGAGATTTGCATGATCATGTTTAAGTGTTTGTTTTCCAATGTTTACGAACAAGCATGTGTTTTTGTAACCCAAAGCATGTACAATCCTATGGATGTGTAAGACAATATTTGTTGGATTCCCACTTGGACAAGTCCAGCTACGTTTATCTCTAGCGGATGGTTAGATGCTTGACCCCTTGTGGCTCCCCTCCACGGCACTCACTTGCTCACGGGGCAGCAAGCACTTCCAACACCCATGAAACTCCATGGCATGCTTTCTGTCTCTACTAAAAGCGCGTAAAATTGTAGAGGCTGACCCAGGCAGCCGTTCTTGCACCAACAAGCGAGGATTAAGTTTTGGCAAATTCTAGCACATGGGTTCTAAGTAAGGACTTTCCGTTAAGTAAGGAGTTGACCGTGTAAGAGTCCCTTTGGATCCATCTTGTCGGAGTCAACCGCGTGATATTGGCGTTTCTTCCAATATCCACATTTATATCCCGGCTGGAAATACTCTTGGCTTTAGAGTGTTACCGGTTGAGCCGTTCCCTTGGGTGATTACTTTTTCCCACAAGGCGGGCCCTCTAATATAAACAAAAGCGAATGAAGAACAATATTCGTAACTCGATCAATCCTTGTAGGCAACAAAGAGAGAGAATGTACGCAACAAAGTCCCCACTCACACTCGCACAATAGTTTGTTCAATTTTAAGCCCAAATCGAAGTGTGGAGGTGATTGCTTTATCTCAACCCAAAGTCATGGAAAATACCTTTTGATTCTCAAGATCGCTATAAAGCGCAAGAGAAGCGCATACGTCCTTTTCCAATGGCTTTAGTCTAAGTAAGCCCTCACAAACAAACAAAACTACACTTGTTCTTTTTAAACCCTCAAATGCAATGATGATTTCATTTTAAAGCACCAAATGAAGTGTGAGAAATTGCCTTGTTCAATTGTTAATCCAATAAAACCAAATCTAGTAAGTTGTGATCCTAAAGTTCATTTTAACCTTTGCAAGAAATGAAAAAGGTTCTTTTTAATCCCAATTGAAAACTAGTGTTCTAAGAAGGAGAAGGATGACAAATTCTTTGAAGAAGTGTTAAACAAACACTTAAGTGTTAAAAAACATTTTGATTAGATAAAATATCATCTCCATGCTCCTCTTTCTTTTGATTTCAATTTTCAACCTACAAAAGTGATCAAAATGTTAGATGAGATCAAAAGAAACAAAAGGATATAGGGGTTAGATAAACCATTTACCAAAACACCCTAAAATTTAGCCAAGTTATCATGTGTTTACTTTAAATGTAAATTTGAAAATTTTAACTAATTTATAGTTAGTAAACACCTACACCATTGGATAGCTTGTGAAATTCTACCCTATTTTTAAAAAAAAAGCATCAAAAAAGACCTACGTATGACCAAGATATGGTCATTTTAAAATTGACTCTAAAAACACTAAAATAGTGATCATATGCGGGTTAATGAATAGTGCTGTCAAAAAACAGCGAAATTTTATAAAAAAACGTGTTGGATTTGAGGTGTATGCCCTCCTTCTAGCGCCAATATGTGAACCATTTGAATCTATACCTTGCACAAACACAATAAACATGCAAACAATTAGATCAAACACAAGATTAGAAACCAATAATTCCTCAAGAAATCCATTTGAAATTTACAAAAGATAAGAAATGAAAATGAAGAACACAAATGAAACAATTAAATCCTATCTAATGCAAGCAAACTCTTGATCTCTTGAGGGAGTTGGTGCAAATAGGTTTGTGGAGATTTGCCCTTTCCCAACTCCTTGAATGCAAATGTTGATTGAAGATGATTGATCCACTTGATGAAGACTTTGAATGTATGCTCCAAGCTTAAAATCTGCAAAAAAACCTAGCTATGATTCAATGAGATGGATGAGGATTGCTAAGTATTTTAGCATGGTAACTTTGCTTGAGATGTGGATGCTAAAATGAATGGTGAAGCATTGTATTTATAGAATGATAAGTTGAAGAGATGTCCAAATTTGATCAATGTGGGACAAAGATTCAACCAATGATATAATGCCACTTGTCAACATGTGAGAGGATGAAGGTTGAGCAAGTTTTGGGGATTGTGCAAGTTTGAAATTTGAATTTGATGAGATGACATGTTTAGGGGATGAAAAATAAAAGAGTTAAATGCCAGAATTAGGAGACATATGAGAGACAATGTAAGAGCTTTAAATGCTTTGGGCGGAATGGACAAGTCCTTTAGAGGAGATTTCAAATTTGAGAATATTCCCATAGATGCCTTTTTGAATGAAAATAGGGAATTATTAAATCAAATAAATGATTTAATTGTGCAGAATTGCAAAATCTAGAGGATTTGAGTGATTAGAAGTTAAATTAATGGGATTTGATTAATTTAAAGGATATTTAATTTGATTTGACAATTTGATTTTAGATTTTTGGATTAATTTTAAATCAAAGAGAGGAATATGATAAAGAGGCTAATTAAAATAAAGATTTTGATTTATTTAGGCATTAAAGGATAGTACTAGGTCATAAAATTAAATAAGGTTTTAATTTATTTTAATTTAACGGATAGACTTTAGAGATTTAATCAAATAAATTGATTATTTAATTAAATAGGGATAATTAGATCCGATGAATTGATTTAATTAACAAGGGAAAGTGACTTAATTAGACAAAATAATTTATTTAATTAAGAGACGAATATTGATGAATTTAATCAGATAGGGGAATTTGATTAAACAGTTAGACCGAGGGATGATTTAGGAAGAAACGATGTTAGTAGATCAAAGTTAGATGCGCAATGTCAACTTGTACATTTTGCATGTCTACAGTCTGTATGACCAGAAAACTAAAGAAACAAGGTCAAACCTAGGAAAACAAGCTAACAGCCTAGCTAAATATCACTAAAGGGCCAAAATAACACATTAAGTAAACAATATATTCTCTACTATGATAAAGTAAAAATGCGAGAGTTAGGGTGGCAAGGATGATCTCACAAAGAAATTCGTTTGACAGCTAGATCCCAAAAGAATGTTCACCTACACACAAAGAGGAGGAAAAGTGTTGGGTGGTTGTATAGGGCATTGATTTAGTTAGACCCCCGTTTATTTTTTCCACCTCCACAAACAACCAAGAAAGCGAGCATGATAAAGAAAGTAATGTAATGAAGAAAACTAAATCACTACAAAACAATAAATGTGCTTACTCAACCAAGTAATAGAGGAGAGGAATGGGAAAATTACCACCTCCACCAAAATAAATCTAGGCTAATAGAGGAGAGAATGAGAGTACTCAAGCCTCTATTGCAATGGTGTTGCCCCAAACTTGCTCTACTAAAGTGATGGAGTAAAGTTATTGTTGTTATGGAGTGCAATTTTTTTGCTAGAATGCTTGAAGAGTGTGCTAAGAGATGAAATTGAATGCTTGAAGCTATGAAGAAGATATCTAGAAGTTGAAATACATGTAGAAGGAGGGAATTTGAAGGAGAGATGAAGAAAATGACCATATTAGGGTCATTTGGCTAAATGGGGCATTACAATTCAATTGCCAATGAGAAGAGTAACACCTCTATAGGTTCAACTATAGGAATATGTGAGGGAAATAAGCACACCATGTGGATGTCTACACACTGTTTGAGTGTCCCTAATAGAAATCCCCCCACCAATTCCCAAAATAGGAACTAAGCATAATGAAAACAATAAGCTAGGTGTGATTAAGCCTCTATACTTGGTTTTCTAAAGTAGAGAAGGGAAAAAGGGGAATTGGAATAATGGTCCAAATTCAATCCTATAATTTTTTCCTCCACTTTAGCAAGAAATACTACTAATGAATGCTTTATTAAAGTAGATCAAAGAAGGAATAAGGTTAGAAATGTTTACCTAAACTGTCAAGGAAGTAGACCAAAACCTGATGAACTTGAAGGTATAGGGAAAGCAAAGGTATTCAGAGCTTCTCAGAACTATGAAGTTGAAGAAAGTGTCTTACATGCTCACATACATGCAAGGAGTCAACCCTAAAGATCTCTCACATGAAGAAAGCCCCATGAAGTAAGTTCCTTATAGGCTTGCAAACTTGCAAGGAAGGTGTCCCCAAAGAACTCTTACATGGAGGATACTTGGGAAGTGTCCCCCAAGATCTCTCAAATGGAGGAAGCTAAGAAAGCACCCTATTGACCTACAAACCTATAGGGAAGGTATTCCCCAAGATCTCTCAAATAAATAATACACAAGGAAGCACCCTACAGACCCACATACCTATAGGGAAGGTAACCCCCAAATCTTTCGTATGGAGGAAACCTAAGAAAGTGCCCTACAGACTCGTAGACCTCCAAGGGAGCCACCCTCAAGATCTCTCACATGGAGGAAGCTTAAAGGAAGTTACCTACAGGCTCTCAGACTTGTAGGGAGGTATCCCCCAAGATATCTCACATGGAGAAAACCTAGGAAAACAGACTCTATAGAGTTAAGATGCGGCCACATAGGCAAGTAAGTAGACAACTGAATAGACTGTCAAAAATTTGGAAGACTTTCAAAATTCTCCCTCAGGAACCCACCATGAAGAAGGGGTCCACTCAAGGGACACATAGTTCAATAGCAGATGTTTTCTTTCTTGAATCAATCCATCATCAAGGGATCCTTTTGAAAGATGTTCGCTTCATCAAGGAATACAAAAGGAAGAATATGCCCCCATGTGAGGGGAAATTCAAAGTTTTTCGCACTTCAGAGGAAGGCTTTCAAGTCCTTTCTTTATAAACCCATGAGGAAGGAAACAAGTTCCATTAGGTTTCCTAGTTGAGAATGTAATTCTAAAGAAAGGTTTGTGAAGATTTTTGAGAAAATATTCATTGGAAACGAATGAATTTTATGAAAATTGGAATGTTGAAGGAAGGCATTGTCACACATGAGAGGGACAACTCAAGCAAAGAAGAGAAAAAATAAAGAGAAAGCAAAGGAGAGAACATAAACAAAGGGCACAGGGGGATCTGGTTTGGCAGGGGTAGATCTACCTATGCTCATATAAATAATAGGTAACCATGGTGTGAGGTGAAAGATCATCAATCCCTTGCCAGATTAGGAAGAATGCATGAATAACAAAGTAAAAGTAAAAGTTTAGGCCAACATGGAAGGGAAGCCTAAATGCCCCCAATGCTTTGCATCATCCCCAATTTATTGAAAATCAAGCAAAAACATGGAAGAATGATTATACAAATAGAGGAAGGTTTACAACACAAAAACCATGCCTATATCCAAGAACCAATAGGGCTGGCAAGGGTCATATAGGTACACATAGCATGATCATAGGGGAACACATCAAAAAACACACAGACACACACAAAATCAAGAGGCCTCCTCTTAACATTGATTGACCAAGAGGTCATCTGCTTCCCACTCTAGATCATCATAGGGGGAAGGAGGATGAGCTTGTAGTGACATGATGTTAAGAGGAGGTGAGTTTGGTCCTATCACAACAAGGGCCAAGGAGGAGGGACCTACAAGGTCTTCTTCATTGAGCTCTTATGAAGCTAGGGTCAGCGAATTCATGAAGATCACTAACAAGGCCAAAACTTCAACCATGAAGTTAAACATGCACCCCATAGTAGCGTTGTGTTTAACTTTAGTGGATGGGGTAGGTTGCACCTAAGATTCATTGCTAGGCTTGCTGAATGACTCAAGAGTGATGATGAACTCAGGACTGGTTTTTTCACTATGACAAAACAAGTTAGCACAACACCACCTTGTGAAGAAGGTGGGATCCTCTTACATCCTTCACTGCTAGAAGGACCACACTCCACCTTTTGCTTCATCAAAGGGAACGTAATCCCCACAAACAAGGATAGAGGTGTAGAGGAAGAGAAGGAAGGAACCATAGTTGATACAACTGAGGTACTAATCATATCCATGGGCTTTGGGAAATGTTGGATATTTGGAACAAAGATCAACAAAGGTGGCTCCACCAAATAAGTGATGAACACTTGTACCCTAGGCTTCAAGTTAGGAACATTCATACTTGTAGCAGAAGCCTAAAGTGATGTGAAACTAGATTGAAGAGAAGTAGAAGGGGAGAGGAAGACATTGTAGGAGGCCTTGGAGCAAGGGTGGTCATCTCTTCCTCCTTGCTTTGTGAGGCAGCCTGCTCAGCCAAGAGAGCCTTTCACTAGTGCTAGTACTCATGTGCAATTCAGTTTCTATGACTCTTTGAGTTGGATACCGAAGGTTGTGAATGAACAAAAAACTCTTGCTCAACCATAGGAATGCCCACTATGGCCATCTCTAGTAGAGGATCAAATTCCTAAATAGGAGTAGGAGGAACAAGTTGAGGAGCAACAGGGGGATTTATCTCAAGAGCCTTAGCAGGGGGCCTCTTCTCATTCATTTCTTTAGGAGTAGGAGTGGTAGGAGGCCATGGAGGTCGAGACAAAGAGGAATCTCCATGGGAGACCTTCTTCCCATTATATCGAATGTGTCTAGGCTTTGTTGGTAGAATAGGAAGTTTGAATGCAAGATGCTTAGGCTTGCATCAAGTGGGCACCATAGGATTTTCCTACAAACACAAAGTAGAATTTGACGGTAGCACAATAGAGTGAGAAGAAGTGTTAGAATGAATAGTGAAAGAGGAAGATGGATGATCTCAGGACCACTTTGCTTCTTCCTTCTTACATTCCTTAGTGGCATCGTTGTTAGCTTTTAAATAGGCCCTATGTGAAATAGTGTAAGGAAACGAAGGGTATCTCATTTTTGGAATTAGGCCCCCTTTCTTATAGTTTTGATATGTTCATTGTAGAAGGTCCATTCTAGGAGGAAGAGTACCAATGAGCATAGACCAATAGTAGTACAAGGATTATCTACCATGAGCAACCAATGGTTTATAACCAGTGTCATGAATTACATGTACTAAATCCTTGTGGATAAATTTTAAAAATTTATGCATGATCGAGGGTACCATGTTCATAGCCACCAACCAAGGTATACCTAGCTTCACCCTAAAGAGCTCAATCCCAGGGATAATGTCAAACAAGAGTTTCACATATTTAGGTCCAACCAAGACTGATAGGACAATACTACCCAAAGGGAGCATAGAAAGCCTATCATGTGTGTGGATGGTACTCATAGGTGCATCATACCCATCTTTATGTATGAAGTTAATCAACATGATATCCTTAGTTATTATGTTTACTTGTGACATTGGATCAATGAGAACACCTGTTACGATGTTTCCATTGATTCGTGTAGGGATATAGAGAGGAGATGGTTCCTTGTTAAAACCCATTAGCAAGTCCTGTGATGTGAAGGTTATACAAGTACCACTATCCATAGGTTGCATAGAAGGGATAGGTTGATGTAAGAAGGAGGCCATTACACACACTATAAAATACTTCCATAGAGTATCTAAAGGTTAAAGGATAAGATAGTGATCCAATTAAGGTTTCATTATTCAACACCTTAAGAACCTTCCAAATATGCCAACTAGGGGTCATAGGTTGGATTTTAAGGAAAAATCCTCACAACACTCACACCTACAACACTCCTATAGTATGAGGAAAGGAACTATTAGAATCACAAAATGAAATCAAAATGGTTCATATTAGGTTCACAAAAAATATAAGAGAGGGGGATCAACCACATTCAAGGCCCTAGGCCACTAAGGGCCAAGAGCAAAAGGCTTCCCTAACTTACCTCAGATTGACGGGGTGTTAGGAAATGTGAGATGAGAATGATCAAGAATATAAAGTCCTTCAATCACTCTGTAGACCCAAAATATAGGATGGGACTAGGTGAATTGGTTTTTGAGTTCAACACTACATGTTAGGAAGCTCTCTACTTAGGACGAAAGTGCTAGGTTCAACACTAGGCCTCAAGCATCTCTCAAGTGCTCTCACATTCATATGGCCAAAAAACTAAAGAGACAAGGTCAAACCTTGGAAAACAAGCTAATGACCTAGCTAAATACAATTAAATGGCCAAAATAACACTATTAAGTAAACAAGATATTCTCTAATATGATAAAGTAAAAATGTGAGAGTTAGAGTGGCAAGGATGATCTCACAAAGAAAATCATTCAACAGCTAGCTCCTAAAAGGACGTCCAACTACAAAAAAAGAGGAGGAAAAATGTTGGGTAGATGTATAGGGGCCTACCTCTGTCAAACCCCCATTTAGGCATTTCCACGTCCACGGACATCCAAGAAAGCGAGTATGATAAAAAAAGTAATGTAATGAAGAACACTAAAACACTACAAAATAATAAATGTGCTTATTCAACCCAGTAATAGAGTAGAGGAATTGGAAGCTTACCACCTCCACCAAAAGCACTCAAGGCTAATGGAGGAGAGAATGAGAGTACTTGAGCCTCTGTTGCAATGGTGTTGTCCCAAAATTTCTCTATTGAAGTGATGGAGTGAATTTGTTGCCGCTATGGAGTGCAAGAGTGCTACTAAAATGCTTGAATAGTGTGCTAAGAGATGAAGTTGAATGCTTGAAGTTGTGAAGAAGATCTTTAGAAGTTGAAATGCATGTAGGAGGGAATTTCAAGGAGAGATTAAAAAAAAAAAAACAATATTTGGGTTGGTGGGCCAAAGGGGGCATTACAAGTTTACTTCCAATGAAAAGTGTAATGCCTCTACAGGTTCAATCACAAGAATCTACTAGGGATGTAAGCAAATTGTGCAAATGTCTATGCACTGCGTAGGCATCCTTGACAAAAACCCCTCTATAAATGCTCAAAACAAGCACCAAGTGGAATGGAAATAGTGGGATTAGGTGTAATTAAGCCTCTAAACTTGATTTTCTAAAGTGGAGAAGGGAAAAATGGGAATTTTCACAAGGGGTGCAAATTCACTCGTATACAAAAACCATCTTGAAAATAATGATGAAAATAGTTAATGAAGTTGGCCATGAATAGCATCTATGACTAAATCCGACTCTCTAAGCTTACCAAAATAGTATTCATATGCCAACAGGTGCAACCCCTTTTTCCCTAGTCTATGGATCCAAGCTATCCTTCCTATTGAGGTTGAGCTCCCATCATTGCAAGTTTCACTACAAAACCTAATCACTGATGAAGAATACAAAGTATCTCGGCTGAACAAGTTAGAATTCTTGGATGAGCATTTTCTTGATGCCCTCAGTCACTTGCAAGTATATCAAAAACAACTAAAATTGAGCTATAACAAGAGGATCAAATCTCTATCTTTCTAGGGTAGGGATCTTGTCTTAAAATAGAATTAGAAGAACCTTGTAGATCAAGATAGAAAAGGATAGTTTGAACCTAACTAGTTGGGTCCTTTAGTCATCAAAACAAACTATGGATTAGGATCATACCAATTTTCAACTCGAGAAAGGTAAACTCTTGGAGGAACCAACTAATAGATTATATCTTAAAAAAATTTATGCCTAGTCTTGAAGGGTGTAAATTTGAAAAAAAAAAGATCAAAATATAAAAAAATAAGAAAAAGGAATTGAAAAAAGTAAAGAAAAACAAATCATCCTCTAGTGAAAACCACTTTGGTGGTGCTTTGGATCAGTACCTTGGTGAAAACCTAGAGAACAAGCACCTTGTGTAAGTAAAAGCACCTACATCTATTCTCTAGCTCTTTATCCTATCATTCTTTACATCACCATCAATCACATCCTTCGCCATATCCATCCATCACCTATCCATGTCCCTATCATAGCTTGATGTTGAGAAGTATCATAACCCTTTTAATGCTACTTGGGATATTCCAAAGGTCAGTGTGTCCTACATTTATTGAAATAGCTAAAATGTCACATTGGGGGAAAATAAGCTATAGATCGTATCAAGTTCTTATATATCTTGAGGTTATTGGAAATATCTCATCGAAAAAACCAAAAAAATTCATAAAAATTTCATCAAAAAATCCAAAAACATTCAAAAAATTGTAAAGGGAAAAATCTAAAACATCCAAATTACATCAAAAACCCTAAAATGGTCAAACATATAAAATATAAAAAATAGTACCATGTTGAACTACATCATCTCTGAGCTTGAACATAGGCAAGGCCATCATTGATGTTCCCCCAAGACACCTTAGATCAGTCCTTTAGGAGTCTATCATAATAAACTGACATTTCTATCAACTATTAATACCTCACTATTAATAAGTCAAGTCAATCAAACTATGTGGTCTCTGCGTGTCTAACATAGGCAAGGCTTATTTTTGATCAGCCCCTAAGGCCCCTAAGATAGGTCTTTAGGTTAGGTTCTTGGTTGAAAAACCCTAAAATTTCAAAATCTTAGAAAATCCCTAAACATTTGTAAAATATTTGAAAATCCAAACCATCCAAATATCTTAGAAAACCCCTAAATATTCAGATAACTCTAAAAACACAAAAATATTTGAAAATGGAAAACCCAAAAATAGTAGAAAACATTCAAAAGACCTAAACAACCTCAAATATCTTCAAAAAACCTTAAACAAAATCAAATAATTGAAAACATAAACATTCACATAAAGTTTCAAAAAAGACCAAAATAACCTCAAAACATGTTCAAAATACCAAAAAAATTGAAATATTCTAGAAAATCCAAAACCATCCATCCCATTTTCACGTTCACCCACAATAAACCTTCAACCTTTGGAAAAACAATTAGAAAACAAGTATTTCAAGTTGTAAAGTGAGAACCTAAGTGTCAAAATCCAAAGTCTAGATCATAGGTAAATGCATCAGTGAATTTTATATCAACTTATAATAAAGCTCATCATCATCCTAGCATCAAACAATCTCTAATCAACATGTCCTAGGATGTATCCTTCTTGCAATGGATATTAGTATTAGACATCACCTTTGCTACAATAAACTACATGAGATATAGACAACACTGACTATTTGTTTATGATCTTTTCTTATGATTTATCTCAATGAACCATTTCAAGGACCTCTCGATAATGTCTATCAAAATTATTTAGAGAGAAAGGAATGGGGCATCAATCATTTTATTTTGTTTTTTGTGCTTATGGATACTCTTGTAAAATAACTTTGGTGCATACTTGCTTAGTTGTGTGTAGGAAGGTTGTTTGGAGTACATTTTTTTACTATTGAGTATGCTTTGGTCCAATATATTGTAAGCTTCTAACTTACATTCCAATGAGGTTTCCATATGTCAAGGTGTGAACAAGAACTATCCTATTTACTTATAGAGTCAAAGTCCATTACATTAGATACAATTCCATCTTGGTTATCAATACCTCAATGCATCGTGTCTATGTGATATATCAAACAATAAGGAACAACAAAAAATACAAATTTTGAAAAATGATCACATCATCATCATGCATTTCTATTCAACCCCCTCTAATAAAGTCTCAGTGGATCATAGACTTGTTGGATCTCTTGAAGCAATCATCAAAATCAATGGTCAATCATCTTGTTTCTTCTATCTTCTATTTGTGCTAACCTAGTATCATGATAGTCAACAAAAATATCATCAAATGCATCCATCCTACATCCAAAAATCATTAACATACATACATCTTGCATCATCATAGCATATCACATAATACATTCTACATTGTCATTATCATTTAATTTGTGATGAATCATATAGATTTGTTATTTTAAGCATCTTAAATCATTACATATATCATAAGCATATATCACATATCATATCATGAATCGTAAACATCTACATTATCCATCTATTCATCCATGTGTATACATAACCATCACATCCTAAAACTGCATAGAAAATACATAAACAAAATTACATTCATAACATTTGCATACACAATCATGGCATAACGTCTGCATATCATATCATATCACATGCCATATCATGAAAAGATAATGAAAAAGAATATAACATTGCATCCATCTCATTATATCTCATCTATCATTGCATATATCATAAGCATAAGTAAAGTGTATCCATACAATCATAAGCATAAAATAAGATGAACACATCATATAGAATTTATATCCACATCATATATATTTATATATATCAAAAAATTAATGTCATGGTACAAAATATAGATTAGTGTATGTATATTGATCACAAATACAATATCCAGGAGGTTATCAAAAGGGAGCCCATGAATGTATATCTGTGTCAAAGAATAGGGAAACAAAATAAAAAAGTGTCTATACATTGGAAGCTAGACCTGATGGCTGCTCCCCTTTCTAGCCTACCTCTGTGGATAATCCTTAGTCCTGGGCCGTGCATCACTTTGTTGTGAACAATCAGGCTATTTAAGTGGATGTGGGACATGATGGTGGTAATACATCCTATAATATGCCACCTTAGTCAAGGCCTCTTTGTACAATCTCGCAGATATAGTCCTACCCTAGGTGGTTGTTTTCATCACCTCTATCTAGTGTTAGTGACCAATCTCTTAATCTCTCCTAGCAATCACAGCTTGTACCTGCTGTCTCACATGCTCTCTCTCTACTATGATGGATAGAACCTATTGTCTAGCATGGTCTTGCTCAACAGTAATAACCAAAATATTCTAGTGGGCATGATCCCACTCACCTGTAAGAGCCTACACCTATTGTTGCAACTGTTGAATCTAAGTATCTCTAGTATCAGGTGGTGGTGGTTGTACATGCTATTGATAAACAACATGATACTGAGGAGGCTATTGTACAAATGTTGGGGCCCCTAGAATCTATCCATCTTGTCCATCCTAACCACCCTATCCTTTTCCTCTTCCTCTACCTACTCCTCTCCCTTTGGGCCTCCCTCCCAGATGAGCACTTGTAGGATTTTTCAACCTCTAGGGTGGTGTAATCCATGCATCATAAGTTGGAATTTTTTGTGTGACAACCTAAACTTGGTAATAGGCTCATAGTTAAGTCACCAACTATCTAGAACCCTCCACTACCTTCAGAGTTGGAATATTGGGTCCCCATGTGGGAACCTCTTGAGTTGACCTCACAAAAATAGCTTTATAGTCATCATTGAGCCTATCCTATTGCTCACCAAACTACCGTGCCATTATGTCTAGCAGGTATCTCTCAGTGATCATATGCTCATGGCCCTACATGTACCGGGCCTATCTAATGAAAATCATCTAATGTGCATCATTGTACCACCCTAGAATTTGTAGCTAAGGTCATCATTTGAACACTGTCATGTCATTGAGTACCCGCCACCAATATATGAGCCCAATTTTCCCTGTACTGTAAAGTAATGGCACCTCTATACCTCCAAACCACAAGATCATCTGGCTCAATGTTAGTCATTTGTACAATCAATTGAAGCACAACTATATACTCCCAAGAACAACTATGAAGCAAGGTCACCCATGCGCCAATGGCTTTGCCATCACAATAGAAAAAATTATGCATATTATGATATAGTGAGGCTAGCATCATTGGCCCCCATGCAAATAATGTCTTATGGAGAATATTGTGCCATGCTAAGCCCCATCCTAGACTTAACCCTCTCATCATTCTAGAGCAACCAAACCTGAAATGATGGCTACAATAATCAATTGAAATGTGGTTATGTGACCTTTATATGACTCGAGGTCAATCTAGGAGATGACAAGAATGATGGTTTCCATCTCCATCACCTCATCACAGGCATCATATATGATGTCAACATCGAAAATCACTCACTTGCCATGTATTGGGAAATAAAAAATATTCCATACATCCTCCAATGTCAACGTCACCTCGCTAGCGGGAAGGTGAAAAGATGAAGTCTCACTGGTCATCATGGCTAAATGAGTCCAATGATGAGCACATATGCGATATACCATAAACCAATCTCTCTCAGGTGTTCTTGGTGGAACTTGGATAAACCACCCACTCTCTCCAAAACTATAGGCTTGTGTCATGTGACATCAATGGTGGAATGACCTCCTACATCAACAAAGTATACGATGTCTTAAAATAAAAAATATTGAATTAGTTTGGAATTTTTATCTCAAAAATCACAATAGTATCACTATTTGTAATAGTGTTACTATATTTCAATTTCCAAATTACAAATCACAAATTGCATTGCTATAGAAATATGCCTAATGATTTAAACTTTGGAAACCCTAACACTAATTTTCAAATAGGGCAGTGCATCACTATATACATATGTGTCACAATTTAAAATTGGAAACCCTAATTTTAAATCATGAACTACATTACCAAAAACATATGCATCAATATAAATCATTTTAGTATTGTTGATTCTCAAATGGGCGTCACTATATAGCGACGATGCCAAAGTTTGAATTTCAAAGTGCAATAAATACATCAAAAAGTCAAATTTCAAATCAAGTTTTGAGTAACATACCAGTGGTCCTGAGCCTAAAAGACAATGGTACTCTTGAACCTGGTCTAAAATGTCTCATGGGAGCTCTCATCATGCCATTTTGTTCGAGGGTCAAATCTCAAATCACAATAAATCCTTAAGGTGTGAATGCACAAAATAATTGAAAGTGACCCTTCTTACCTTATTTATGCTAGAAAATTGGGTTTTTTTCCCTAATTAAACCTTGAAGCTAGGGTTTATCATCATTTTTACCAATTTTTCAAAAATGGAGCTTATTTTGCATCATCTTTTTTCATTTTTTGCATAATTCTTGCATCCTATACCCTTTCTGGACTCCTAGGGAAACTTTTCACCTTTATCGAGAAATCAACCGAAAATTCAAAATTTTTGTCTTATTTCTTAAGGGGGTAGGGAATCAACTTTATCCTTCCATTATGGGGCATCTAAAAAATTAGAAAATCTTTATTTTTTGATTTGAGTAGTATTTTTAACTCAAAGAACATCATTTTTTGAATCAAATCAATAGTTAGCTCACTTCAAAGAGGGGTAAAATGTAGACACTAAAAAATGTCCTGAACGATATCATACACTCGAATCAGGTATACTAATTTCATTTCTTCTCAAATCCATCATATTTTTGCTTAATTAATTGAATTAGTCTAGCTAATTAATTAATTACATCATTTTCGTCTATTAACCTAATGCATCAAAGCATGGTTAATTACCCCTTTTCACGCTAACATTTTGTCTAATTAAATTAAATCATACTATTTAATTTAATTCCCTAAGTCATATTATTTATTTAAATAACTCTAAGTTATTTAATTAAATGTCATTTCACCTTTCCCCCTTTCATTAAATTATTTAATTTAATGAAAATCAATTTAATTCTTCTAATCCCCTAAATTGTGTGATTAAACCTTATTTAATTAACAATTAATCTAATTTTCCTCCAAAAGGGGAATATTCCCTCCCCTTTTGTACAATTAAACTTTTTTTAAAATATCAAAATATCTATTTCCTCACCCATGGATATTCCAAAGAATATTCTCTCTCCTCCATTCATTTGAAAAAGGGATATTCTCACTTGGATTCTTGAACAAGCTAAACTTGTCACTTCTTGAGCAAGTCACTTGGTGACCTATGTGTACAAGTCAAAAGTGTGTTTGTTAGGAACAAATGGGAACCCTTGGTTAAGTCTCATCTTGAATCCTCACCTATTGATGAGAATCCATGATCCATTCCTCCAATTTCCTCCATCCTTAATAGTTGATTAACTTTTTTGATCTCAACCCTCCATTTCTCATTCGCTCTCCTATAAATAGACCACTATTTGGAGACAAATGGATCCATATTTCAATTGAAAACTTATGTTGTTGAATTTACACACACTCACACTTATATTTCACTCACATTTAGCATATTGAAGTTCATTTATAGTTGCATAATAGCTTCAATCTTCCATTAATGGCTTCCATGCATCCATCTTAGCTTCTTTATAAATTAGGGTTTGAATATTTTAGCTTAAATATCACTTATATTAGCTTATATTTTGCATACTTAGATCATTTTTAGCATAAAATCATGTTAATTTAGCTTGCATCATGTTCAATTTAGTATAAATCACGTTTTCATCCATTTATCACAACATTTTCATTAATTCTCTTTAATAGAATCGATTGAAACAGGTTCACTGATCATGGGATTGGGAAAGGGTCATTGTTCCACATCAACATGACACCAATTCCAAAATAGGATAAGTTTAAAATGGGGTAGAATAGGTATTTCAATGTTTTTTATATTTAGAATGCTTCATTTCAATAAATGTTTAGTTTATCTTTAATTTGAATGATCTTGTTTGAAGATTGAGTATTAGTGGCTACCTTATGCTTCAATTCTTCAAGGATCAAGTGTAATCAGCCCAAACTAGTGTCCTTGGTTGAAAATTTCAATCAAAATATTGACAAGATCAACAAATATACTTAATTTCTCAACTCCTTGACATTTCCTCCACTTGAAAAGGCTTGGTGGAACCCATACACCACCTTGGGTGTATGAATCCCATCTAGATGGTACCTATACCTCACAAGTGGTGTATGAGTCCCATTTGGCCCCTTTTTAAGGTTTTGAGTGGGAAATTAGGGTTTTAAGTTCAAATTTCATGAATGTCAGCTTTTAGGATCAAATAAATGAGAAACCAGATGGATTTCCTATATAAAAAAGTTCTCAAATCAATTTTTGACTAATCCTTCATAATATCAACATATTGCATGAAGAGTTAACCATTCCAATACTTCATAAGAGTGTCAAGAGAGTTTACAAGAACATTTATAATGAATTCAAGGGCATAATTCTTCATCATTTGTCGCAACAATTCAAGATCCATCATCATATCAAGATCATAATGCATCAAGCATGTTGTTGAGCTAGTGTTGTGATGTAGCATTGAAGATCCATTTGCAAGCATGATTTCATATCTAATTCAAGATCAAGATCTACATTCTACATGACCACTTCATGTTAGATAGTTGATTTACATCTCATTACATCATCCAAGGTATAATTCTTCATGTTTCATATTTCATTGTTTCATCACAATGTTTAATTACCTAAATGGTGTCTAAACAAGGAAAACCCACATTTCCTAACAATCAACAAGTTTTTCTCTCTCTTTACATGTGTAATTGTAGATCAAACTATCATGAGAATTGGATATCCTTTGAAGATGTTTGTTGTTTTCAATGAACCTATCAAGTCTCAACAACTACCTATGAGTTTTCTAGACTCAATTTTTTAATACCTATAAGAAATGTGGTCAACGAATTAGATATAGCACCAATTTATTTATCTGCTACACTTTAGGATCTAAAAAACCTAGGAGGGTGGTCCCACAATGTAGATTATACAACTCTTTCAAGCAATTCAAGTATACATTGCAAATTCAAGCAAATATATTCTCACCAATGACTAATAAGATGAAATTTTCCAAGAAGTTGGCATTTCCTTGAATGAACTATACATCCTAAGCCAAGAATATAATTAACACATACTATAAAAAATTAAAGATAGATGAATGATTATTTAAAAGATTGTTCTCAAGTCAGGTAACTAGAACCATGAGAAAGACTTAAAGGAGTTAAGACCAGTGCCATTATCTATGGGCTGGGAGTTTGAGAAAACTGAAATATAAGGTATCTTTAATTCTGAACACCCACGATCTAAGTGATACTACTTTGCAATTCACAAATTTGTAACCAAATTCTAAAGACTACTTATCAGATCCAATGATCCTGCACATGAATTTACAGTTTGATTCAAGCATTTTAACTCATTATATGAACCAGAGCTAAAACCAAAACACATATCAAAGTATGAAAACTATGACAATTAATAAAATGATCTCTCATCAGAATTTTCATTAATAATTTGGGTACAAAACCAAAATGGAAAGACTATAGGTTTGGAAAATCTCCATTATCATTCAAATATGCTTAAGAACCATACATTCGACAAAATTTGCTATCTAGAATCAAAGAATTAGACAAAGTTTGGAATTGAACAAAAGACCTACACATATGGCCCTAAATTCCCTTTTATAGAACAAGGGAGCAAAAAAAAGCTTCATACTAGATGTACACATGTCACATTTGAATTGGAATGCTATAAGATATATTCCCTAATTTAGTTATATTTGCATTCTTCATATTGGAGGGAATATATATGAGACAAAGATTATTAACATCTATTGTACGGAGAAACTTTTCCTTCCAAAAATCACATGTCAAAAAGAATAATCTTCATTGTTGTAGCATGTCCAGTTCATCTAGAAAGATGGAAAAATGATGCAAAGAAAAAGTGAATCAACATCTTGGTCAACATTCCACATCATCAATAGCTGATACTTTCCTGTGAAACATATATTTTATACATTGGAACTTCTAAGGCTAGACTTGTACAATACTTGACCAATCATATGTTTCACATCCATATTTACAAACCCAATCTACCAACCATACCCTTCCCCATTCTTCATATTTTTCATCAGATGGTCAATTGAAATCAATGATTTTATCTAATGTCTTCCTATATGGGGAATACTTGGTTATTACAGAGTTGGATTCCTTGTCAAAATTCTCCAAAAAGCTAATAATAAATGCCAACTTTCCCAAAGTTTCATTAAAAATATTGATATCAACTTCCTTACAAATTTCATTCACTTGGGAGTCAATAAATCCATCCATCTCCCTTTTCCATACTTGCAATGGTTTCAATTCATCATTAGTGAGTTGAATATCTAGAAATGGTGACAAATCTACTAGATAATAATGAGTTGTTAATTATCTTATCTTTTGCTCCAGTGGTGCTATGTATCCTTGAAAATTTTTCTCACTTAGTTAACACACAAATGTATAGGTTTGAAGCACATTAGGGTACTTATCCTCATGCTGGCTAGCTCCAACTGCTATTAACTTTAACCTCTCAACCCTTTAGATCCACTTGTTCAAGATTGGCATGGACAATTCCTTATCTCTTTGGGACAACCCTATTGCTCACATCATCAGGGCATAATTTTCTTACACATTATTCAATTTGGCCTAGATCTTCTCATTTAAATGCTTCAAGACAGTATGAACAATATTGGATATATTTTCATGCACTGTGTCTTAATATTTTTCCAACAACTTCTTATATGTTAAACTTGCAAAAGAAGTTGCTCCCTTGTAGGTTCACTAGATGAGCTAGGATTTGATTTGCTCAATTCTTCTACTGAAAGTGACTTTTGTCCCAAACTATATGGTACCATTGCTAAAGTTTGAACTTGAGGTGAAGGTTGGGAGGATGCAATTGGAGGTGATGGAGGTGGGTGACTTGAGCTTGTATAGCCCTATTCTCTTTTCATTTCTCCTCTTTGTTTATATAGAATGCTAACTTAGTTTCTAATACAACTACCCTCTACTAACTATTATTATACTTGTTGAGTAGCTTGCGGTAATTGTTCTTAAAGTCAATCCTTTCAAGGGAAATATTTTCAATAGTTTATTTAGTAAATCTAGCAACATTATAAACCATGTCAACTGCTTCCAAAGCTAAGGTATCAACAACCCTCTGCACAAGTAGTTTTTCACTAAAATTTGATGGATCGACAAGCACTGGTTTCTTGGATCCCATGGAAAATGACCGGATTGCTAGTGCATCCCAATCTTTAGTCAATGCAAAACCTCAAAGTTCCATTTCCAACTCTTCTTCTATCTACACAAGAGGCCTTTCAACCCTCCTTATGGCATCAAGGACTATACCATCAACAATGTTCCATTTTGGTAGCAATAACACACCACATTTCTTTACAAGTTCTCTACCATCCAGGGCAGTAATCTTTTGAAATTCAATTTTCATAATACTCCTCACATTGGACTACATTATACGTGTAGGCAACTCTAGATACAAACTCCTTTTAGTGGCCACCTTATTTGCATATTCTACAGTTTTGGATCTCCAATAGAAATATTTGAATGCGAATGTCTCAATAAAGGAGTCATCTTCCATAAAATCCTTACAAGCTTCTATTCTCAGGTGATTTGCACTATTTAAACCAATAATGTCAAGCTTTCCCAACCTAAGAATGCTTTGTCCTAGAGTTGAGGAAATTTCCCCCATAGGGGGAGGCATTCCTTACTACATATCCTCAAGAGTGATAAAGATATCATCTTCATATGTATCAAAATATTTGACCTCTCCTCTTGCCCTAGTTCTTTTCTTCTTTAGAGGTGGCTGGTATGTAGGCCTTTCTTCCAATGTCACTGTAGTATCTTCCTCAACCACTTTTGTTTTTCTTTTGTCTATGACCTCCCATTGCTCCCTCAGTGTACCAACTATATTTTCAAAGTTATCCATAACATTCATGACTTTTCCAAATTCATCAGGTATGTTTGGTAAAGTATCATATTGGGGACCCTTCTTCCATTTTTTCTTCTACCATCTTCCTATAAGAAAAATATTTAGCTTTCCTTTCATCTTGTTCTTGAAAGCTAAAACTATTCATAATGGCATCTTCAAGATAATGAAAGATATGCAAAAAATTAATAAAACTCTTATCTTCTTTCAATTTTGTAATAAATCCCTTAGGACCATGATTCCTCAGGTGCATAGTCTCCAACTTATAAGGCACCATCAGATGTACTAATTTCTTCCATTCCCTTTTCACTAGAACATAATCAATAAATGTTGTTCACTTTGGAAAGAATGGCCCTTTCCTTATTGTAATAGACAGATGCACTATCTATGAAGCTCCTAATTGCCTCATGATTTCAAGGAATCCTATCCTTAAAGGCACATCTCTTTACAAGACATATGGATGTAGACCATTGCCATATACTCTAAAAATTGTTTTGTCAAGATATAAAGTCAAGTCTCCCCAATTATGACTCAAGTTCAAGTTTGGCCTCATCTCCATGGGTCTCAAGAACTCATGAATTTATTTGGGAATTCTTGGTGGTTTATATATTAGGGACCTCCTCATTCTTCATGCAAAATCATTTTGAAACATCACAAAATTGTATTTCTTGTCATACTCATCTAGAATTCAGGTCCAATGCTGAACATGCAAATAAACACCTTCCTCCTTCCTTATAAAGTTATATCCTTCTCAAATATCTTCTATCATTTATGCAAGAACATTTGCAATAATAGTGAATGCCACCAAAACTTTACCCATTTTTTCCCTTTAGTTGAACTAAACCTTTGTTGATATGTTCTTCCAGATAACTACCATAATCATAAACTATGCTATATACTAGGTGTTGAAAATGTGTGGCCAAATAGCTATATTCTTTCTACAATGTGTCGAGTGGAGAAAAACTAATGATCTAGCACCAGGAATTGATAGTCTTCTTGAAATAACTCACAAAATAACTCATTGGGAATGGCTCAAGTTCCTTCTCACGAATCTTGATTTGCCTTTTTTGTTTGCCACTGCCAGTCATTGCAATATGCATAGGCAACATCCTTGTCCTGATGAACACCTTGGTGTTATTATGTTCCTTCCTAATTTCATCCATATCTAGAGGAACCATATCCTGACTCCACTCATGCAAGTAAAAAATATCTTCAATCTCTGTCTAGGTTATCTTTACTATGTCTATCTAATTAAATGTCCTAGCCACCCTAGAAACTAGGTTAGCATTCCAAATATCACATGTCAAAAGATCAACATCCATATACACATTGGGAATAATTAACATTCCCATACCTAATCTCCAAGGATTATAGAGAGGAGCTCCAAGGTTCCTATTACCAAACTAATGCTAAGAAAGCTTCCATCCAGTATAAGGCACTTCGACATCCTTTATGAAGCACTATTTTTCAATCACTCCTCTCATAGTAGGGCCATAGAACAAGACCTTTCCTTCAGGTTTCTTATTTGTAGAAGAGGTAAAAAAATTGATTACATCATGGTAGAGTGTTCTACACTAGGTCGAAGAGATGGAAATTTTTACTTTGGGAGCCATGAATTTTATATATGTGCCAGGGTTCTAACGATAATAACTTTAACTAACAACCTCCTAATTGAAACCTATGACTTAGGATGAGTGCTAATTCCATATGATTTTACGGGGCTATGAACTTTTAAAGAAAAAATTAACCCTAATTCAATGTAATGAAAGTAAATTAATAAAACACACTCATCTAAAAGCAAATTGAAAGTGAGCCCTAATTCATAAAACTAAAAAAAGAATAAAACTGTTTTTGTTGTACTTATGGATTTTAACTACAATGAACCCTAATGTTAGCCAAGATGAACTCTAGAAATTACTTCTTTCAATTCTTCTTATCGCTCCAGACACGTCCTCAAATCCCAAATAAGTAAGAACTAGTTGTATACAATTTTTTTTGAAGCAATTGTATAATTTTATGGGTCACCTTCGCCATTACTACCCACTCGAATGAAGTGAAACAATTTTAATGGGTGTAATTCATAGCTTTGAATGTGCATCATCAATATTAAGCTAAGATGGCCATTTCAAACAACACGGATTGATTCAATGATATTTGAATTTACATCATTGTTCCAGCTTGGAAAAATGGCCAATAGAAACATGCCAAATGGGCCTTCCTCATGTAGTTGTGGGCTCCATCTGCCAGTAGTCATAGAACATACATGGTGACTTCTCATGGGCCTTAGTGCTTTTAACAAGCCTACATCTTATCTCTGTGAGCTGGTGAGGAATGGTGGTGATCATCTTTTGTCATTTCTCTCACCACCATTGATCTTAAAACTTTGAGCATTGGAATGTAACACAACGATTGAGCCCACACACTTGATCAAACATGTGTCAACATCTCACTGATCTCAAATCAATTAAACTTCCATCAATTGGGATGTGCAAGCTAGAAAGGAGTGGCTTAGATTAAATCCTGCAATCTGGTGATCTTCAAACCTATGCATGTAATGAAATTAGTCATAAAAGAGGGCCTTGACTAGGCCGATGAGAGTTTACCCTTAGAGATTGATGACTTAGACTTAAGTCACTTATGAACACAATATTAAAACCCAACCTTGGGAAGATTAAAAAGCTTTGGGCTAGAAGTGACTAGATAACCTAAGCAGAGGGGCTAGTAAGGAATGCATAAAGATGGCTCAGAATACAAATTATATCACCGGTAACTAGGAAAAACAAGTCAATAGAAAATTAAAACACCCAAGAATTATACATGGAGGAATTGAGAGCAAGGTTACCTAGGTAAAAACCTAAACAATGGGAAACATGTGACATGCTAATACCAAGCACAAAAGGAACTTAAAATGTCAATAATTTTAGGGGCTCTATTAGAAGACTACGCTGCAAGGTCCAAGAAAGTTATCAAGTTGTCACAATGTTGTTATCTTCATGAAAAGTCACCTACATGTTGTAAATTAGGGTTTTAGACCCTAAAATAAAGTGTGGAAGGAAGAGAAGAGGTAGGTGACTAGATTTAGGTCTTAACCCTTTGAAAAAGCATTATGGGACTTATACGCTACTTGTAGTGTATGAGTCCCAATATAGCACATTTTCTAGATTTTAGTGAGTTTAGATCAATCACTGTGAGGTTCCAATTTTGGCACAAAAACCCTAGTTTAGGGCTAAATCACCTAGACTAGTGTATGAGTCCCAATGAGAATTAAACAATAGGATTTCAAGGTTTTTGGGCTTGTTTTGACTTCATTATTCTTCTAGGTTCACCTCTACAATTTCCCAGTCTTTTATTCTACATTTTAGTTTCATTTCCTAGGTCATATAGTTAGGTTTTGTATGGTACTTTGCATGTTGCATTCATTTTTGTCCTTCAAAGCCCTAGCTTGGTGATGAACCCTCTTTTAGTCCATAATCACACCTTAGGACATCCTATTGCAAATCTCTTTCCACCATTCCATCCTTGGATTGATATCTCTAGGGTTTCCTTGAATGATATTTGGAGAAAAAATGTTCTATATCCTAAACTATGGAGCGACAATTTTCCACAAATGAAAAAGAAATCAATTTACAACAAAGTATAGATAAATTTATTTTATTTTGTATGTTTCTACCATTCAAGTGGAGTGTTTTTCAAAAATATGCACTATTTTTCTGATTAAAGTAAAGATGGGAGGGCATGTACCCTTACAATATGGCCATGAAGGCCAAACATGGGAGCTCATGAGACATGAGGCACTCGAGAAAAAGAGGAAAAATAGCTAAATAGCTAGGCTAGAAAGAAGTAGAGAAATAAAATATAGGAAATGACTATCTGAGAACTAGTGGAGCTACTAATTGCTTAGTAGCTTGAGGTGATTAATTTCCTTCCATTATTTCACCAAAAATTACAACTTTTCTTCAAAAGATAGTGGTTTATTTTGCATGGGCTCACCCCCTTTGATATCATGCATAGTTAAAAAATCAAAATTTTCCCCTTCTTCTTAGACAGAGAAAATTCTTGGCAATCCTACCTAGCCCTCTTACAATGTCTACTATGTAGCTCTTGCTAGAACACCTGAATGGTGACTATTGTATTTTTCATTGTTTCCTTGTAATAAATAATCTCATGTAAGAACTTTAGATTTTTTCCATAGTTTTTATGCATGGTATCCACCTCTTCCTATAACTTTTACCTCTCCTACACAATCAAAACCACAACTTTAAGCTCCTCAAAATCGATTTCCAAATTGGATCACTTCTCAAAAGACTTGGCAAGAGAAGACAAAAGGGCCAAATGACCCTCGTCATCAAACTCACTCGACCAAGCCTCCTTATGGTTGAGCACCTTCACTTCTAGACACTAAATTTTATATTTGGTCATAATTAATTGAGTGAGAAACCATTTCAAAATATAATTTTGTGCATTTTTAGCTTCACTCAAAATATTCATTTTCAATCTCAAAGGAGTGCAACTAGAAAAAATAGTTTCCTTCATATGAGGGTCTTTAGAAATATTGTCTAGGTTAACAAAAAAGGTAGGGCAATATGGAGGGCTAGAAAGGTTGGTTGATGAGGGAGAGTTGGAAGCTTCAAAATAGTCTTATTGAGTAGGAGAGACAATAGGGGAACCCTTAGGGGAGGGGTACAAAGAATCATCAAAAAATAGAGATATAGGTAGGGTCGAAAAATGATAGTTTTTTACAGGATAGGGTGGGGGCCTCAAAAATAGGGGATTTACCTTTATCTCTAGTGACTCTTTGGGATTTTATGGAAGGAAATGAATTAGGGCCCAAGGTATAAGGAAGGCTCATTGAAGGTTTAATAGAATCCCTAACAATGAGGTTACTTTTTTTAGTAAAGGTCAAAGAAGGGTAAAGGGCCACCTTGAAATGATACAACCTAAAAATAACCCTTGGTGAAGGGGTACTTCTAATTTTTTTAGGTCTAGTATAGTTAAATTTTTCATGTTTCTGGTTCCATCAAACTTTATGTTGATGTTGCTGAAAATTGATTACATCATACTTCTAATTCGTTTAAGTCTAGTATAGTTGGATTGTTCATGTTCGTGGTTCCATCAAACTTTATGTTGAGGTTGGTGTAAATTGATTAAGTCATGCTTCTAATTCATTTAGGTCTAGTATAGCTAGATTTTTCTTTATGTATTATTGTTATTAGTGCATCTATTGTATATAAATTTTGTATTGGTTTGTCAAACATCATATAAAATTAGAGCTTGAAACTTTTAGATTTGACTATGTGATTTTTTTCTCTCTCAATGTTTTGGATCAAACTTAATAATCCATCATGCACAGAGAAAAATAATTATGGATTGTGAGAGAAATAAAACTCACATAGTTAAATCCATAAGTTTCATGCTCTAACATTATGGATTGTGGACATCATATGTCTATAATTATATAAAATTTTAAAAATTGTTTAATAATTGATTAGTTTTTAGGGTTTTTATTTAATACTTTTAGAAATACAATTTATGTTAGTTTGTATTGGTTGAATTTCAAAATAATCATTCTAAAAATAAAATTTTCATTTTTTTTTTATAATTTGCAATACCTTATTAAAAAAATTTCCACTCTAGTAATATCTTGAATAATATTGTCTATTGATATAAATATCATGTAATATTATGACAAGAAAAAATTAATTAATTTGAAAGTTACTTCTATCTAAAATAAAACACTTTTCAATTATTATTTTTTATTTCAATTTACCAACAAAAAATTTTCAATTATTTTGTCCATTTCTATTTATCAACAAAACACTTTTCAATTATCTATCCATTTCAATTTACCAATAAAATATTTTTTAATTAATTTTATATGTTTTGATTGACCATCCTCTCTCACATTGATATATATAGTTTTATTAGATTCACAATACATTATTTTGTCCCCATAATTTTTAATACTATCCATATCTTAAAAAGATTAAATACTATTGTATGAATCATAATATTGTAAGGTTGCATGATAAATTAATATGGAAATTAATTCTCCTTACAATGAAATACTTTTCAAATATTTTCTTTAGTTCAATTTACTAGCCTCCCTAAAATCTATGTATAAAATTTAATATTCACTTTTTCCTTAGGAAAACATTTTTAAAATGATGGGTAACTATTAATTTTTTTAATTTGTAATATTAAATAATTACCCACTCCATAAAATTTATTCACCATTTTGAAAAAATAAATAACTACAAATCTATGAAAATTTATACATTTAAATAAGTCATGATAGAAATTTAATATTCATTTTGTTGAAAAGATACATTAAATATTTCATTAAAATATTTTAAACAAAATTTAGAATAATATTTTCACCTAGTTTCTTGAGCGAATCAATAATATTTTTTTTGATTTTAATGATTTGCATTATATAATTAGAAGTATTAATTAGAAATAATTTTAAGTTTCTAAAGTTTCAAATAAAAATATTCAACTTGAGGAAGACTACAAAGTTGTGGTTGTGAATTTTTAGATGGATTGAAGAAGAGGATTTCTTCATCAAATCTTGGAGTCAATTAGTAAGTTTTCAACATATCACTTAAATTTCCTCCTTTTCTTTTATTTTATCAGTTTCTTTGTTGTAATTCTTTTATGAATTTACAAGTGTTCATCAAGTCTTATATATATTAGTATTAATTTATCTTAACAATTTTAAATAATTTATATTTTTTTTTTTTGATGAAATTGATTTAATGTTACATTTTTCCTACTATAAATAAGTGCATAAAATTAAAAAGATAAACCTATATTTCAATCTCTAAAAGTGAGTAAAGTTAATCTTCAAATATACTTCAAGATTGAAGCTAGATAATTTGGTGGTTTTTTTTTCAAAGCTTAAGGGTCCACCTAGGCTAACCTAAGCTTCACTATCTATTAATTTTTTTGTGTTAGATTGTCTTCATTTTTTAATTACTAATATTATTGAGGGATGTATTCTTCAACTCTAGCTAGATCACTAGGGTATACCACTCTAAAACATGGTAGTTAATGTCCTATAGTGTACCTAGTATATTTTATTTTAAATATTGTACTTGAAGTAGATGTCACAAATCATGACACCATTGATTCTAAATATATTATCTAAAACCAAATCAATTTAAAGCAATGAAAGCATAGATAAATTTATTTTATTTTATATGTATCTACCATTTAAGTGGAGTACGTTTTAACAATATGTATGTCGTTGTTTTGATTAAAGTAAAGATGGGAGGGTCTGTAACCTTACAAAATGGACATGAAGGCCAAACAAGGGAGCTCATGAGACATGAGGAACTTAAAAAAAAGGGAAATAGCTAAATAGAGATTAGTAAAAGTAAAGTTCAATAAAAAATAGAAAAATACCAACCAAGAACTAGAGAAGATATTGATACCTTAACAGCTTGAGGCCATTATTTGTGTTCCATTCTTTCACCAAAAATTATAGTTTTGCTTCAAAAGACAGTGGTTTCTTTTTCATGGGTTCCCCCTCTTGGATATTATGCATAGTTGAACAATCATTTTTTTTCCATTCATTTTAGATAGAGAAACTTCTTGATAATCCTCCCTAGCCATCTTACCATGGCTATTGTCTAGCTCTTGCTAGAACACTTGAATGGTGACCACTATATTTTTCATTGTTTCCTTGTAATCAATGATATCATGTAAGAACTTCAAATTTTTTTACTAGTTCGTATGCATGGAATCCACCTCTTCCTACCAATTTTTCCTTTCCTTTGTAGTCTCAAACACAACCTTAAGCCCCTCAACATAAATTTCTAAATTGGCCCACTTCTCTTGAAAGAATTGGAAAGAGAAGAAAAAAGGGCCAAATGACCCTCGTCACCAACATCACTCGACTAGGCCTCCTAATGGTTGAGCACCTTCACTTCCAAATACTAAATTTTATATTTTTTGGTAGCTAATTGAGTGAGCAACCATTTAAAAATATCATTTTTTTCATTCATTGCTTCACTCAAATCATTCAATTTCAATCTTAGAGGGGCACAACTAGCACAAATAGTTGATTCCATATGAGGTTCTTTAGGCATATTGTCTAGTTAAGACAAAAGGTAGGGGAATCTAGAGGGCTATAAAGGTTGGTTGATAGGGGAGACTTAGATGTTTCAAAATAGTCTTCTTGAGTAGGAGAGACAATAGTGGAGCCCCTGGGGGAGGGGTATGGGTACCATCAAAAAATGACATAGATTTTGAGAAGCTAGGGTGGGGGCATCAAAAATAGGGGATTTACACTTATCTCTAGTAACTCTTCAGGATTTTATGGAAGGAAATGGCTTAGGTCCCAAGGTAGAAGGAGGGATCGGGGAGGGCTTAATAGAATCCCTAACAATGAGGGTAATTTTTTTAGCAGAGACCAAAGAAGGGAAAAAGGGACACCTTGAAATGACACAACCTAAAAATAAACCCCTAATAAAGGGGTAAAATTTTCACCTTATCTTGAACACCCTTAATAAATTTCTCAAGAGAGGAAATTACCCAAAACAAAAAAAATATTTTCACATTATAAAGGAAGTGATTAATCATGGGAAAAATGTGAGCATGGAAGCATTTAAACCTACCTTCCAATGTGTTGTTATCTCATCAACACATCTACCATTTTGATCATCCAAACACCAAGGATATCATCCATGTTGAAGATGTTCTATAGATGATTAATCTTTCCCCTTTTTAAAAAAAATATATCCCTCTTTTTTATAATATCTTTTAGGCTTTCTACGGAGGCATGCCCATGATAGGGAAATCCTAGTGACCTTGATGTTAAGATCCATGTTGACAAAGAAAGAGTATCCATTGAAAAACCACAATACAATCCTTCCAAGAGTTATATTTTCTATGTAGATGTTATGGTCATGTCCCACCACACCCTTGATGTAATTAGCCATCTTACCTCTTTGAAGGATTTCCCAAAAATCCTTATCCATCTTCCATATCTCATAGGAGGTAGGCTCCTCTTAGACCAGATTACTACCCATCATAACAAGGAAAGTTTAGAATTCCATGGAAGCACTAGAAGCTATGCACAATTAAAGATAGGGAGATAGGGATAACTTATGAAGAGGATGAGCTAGGTGAAAAGATTACTTAATAATAAACTCATGCTAGTTGATGAAATGAACTAATGAGAAGTTTAGCTTAAAAAAAAAATAGAGTACTTTTTTATCATTAATCAAAATATCACACACATTATTTGGGCTTATTAAATGATCATCCCAAATTGTGATATTCTCCATAGAGGCTCCCATATATACCATTGTGTTTACCACTTTAAATGTTAAAGTAAATAGGATATTTACTTGCTTAAGTTTACTTAGGTATAATGAATTATAGTTTATTAGTGCATTTAATTAATTGGTAGTTATTTTTGGTTACATTTTTATTGGTTTTCCCCTTTTCTTTATAAGCAAGGCCATTGTACATTATTCTTCATCTCAATTATTATTGACTAATTGGTGAAATAGCTTTGCTTCTCTCGTATTTGTGAAGGTTTACATAGTAGTTGTGCATGGGTACCTAACATGGCCTTGTAGCCATGACCCATTGTGCATTTCATTTTTCATAATAATCTTCCTAAGTTTGCACTTAGGGGTATTAGTGTTAAGTTTTAACTTAGGGTTAATTACTTTGGTGGTTTTTTCCCATATCGATTAGTTGTTCACTCATCATATTTTTCATCCCTTTAAAAGTCTTGTACACTATGTATTATCACATCTAATTTTTTGAATATCATCTTGATATTTTTCTAGAATAGTTTTTGCTTCTGTCATGTATGTGAGGGTGATTTGATGTTGTAGGTTGAGGATCCCCGGAAGGAGCTACCATCACCTACACTCTATTCCCAGCCCGATACAAGTGAGAAAATACATAATTCCAAAAGTTCATTATGGAATTATGAGCCTTCAAGATGGGGTCTCATAAGGTCTAGCAAGGGGTCGCCTTCCCACCCAACATCATGATTGTGTTTCTTGAATCACCTTCAATCACTAGATTTTTCATTCTTGTTTTCTTATCAATAAAGATCCCATTTTATGTGATTTCCACTATCACATAGCTAGAATTTTGTGAACCTAGATTGACTCCATATGTGAGAACCACCTTCCCTCTATGATCTCAAATAATGCCACCTCCACCCACCCAACTTGGGTTTCATTTGGCAAAACAATATGTATCCTTATGAATGAAGAAGGAGAACTTAGATAAATTAAATTCATGTATAGAGGTATCTATCTAACATTTAATACCAACATGTATAAATAATTAACTTTATAATATATGTCTAATTTTAAGATAAAATAAAACTTAAATTACTAAGACAATTGATTTAAAACTGTTGTGTTTGTATAACTAACATTTCCACTATAAAATAAAATACTATTAAGACCAAGGTCATGAATCATATCAAACTAATATTCATGGGTGATAAATTCTAGTATCCATTTGACTATACCCATGATTATACAATATTAGGGTTCCATTCCCACACTATATGATGTCAACACTTTCAAGGAGGGAAAGAATATTTACACTTCTAGATAACCATTGCCCTTTTTTTCTCAAGAGACATGAGTAAGGACATATTAATAAAATTGACCTTGGTGCTTACGTAAAATACTAATAGAGACCTAAAGATATAATAACGAAGACAAGATTACTAGAAAAAATCAAATGTGTAATGCACACAAATGTTAAATGCTCCAAATAGTCCAATTTAGATTGTAGTTTTATGGTAAAGTATATTTAAAAAATTATAAGAATGTGCAACATGCTCAAATCCCTATTATTCTCACTATAATTAAGTGGACCATAACTTTGATGTACATGTGGATAACTTACGACATAATGAGATGAGGCATATTCAAGTGTAAACCAATTTTACAAATGTGACAACTGTAAGGTAAATTCCATTTTTCAAGTGTGACCCGAGATTTAAATCTTAAGCATGTGACTAACATCACCCTATATTTAACCAAAAAATAAGCAAAGGTAACATGTATTTCTAGTAGTTAATTATAAACATATACAACTAAACACATAATTTTTTAAGAAAATATAATTGAAAGTACATAAAACTAGTAAAAAATTAGGTTAATTATGGTCACCCTAACTAATGTAATTAGGATCAAGATGAAAAGTGCAAAGCTCATATTTTTTATGTGCACATTCACAATCTATAAAATATCTTTTTTTCAATAGAGTTGGCATATCCATGGGTAGCATAGAGTACTTTCACCTATCAAACTCAACCTCCTTGTATCCCAAGTTCACATTTAATGTGAGTGAAATAAATATAAGATCAAATATATAGGTTGGAGAACACATTTTAACAATAAAAATATTATAATTATGTAACCAAAGCTAGTTTAGTTGGCATGTGATCAATAAGGTACCTAAATGAGAATTTCATAGTGAAACCTTAATTTTGAGTCCTCAAAAGCCATGTTAGTGAATTAAACTCAATAAATTTTTGATCTAAGGAATAATGTAAAAAGATGAATGAGGTTAAGCTATAAGTCTAGAATAGATTTGGAAAAATAAATTTCACTTTCCATAGCATCTAAGACAAGGTACATATTGACGGAGAAATTCACCAAGATGAAACTATATTATATTATCATAATATAAAATATATAACATCATGAATTTAAAATAGTTTCAAAATAATTAAAAAGATTCAAGATAAGAAATATCTTTTCATTTAATGAGATTTAATGATATGAATATGTAGGTATATTCATTGAGAATTTATCTTCCAACCACCAAGCATTTCCTTGGAGATAACATCTTGATTTCTAGTTAGGTAAAGATTATGATACTTTTAATTTTATAAAATATTCAATGTGTTTGTAATACTATCCTAGTAAACTAAGATTTATTGAAGGTTAATCTTTCAAATTGTGTGCTTCTAGATTTAAAAATTTAGCTTACATGATCTACTAAAAAAATTGTAGCCTAAATTAGTTTAAGAGATTGCTTTCTACAATTAGGTTTAAACATACTAGTTGTCAACCACCCCAAAATGAAACATTGTGTCCATTATAAGTTATGTTTAAATGAGCATGTGCCACTTTTGATGAAACAATTGAAACCAACTAAAGTGGCTTTAATAAATCAACAAATACTCTTTTTTTTAAAGCATTTAATCTTTCTCTTACTTAGTTTTGACTCTTCTTAAGTTAAGATAAAAATAAGCCACAAAAAAATCATTATATTTTCCCCTTGGTTGTAGGACTCTTGAATAAATCTACTCAATGCTTACTAGGTTTCTTATAGAGATAATCAAGCCAAACCAAAATGGTTGATATTCAGTTAGAGTTAGGGCTAACTAAATGAATCTAGGATATATTAAACATGTTTCTAGAAGGTAAAAAATCTAATGAAAAATGACTAAAAACAATATTTAACGAATAATATTTAACACATATCTTCAACTAAATTCATCAATTTATATTGATAAAATAAGCTAAGATAGCTAGAAAAACAAAAAAATGGAATTGTTATATTTTCTTCTAACAAATAGTCACACATGAATCTATGTTAAATTTTTAAAATTATTGAGTTGAGAAAAAAGTTCAACCAAAATTCCATTCTATAAAATTCTTTGATGAGGGGCTACTCCATCAAACACCAACAAAACATAACAATAGATATCAACACAAACAAATGTAGGATACAAAATAATCTGCTTTCAATTTCTTTCAAAAAATGAAATTATAGACTCAAAAATTACAATTCTATAGCCACATGGGCTTGATTCACTACAAGTAAAAATCAACTCTATAAGAAAAATCTATTATTTGAAGCCACAACCTGCACTAATGGATCTACCCCCTATAACCTCTAGTCAACCCTTTATTTTACACCAATAATTTCCTTAGAATGTTCTAGAAAGTGTAACTTTCCCCTTATTTTTCACACCAAAAGTCTAGCCATTTGATTTCTTGCCCAAGAAGATATTTTACTTAAATTCACTTTTTAGTGGAACAATTTTTGGGAGCTTTAACTTTTGACTCAAGTGTCTAGTTTTCTATTATAATATATTATTGGAAATCTCTCAAAGGGATATACAACACTAAAATTACTTGAAGATCATTTCATCCATTTTTCAACATTTTTCAAGGATTCTAAGGGTTTCAAATTTGAATTTGAAGTTGTATTAGAGAAATTTCTTGAGACAAAAACTTTAATATATCCCAAAAGGTATAGGGTATTGAGATGATTCTTTTGCTATCAAATATTTTTTTTAGTGTCACTCCTTAAGGTAAATTTTTAGGTCCATATGAGCACATTTAGGCCACCTTACTAAAAATAGTAAGTGACCATATTTTACCTTTTCTGATTTTTGATTGTCTTGCACCCCTTAAGTACCATCATGGGACTAAAAATAAATAAAGAAAATAAGGAAAATTAGTTTTTTTTTTATGTGGATGCAAGATTGCCCCTACACCACTGGATGCTCCTACATCAAACACATAGGGTAATTTTATAAGTGATCTTGTCACTTCTTTGGTGTTGGAGGAAAACCAAGATGGTCAACCTCTGCCTTAGACAACCATGATGAATCAAATATGTTTTTTAGTGTCACTCCTTAAGGTAAATTTTTAGGTCCATATGAGCACATTTAGGTTGCCTTACTAAAAATAGTAAGTGACCATATTCTACCTTTTATGATTTTTGGTTGTCTTACACCCCTTAAGTACCATCATGGGACTCAAAAAAAAAAAAGAAGGAAAATTAGTTTTTTTTTATGTGGATGCAAGATTTCCCCTACACCATTGGATGCTCCTACATCAAACACATAGGGTAATTTTAGAAGTGATCTTGTCACTTCTTTGGTGTTAGAGGAAAACCAAGATTGTCAACCTTTGCATTAGACAACCATGATGAATCTTTAACAAGCCTTCCTTTCCATTTAATGAGATATTCTTCATACTACCTATTTCTTGTACTTATACCCATAGGTCTATCCAATATTTATTCTATCTCTTCCTTCTTTGAAATAGGTGTTAGAATATTCCATTGTTCTTTCATTGGTCTATCTTCCACATATCCTTCATGATACTCTATTAAATCTGAAATATTGAACACAAGAGAAGTGTTTAGTCATCATGGAAACTCTACCTCATAAGCATTTATTCAATCATGCTTCTTCAAGATCTTGCATGGTCCATATTTCTTCATTTTAAAATTATTATATGTTCCCATTGGGAACCTTTCCTTCCTAAAGTGAATCATGACTTCATCTCCAAATTGAAATTCCTTAAATATTCACTTATAATCAACCTTACCTTTGTGATGATAATTAATCTTATTCATGTAATTTCTTACCTCTTCATGCAAGTTCTTCAAGTGCTCTATAATAGCTTCAGCCTTGAAACTACTCTTTCCCCTTTGTCCATATTCCTCAACTCAAAATAATTCCTTAGAATACTCCCATTTACAATATAGAATGGTGATTTACTAGTACTCATATTGATAGAATTATTGTAAGAAAATGTTTCCTATGGTATAATCAAATCCCATCCCTTCGGCTTATCTCCTACTAAGAATCTCAATAGTTGCCCAAAATCCTCTTCACCACCTTCGTTTATCCATTAGTTTATGGATGGTGTGTAGAATTGAACTTCAAATATGTCTTTACATTCTTTAATAATGTCCTCTAGAAGTAACCAACAAATTTGGTATCTTTGTCTTAGACTATCCTCTCTAGTAGACCATATAGTCTCACCACCTCTTTGAAAAATAACTCTACAATGTTAATACCATCATTTCTCTTATGACACAAAATGAAATGCACCATATTTGAAAATCTATTATCCCATGGCCTCTTTGGTATAGGTAATGGCTTATATAGCTTAGTGTTCTTACTTACCCCTTTAGCCATCTAGTATACTATACAAATTTGTACAAACTTCCCCACATCTTATTATAACTATGTCCAATAATAATTCTCACTAACAAGAGAAGTGGTATTATCACAACCAAAATATCTAGGAAATCCTCCACTATGCTTATCCTTGATTATATTCTCTCTGCTAGAACTCCTTGGAATGCATAATTGGCTTTCTCTAAACATCTTATCTTAGACTAATAAATCCAACCATTTTTCCTATCTAAAGTAATAGGTTATATAAAATCCTCCTAAGCTTATGCAAAGTCTAGATCTTCAAGATACAAAATCTTGAGTTCATTGAAACCAACAATCTTTATTCTCATCTCTATCAACTTAAGGCATCTGTAATTCTATTTGACCTTTCACTCCTGTGCTTCAAAATAAAATTATAACTCTACAAAAACTCAACCCATTTTAAGTTCCTTTGATTTAACTTTCCTTGACTATTAAGAAAATGTAAAGTTTGATGATAAGTATTGAAAATGAATAAAATTTAACCCCTTGCAATTTCACATACATTATTGTATCCACTTTAGTGTCCACTCCTTTATAATTTCTGTAGGCTTATTTAACCCCCATATCAGCCTTTTTCCCTTCTTCGGATGATCAACACCCCTTTTTAGCAGCTGCTCCCACATGTTAGTTTTGTGTCAAACCTTGTTCTTTTCTAATTCTCATCATTTTGTAGCATGATGTTCCTAGACACTAGTGTGTCATGTAGACGTTTTTGCACAATGCTAACATCTTGCATCAATGTTCAAACAACTATTTTTTAGGATGTTTCCCACTTGTCAGTGTGTTTTGTTGGTGGTAACAACTATGGATGCCTTGTAACGACCTGAGAAGCTTCTATTCCCTCTTTAAAAGTCACCTTTCTAACTCATTTGTGCTCTAGATTCACTTTAGATTCTTTCCAACCTTGGCTCTATCATTTATCTCTTGTTATTTTTCTTGTACAACTCCATATAGCTTGCTACAACAACACTTTCAAGCTCTTACAATATTCCTTGCAAATCTATTGGCTCTTGTAGCTACCGCTTTCCCTCTTTGGCTTGCTTAATCCTTGTAGCTGATATCTCCTTCACTTCATGCTTGTGAGTATCCTCACATTTGATATACCCTATCTATTGTATCCTAACTTCATGATACATGTTTTCCTCCTCAAGCAAGGATTGCTTTTATCACTCACACTTTGTGATACAAGTTCTCCTCCTTGAGCAAGGATTTCTTTTGTCACTCATTGCATGCTTCATTTCTCTCTATCTTTTTGGTTGTATGTCAAGGTGGGAACATGAAAATGGGGGTTTGACTAAGGTAAACCCCTATATAGCCCCAACACTATCTCCAAATATTACACATCCAAGTATTGAATGCATTCATTTTCTAGAGGCTTCATCACTTGCGTGGTTGTGAGCACTTTCTTTCTTTTCCTTATCTTTATCATTTCTATTTCACTTTATTTCAAATTTATCACATTTTTTTATTTTCTAGCACTTTTGAAGTTCTCAGTAATTATATTACTAGTAGTCGCTAAGCTATTTTCTATAACATTCTCACTTTCTAGTTTGTATGGACTCTAGTGTGCCAAATAGACTCCAGTGTGGCATATTGTCATCTTAAACCTATGCCTCCATCCTTTGGTTGAGATCTTGTGAGTCTATCTAGAGAATATTTGTGACCTACTCTTTCTAATTCTAGAACTCTCACATTGTTCCTTGAGGTAAATTAAGGTAGTTCACCCCTTGAGGCTCTTTGAATGAAGCTAACTCATGAGTAGTGAATCCCTTTCTCTGCATTTTGGTGAACCCAACATGAACCTAGATTTCTAGTTTTTATTAGTTTTATCATCAACTGACATGTTTATTCATTATTTACCATATTTAGCTTTCTATTTTCAAAATGAATTTAATACCTTCTTTTATTAGTTCAATATCTGATTTTATTTATAATGTTAATGAGGTTCCATTTCATGAATGTGATAATGACTTAGCTTTACCCATGTCACTTAGTGTCTTTAATCTTTCTTATGAGATTCCTCTTGCTTTAAAGGATATCTTGTTGCAAGAAGATGAAATCATTGATACCTTTCTTAACGTTACTCTACCTTCTGTTCATTCCAATGCACTCTCTTCGAGAGATGATGTATTAGTGAATGATGAATCTTCCTTTCATTCTGATGCCCTCTCTTCTAGAGACAATGCATTAGAAAATGATGAACCTCCTTCCACATCTAATCCTCCCTAGATTGATGTTGAGAATATTTCTTCAAATAATCATTCTACTAGTTGTGACAAATCTATAAATGTTATCTATGTCTCTGCTACCCCTCAAAGGGCTAAGAGACTAGTCATTTATGTGACTTGAGCTAGCCCTTCTCCTAAAAGAATTTGTTCTATTGATAGTGTTTCATTTGTTAGTGATTCTCCTTATCTCTCTATGGCTCCTTCTTACAAAGCGGTAGCCCATACTTATGAGAATAGAATGAATACACAACCAAGCCTTCCTAAATCACATAAACCTACATCTAAAGCACCTAGTGATTATGATCTTATCATACAACTTCACATTACTCTGGCCAATATCTCACTATGGCTTCAATCTACTCTGGTTTACCAAGATATGCTTCAAGAAGCATTGCAGAAGATTCTATATCCTGCCTCTGCTAGGACAATGAATATTAATGAATTGATGCCTTCTATTCATGTGGATTTGTCAAATATCACATTCTATCCACAAGAACTTCCACACCTAGATGTGCAGAAGCAAGTAGACCCTCTGATGATTATAGTCAACATTAACAACATGGCATTAGACACACTCTCATTGATGTTCACTCAATTCTCAATGTATGTAGCATTGATATATTGCCTAAGATTAATATTGATTCATCTTCTCTTAATGCTTCTTCTATTGAAATTTGTGGGTTTGCTAATGTCGGCCATTAAGCCCTAGGCACAATAGTCTTGCCTTTGAGGCTTGGACCTATTATTGTACTCACCCTTGTATATGTTATGTTAGAAAATTTACCTTCTGATATTCTCCTCGATAGATTGTGGATTCATGTTATGGGTGCAGTCACATCTACCTTGCATAAATCTATTAAGTTCATTTGTAATAATCAAGTAGTTACAATCAAGGTTGACTTTGAGGTTGTGCACTTATGTGAGATGGAAGCTAGTAGTCTTGCTTTAGTTGTGCCTAATTTTATTCTTTTAGTGTCTTCCAATGAGTCGATGTTTGCTCTAGTAGTACCTGAACCAACAATTTTTGTTTTTCTATGTGCTTCTTTTGCACTCTTAGGGTTTTTCACCTAAAAGGAGAGAGATAGATCCAAAAATTATGGTGGTTCACTCAAACTAAGGTATTTATGATTAAATTATGACTAAATTCAATGATATAGATGAAACAAAATGATAATATTGATTGATTATGAATAAAAAACTAATGAAATGTGAAGTGTTTGAAAACATAGTGTGATATATAGAAATGAACTAAAAACATGAACAAATGCAAATAGAATTGGATGATATTGAACATAGTGCACCTTGAGATGAAATAATAATGTTGGAAGGTTTTGGAATCTAACAAAAATAATTGTTTATGACCAATGGGATTCATTCACCATTGATGGTGAATCAATCCTTCTAGTAAACTATCCTAAAATTGGTTTCCAATTGTCGAGAACTGAATTTTGATGAAATAATTTTTTCCAACCTAAAGGTGGGACTCATTTTACATTGATGGTGAATCAATCCTCCTTGAAAATTTTTCAAATCCAAGGGTCAATTTTGTAGGTCCAGATCTACACTTTTCTTCTTGTTGGGTTGATGGAGTCAAATCTGTAGAAAATGGGTTGAATGTTGTCTCCAAGCTTGAATCAGGATTTAGTTGACTTGAACCACTTTACTAACTTGTTGAACACTTTCTAACACCTATTTCTTTGAAAAATCTTCTTACAAAACCTGCAAACACACATGCAAATAGGGGGAAAATGGTTAGTTAAGGGTTAGAGTATAGGGATTTTCCTTGGTCAAATCCCACTTTGATAATCAAACCCATAATAAAGAAATGAAATGAAATAAGAAAGGAATGATGAATAAACAACATGAAAGTGTCCTAAACTCACCAAAACATTTTTGTTGAAGTCTAAAGATATATCAAATACTACTCCAAGATACTTGATATTTGCTTGATTGAATGACACTTTTATGAATTGAATGGAAGAATGCTAATTGATGGTGAATGTGTGAATGAGATGAATGGGGGTTAAAATAGAAGGAGAAAAACTTATTTATACACACTTGTTTCCTAATTACCCAAGAATACAACATCACAGGCTAACATAATGTCTTAATGAATAAAAACCCAAAGGAAATTTAAATTTATTTTGAACTTTGAGCCAAGAGGGACTCATTTGCCACCCATGGCGAATGGGTCTCACTCTAGGATTGCAAGTGGGTGTTAGAAATTAAGTTTCTTTTAATGTTGTTTGTTAGGTTTGTATCCATAAACAAACTTAATTAAGGCCTATAAGTGTATAAAGGGGCCAAATTAAGCATAAGAAAGGTGTAAATAGTAATAACATGCCTAGGAAAGCATGAAATCTTGTTACAATACTTTACAACACTTTAAAATAGGACTTGATGAGGGATAAAAAGGTGATATTTAGATGAATTATAATAAGAAGAGTCTAGAAAAGTGTAGAAATCTGTTACAACACTTCACAACACCTTCACAAGACATCATAATTTGAGTATTCAAGACCTAATATGAATGTTTAAGCTACATTGCAACATTAAATCAAAGAAAAATAGCTCAATCATCATAGGATAAAGACCTAAATAACCATGAAAATGTTAATGATCTATTTTTCTATGGTACATTTAGCCCCCACTATAGTGAGAGGATGAAATTGCTTGAAACTCACACTAAAGTAGCCACACATATTGAGAGGGATTCTAATGTACTTATGCTAGAAAGATGGAATGAAAATGATCAAGAGGGATGATAAAGCCCCCTAAATGAAGATCCTAGGGAAAACTAAGCATAAGAAAAAATGAATACACCTGTGAAAGAGAAAATAAGAAGAGAAAAAGAAAAAGGAAAAGTCGAATCAAGCTTCGATCATTTGTCTAGCTAGTTGTGGATCAAATCTAGGTTGTTTTTCTGAAAAATAAAATTGCATACTCTAGGGTGACAAAACTCATGGATGTCCACAGAGTGAGAAATCCCAAAAGGTGAGAAACATATAATCAGTTGGTATGCACTCACAAAGACATAGGTGGCTATGGGGAAATTCGTGCATTAGAATGGGCTTCCCACTCAACTATATCAAAATTATGGGCTTCCCACTCAACTATATCAAAGTTATACCTCCTAATAACCTTAATAAGGCACCGAAAAGGAAAATTCCAGTTCGTGCTTCATGAGTCAAGAAAAGCTTCATATTCTTAGAACTCATGAACAAGAAGGATGACTGCATGCAAGCTATGTTATGCAAGGTGGCCATATAAATGCAAAAATGTAAAATGCAAAATATGTTCAAATAATTCTTGTTAGGTTCATGTGAGGTCTATCACTTAGGGAACATTGTGTCTAATGTCTCCAAGAGAGGAGTAATCAAAGAATAGAAAATCCACAACTTAGGGGACATAGTGTGTCACATTAGGCCACCAAGAGGAAAGTAATATGCTAAGATAGATCATACTCATGAAGAACATTATACCCAATGTCATCCACAAAGTGACAAAAAAATCATATAAAGTAACAACACTACACTAATAACCAATAAATGAAAATGAATAATTCCAATGTATGCCCCCACTTTAAAGGAATTGCTACACACTGTGTTGTGTGAAATTGCTTTAAAGTGGTGAAGGAAAAATGCTATAGGAAACAATAAATGAGAGACAAATTGGAAATCCCCTATGCCAAGTCATTAGTTTTTAGTAAGGTTGGATCATGTGAAGGAAAAGGAACAAAAGAAAGAGGGGTTTCCCCCAAAAAGAAACATACCAAACACATAAGGGATCTATGGATTTGGGGTCAGTATGTTCATTTCTACAATTTTTTGATTAAAGATCTTGGAACTATCATCATTCCCTGAATACATTGAACTGGAAGAATGGCATAGAGAGAATGAAAAAAAAAAGAAAAATAATCCATTTTGGGTCAACATGGAAGATACAATGTGATCTCTATGCTTTGCATTGTCCCCAAAAGGAAAAAAAACACAAGAAAAGATAAAGTAACAAGAAAAGGGACCTTTTGGGTCAACATGGAAGAGACATAGGGCATCTCTATACTTTATGTCATCCCCAAAAGGAAAATACAAAACAAAAGTGAAAAAGAAGATAAAAAGACCTTTTGGGTCAACATGGAAGAGACATAAGGTGTCTCAACGCTTTGTGTCATCCCCAAAAGGAAAAAAATAAAAAAAGTCAAAAGTAAAAAGCAATGTATGACATATAGAAGAATGGAGATACAAATAGAGGAAGTGCACAAAGAGAGAGAGAACATCAAACACACATTACGCACATACAAACATACCAAAGAAAGATAAAAATAAAAGGAAAAAGGCTAGTTAAGGAAAATGCAAATCAACCATCTAACAAGTCATCTGCCTCCCAATCATGTTCAATGTATTGTGAGGGTGGTTGAATGTCCAAAGGTAGAATTACAAGTACCGAACTAGGGGAAGTGCCAGGTTCCTCACTTGTGTAGGAGATTTATCATTTAAGCTCATGGAAGAGGAAAATAAAGAATTTAGATCATTATGCACCTCTTCATTTATTTTAGATATCTCCACATCATCATCATAATCAAGATTAATCATAATAGGAGGATGGATGGTAATTTCCAATGAGGGATGTATCAAGAGTTGTGGTTGTTGTATCAAATCATTTTTTTGGGATTTTTGTAACATACTTTATTGTGGCAAGTGAAGAGGAGGGTGGTCATGTACTGCTTCTGTCAATGGTAGAGGTCGATTTCCTTTTTTTTCTTCTATTTGTAACTAATGAGAAATGAGATGATGACAACACCTCCATTCCCTAGCACTATAGTTTCTTTTAATTCTATTTTGAATTTGATGAGGTGTAAGAGTGGGTTGATTCACCATAGGCTTCTTTTCTTCTTGAGGAGGAGAAATGGAAGGAACCAAAGGAGATGGGTCAATCACTTTCTATTTGGCCTTATAAATTTTTTAATGCGAGGAGGCATGATGGGGTTGGTTTCATTATCTAATGTTGGTTTCCCATGGGGTTGCATTGTTTTTTTAGGTTCAGATTTAAGTTGAAGCATTGTCTCATCTAGGATAGGAATAGTGGAAGTGGATGGGGAAATATGGCAAAGAGACAATTCGGCTATTCATTTGGCTTTGAAATTTTAATAGGAAATGAAAAATTCTTTGGAAGGGGTGATGGGATCCATAGGTTCAAGCCAATAGGCATCCAAGGAAAAATTACCTTTAGAAGACAATGGATTAAAACACTATGGTGGATAGTGAATATGTCATTGTCAAGTGGAAACTTCAAACATTTGTGAACAACTGAAGGGACAAATTTCATCGAGCAAAGCCAAGGATGACCTAGCCATAGATGAAACTGATATGATTGTGGAATGATAGAAAATGTTACATCTAATGTCTTAGGCCATATTTTTAATGGGAGTACGATCGATCCAATTATAGGGCATGCAAAACTAGTATGTGTTTTAATCCATGTTGTTGGTTTGTCATAATCATCTTGACAAAGATCATGTAATACTAAAAATTATTTTGTGATCACATTCTTGCCACAGGAAGGATCTATTAATATCCCATTGGTGGGCTTATCATAGATGCGGTCAGCTATGTAAAGAGGGCCATAGGGAAGGTTTTTAAGTATATTGTGAGAAGAAAAAGTAATATCAAGATTTTTTTTGTTTGGCCCTTACAAGGGATAATGTTTATTGTCCATACCATTTCATCAATTAGATTAACATGTGTAACATTTGGAGTAATATCATGTTGTTCATTAGTGGTACTGACATTCAGTGCATCATTATTTGAAGGTTCACTAGCTTTGAAAAATGAAACATTATGTTTAGGCATGGGATTGGTAAAGATTTACAAATTCTGATTAGGGGGTGCAATAGAATTATTTCCCTAATCATTAACACCCACAATGGATAGATGACCAAAATTGATGACTTCTGCTACTACGTGTTTTAGATGCTTGCATTGTTCTGTGTCATCCATTTTTGTTGTTCTATGTGCTTCTCTTGCACTCTTAGGGTTTTTCACCTAAAAGGGGAGAGATAGACCCAAAAATTGTGGTGGTTCACTCAAATTGAGGTATGTATGATGAAATTATGACTAAATACAATAATTTGGATGTAGAAAAATGATGAGATTGATTGATTATGAATGCAAAACTAATGAAATGTGAAGTGTTTGAGAACACAATGTGATATGCATAAATGAACTAAAAACATAAAAAAATGCAAACAAAATTGGATGATACTGAACAAAGTGCACCTGGAGATGAAATTTTGATGCTAGAACATTTTGGAATCTGATGGAAATAAGTGTTGATGGCCAATGGGACTCATTTTCCACTGATGGCGAATCAATGCTTCTTTTGGTAAACTGTCCTAAAACTAGTTTCTAACTATCGGGAACTAAATTATGATGAAATCAACTTTTCCATCCTAAAGGTGGGACTCATTCACCACTGATCATTAATCAATCCTCCTCCAAAATTCTACAAATTCAAGGGTCAATTCTATAGGTCCAGATCTACACTTGTCTTCTTGTCAAGTTGATGGAGTCAAATTTGCAAAAAATAGGTTGAATGTTGTCTCCAAGATATAATTAGGGTTTTGTTAACTTGAATCACTTTTTTGACTTGTTCACCACTTTCCAACACCTATTTCTTTGAAAATTTTTCTACAAAACCTACAAACACACATGCAAAGAGGGGGAAAATGGTTAAGGGTTAGAGTATAGGGATTTTCCTTGGTCAAATTCCATTTTGGTAATTAAACCCTTGATAAAGAAATGAAATGAAATAAGCAAGGAATGATGAATAAACAACATGCAAGTGTCCTAAACTCACCAAAACCTTATTGTTGAAGTTTGAAGATATGTCAATGGATGCTCCAAGATACTTTATATTTGCTTGATTGAATGATGCTTTGATGGATTGAATGCAAGAATGCTAATTGATGGTGAATGTGTGAATGCAATGAATAGGGATTAAAATGGATAAAAAACACTTATCTGTAGACACTTGTGCCCTAATTACCCAAGAATACAACATCACAGGCTGACAGAAGGTCTTAATGAATAAAAAACCAAAAGAAATTTGAATTTATTTTGAATTTTGAGCCAAGAGTGACTCATTCGCCACCCATGGTGAATGGGTCCCACTCTAGGCTTGCAAGTGGGTGCTATGAATTATGTTGCTTTTAATGTTGTTTGTCAAGTTTGTATCCAAACATACCCTTAATTAAGGCCTATAAGTGCATAAAGGGGCCAAATAAATCATAAGAAATGTGTAAATAGTGATAGTAAGTGGGTAATCCCACAATACTAGTTTACAATTTTTGGCCAAACTAGATACTAAAATAATTTTTTCTAACTAGATCTTCACTTTCAAGCACCTATAGCGGCTAAGCCATGAAGAATTTGAAGATAATGCAAACTAGTGATTTGTCACATTTTGTCTTTAGATTCTAAATATATTTTTTTCAAAATTTTAAGAATTAGATTGCATTTATTTTTCCATCTCCTTTGAAAACTAGTTTTTTAAGTAAACAACGTATTTAGGAGTGACGCTTACCATATAACACATAATTTTTTTTCCATAGATAGAATTCTAATTCTTTCAAATTTAGATTTGTAACTATGATATCTAGTGCTTCAAATTGGTTAGATATTGTTTTACTGAATATTTTTTTCTTAATCAATTTTTGAAGTCAAAGAAATTACAATTCAGACATAGGCGAATCATATAACACAACATTTTTGTATGTATTGAAATTAATTTTTTTTTATTGGATAAAGGAATTCAATATTTGGTGCACTCATTTTTTTAATTTTTTTTTTATAATCTACTATTTTTCCACATGTGTAGAACAAAGAGCTTGACTTTTGGTAAAAAACCTATGTTTAATAAAACTTAAAAAAAAAACATAATAAAACCAAAACATATTAAAATTATATTTGTTGGATAGCTCATTCCAAGGACTACCACTATCCAGTTGGGACTCTGAAGTCTCCTCCATTTTCATACTCAACCCAAGCTTTGAAGTGCAAAATTTTGAACCTTTTTGGTGCCAAAGGGTGAGAAGGTGGGAAAAGTGGGGTTCAAGCAAACTAGGGGGGCTTCATTTGAACCCCCTTTCAAAAATTGTTTTCCTTGTGGTTTCTAGTGAGAATGGTGGGACCTTGCATTTAATTGTTTTGCTCGAACCATGGTTCATTCAAACCCTTTTTTGGTTCGCTCAAACTAAAGGGTTCATTCAAATCCCTAAAACTATTTTTTTTTGCATGGGGTCATTTTTTTCAACTTTTACTTCCTCACTCGAATTGTAAACCACTTTTGTGGGTTTACCCAAGCCTAGGAAAGTGTGAAATATTGTTACAAGACGTTACAACACTTTAAAATAGGACTTGATAAGGGATAAAAATGTGATATTTAGATGAATTATAATAAGAAGAGTCTAGAAAATTGTAGAAATGTGTTACAACACTTCACAACACCTTCACAAGACATCATAATTTGAATATTCAAGACCTAATATGAATGTTTAGGTTACATTGCAACATTAAATCAAAGAAAAATAGGTTAAGCATCATAGGAAGAAGACCTAAATAACCATGAAAATGTCAATGATCCACTTTTCTATGGTATGGTACCTACTACAAAGGAATACTCTTAAGATACATGTCCCTGAAGAAGATCCTTATGAAGAAAGAAATATTAAGTCTGCTCCTTCTACCTCCTCTCAAGAGAATGCATGTCTTAGTGATGATTGGGGTTATCTAGACTTTATAGATTCCTTTAGTGGGGAACTTAAAGTTGACCCAATCTACTTAAACATTTTGGTAATAGCATCCAAACCCACTATCGAAGATGATTATTCTTTTGTATCAAGAGATAGGGTGCTCCCACAATACTAGTTTACAATTTTTGGCCAACTTGGACACTAAACTAATTTTTTCTAACTAAATCTTCACTTTTAGGCACCTATAGCAGCTAAATCGTGAAGAATTTGAAGATGATGCAAAATAGTGATTTGTGACATTTTGTTTGTAGATTCTAAATATATAATTTACAATTTTTTTTGAATCAAATTGCACTTCTTTTTCCATCTCCTTTGAAAACTAGTTTTTTTTAGTAAACACCATTTTTAAGGAGTGATGCTCACTGTATACAACATGATTTTTCTCCCATGAATGATAAATTTTAATTTTTTCAAATTTAGATTTATAAATATGATATCTAGTGCTTTCATTTTCTTTCATGGTATTTTATTGAATATATTTCCTTAATCAAGTTTCAAAGTCAAATCAATTACAATTTAAACATAGGCAGACCGTATACAGCATAACTTTTTGTATGTAGCAAAATTCTTTTTTTTTAACTAGATCAAGGACATCAATACATAGCCTCCACATATTTTTCATAATTTTATTTTGATAATCTACTATTTTTCCACATGTGTAGAACAGAAAGGTTGATTTTCAATGAAAAACCTATGTTTAATCAAACTAGAAAAATATATACATAATAAAACCAAAAAACATTCAAATTATATCCATTGGATAGTTCACTTTGAGGATTACCATCATCTAGTTGGGTCTATGAAGTCTCCTCCATTTTCATCCTCAAGTTGAGATTCAAATGGAAAAAATTATGGATATTTTTGTTGCCAAGGGGGAGAAGGGCAGAAAAGGGAGCTTCTAGCAAACCAAGGTTTGCTAGAACTAGGGGGTTCGCTCAAACCCCCTTAATTCTAACGAACTCCCATTTAATGAAATTAAAAAATAAACCCGTTAAAGTGGGGTTCTCTCAAATCCCCCTCACTCTAGCGAAACCCCTAGTTTTATTGAACCCTTTAGGGGATTCTAGCGAAGCCTCCTAGTTCTAGTGAACCCCTTAAAGTGTTTTCCATTTGAAAATGCATTTTCCTTCCTCAATGGAATTGTAAACTAGTTTTGTGGGTTTACCCAATAGTGTGAGTATAAATTATAATGTTCTTAGTGTTGATCCTCCTTCTAAGGAAGATTATTATGCTTCTGCTAAAGAGGATAATATTGGTAGTCCTATTAATAAGGATGAGGGTGATCCCATAGAGAAGCATAATCCCCATCATTGGAATAATTATCTCTATGAAGATCCTCCTCTTTCTCAAGATTTGCAAACATGTTATGGCCCTGGCTTTAAACTTATGTCTAAATATGTCTATGAGTATAAAGGTTGTGGGTGTAATGAACAAGGAATTCAGATCCCTATAAAATTTGCACCTCGTAAGGATAATTTGGGGCTTGGTTGCTCAAATGAACAATCTAAATGGAAGCCATGGTTTACATGAATTCTTCTCAACCTTGTTCTATTGAAAATATTCATCCTCCATTGTCTTCTATCTTTGTGTCTTCTTCTTGTGAGAAATCAAGTCTCTCCACAAGAGACATGTTTGCTTCCTACTCCTTTATTTGGACAAAAACCTTAGTTGAATGGTGACATGAATTCCACTGAACTTAATTATCATGGATTGATTCATCTTCCATTGTTTTCTATCTTCATACCTTCTTCTAAGCAGTCAAACTTTTCTCCATAGGAGAAAGGGTTGCTTCCTTCTCATTCTTTCTTTGAGAAAGAGTGTATTTTGTTGTGGCTTCTAAAATCCTACTTAATTACTCTTCTTCCTCCTACACGCAAAAAATCTCATGAACATGATTAAGAAAAAAATTCTTTTTGCACATACCATAGAGTACCTAGCCATTCCACTAGTGAATGTAAGGCCTTGAAGGATAATATACAACTTCATGATTCAAGTTCCATCACTCATTTATTTGATAATACACTTGCCTCTTTTTTAAATGAAAAGTGATAAAGAGGAATACCTTTGTCTTGCAGTATGTTCCAAGTATCTTGCATGGTTCTCCTCCCCTATATGTTGGTGGTAGTGATAACTTGTTCTGGAGATGTGCGTCCCTTGAGTGGACCATGTTTCTCTTATAAAGGGTTCTCGAGGGATCCCCTTTGAAAGCTTTTCTCTTTAGTAAAATCATTCACATCTAGCTTGGGGGTAGCCTAAATAGACCCCGCCTTTCAAACAATGTGTCCCTTGAGTGAACCCCTCTTCACACTAGGTTCCCAAGGGACCCCTTTGAAAGCCTTCTGACTTGTTCATGATTTGTGTGACTATCTGCTTATTTGCCTCTATGACTGCTTTGTGTTTTCTAGCATGTTTTATCTACAAGCAAACATGTCACTTTGCAGGTGCACTTGTAAATCCACTTTCCAAACATTCAGATTCCTCTTGCATTTGTATTTCCTCCATGTGAGAGATCTTGGAGGATGCCTCCTTGTATTTCTATGGGCCTGTAAGGTGCTTACACCTCTGGGCTTCCTCCATGAGAGAGATCTTGGGGGTCACTCCCTTATAGGTTTGGAAGCCTATAAGGTGCTTGTTTCATTGGGTTGCCTTCATGTGAGAGATCTTGGAGGATGCCTCCTTGCATGTCTCTGGGCCTATAAGGCACTTACTTCTCAAGGCTTACTTCATGTGAGAGATCTTGGAGGATGCCTCCTTGTATGTCTTTGGGCCTATAAGGAACTTACTTCTCAGGGCTTCCTTCATGTGAGAGATCTCTTGGGGTTGCATCCTTCCAGGTTTACGGACCTATGAGATACTTTCATCCTATGATATTTTTCCATCATTGGTCCAAGGACCTTTGGTGTAATTTGTGAAAATTCATAGTTCTATAGCGCTGCAAAGTCTTTTTGTTCAAACTAAACTATAGATTTTTGGGACCCTAATACTTTCTAGCACTTCTAGGGTTTTTCACCTAAAACAAGAAAGTAGAGTCAAAATTCTAGGTAGGTTCACTCAAATTAAGAAATGTGTGATGCTAATTATATTAAATGAGATGATCTAAATGTAACTAAATGAAAATTTTGACTAATTATGAATGCAAAACCTAAAAATGGTGACTTGTTTGAAAACACATTGCGTTATATAGAAATGAATTAGAAATTAATGCAAAACTTAACAGAAATGAACCAAACTGAAAGTGTGCACTTGGAATCTTGATGAAGGATGGAAATTGCTTCTGAAGTGATTTGGATGCTAATCTTTAGCCTAGTGGGACTCATTCACCATTTTGGGTGAATCAGTCCTAGTTTTGCAAAACTGAGCTAGAACCTGTTTCTAAAAAAAGGGTATCTAAAAATGTAGAAAATTCAAAATTGACCTAGAAGTGGGACTCATTCGCCACCCATATAAAATGAGAACACTTTTGAATTTTTGATTTTTTAAAAGCGGAATCAAGAGCTTCCAATTTGTACTTTAGCTTCAATGATTTCCAAGCTTCCAAGAGACCTAGATCTACATACACACAATAAGAGAAGAAGAAATACATTAGATGTTAGGGCATGGGGGTTTTCCTTGGTCAAACCCCCTTTAGGTAATTAAACCAAAATGATGAAAGAATATAATGAAACATGAAACAATGGAGATGATTACCTTGCCAAGATGTTTGATCTTGGAATTCTAAAAAAAACATGAGGGATCTGCCCTTGAATGTCAGAAAATTGATATCTTGATGATTGTAAATGATAAAACCCTAAGTTACTTAACTTGATATGGAAGAATGATGGATGAATGAATGATAAGAGATGAGAGATTGAATGGGGAGAGATGTAAAATGAGGAGAAAAATACTTATTTATACACTCTTGTGCCTTAGTAACCCATTGATACCTCCTCATAAGCTAACATCAAGTAATTTTGAATAAAAACCGAAAGGAAATTTGAAAAAAAATTATTTGGAGCCAAGAGGGATTCATTCACCACCCATGGTGAATGGGTGCCACCTTGGACTTGAAAGTGGGTGTCAAGAATTAAGTCATATTTAATGTTATTTTTTAGGTTTACATTCAAAAATACACTTAATTAACCCTTATAAGGGCATAAAGGGGTCAAATAAAGCAGAAGAAAGTTGTAAATAGTGAATATGCCTAGAAAAGTGTGAAATATTGTTACAAGACTTTACAACACTTCAAAATAGGAATTGATAAGTGATGAAAAGGTTATTTTTAGGTGAATTGTAATGAATATAGCCAAGAAAAGTGTATAAATGTTTCACAACACCTTCACAAGACATCAATAAAAGCATGTTATTCAATTTGCAAGGGTCCAAGATTTAGTGTGGATGCATAAAATTCCTCACAACACTTGAATCAAGTCCTCATTAATTCTGATTTATCATGAACTATTCTCATGTCAAGAAAAGGGTACTTTTTTCTATGGTGCATGAACCTCCTTAGGAGAGAGTACCTATGGAACCATCTCCTTTCAAATTTTTATTCCTCCTTCTTGCTCTTTCTTGGGCCTTTTCACTTCTCTTTTCTCTTCTCTTCTCAATTTTGTATATACTGGATCAAAGATATACAAGTACTTCATCCTGAGTATATGCTCCTTCTCTCTTCAACATTGGTTTCTTCCATAACATTTTGGTGTGTTCTCTTGAAGTAATCGATCTTTACATTATTCTCTTCATTTTAGAATTATTTTGTGTGTTATTTCTTAATTTGGGGATGACACATAGTATTGATACAACCTTTTACATCAAGGTCTCTTTCACTTTTCTAACTCAAATCCTTTAGTTTTCTGTATTCCTTTGTGTGTGTTTTTTTATATTCTAACCCCATAGTGTAATGGTTAAATTATAAGTTCTAACATTGTTGTCTTGTGTAGGTCTCTCTTGTATAATATATATTTTTTGCAAGTCTTCAACTTGGGGACAACCTTCCTTTGCAATATCCTTTTGGCATCATAATGTTATTTATTTTTAGTATACTTTATTTAGCATGCATATTACTGTAGATTCATATGCCTACTAAAGTGGGGGAAAAATTTAGTGGCCTAAAATTGCACCCCTTACAATTTAACATACATTCTTGTATTTGCTTTAGTGTCCACTCCTTTAGAATTTTTGTAGGCTCATTTTAGCCCCTAAATCAACCTTTTTTCCCTACTCAAGATGCTCAACACCCCTTTCTAGCAGCTACCCTCATGTGTCAGCTTTGTGTCAAACCTTGTGCTTTAAAATTCTTGTCATTTTCTAGCATGATATGTTTGGACACTAGCACATCACGTAGATGTTTGTGCACCGTGCTAGTGTCCTATGGCATTTCAACATTCAAATAGTTGTTTCAAACATGTTTTCCACTTGTTAGCGACTTTTTTCGATGCTAACAGCTGGGGATACCATGTAACCACCTGGGAAGCTTCTTTTCCCTCTTTAAAAGTCACATTTTCAACACTTTTAGGCTCTAGCTTCACTCTAGCTTCTTTCCAACCTTGGATCTAGCACTTCTCTCTTGTTATTTTGCTTGAATAGCTCCATACAACTTGTTGCAACAACACTTTCAATATCTTACAAAATTCCTTGCAAATATCCTGGCTCTCATAGCAATTGATTTCCCTCTTTGGCTTTATTAAGCCTTGTAGATAATATCTTCTTCACTTCATGCTTGTGAGCATGTTGGGATTCCATATCCCCTATCTATTGCATCCTTACTTTACAATATAGGTTTTCCTCCTTGATCAAGGATTGCTTTTATCACTCACACTTTGTGATACGAGTTCTTCTCCTCAAGCGAGGTTTTTTTTTATCACTTACCGCATGCTTCATTTCTCTCTATCTTTTTGGTTGTCTATGGAGGTAGGAATACCAAAATATGGGTTTGACTGAGGAAAACCCTTATACACCCCCAACACTTTTTCCAGATCTTATCCATCTAGGTATTGACAATATTCATTTTCTAGAGGCTTCATCACTTGCGTGGTTGTGAGCACTTTCTTTCTTCTCCTTATCTTTATCATTTATATTTCACTTTATTTCAGCTTTATCACATTCTATTATTTTCTAACACTTTTGAAGTTCTCAGTAATTAGATTGCTAGTAGTCACTAAGCTATTTTTTGTGACATTTTTGATTTCTTGTCTATGTAGATGCTAGCGTGCACTAGAGAGACTCTAGCATGCCACATTGTCGACCTAGGCCCACAGTTCTGTCCTTTGGCTAAGAGAAAAACAATCTATCTAGATAATCTTCATGACTCTCTCTTTCTGATTCTAGAACTCTTGTGTTGTTTCTTGAGGTAGTTTAGGGAAGTTCACCTCATGAGTAGGGAATCCCCCTTCTCTACATGTATATAGAATAAATTCTTTTGGCAAAAAATAGTGTCTCTATTTCTTTAAAGTTTGAATTGTAGTATAAAACTCCTAATCATAGATGGAATATTTCTTTTTAACATCATTCAACTTCTCACTAAAATAAGCAACAAGCTTACCTTCATAACTCAAGAAAGCTCCTATGGTACTACCACTCACATCATAATCTACTTGGAAGACGTTAATTTCTATTAATAATAGTATAAACTCTCAAAAGTTATAATGATTTTTCCAATCATGTACACCATATATGATGCTATAGTTATAGCTTGTAGTGTATGTGTTGGATCATCATGGAAAAAATAGGCCCTTAAGTGGTGAAAAATTTAAAAAAATTAGACTTTGAAAACTTGACATAATTTTTTTAATAAGTTATCTATATTATTTTAAAAATATGTAAGAATAGAACTTGTAGCAAATTGAATCTAGTTTCTAAACTAATAGGTTTATTTAAAAAAAATCTATTTCATGAAAATTTGAAGTTTGAACAATGTAGTAGTAACTGAATTTTAGGAAAAAAATAAGTAGGTGTTTGTCTGACCACCCTAACCACAATAAAAGGATAATATTTTTTTATAATATTTTAGATATAAGTAGAGGATTCATTTCAGGATGTGATGCATATTTTTTCTAATTTTTTCCCAAGGAAATAATTAATTATGAATTTTTTATTACAACTTTTAAAAATGTATAAAAAATCATATGTCTGACCATCTTAACTTGGTCAAAAATTCATGAAATTCAATTTTTTGTTTTTAATCCTATAGTATGTGAAACATAGAATGTGACACATGTTTCAGATTTAAAAAATGTGATACTGTTTGAAAGCTATATATTTGTTTTAATCAACCTATTAATCAGGACTTTAGTCATAATTCAACTAGAAAATGAATAATAATTATTTATTAAATTCTAAGTATAGCATAATTTATATTAGTGGAAAGTTGGGAATATCCTTTAAAAACAATTTTCATGTCATCAATTTTGGGTAAAAATAAATCGTTAGCCCCATACCCTACACATACTGTTAGAATTGGCTATGGCTACCAAGATCTATGGACTAAATGGAAAGCACAAGAAAAGAGAGAGAGAATATGACAAGAATAAACTGTATTCAATGTCATTGATATGACATGATTCTTATTGTTTACAATGAGAGAGACCCCTTGGTTATATATCCAAGGTGAGAAAATAGAAGGGCATAAGATTATGACAAGTGTCATAATCTTATGACATGAGACAACTATGAAAAGCTATCACTCCACTTAAGGTGGAGATATAATCACATGATGTGTCTACAAAAGGTGGAAGTGATAAAGTAATGACATGTCAAGTCCACCAAAAGTGGAAATTCTCCAACAACCTCCTATGTGGTCCCTAAGTAAACTTAACTAAGTTGTAATTATGACCTAGGACAAGGTACAACACATTTAATTACACCAACACCCCCCCTTAAGTGCAACTTAGGGAGTAGAAAATTATTATGCAAATGACACAAAGATGTAAAGATGGGTCCTAACTATTAGGCCATGTTAGGTACCCATGTAAAAATGTAATGCAATCAATGCAATCACTCACAAACGAGGAAAGGGAGTAAACCTCATGGGAAAAACTCCCCCTCAAAAGAGAGATGAAATACAAAAAATGAATGCTCTCAATGAAGAATGAGAAGGTAAAAACCCCATGTGAGGAAAAAGACCCCCCATAAGAGAGAAGTAGAAGAGAGATAAGGTAGCCCCCCCTCAATGTTGAGTCTCCTGCAATGATGGTAGAAGCTCGACATTGAATGCTAAAGATGATCCAATCTCGCCAAAGAACATTCCTCCCCTTAGGAAGAAACAAAACCAAGGATGTATGCAGGATATCATGAAGATGGATGATGTGTGATGGTGTATCTGAAGCATGCTCAAGTGTCTCCATGTCGATGCTAAAAGATGACACACTCCAAACAGGTGTTCTAGGCCACACTGCTAAAGAGGACAATCCAACATCTAGTAGAGATGAATGTAGAGCACAATCCAAAGACAAAGATATCCCCTCTAAAGAAAAAGAAGCCTCCTCCAAATGCTATCCAAAAGTATCCACACTCACACCAATTTGTGAAGAATGATCATGTAGAGAATGAACAAGAGGTTCAAGGTGTTCCCTCACAACAACTGAAGAAGGTGTATCTTCATCAAAGAGAAGATGAATACTATCGATGGTGTCCTCCAAATCTGCAAGATGATACTCCACAAACAAGTCCGAAATACCTATCAGGAAGCCATCCAAAGTAGCCATATCTAGAAGACAATTAGGATCATGTTGCACTGAATCACTAGGAGCCAAAACTGTTAAATCGCAAGTAGCATCAACTGCAACAGTAGATGGAGGAGATGAAATGCATGGCTCAAGTACTGTATCTGATGTGAGAATGCCCAAGTTCAAAAATCCAAATGTCTCCTCTGAATCATGGTTCATATGATCAATATCCAAAGGAACAAAGTCATCATCAAAAGAAAACTATGCAAAGGAATACAACCGAGATGAATGATCAACCACCCCAGTAGCAATAATCTCTCTAGTATCCAAGTCTTGAATGATAACAGTATCAGGAGTGAACTCCATAGTTCTCCCATCTCCACCATGTGTAATCTGATAAATGGAAAACAAATTGTTCATCAAATGAGGAACACACAAGACATCTTGAAAAGTGTTCTCCCTAATGCTAATAGATCCGTTCCCTATTACACTCATGTATGTGTTGTTTCCCATCAAGATAGGAGACATAGAACAAGGCTGAAATGAAGAGAAGATATTCTGTGAAGATGCCATATGATGTGATGCTCCTGAATCTAGAAGCCATCTCCCTAATCTTGGACCTAAATGAGCACAAAGAGCTTGTCCTCTATATCCTGATGTTTGACCTTTGTCCTTTTCAGACTGTTTTGAAGTAGAAGGAGAAGAAGATTTAGACATTCTAGAAGGAAAATCAATGTGATTCCTTTTGAGAAGATTTTTCAGCTCATCAATGTCCTTCTTATAAGAATAGTGTTCTTCATGTCCATCTTTCTTGCAATGTGCACAAAAAGGTTTCTCCTTCTTAGATGTTTCTCCTTTTGATGATAAGGATTCTGATTCTTTATGTGGCTTGTTCTTTTTCTTCTTTTGCTTCTTATCAAGATCATCTGATTCTTTCTATACTTTAGACTCATTTGCCACCAATGCTTATGGTTTGGAAGACTTGATTAGACCCATGTTCATTAACTTATCTTCCTCTTGGATTAGGAGATTTACAAATTCATCAAATTTAGGATCAACATATGATGCTCCCATAGAAATTCAATGGGTATGAAAGCCATAAACAAACACTGAATACTTAGGACCAAGCTTGGATAACACATTCAGAATCAACTATAAATCCTCTTTTCAATAGTGCATTCTTTCAATTGTGTTCTTAGTTGCTTGATTTTGGAGATGTAGTCTTGGATGTGGTCAAAACATTTTGGATCAAGATTTATCAAATCATTATCAATCTGATAGCCTCTAATCTTATATATTTTGACATACAATTTCTCAAAAGTCTCCCATGCCTCTTTAGGTGTATTACATGATTCAATATGAAACTGCAAATCAAATGAGACTAATAGACATATGCATCCAAGTGTTTTCTCACGATCAATCTCCCACTTTTCCAATTCTTTAGCATCAATAGGTTTTTGAATTGTGTCCTTTAGATGACCTATTAGACCTTTCATCATGAGATAGTTTGATACTGATTTTCTCCATGTAGCATAATTATGTAGATTTAGGGGTTCAATTTGAGATCTCCCCATTGCAAGGACACAAGCCAAGCAAAAGAATGCAAACTATCACTGCAAGATTACCCCCCCCCCCCAAATCACTGAATCAAGAAACCCCCCTAGCAATATCTGACTCGACACTTTATATTTAGTGCATTTACGATTACTAGATTCCAAAAACAACAAGCTAGACTTGATCTTAGTGCTTACAAATGCCAAAATAGGCCATAGTATCAAGTGCAATTTTTGGTACAAAATGTGATCAATCTGATCATACCATTGAGATGTACATGAAAAATCATGCACTTTCAAAAAAAAATTCACCCAAAAATGTTACTGTAGGAGCAAGATATGAGCTCCCGAAGTTCCCAAAGTGAGGATGAAGCAGCAACACCTATGAGAATCTGCAATTTTTTAAGAAAAAAACACCAAAACCAAAAATAGATCGCACTAGTGCATAGAGCATGAAATTCTAGCCCAAATCAAAAAACATTGCTAAAAAAAAAGAGCCAAAATGACTGAGTTATTAGCCTTCAAAGTTTGCAGGCCTACGAAAATCAGATTGCAAACCGTGAGGGGGGAGAAATTTTTTTGAACTACTGACGTCACACTAATGTGGTGTTGACGTCAGTGAACAACATGATTAAATTTGATGGTCTGCTGGCTGTCAAAAAAGAATATTCTCTTGATTGTGGGCTTAAAATTGATTTCTGGTTGCACATCGTCGGTCACCGGTCAGAATACTCTACCTAAAATATCACCGCCGGTGGATTTTAACGCCAGAATTTTTGGAGATTCTGGTCATTGATTTTGACTGCCATATTTTTATTTAGGAGTGACCGCTGGTTGGAATTAAATGTAGTGGTCGCCAATGTAGATTTGGCTGCCGGAGGAAATGAGAGTTCCCACTCAATTTAGTATTGGAGCCACCCGCCAGAGATTTCAGCCAGAAACTACTATGTGGGGGCTAGCTGTAGCCATGGATGAAAGGCCATGTGGCTTTCCTCTGGTGCCTGCGGTACCACCGTACCCTGAGGACGGTACTCTATAGAGATATGACCCGCAGGGTACAGATTTTACTTTTTTTAAAAAAATAAAAATAAAAATTTCAATACAATGATTTTAAATAAAAATCTTTCAAATTAAAATTTTTACAATGAATTCAATCGACCACAATTTGATTTTTCTAAAAAAAAATTCAAAATTTTTAATTGATTTTTTGTAAAAAATTTCAGAAAAATTGTATTGTCAATAATTATGGTGACCTGGGGGTCGTACGACTCTTGGTCAATTTTTTTTGTCTCACCGGATGACTTGCTCTGAATCAGATGATTTGACAGTCGATCTTAGGGTTTTTGGCCCTTCTAGACATGATGGCAGGGTCAGATTTGACCCAAAATTCTCCAAAAATGCAGGTACCTTCTGGATCTGGCAACCACACTTCAGCTTCAAACCCTCATAGATTTGGCCTCGTATCTCCAATTTGGATGAAACAAAAGGAAAAATCGACTTTCTTGAACCTTTCAGATGCAATGGTGAGCTCATATTTGCACCAACAAGCTTAGATATGAACCTACAACAAACAGCCATGAATAGAACCTCCTCAGATCTGGAATCTCTCTTTAGAATAAGACTCTCCAATGGCACCCAACCCACTCTGATACCATGTTAGAATTGGCTATGGCTGCCAAGATCCATGGACCAAATGGAAAGCACAAGAAAAGAGAGAGAATATGACAAGAATAAACTGTATTCAATGTCATTGATATGATATGATTCTTATTGTTTACAATGAGAGAGACCCCTTGGTTATATAGCCAAGATGAAAACATAGAAGGGCATAAGATTATGACAAGTGTCATAATCTTATGATATGAGACAACTATGAAAAGCTATCACTCCACTTAAGGTGGAGAGATAATCACATGATGTGTCCACAAAAGGTGGAAGTGATAAAGTAATGACATGTCAAGTCCACCAAAAGTGGAAATTCTCCAACAACCTCCTATGTGGTCCCTAAGTAAACTTAACTAAGGTGTAATTATGACCTAGGACAAGGTACAACACATTTAATTACACCAACACATACCCATCATATCGCCACTTTTTGGCCCATCATGATCCTGCACATACACTATAGCTATGTTATAGTAATGCTAACAATATTTCCTTGATGCAAAAACTTAATATGGTAGATGGATTTCCTAGTATTGTTCCATCTAAAATTGTATGCACATGATGCATGAGTGGTAAGATACATCATGGAGGGAAACTCAAAAGTTGCTCCTAGCTCATAGTGACCTTTTGGGACACATGGAGAATAAATTCATCCAAAGATTAAGGTATGCACTTACTTTTGTTGATGATTATTCTAGAAGAACTTGTACCTATTTCCTTCATAGTAAGGATCATGTTCTTTATATATTTTCGAAATTTAATAAATTTGTTGAAAAGCAATGTGGTTTAAAACTTAAAATTATTAGAACTAATAATGGTAAATAATATATGAACAATGTTTTTAATAGTTATTTGAAATCATTTGGTATTAAGCATGAGCTAACTATTCCCTTTACACCTCAAAAAAATGTAGTGGAAATGAAGCATAAAACTATTGTTGAAATGGATAGATGTATGTTACATGCTAAAAATATGTCTTATAAATCTTGAGAAGAATATATAGTTTGTGATACATTATTAATAGGACTCCTACTAAAGCTTTAAAGGATATAACTCTTGAAGAAGCCTAATTTGGTAGGAAGCCCAATCTTAAGCATTTAAGAATTCTTGGTTCAACTGCTTATGTTCACATGTAATACCCCTCATGTTGGTATTGGGACTTAGTATTTTTCTATGATTTTGTGTGATACATTGAGACTGTGATAGTACTATTTATTGTTTGGTTTGGTGGATTGGACAGTTAGATTGTTTGGTGATTATGCTACTTCATTTGAGGACATGGTTATTTGATATGACATTATGGTTTGGTGATGTTAATTTGATTTCAGTAATTCATTGTGATGTAGTGATTTAGTAAATTATTTTATGATGTGATTAGTTAGTTAGAAATGTTATTTTATAATTCATATTGTAATTGTTAGAATAGATGTGGTGAGAGGATAGTGTAGCATCACTCGTTTATGAGTGCCCTACTACGCTGCAATTCCTTCTCACAATGTAATACTTTGATTATATATATGTACATGTACACGATCTTGTTTTTATGCATGGATTGCAGGTACAAAGTCTGAATTCCACCTGCTTTGGTAGGATAGGGCGAGCATCAAATTACCCAATGGGCATGATGTTGAAATAGAGATGACAAGGAAGTCACCCGTCCCATGGTTGTCAAACCCCCCTGTTTGAGTTGTGTGGTGCATCCTTGTTTTGTTATTTTGCAATTTATTATAGTGGTTTGTGTGAGTGTATTGTTCGTATTTATTTTAAGTTGATATTTTGTATGTTGTGATTTATTTAATAAAATGGTGGTAATAAATCTTTATTATAGTGTTGGAATAAATTTGTATTCAAATATAAAAATCCTTGTGATTTATTTAAATGTGGAAATTAAATATTTAAATTAGTATTTTTTTAATTCTACTAAATTAGCATGTTGAGGATAATTATGAAATAAACTATTTAAATAAATTAAATTGTGTGCATTGCAAGTAAAGCTTGCAAAATTAGAATTAAAACAGAAAGTATTGTTAAATGGGAAAAAAATCAATAAAAGAAAAGAAAAGATAAAAAGGACAAATGAGTGTTGAGTTTGGATGAAAAGTTGTGATTAAAATTAGAAAATTTCTTTTAAGCTGGATTTTTAGAGCTTTCGAAAAAGAAGAGATATACTTTTATTTAATTACAAAATTGTGAGTTTTTCATTCATGGGAAGATTTGGACAAAAGTTGCACAAAAAATAATAGTTCTAAATTATTGGATCTTTTGAAGTTTTATGGGGAATTGTTTCATTTTCTTTCATAGTACTACGAAGGTTCTTATGAATTTAGAATTTTAGATTAGAAATTTGAGTAAGGAAATTTAGAGAAGAACTTTTGAAAGCATGAATGAGAGCACTTCGAAAGGCTATCTGGATCAAGCAAAGCTTCATTAGATTTCCAACAGCGCAGGACTCCAGGTTCCATGTTCTCATTTCTCTAGCTATCACTTTTAAAAGTAAAATTTAAATAAATAAATCAATAGACTATTTGTGAAAGAAAATCCTTTTTGTAATTTTATAAATTATCTAAGTTGCAAACAAATAGGATATGCTGTCAAATTTGTTGAAAATGTCCAATTTGTTTATATTCTTGTTGTGGAAAAGATCAATTTACCTTTCTTTATAAATGAATGTTGATTTTTTGTATATATATATACAGGTGTATATACATATTTACATATATTTATATATTTATATATGTCAAGAAAAAAATTGTACAAAAGTCTATCAGAATAGATTATTTAGTTGAATGATATTTATATATATATATATATTCATATGTTTATACAAATATATTTATATAAATTTTATTGATGAAGTTTTGTTCATTTCAAAATTCATAGAATTGAATTCCAGGCCGAAATGGTACAGAGGGCATTTTATTTTATTGTGTTGTTTTTTTAAAAAAAAATTATTAAATGATAAGAAATGGGCTTAAGGGGGGAACGGTTGAGCCATACCCTCCCCCTCACTCCCCATAGGCTATGCTGACACAATAGTCCATCAACTGTTGTGCACAGCTGTAGGCTACCGCCGACAGTACTACATGGCTTTGGTTATTTTTTTCTAATATATATAATATATTTATATAAATATATATATATATATAGATATATGTTTATATTTATAATTATATTTTTTTATTTATTTATAGTATTATATATATATATATATCTAGTATATATATGTAAGATATAATAGTTTATTTTATAATGATAAAATTATGAAATTTAGTATCTTTGATTAATTAAAAGAATAAAATTATGTAAGTTTGTAAAAATTATTGTTGTACTTTATTTCAAAATTGAATCGAGAAAAATAGAAAATTTTAAATGCGATTAAACCCATGGATTATTTTGAAGTTACAAAACAATGTACGCGTATTAAATGGTATTTCAAGCTGTAAGGTCATATGATTTTGTTATAACCTTTTTTATAATTGTTTTGGGTTTTTCTTTAGATGTGGGAACCTTGTTATTGTGAACCTTAGTTCTAGAGGCATGATTTTTTTATCATTAGATGTCTATCCTCATTGTATGTGCTTTGAAGTTACAATTTATTAGTATTATTATTTGGAAGGGTTGTACGAGTCATGTTGAGACTTTGTTTTATGTATTTAGTGAGATGGGTAATACCTCGCATGACTTGGTTGTGATTTATGCTTTGATCCCTATGGTACAACTCTTGCCTTGTTTTGGTTTATGTTTCAGGGTCTTCTGGGAGAGTGGCTCTTTGTGGGGGCTGCTGCGTCAAAAGGAGGAAGAGTTCAGGATAACCCACGTAAGAGTAGATTAACAAGTGAAAACCTAATAATATAACTTAGGGGGATGGGTAGTAAAAAAACATAAGATAAACTTGGATACCTCATCTATGCATTAGGGCTATCACAGACTAATGGTAGGTTGAGAAGGCCATGGTTGGAAAAGTTGTAAGCTCTTCCTCATGAGAGGTTAATTGCTCTGCATGAGCTACCCTATGGGTCCAATGCCTCAAGTAGGATGAAGGGCTAGGATAACCATAGATGGGGGTCAACACCTCATGTTGGAGGAAGGGCGAGGATAACCCATGTAGGCTATGCAATGACACTCTCCACTTGACACCCTTATACTTTGTTTCTTGGTTTCCTCTGGAAATTTTATTTTGATCATTGTTTCAAATTCTTTTGGAAATGTTTTATGATTGGTTCTTTGGTTACTTGGTTATTGGTTATTACCTTGCTTTGTTGTGATGATATTTATGGCTGTATGTTTGATATGTTGACTCATGGATGTTTTTGTTTATGTCATTTGTAATCCTTGATGTTGTATTTGAATTATTGTACTATGTTGTTTTTATTGGAGTTTTCTTATGGAATTCATGGTTGTGATTACTTCCTTGTCGCCTTTGAGCACGAGGGGTGGGTTATTTATAACCTGCATGGTTGGGTGGAACGTGCTCTACACCCGTTGGGTTCCCCATCAACATTCATTCTTCTCAGCATTCTTCAGTTGGAGCTTGTACCTGATATTCATTTGTAATTCATTCATTATTTGTACTATGCATGTATCCCACATGTATGGGAGATTTCGTTGTATTCATTGTTAATCATGTAATGAATTAAACAATGATGTATTGTACATGAACCTTTGTAATCATTTTTGTATAAGATTCATTATAGTTGTATCACATGATGTTATTATACTTTTATTATGGTTCATGGATGTACTTTTGTAAATGATTATGGTTATGTTATGATGGATGTAAATCTAGATAAGTTATTTAGTTTGTATTTTATCTTTTTGTTATGAGTTTTTATTGCAATGTGACCTCGCGTGCCACAGAGGACTTAACATCATGATGTTGATGTGCAATGTAAATGTGTTTTAATGTTTAATTGCATGTTTACTTTGGATTATTTAAATATAAAAAATAAAAAAAATGTTTGCAATGTTTGTTCTCTAGGGTTTGCACGATAGGAATTACATCACAAACCTAAACAAAATAGACAAAAAAAAGATCCTAAATCTTCTTATAATATTTTTCATTAGTTATGATGAACATTCTAAAGCTTATATAGTTTATAGTCCCCTTACTAACAAAGTTAAAGTTGTTGGAGATGTATTCATTGCTAAAAATGGTGTTCATGATTGTCCTAAAGTGTGTGATATTGAATCTTCTCAAAATAAAGTTACTATTTTTTAGGATAATCCACAAGTTGAATCTTATCTTATCTCTCCTAATGCATCTCTTACTCATAGTGATAGTGATGATGAAAATGTTGAAATTTATCCTCACGATTCTTCTTCAAGTGAGGGTAAGTGCATGAATCTATGACACAATTTTGATGCCAAATTGGAAAAAACCAAAAAGAAAACCCAAAAGAAGCATTTGGTGCACACCAAATTTGGCACTCACCAAATGGTAAAAGTGAATAAAAACACAAAAAACACATTTGAGCCTTCATTTTCTATTGAACCCATGGCTTGGCTTGGAGTTTTCCTTCTCAACAACTCTCGCTCACCAAATCTCTACCAATTTTTGCACTCTTACCTTGCAATTCTTCATGAGGATGTCACTAACACATAAAAGAGGTTAGATATTATGAAGAGGTGTGTATTTTTATTCTATGGTATATGTAGGATCATGAAGGGCCAAAAAGTGGAGATATGATGGGTATGTGTAGGGTATGTGGCTAATGACTTTTTTTCACCCAAATTTGATGAAATTAAAATGGTTTTTAAAGGAGGTTCTCAGCTTTCCATCAATATAAATTATGCTTTACTTTGTATTTAATAAATAATTATTATTCATTTTCTATTTGAATTACGACTAAAGTCCTGATTGATAAGTTTATTGAAAAACATCTATAGCTTTCAAATAGTATCACATTTTTTGAATCTGAAACATGTGTCACATTGTATGATTCACATACTATAGGATTAAAAAAAATGAATTTCATGAAGTTTTGACCAAGTTAAGGTGGTCAAATGTACAAGTTTTTATATTTTTTAAAAGTTGTAATAAAAAAATCATAATTAGTTATTTACTTGGAAAAAAATTACAAAAAATATGCATCACATCAAGAAAAGATTCCTCTACTCATATCTAAAATATTATAAAAAAATATTATCAATTTATTGTGGTCAGGGTCGCTAGATAGACACCTACTTCTTATTTTTCCCTAAAGTTTAAGTACTACTGCATTGAAATTTAAAATTTTCACTAAATATATTTAAAAAAAAAAATTAACCTAGTAGTTTAGAAAATACATTCAATTTTCTACAGATTCTATTCTTACATATTTTTGAAATAATATAGATAACTTATTCAATTTTTTTATGTAAATTTGCCTAACTCTAATTTTCTGAATTTTCTGCCACTTAAGGGCCTGTTTTTTCCATGATGATCCTACACATACCCTCTATTTATTTCAAATTTGATTTAGAATGTAGATTGAAATAGAGTTTTTAATAAATTTTTTTTATAATTATCAGGGATTTAATCTCCACCTCCAAACATTGAGAATTCACAATCACCCCTCATGAAGAGCCTCTTATACAAGAATAACCTCAAACCCCTCCATTGGTTCATAGGCATCCTAAAGCAACACAAGAAAATATCCTAAATAAAATTGAAACAAATAAAAGAGACATTGAACAATTAATTGGAAGATTAACTAAGCATGTTGAAACCCATCCTTATAGAAGAGGAATTTTTGGATCATTCAAGTCAATTTTATCTCATGCAGGAGAAATGAGTGAGAAAATAAATTTTTGGTCAAATATGAGGCATGAGTTGAGACAATTTTATGCTAGTGGTTTGTCATACATGTTGAGTGTCCTCACAACATGCCCCAAGACTGAAACACTTGGGGACCCAAGTAAAAAAATAATAACTCTTATGACAAGAACTAGCAAGTTGAAAAGATCATTGGAAGTGAAAAGTAAAGAGAAATCTTCAATGAAAGATTACTTTGTAATGTAAGTGTTTCGGGTATTGGATATTGGGAATCAAAAATGTTGAAGGAAAAAGGTGGTGTAAATATAAGCAAAGTATTCTAGTCCAATATTTGGAGTCTGGTAAATTGGAAGTTCTAATAAAACTGAAGTCTAGGGATAGTTCATGGGTAAAGCTAAATATCGAGTACTAGGTATCATGAAATGATGTGAAATGAATTGTTTTTAATCTTAAGGTTATCTAATGATTCTAATAGTTTGGTAATTTGGCATATGTAGGAGATAATTATGCAAGGATTTATGTTATGCTAGAAAGAGTGTTATTTATGTGACTTATGTACACTAACATTTAAATAATGGTTTTATTTACATGAGATGTTTATAAATGATTTTTTTTTTAAGAAGAGATTTAATGTGTGGAATTTGTGATTGTAGGAGATAAAGATTGTGATGCAAAGTTCGGGTATGGACGGTCAAGAAAATCATATTTACAAACAAATCTAATGGTGTTTCTAGGTACAATGATGCACTTTAAAATTTCATCTTGGAATAGAGTTCATTGTAAATATGTGTTGGATACTGGGATCCCAGGATGTTGGAGTTTAAGTATGCAAAAAAGGAGTGTAGCTATTCTAGGGGTGGCTCATTCCTGGAATGTTCAAATTGAGGAAGAACCTAAAGTCTAGGGGAAAAAATTCCACTTGATCACTCTGAATTTGTGGAAATTTCCTACAGTTTGTTTGATGGAATTTGTTTGGTGGAACCCTATGATTAAAGATTAAAACCCGAAGAGCTTCAATGTGCAATTGGAGTTGACCTTCATTGACTTTGATGACAATTCTCTTATTAGTCACTACATTCCATGTGCCTTGATGTGATTTATCCCTTGGATTTCCTCTCATACATTTGTCTTATCCAATCTGTGTTGTGTGTTCTATAAAAGGCTAGAGGATATTTCATTTTAAGTTAAGTTCAGAATTTGCAGATTTTGAAAGAGCCAAAACTTCTTTAAGTTTTTTTCTTTTTTCCTATTTTTTGAATCATTCTAGTGTAAAACTTTGTATGCATGTAGACATTGATTAATATCAGAGCCAATTAGATAGCTATCTATCTCATGGATCTTTTGTAGTTGGTTTTGTTAGTTTAGCCAAACAAGACTATGCGTTGTGTCATTTAAGGGTGCATATAGAACCTACTCAGTGTCCAAACTAAAACCCATCTCTTTAAAAGCTTACATTGTTTTATATGTAGTTGTGAATCAATTTGGTGAAGTATAAAGCAATTTGCTCTATTTTATTTAATTCTTTGGGGCATGCATGAAGAATAATTAGGAAAAAAATTTAATTTTTAGTATTTATGCTTTATTTTAGAATAGATGCTTAAATTTCTTGAAAATTTTCCAAAAAAAAGTGAATGGATGGAAATTTATTGATTTTTTTTTTTTTTAGTGAAATTGTTGAATGCTTAATGTTAAATCTACTTATGTGATAGAAAATAAATTGTTGATGTTCATGAAATATTATTTCAAATCTTTTGATTTCATGATTTTTTTTCTTAAGTTCATATATAAAACTCAGTGTATGATTCATATGATTTCAATCAACCATATTCCCCTTGCGATTAACAACAATATCACATTATACCCAAAAGTGAACCTAGTATAATCAAGACCTTATTATTAAAGACTTGGGATTGAACTGAGTCAATCTTTTCCTATCATGGTAAATTCCCCCTTTAGATTGTCTTTGTTCCATATCTTTCAAGAATAATAGGATCTTTGTAGTTTATCTTTGAAAAATTTATTCTCCCTATTGCATTGCAAGTAAAATAATCATCAAAAGGAATTGGCACTAGAAGGAGGGTGTATCTTTGAATTTTATATTAGTTCCAAGCTTTGGAAGGAAGCTTGTAAAGTAGAAATTGAGTACAAGATGATTTTTTAGTATGAAAGTTGAGAAACTTTGGAAAAAATTTAACCAAGGATTATATTCTTTGAGTTTATTCACCTTTGGTAGAGTCACCAAGTGTAGAATTCATGATACAACTAATCACAATCAATTCAAGTGAATTTCTTTTAAGTAGGGTAAGCTTGGCCATGTGTAAAGTGATTCCATTAACAAAATAATTTCCAACTGCTAGAAGAAAAGAACCATTAGCGAGAAAAAATATTAACCCTAGTGGAATTAGAAACACTAAAAAATTAACTGATGCATCAAGATAGTTTGAAAACTGCAATTATTATAAAGAAACTCCTAACATTTTGTAGGAAAATAGGTGAGAATGCCAAGATTCATAGACATTGCATCATAAAATGAGGAAATGGTATTCATGTGTCATCATTCTCCTTATACATGGAAAACAAAAATGAGGAAAAGGAGCAGGAAAATTGAGTGAGAGACGTGTGTTTTTTTCTCCAAGTTGAAATTTCACAAGTTAAAAAAGGAAATTTCCTTGATTTTATGCAAGGTACAAAGTATCAAACATTTAATTTTTATCTCTCTGATAACAATATAAATTGTGATATATCTTGGTCTAACAAAGTACAAAGTGAAGGCAAGATTGAAGACATGAAGATTTTGGGAGGAGCAAGTCAAGAAATAAACAGTCGTTCATGGAAATGAACCAGGGCTAGAAGAAGGTAGAGTATAGTTGCATCAAATGAAGTGTGTGAAATAAACCTTTAATGAGGTATTTTTCATACATATGAGTCAAGTCATTGGTAAGTACACCTTTCAATTTATGATTATTAAATGTAGAAGATTTAAGATAATTCATTCTTATAGTAGAGTGGTTGGAATTTTTGTGAATGGATTTAAAGATAAACTTGTTGTAATTTGTACCAAAACAACAATGGAAATAGTCTTAGAAATTAAAATAAGTCATTTTGTTAAGGTTAATCATTTTTTAGATTTGATGTTTGGTTAGTTAGGGTTAGCTTATTTTTTATAGGGGTTTTTGTGTTTTTTTGTTTGCTTTTCTTTCTCTCTCTATATATATACACAATAAAAAATGCTTTAAGATGTACTAAAAGTTATAGTTATATATGTGTGTGTGTGTGTGTGTTTGTGTGTGTGTGATGTATATACATGGAGTATCAAAATTATTGCTTTAAATGATCAAAAAATCCAAAAAAAGTGATTCAAGCTGTACGTAGTAGTAGCCATTCAGTCGATATGGGACGCCTCATCTATCAAGGCTAAATACCCTATGTAGGTGAGTTCCCTATGAAATTAAAAGTCTTGAATATGGAGGTTAGTGAGGAAAGGCCGGAGTGGAACCACTTCCCTGTGTTCTAGGAACCAAGGGATATCATCCATGGAAGGGATTCTGATGGTCAATTGTGCAACAGACAAAATAGTATCCCCATTCTCCAAATATTTGAGACTTACTATCAAATTGGTAGCTAAGAAAACATCTTCAACAAGTAGCCCAATATCTAGGAGTGATGCTACAAAATGAGAAGCCATGTCGAAGTAAAAGTGAAAGTAGAGGCTAGATTCCACATACTTTTCCCCAAGAACTAAGCATAAGTTTTGTTCATTGAAATTGGAATTCCTAATGAAGAAAACCTTTTTAAGCCTTTTCAGTGTGATACATTCTAGGAAAATATTCTAGCAGAAAGAGAAACTTATGAAAATTTGAGTATCCATGGCCTAAAAGCAAGAGAGAATAAACAAAGCAAAAAAGAAAAACAAGAGAAGAAAGCTAAGAAAAGGTGTGAGGAAGTTGCGGTACATAGTTTCCTAAGAAAAACAAGAGAAGAAAGCTAAGAAAAGCTAAGCCTTTTTAATTTCTTGAGAAGAAATGCATAATTTATAGAAAGTCGTGAGGAAGTTGCGGTACATAGTTTCCTTGAGTGAAGTCTTGGAAATTGTAAGCAAAGTGGCAACTAGACAATTATCTTTAGAGAAAAATGTTAAATCAAATTAATTCTATGCACATAGTTGGTGATAAATTCTTTGAATTTGAGCAATAAGAAGATTGTGAATCAAGCAGGTTGAAGATTTTAAAGTAAATGGTGGCAATTTCATATGTTTTTCTTGAGTTGTATTACTTATGGAGGTCCTTATGAGTGCAGATTAGAAAGGAAAATGAAGCCAGTAAGGCAACACACATCATCACCCAAGTAAATTGGCAGAAATATTATGTGTGAAATAAGGCATACAAACTTAATGCAGAACATGTGATCATGTTTCAATGTAATCATGACATTTTTTATCCATTAATGAGGTGCAAGGCCCTCAAATTGGGAGCGCTAGCCAAATATTTAGCAATTTCCATAAAATTTAATTAGAAGGGTGGTAAATAATGTTTCTAAATTTAGAATTAAATTTGGTGATTAAATTTTTCATTGCTAAATTTTAATTTATGCATAGTTTTTAATGCATAGCAAGTCACAGTTAGCAAGGATTTGGCATAAAGTAGTAAAATTTAGCTGGAAATACACACCAACAAGAAATTATTAAATGATTTTTTGGGAAATGGTGAATTGATGAAGGGATTTTCATTCAATGAAAAATCAAAAGGTAACCTTTTCTACCACTATAATTCCCAACCTAATACTAGGCTTCATTTTTTACAAGTTGAAAGTGAGCTATCATTGAAATATCAAAAGAGAAAAATGAGCTATTATTGAAATATAAAAAGATAAAAATGAGTTGTTATTGCAATATCTATATACAAAAAAAAAAATCAACTCTTTAGGATATCCAAATAATTCTACCAGGTCTATAGATGCCTAGGTAGTTGTAGAGCTATGTTTTGGGGAAATTACAGAAATAACCTTGTTGAGGCTATGGACACTTGACTAGTAGTGAGGTTCTATCCCTGGTTGACTTTAGAGGATTCCCATTGTATGTAGTTCAATGTCAATGAATTGATTCATTTCACTAAGTTCCAAAAACTAGAATTAATTAGAACACAAACAGATATATCCAGTGGAGTTTTAGTTTTTATGCTAGAATATAGGTAAAGGTGAAAGTTATTGTTTTAAAATATGTATAAATTATAATTTACAGCTGGTGATTTAATTTCATTTTAGGTTTAAATTTGGTTTTATTGGTTACAAGTTATTTTTTGTCCTCACAAAATGACATAAGACTGTAAGACTTGGGGACCCAAGTGAAAAAGTAATAACTCTTATGACAGGAGCTAGCAAGTTGAAAAGATCAATAGAAGTGAAAAGTAAAAAAAAATCATTAATCAAAGAGTACTTTGTAATGTAAGAGTTTCAGGCACCAGACAATGGGAACCAAAAATGTTTGAAAGGAAAACAGTGGTGCAAATATAAGCAAAGTGTTCTGGTTCAAAATTTGAAGTCCAATAAAATGGAAGTTCTAGTAAAATCGGACTCGAGGGAAATTTCATGGGTAAAGCTCAATACTAGGTACCAGAAAACAATAAGAAATGTTTTTTTTTAAATCTTAAGGTTATCTAATGATTCTGATAGTATGACAATCTGGTATATGTAGTAGATAATTATTCAAGGATTTATGATATGCTAGAATCATGTTATTCATGAAATTTATGTACTAGCATTTGAATAATGGTTTTATTTACATGAGATGTTTATAAATGTTTTTTTTTTAAATGGATTTAATGTGTGAAATTTTTTATTATAGGAGATGCAAATTGTGATGCAAAGTTCGGGTATGCATGGTTAGGAAAATTGTATTTGTGAACAAATCTGATGGGGTTGCCAGGTTCAACAATGCACTTTAAAAGCTCATGCTGTAATAGAGTTTGTTGTAAAGATGTGCTATATAGCGAGATCTTAAGATGCTAGATTTCAAACATGCGGTAAAGGAGTGTACCTATTATGGGGGTGGCTCATTCCTGGAATGTTCAAATCAAGGAAAAACCTAAAGTTTAGGGGCAAAAATTCCACCTGATCACTTTGAATTTGTGGAAAGTTCCTACATTTTATTTGAGTGGATTTGTTTGGTTCCAAGAAGGAACCCAGATGATTAAAGATTAAAACCCAAAGAGCTTTAATGTGTAATTGGAGTTGACATTCATTGACTTTGATTACAATTCTCTTATCAGTCATTACATTCCACATCCCTTGATGTGATTTATCCCTTGGATTTCCTCTCATGTATTTGTCTTATCATATCTATGCCTTGTGTTATATCAAAGGCCAAAGGATCTTTCATTTTAAGTTATGTTCAAAATTTGTGGATGTCGAAAGAGGAAAAAAATCTTTATGTTTTGTTTCTTTTCCTATTTTATGAATCATTTTGGTGCAATACTTTCTATGCACATAGACATTGATTAATATCACAGCCAATTAGATAGTGACCTATCTCATGAATATTTTGTAGTTAGTTTTGTTAGTTTAGTGGACCAAGATTGTGTGATGTGTTGTTTAAGGGTGCATACAAAACCTACTCAGTGCCCAAACTAAAACCCCTCTCTTTAAAAGCTTGCACCATTTTATATGTAGCTATGAAGCAATTTGGTGAAGTATAAACCAATTTTCTCTATTTTAGTTAACTCTTTGGGGCATGCATGGAGAATAACCCAAAGAAAAAATTATTTTTTTGTATTTTATACTTTATTTTAGAATAGATGTTTAAATTTCCTTAAAATGTTCCAAAAATAAGTGAATGGATGGAAGTTTATTGAAAATATTTCATTTCTATGAAATTGTTGAATACTTAATACTAAATCTACTTAAGTGATAGCAAAGAAATTGTTGATGTTCATGAAATATTATTTCAAATATTTTTATTTCATCATATTCTCTATTAAGTTCCAATTGAAAACTCATTGTGATATATATGATTTCAATCAACCATATTCCCTTTTATATTAACAACAATATCACATTATACCTAAGAACAAACCTATTACAATCAAGACCTGATTACTAGAGACTTGGGATTGAACTAAGTCAATATTTTCCTATTAAGGAAAATTACGCCTTTAGATTATCTTTGTTTCATATCTTTCAAGAAGGATAGGCTCTTTGCAGTTTATCTATGAAGAACTTATTCACCTTGTTGTTGTGAGTAAAATCACCATTAAAAATATGCAGATTGAAAAAACAAAAAAAATAGCAAAGCCAACTTATGTGCCCTATTTATAGACGCAAGAACCAACACACCTTTATCTCATGCATGCAGGAGGTTCCCCATTGATTGGTGCCACCATGAATTAATTAAAAATAAATTTTGGGAGTGGTGGTGGATGGTCTTTGACTAACCTCCATGCAATAACTATGAGGTACCACAATACCTTTTGAGGAAACTCTATTGTGAGTTTGTCCTCACACTAGTAGAATTTGGAAAATAAATGACTACATGACTAAAACTTTTAGTCACGTGACTAACAGTAGTATAATTTGGAAAATATATGACTACATGACTAAAAATTTTAGTCACAACAATTACAAATGACTAAATAAATGACTAATTTGATCATCATAAGTGACTAATTTGATTGTGGGGTAAAAATCACAACTAAATAATTAGTCACACAAATAAAAATTAGACAATATGATATTAAAGTGGATAATTCAAAAATATATTTTGAATTAAAGGAGTGGGTTGTATTATAATATAATATAATAATATATTATAATATAATATAATTATTATGTTATAATTATAATATAATATTACATTTATATTATATTATATTATTATATAATATTATTATATAATATTATATTATAATTATAACATATAAATAATATTATATAATAATATACTATTATAATATATTTAATTATATTTATTATAAAAAATCAGAGATTATATATTATATTTTATTTATTTTGAATTCCATTTTAAAATCTAAAAAAATAGAGACAAATAAAGTGGAAAAATCTTAACAGTAATTTCTATTTTAATAAACATACTTTAAAACTCTAAAATAAACATAGGCTCACCAAATTGGGGAAAGGAAAGGTCAATATCAGTGACAAAGAGTTTGGAGGAGCTAAAACCAACAACGATGAGGGTGCTCTCTCTCCTTCTCAGAATGGTCTCGATCATATGCATCTCAATTCTATTGGTTGTTCATATTGGACGACGATGAGACCAAATTTTGAATGCCTATGGCTTGGGTGAAAAGTCTAGCAATTTCATTTTAATAAAACATGCTCTAAAACCCTCATCGAAACCTTATTTTTTAGGTTGTAGCTTGCTAAATTGGATATCATAATGTAAAGGATGTCATAATGTTAAAGGATGTTGTAATGTTAAAACCCTAATATGGTCATTATTACGATATTTGGTTGTATTTTCACTTTAATAAACATATTCTAAAACCCTTGTTGAATTTTTTTTTAAAGTTACAACTCACCACACTAGGGAAGTGAAAAACCCTAAATAGGGAGAGTAAGGAAGGGGTCTCATCTGCTTGTCACCAAGTGTCATAAGGTAATTTAATTTTATTTGATCCACCCATTTTTTTTGAAATAAAGCAATGATATCATCTAAGTGTATATTTGGTAGAGCTTTGGCTATCACAATTGGCACATAATCTACAGATTCGTCAATTGGATGGATGAATTTACAAATTATATAATATCAACCTATTGTTGAATTTGACGAAAGAAATCTAATGCCTCCTGGTACTATCACTGCCACTCTTTGCATAACTAGTGATCATGGTATTCTAGGTGGTCACATTTGGTTCAACATCATCTTACTTCATTAACCTAAATAATGTGGATGCATCAACAGTGTAAGACCTCGCCTCGTAGGTACTTAATACAATCCTAATTTGTTATATTCCTTTATTGAATTGATGATTAGATATATTATGGATGATAAATAAGGTGATCTTTTGGTGATATTATTGCATTCAATTTTGACATTTTATTTATTCTCACTACCATGAAGGTGGAATGCACTCATATATTGTGAAAAGCTAATTGAAAATTTAAATGGATTATTATATATGAAATTTTAAAAGGATAATTTATTTTGGAGTTGGGAGGTATTTGATAATGTTTCATGTGGGTGTAAATGGGGTTAGAGGTTAGGAACACTTATCCAAGTTTGAATTTAGGATGGGTCCTTAAATAGGCCTTTAAAGAGGGTTGTTGGTCAATTTCCTTGGTTGGGATGCAAAAAGAAACCCCCTAGGGTCTATACCATAGTGGTAGGGGTCAAGTGGGCATATAATAGTGCCCCAAGGACATGATTTGACCCTTGAAAAGTCCTCATAATGGAAAGTAGCGAGTTTTGAAGAAAGGATGGGATGGAAAGATGGAGGGGTTGTCCAAGTGCATGTTTCCTCTTTAGGATGGAAAATACTCTAATTGATGGAGGTAGGTACACTCCACACTTCCCTATCTAAAAAGGTTGCAAGTTGAAAATCCTATATATCTTGGAGAGGAAGGAAGAGGAGGGTGTTACCCACTCCTCTTCTTGGAGAACTTTAGTGGAGATGGTAGAAAGAAAGAGAAGATGAGAGGAGTCTTTTGGGGAGATAGTGATCCCGATGGCTTGGTTGGAGAGGAAAGAAGGATAAAAGAGTTTTAGTCCAACACCTAAAGAAAAGAGATAAGTTTTACTATTCCCATCTTCCTTTGTTTAGTTGTAGTGCAAGAGAGTGATATGTTTGTGTGAATTTTTTTTTAATATGGTAAGTGAAGAGTATATATGTATGTAATATGAATGTGGTGGTATTTTCATTATTTTCATAAAAGTTTGAGAGAACCCCATTCATCATCTTGGGGTTGAAAACTATCTTGCTCGGGGGTATGGCTAGAGCCCATGAGGCTTCATGATGCCATTATGGTAGGGTGGAGAGCAAGCCATGTTTAGTTTATGTCATCCATTGTATTCCTTAAAATTATTTGTAACATGAAAAGTTAGTGATTATTGTAAGATAAAAGAAGATGGAGAAAGAACAAGCCTTATTCCTTTATGCAATGTCCACTATGTTTCTAACATTGACTATAGTTTCAAAAAATTTATGTTATTTTGCAATGAAAAAGACATGTACACCTTGTGAATTATGGAAAAATACTTCCTTCAAAAAAATTTAAGTAATCATTGTAAAAAAAAAAAAAAAACTATACACTGAATGGTTAAGTGTTGTATCATTGCAGTAGCATGAAAATACTTTTATTCAATTTTAATGATGGAAGACCACATAAAAGAGAAACTGTAAATAAAATAAAATAAAAAACAACAGGAAGAATATGAACTGTGGAGTCCACAACATTGTCTTGTTTATTCAAAAAGATTTAACTAATAGCCTTAGAACTTATTAAACCATACACAGTTCTAGTAGGCACCCTCCATGAGCATGTATTCATCCACTTATCACTTCTTCATTTGGTAATTTTTTTCATAATTGACCAGTGATTATATCACTTGATATTATATATATAGGATAGATTAATGGGACGATATTGGTATATGAGGAATTAAGAAGGGAAAATGGTTAATACAAGAAACAAATCAAGCTCGGGATAAATCAGTTGCAGTCGCAACCTATCATTCTTCTTTGATGGCACCTCCAACTTTGCATTACCCAGTATAGGGAATAAGCAAGCAGTTGTTCAATAGGTGCTCTAGAGAGCATCCCCATCCCATTCTAACACCAAGCCTTCTCATGTTTTAGTCCATTGACTCGTAGTTTCCCCCCCAACTTAAATCAAGCCTCAATAAGAATACAGAAAAACAAATAAATAAAATGAAAATAGGAGAACCTGTTGGAGGAAATAAGGGGTATAGATTTTGTTTTATTTTCTACCACGCTAGGGAAAGGGTCCTTTGGTCATGTAATAATACATATGACTTAATGGTGGTTGGTGAAAATAAAAGAAATTAAAACATCACTAAGTACCTATTACAACAAAGGACACATTGGAGTTGATTAGCTCACTCACCCAGACCATTATATAGTGTGTAAGGTGTCTAGTAGAGCCTAATGTGGAGGAGACGTGTAGGCCCTAAGCTCCACCACACCATTTTGGTGCTTGAGGTGTTTTTTGCACATATGATTATCAAAGTGCTTGAGATGCAGCTACACAACCTACATCAGTTGTAGAGGTGATGGAAATGATAGATGAATTGTTGAATAATACATATGACATTGATACATAGGTAAAATTTAGCAAGTTCATTTCATTTTGTTTATTAAATTATATTTTGAAATTTAAGAATAACTAAATTAGTAGAATCAATATGATGAAATTTCAGGGTTGGAGTGTTCATGAGATGTACTTCATTCTTGTAGAATATTATTTGTTCTTGATGCTAAGCACATAGGTATGCAACTAGTATTAAAGATATTATTATTGCATTTGAATGGTTGAATGTTATATTTTAATATTTGTCTCATATAATGCTTTGGATGTCATTTGAACAGTTTCCTAGTGGACCTTTGAGATCCACACCTCACTATTCATGTCCTTAAACAACTTGCACTTAGGTAACCTTTATTCATTAGTGGTGTTGTAAGACAATGCTAGCTAGTTTTGCATAATTTTGTGTATAAAGATATAAAAAAATTATGAGAAACACAAAATTTGGTTGTTATTGTGAGATCTTAATTATATTTACCATTCAACATCCATCTCATTCTTCCATTCTTTTCATCCCACATATTTTAACCATTTTATATAATATATCCCAATCTTTAAAAACTTATATATTATACCACCTTCCTCCATATTTCATCTTATACGCATATTGTTACTAGAAACCTTTCCTTCTTCTAATTATTGACCAAATCTCTTATACATTATTACTACACACCTCAAGTTCCTACTTCATGACCTATATTCAAACTGTAGACACCACCTAATTCACTTTATGGTCTAATATTCCCTCCTAATTACTTCCCATTAACCTCTAGTATGGTTCACTTTAAAAATGTTTTATTATCCCATCCTGGCCCATCCAATTAATCTCTACTAGTCCATTCTATGTTCCATCATCCCCTTTTGATCATGCCACATTATCTTTTGCTAATTAACCTTTTTTCCTTTATTCCTTCCTAATCCTATCTCATTAACATTTAATAGTTCACCCTATTTTCCATGATACCCTCCTAGCCCATCCCACTAGTATCTAGTAGTCCATACTATGCATCATTATGCCCTTCTATTCCCATCTTATTGTACCCTTTATTATTTCACCCTATGTTCCTTTACCCATTCTATGTTATACCATCTTTATCCATGTTTCATCCTATAGCTTTTTTCTATTATTAGTATACATAGGTAAAGTTCCCACTTCATGTACTATAGTAAGACCCTAGACACTTCCTAATTCACCCTAAGTTCCATTATTCCCTACTAATCCCATCCCATTAAACTCTAATTGTTCACCCTATATTTTTCTATCCCATCCTATCCCATCCCATCAATCTATACTATTCCTGTTGGTGTGAATAATTGTCTTGTACCTAGCTTATTCATTCACTAGGTAAATTAGGGGACATATTCACATGGTTAAGTTTACTTAGGTAAAATATTCTTTCTAGAAGGCTTAGTTGGCTTATCTAGAACTTATCCTATCTAGCTAGGATGCATCATTTCCTAGGTGATTAGGTTGTTGGTTGTCTCATGTCATAAGATCATGACATTTGTCAACATCATATTCATTCCTATCTCTCAACCTTGCCCATATGAGCAAGGCATCTCATGTACATTTGTATTCAAGCTTCAATCAAGCAATCAATCAATCTTGCATTGTGAAGCAAGCATTCTTTCCATTCTCTCTCATGTGGAAGTGGTTTTGGTCGCAACTGATCTTGGGGGTGTTGGGGAGTCACCATCAACTCCTACATGGTATCAGAGCTCTCCAGGTGTTGTAGATTCCTTCCCAAATTTGAGGGTGATATTTTGGCTTGAAGCTTTTTTCTGGATGCAGATTGGGGTTTCAATAACCTCACGGTTGAGTTCAGAAGCTTCGCAGATGAATTTTGACTGTAAATTCACCTATATTGGGTAAAGTTGTTTTTGAAGCAAATTTTTTTTTCTGGAACAGCATCCCAAGTGGCACGATTTTATTATTTTTGCAAAAAAAATATTTTGTTAAATATTTTCTGTGGATTTTATTTAAAAATTTGGGGCAAATTTCTATTATTTCTATGGCAAAAATAATTTCTTGGTTCGACATATTATTTGGGATATACCCTCTGTCCAGTCCTATGTTAGATCTATCATCAAGGTATGAGTACCTATCCCTATATGTCGGCGCTGCCTCATTCAATCTGCAGTCAAAGCAGAGTTCATCGACATCGGCATATTCTAGGCTAGATCTACACACCCACATCTTTATTACGTTAGATCTGACATCTGTGTCCTTCAAGGGTACGAGCTTAATCTTCTCTACATTCAGCTATTGGTCAATGTCATTCCTCCACTGGCAGGTATAAAAACTCTACCGACAGTCCTTTCATTGACATATAGTCCGAGCTTCCATCGGCGGACATTGATTCTTCCATCGGCGGATATTTCTCCAAAGATCGGCGTCCACACCTTAATCATCGGCATCTATAGGTACCGACTGGTCAAGCCATCTGTTGCTTGTACTTTCCATCCTCGTCAGCTCTTATGATAGCCTTTATGCTCGACTGGTCACATCAATTGGTAGTTTAGACAGAATATACCACTGCGTACATCCACGTTGGCTTTATCAACTGTTTTGGGGTTGGCGTTCACTACTCTTCCCATACACCACCAGCCGGTATCTTCCACCGGATCTTGCATCGGTTGGCATTTTTTGAAAGTCTCATATCAAATCCGGTAGAGACATCAGCGTTGAGCAGGTCATTCCTTTTCTGATCATCAGCGGTCCACCCTCCGTCTCGTCAACATAGGGTACGATCTAATCATTCCGTGGTATTAAGGCATCGGTACATTATCCCTGTGTCCTTTTCATTCGGCTGTGATATCATTCATGTACCCTCTGTGAGCAAGGTCGGTATGCATTAAAGTTTAGTGGGAAAAGTTTATATATTAAACTTGTTTATTTCAAAAATAAAACTTGTATTAAGCCGACCATGTGTAGGGTATAGTCGGTGGTTTTATTTTTTGCTTTGTCAAAGGTGACGGTCATATGGATGACCATATATTAGCCCCTTGGTGCCCAAATTTTGACCCGTTTTAGCCTTCAAGTGTTATGATCTTGCCCCCATAGTGCCTATTTATAGGCCTTTTTTTCATTTTTTTCATAACTTTTGCATATGGAGGCGAAGTTTTTCAAATGAAATATCCTCAAAAAGGTGAAGACCTGAATTTTTTAGTGGTCCAGATATTTAGCAGAGATTTTGCAGTTTTGTGCCTCTTTTTCCAGGTTGAAGCCCGATCATCATTTTTTGCTTCCGAGCTTGTATCTTGGTGCTCCGATCTCTGATTTTCTCCAAATTTGCAGCATCAGAAAGGTATTCAGGAGTACTTAAGATCTTATCATGCACATTTTGCAGATTTGTTACCAGATTTTCATTTTTTTAGTTTGTAGCTGATTTGATATTTTTGGGACACATTATTGTAAATTTGCAAAAATAGTGCAAATCTTGTTGGGACAAAGGGGTTGATTTCTTGTATTGTGAGGGAAAATTGTTGTTCTTCTCTTGTAATATCTCATTGTATCATGGATTTGACTAAAGTTGTACTTCTAACTCCATATAACTATCATGAGTGGAAATCTCAAATGGAGTTATTATTGTTAAAATCAAAGTTGCAACGAATCACATTTGGTCAAGATCCAGAACCTGCAGGAGCAAAAGAGAAAAGAAAATGGCTTGATAGAAGGGATGAAGCTCTTGGTACTTTGAAGTTGTCCATTTCTCCAGATCTTAGATATCATGTTGCATCTTGCACTCATCCTAATGAAGCTTGGAATACTTTAGAGAGTCTCTTTGGTAAGCCAGATAAGATGAGAAAATTTAAGTTGGAGAATTAACTTATGGGTCTTAATCCTTCAGATTTTGACAATTTCCAAGACTTTTTCTCTAAGCTCAATTCTCTTAGACTGCAGTTATCTAATTGTGGGGTCACTAAAGAGATGAATAGTTGATACTTTCTATTCTTGCTAAGCTTGGTCCTGATTATTCAGTTTTTGTTTCTACCTTCTATGCTACAATGGATGCTCTTGGCACTGCATACAAAATGCCTTCTCTTGATGAATTTGCAGCTCAACTCACAAGGGAACAAGCAAAGTTGGTACACATGGGAACATTGAAGTCTTCTAAACCTCATGCTCTCTTTGCAAAGGAGACAAAGGATTCAAGTGGCATAGGTAAGAAGAAGAACAAGGCTCCCAAGTCTAATGAGCAAGGTAAAGATTCTCCTTCACATAGCAATCCTAAGTCCACACCCTCTTCTAAAGAGGAATCATCTAAAAAGAAGAAGTCAAAATGTGCATATTGTAAAAGATTAGGACATGATGAGCATAGATGTTATAATAAGAAGATTGATGAACTCACACACCTTCTTCAAAATAATAACATTATGTTGCCCTGATCAGTGACTGCTACTTCTTCTTCTGCATCTCAATCGGCAACTCCATCATCTTCATCTAAGTCACAGGACACATGATCTACTTCTAGACTACACAAGATGAAAGGACAAGCACTCTTGGCCTCTACAAGTCTTGCATCTCATAGATGGCTTCTTGATTCAGGAGCATCTCATCATATGGCATCTTCTATGGATATGTTCTCTTCTTTTGAGCCTTGTAATTCACCTCATATATTGATGGGTAACAATACATATATGAAGGTAAGTAGGAAGGGTTCTATTGATATGGGGGAAGGGAGCTTCAATGATGTACTTTGTGTTCCTTCCTTGTCCACTAATCTCCTTTCTATTTATCAAATTACTCATGGGGGTCAAGGTAAAACAGTTGAGTTCACTCCAGATAGGGTGTACATAAGGGACTTGGAGACTAGGGATATTGTTTCTATCAGGATGGTTGATCATGCATCTCGAGTATATTCCTTTTCACATTTTTCTTCATAAGATGATAATGTTCCTTTGACTGCATCACACACTTCATTAAGTGTGAACCATGATAGTGAGGAGAAGTTTGGTCATCTACACCTTGGTATTCTTGAGACCAGTGCTGAGCTTCCTACTCCTCCACCTCCTGCTTCTTCAGCCATTGATGCTTCTATTCAGCAGGATGATCATAGTTTTTCAGATCTTGCTTTGTGGGATGAGTATTTGACAGGGATTTCTAACTTGTTCATAGAGTCTCATATTGCAGATTTGGAGGACACACTTGAGGGGATTTCTCTCCTCTTTGATGACAGTTTCAATACAATTGTTATCCCATCTTCTTTATCTTTGGAGATTGACATTCATGAGTCTCCTCCATCACTTGATTTGTCATGTTTCTTGGTTCAGTTTGACCATGATTCTGTTGTGGCTCATTCAAGCTTGGAGGACCTTCATCAATTTTCAGAGGCATACATGAGCATTCATGCTTCCTCCTTTCAGTTGGACATGGAGTGGCTTCTACATCAGCTTATGGATTTGTTTCTTCCTAAGGGACGATATGTTGCTTGTAGACATTGGGTCATCTTTTGTTTTCAGGCATTCTTCATCAGCAATGGAGCTTCTTCATCATGGGGGGGATATCTTATCTCTCTACTTCCTTCTTATGGGGGGTATTTTATTGTATATACATGATGCATGTTGTCCTTGGGGGGTATCATTGAGTCCTCCATACATCATGTTTCTTTTGTTTTGTTTTGTTTCTCTCTTTTGGAGAAGAGTCTTGTCCCATAGGGTTTTCTCCTTTTCTCCGCTTGTGAGAGATTGCATCATTTGCATTGTAAATGGGTACCTAACATGGCCTAGTAGCTGGGACCCATAGTCATAGTCTTTGCATAGTTTGCATAATAATCTTCTCCCTAAGTTGCACTTAAGGGGGGGTGTTGGTGTGAATAATTGTCTTGTACCTAGCTTATTCATTCACTAGGTAAATTAGGGGACATATTCACATGGTTAAGTTTACTTAGGTAAAAGATTCTTTCTAGAAGGCTTAGTTGGCTTATCTAGAACTTATCTTATCTAGCTAGGATGCATTATTTCCTAGGTGATTAGGTTGTTGGTTGTCTCATGTCATAAGATCATGACATTTTTCAACATCATATTCATTCCTATCTCTCAACCTTGCCCATATAAGCAAGGCATCTCATGTACATTTGTATTCAAGCTTCAATCAAGCAATCAATCAATCTTGCATTGTGAAGCAAACATTCTTGCCATTCTCTCTCTTGTGGAAGTGGTTTTGGTCGCAACTGATCTTGGGGGTGTTGGGGAGTCACCATCAAATCCTACAATTCCACCCTATATTCCATTAACCCCTTCTATTCCCATCCCATTACCCTCTCTTATTTCATTGTATGTTCCATTATCCCCTCTTTGTGTTGTCCCATTATCTTCCCCTAATTACCTTATGTTCCTTTATTCCCTCCTAATTATCCCATCCCATTAACCTCTATTATTTCATGCTATATTTTTTTATGCCATCCTAGCCCATCTCGTGAATTTATTCTAGTCCATCCTATATTCCATTAACACCTTCTATTCTCATCCCATTACCCTCTCTTATTTCACCATATGTTCCATTATCTCCTCTTGGTATTGTCCCATTATCTTCCCATAATTCACCATATGTTCCTTTATTCCCTTCTAATCCCATCCCATTAACCTCTAATAGTTCACCCTACATTCTATGATCTTGTCATGGACCATCCCACTAATCTCTATTAGTCCATTCTATGTTCCATTATCGCATTTGACTCCCATCCCATTGTACCCTCTATTATTTCACCATATGTAACTCATTATCCCCTCTTAGTCTTGTCTCTTTATCCCTTCTATGCTATAGCACCTCCATCCAAATTTTATCCTATACACATGTACCATTACAAGAAATATTTTCTTCCACTCATTATTGACCAAAATTTTCTTCGCTATAACTAATGCATACCTCAACAACCAACTTCACATGCTATAGTAAAACCCTAGACATGTCCAAATTCATTGTATGTTCCATTATCCCTTTGAAATATACTAGCAACATAGTAATTTTCACTTCATTCATGTGAACTTCATTGTGGCATTATCACTATGTTGACAACATGCCCTCATTGACATTACTTCATCAAAAATATGCAATTTGAATCTCAGTGACCAATTAAATTGGTAATTTGCAAGATTTTGGACTATCTCAATGGACTTAGTACTCTCATCATTTTATGATCTATAAGCACTATGTTGTAGTCTCAAGCAAGGACACTACCACCAATAGGGATTGTACTATTGCATATACTGCCATCACTTCCCAAATTTTTCTTAACATTGTGCTTCAAGTTCTTTCAACTGCCATTAACCTTTGCCTTGTATTAGTTTTTGTTATCAATATCACCATTCTTGACTAGCTTCCTTCAAAAGTTGCAACACTCATGATGCATGCATTTTCTACATTTTTTTATCTATGAAGTTGTTGCACTTTTACATTTTCATTTGTTGCTCATTTATGACAATTATAAAGGGACTACCTAAACTTGTTTATATGACTATCAACTATTTTGTTTCATTTTTTAGATATTGACATCAGACAACCTTGGCAATGTTGGTGGTATGATGGAACATGGAGTTGTTGCAACAATAGTTAGTTTTGATCCTTTGAGAGAGGTATACAACAAATTAGTTGACTTGAAATTATATTTTCTCTTTTATGGTCTATTATTAAAAAATTACATGATAATTGTATGTAGTTTAATTTCTATCTTGATGGTTGCTACAAGTGGTTGTCACTCTAGATCATGGGTGTGGTAATATTGTAAATGGGCATGATGACTATTTCTATGTGGTAAGTGACTATATTTTGTTATGTCATTCCATATTTCAATTTCTATGTATTAAAATCTTTACTTTTTATTATATCAATTGCAACTCCAAAGGAGTCTAGAGAGGAGGACTAGTGAGCATGTTTGAAAGACAAGAGAACCAAAAGGCACTCCATCCAGCCAAATTTTGAAGGAAGCTACACAAGACATTTTTCCTTCCCCTAGAGGGAAATGATTATGTATTAGGGTCATTTTTTTAATGCCTATGTGGCATTTTGGAACATATGTTTTGTACTATCAATATATATGTGGCATTTTATATCCATATGGCACTTTTGTAGTAAGCTTGTATAGATTTTTTGGATATATTGTTTATAATTTTATCAATATATATAATTGTATAGCCTTACAACTTTTTGATTAAAGAAAATATTATTTTACTACTGCCATTCTTGAATGATATTACCATGCATAGTGTGTAAATTATATACTTGAATGTTGTAGGCATGGGTTTTGTTTACATCTAATGCTTAAATAATTACTTTTGATTGCTCAATAGGTTCCATCTAATATGTATTATGTGAAGAAGCTTCATTCCTGGTGGTTTTTACCCTTTTCAATGCTTCCATTACTTGTGCTTCACTTATTCATATCTATGGGTATGTGCAGGATCATCATGGAAAAAATAGGCCCTTAAGTGGCAAAAAATTCAAAAAAATCAGAGTTAGGAAACTTGACATAAAAAATTGAATAAGTTATCTATATTATTACAAAAACATGTAAGAATAGAATTTTAAGCAAATTGAATTAAGTTTCTAAACTACTAGGTTTGTTCAAAAAACAAAAAAATCTATTTGGGAAAAAAATGAAATTTCAATGCAGTGGTACTTAAATTCTAGGGAAAAAATAAGTACGTGTTTGTTTGACCACCCTAACCACAATAAAATGATAATATTTTTTAATAAGATTTTAGATATAAGTAGAGGACTCATTCCCCGATGTGATGAATTATTGTTTGTAATTTTTTTCTAAGTAAATAATTAGTTATGAATTTTTTATTACAACTTTTAAAAAAATATAAAAACTCATATGTCTTACCACCTTAACTTGGTCAAAACTTCATGAAATTCATTTTTTCTTTTTTTAATCCTATAGAATGTGAAGCATAGAATGTGACACATGTTTTGGATTCAGAAAATGTGATACCGTTTGAAATCTATAGATGTTTTTCAATCAGCCTATCAATTAGGACTTTAGTCATAATTTGAATATAAAATGAATAATAATTAATTATTAAATTCAAAGTATAGCATAATTTAAATATTGGTGGAAAGCTAAGAATCTCCTTTAAAAACCATTTTCATTTCATCAATTTTGGGTAAAAAAATAGTCATCAGCCACATACCCATCATATTACCACTTTTTGGCCCATCATAATCCTCCACATACCCCTATGCTTCACTTATTCACATGTATTCAAGTCATGTATATTGTGTGTATTCATGTGTATGCTTCATGCTTCCAATGTATAATTCATATCTTCACATGTATTCTTCATGATTCATGTGTATACTTCATGTATTTGTGTGTATGCTTCATATTGAACTTGAGTTCTATTGTTGTCTAGTGACAAGGATTTTTACACCAAAAGGTTTCAAATGAACTATAAGAGCTTCTTCCCATAAAAAAGTATCATAGAAAAATGTATTGCTTTTAATTCATTGTTGAGGTTGGCATCTAACAACTAATGGTTTTGATTCTAAAGCTTAGAAATCATTGCATTTGCATCTATAAAACAAGTAGATGTTTCAAACCTTAGGGGAATATATATAAATCTATGAACTTGTATGAACATGCATCAAAACACATGATATTTGTTGATCCAACAAAAAAAAATTATTTGCATCTACTAATATCACAACACTTGACTTCTTGTTAAATGAAATAAATGCACAAGTCAGTTTTAATGATATTTTGAAGATATTAAATGTGTATGAACAACAATATAAGCTTAAATTTTGGATGCATCACCCATGTGCAATTATCACATTTCTCCCATATTCATCATTTAAATAAGTTAAAAAACCTCCTTCCATTTACTATGCATGAAATAACATGACAAGTCATTGGGAAACATAGTCCTATAACTATCGCCACATCATGTTTTATAACTCTAGAGCACAAAAAACCATACATCATGGATATTGAATATCCAGATCCAATGTTTCACTAATAGGCTAAGTTTTCAATCTCAACAAGGGTGCACTATTTGGTGACAACAACTATACTTCAAAATCTTAAGGGATTCAATTGGTTGAGCGTAGCTCAAATAAATTCAATGTGTTTTGGTGCAAAAGATGACCATGCCTAACATAAACACACTCACCCAGACACATTGGAACAATTTTTTTGGTCACATGAGCTATAGAACAAAAGTTGCACCACTTTGCAACTTTACACTGCTTGCATTTGTCAATTTTTCCTCAAGCGAAAAGTCATTACCATAGGAAAATGCCTCTGAGATAGAAAAAAAGGAGAGACATTGTAGATGGGCCCAACATAATCCAATAGGTTCAGATGAGAAGTTTCTAAGCATCACAGTATTCGAGTAACAACTCATCGAAGATTGTAGCTATTTTGCACTTTAGAGTCTTAAGGGATTCAACTGATTGAATGTAGCTCAGAGTGATTTGGCATGTTTGGTTGTGTTATAGGACCATTCCTAGCATAAATGTACCAATCTGAATGTGTTGGAATAGTTCATTTGGTCACACAAGTTGTAGAATGAAAGTTGAACCACTTTACAACTTTACATAGCTTGCATTTGACAAGTTTTTCCTCAAGTTAAAAGTCACCAGCATTGGAAAAAAAAAATGAGATAGCAAAAAAATGAGATAGGTTATTGTAGAGGAGTCCAAGGAAATCCCATAGGCTTAGACGAGAAGATTCTAATCATCATTATATCCAAGTAACAACCCTTCAAATATTGTACAACCATTTTACACTTCGGAATCTTAAGGGATTTAGCTGGTTGAATGTAGCTCAGAGAAATTCGGTATGTTTGGGTGAGAAAGAGGACCATGCATAGTGTAAAGTGCCCATCCAGGTGCATTGAAATAGTTTTTTTTGTCACATGAGTTACAAAACAAAAGTTACACAATTTTGCAACTTTACACTGCTTACCTTTGACAATTTTTTCCTCAAGCGAAAAGTTGCCACCACAAGAAAACAACTCCAAGATAGAAAAAACCGAGAGAGGTTATTGTAGAGAGGTCTAGCACAATCCCATAGGATTAGACAAGAATTTGATAAGAATCAGGGTATTTGAGTAACAACTTATCAAAGATTACAGCCATTTTTCAATTTAAAATCTTAAGTGATTCAACTGGTTGAGTGTAGCTCGAAGAGATTCAACATGTTTGGGTACAAAATAGGACCGTGCCTAGTTTAAATGTTTCCATCTATATGTGTTGGAATAGTTCATTTGTTTACACAAGTTATAGAATGATATTTGTGATGAGCTTAGTTTTTGGTTAAAACTTGGGTAGAATTTATAGTTCCTTTGTTGGCATTATCATGAACTTTAGTCGTCCAATGTTAGTATTTTGTATAGTGTTTCCCTTGAACTATTGACAATGGGTTTATCCTATCCTTGTGAAGTTTCAATGACACTAAAATATTATGTAAGCTATCTATATTAATTTTGCATGCGATTGATGAATGTTCTCTAAGGTGATTTTAGATGTGCAATTATTATGTGTACTAATATTGCCATGTAGAACACAATTGGTGGATGCTATGTTGGGAAAGGAAACTGATGGATAATCATGTAGGGGAATCATTCAATGGAGTCAACTAAGGAGTGACAACAATAGATTCCCCATGGTAGACAATTGTAACTGCCTTGCATTTATGGCATTGAGCAATTGTGGGTGTTATTGTAGCGTTGAGTTCATATTTGGGCATGCATGTCTGTCTAGATTCCCTACAAGTGTAACTACTCTATCGCTCTTTTCCTGCTTTCCCTAAATGGTGTCCTCCCAGTTAGTGAGAGTTGACCACCCTATTTAGCTTTTTGAATAAATTTTTATTTGAATCTCCTTCTGGGGGAGTTTTTCCCTTAGTTATTGTTTTGTTGGAAGATGATATTGATGTACTGAGCATTCAATATTCTTCATAAAACTATGCTGATTACTCTATTTACATAATTTTCAATGAACAAGATGATAAGTTGAATTTGAGTATTTGATTTTGCATTAGTTTTAGTGGATACTCATCCAAGGGGGGCCACTTGGTGAGTAATCCTTTTCTTAGAGTAATTATTTTAGAGTTAATTCATGTACTTAGTTTGAAATCTGGTATTGATTGTTCCTACAGCCACTGGAAGTCCATTATGTGTATGTTCTTGCAGCCAAAGAGGATAGAGTAATTTCCTCTTCATTCGTTCAGATCTTTATTCTTGTTATTAATCTCGGTTTAGCCTAGTTGTTGGTTAATTCTTAGCCTTTTCTTTATTTCCTTCTTGCAATTTACTTTTAGTATTATGTGTTTCTTAGCTGTAGATTAGAGGTGGCTACTTAGAAATTCCTAGTGCACATATAGTGTTGGCCCATTTCAAGTATACGTCCCTAGGTTGACAAGTTAAATGCACCTCCACGATGGTTTAATAGCTATTCAGGTTAGATGTATAGTCTTTGAATCATGGCTATGGAAGCCTAGTTAGGAGACCCTTGTTGGAGGTCGACATTTTTGACCCTATTGTAGGGGATGATGTCAAGCTAGGAGGGTCTTTGGAGTCATTGATAATTTTTTTGTTATAGCATTTTTTTAGGAAAATAATGTTCTATTGTTCTTTTTCTCATCCTTTGTGTGAGCGAGTAGACACTGAGTTGATACTGCAAAAAGTTGAGATCCCAAGTATGCCCAAAAGCAAAGAAGAATAAGATCCATTTGACTAATTTTGAAGCTTCCATTAAAGATCCAAAATCATATTGATAGACATTTTCCTTGAAAATATATCAAGATAACATGGGTGATACCTTTTTGTTTGAATATTACCTACTCTATCAGGATCATGACTACAACACTTATGCTCTTGAGCTTGAGCTGCTTCCGGCCACTTTGAGAGAGGTTGCACTAGGATGGTTTGTGAGTCTAGGCAGAAATACCATGGAAACTTGGGAGGACATGAAGACAAATTTATTTAGGAAATACAAGAAATATTGTTGGGGAAATGATACAAGAGGAAGTGATACCTCTAGGATGCAGTAGAAGGAAGATGAGAGTTTGGAAGATTATCTTTCAAGGTTTTTGTCTTGCATGTAGGAATCTCCACACCATGCACCTAATGAAGAATCTCAGAAGTTTCTTTTCTTGTTAGGAGTCAATGAGAGTTATATTAATGCTCTGGACTTGATGGAAGGAAGAGATATCACTCAATTCTCTTGGGAAGATATCAAGGAAATATGTCAGGACTATTCAAGGACAACTTCAAAAGAGGAGAGAACTTATGAAGTTTCAGGATGGAGATCACTTATGTGTTAACAAGTTTTAAGTAGGGTATTACAGACAACCTAGCTACTTGGCTAGGTACACCTCAAGCCAAAGAAAAACATAAGTTTTGGAGATGCAATATGGTAATCGACACTGACAAAAAAACTCCACCAAAGGAAGATCAAGTCTACTTTGGTGCACAAAGGAAGCCCTAGGTTCCAAAACAAGGTATGTTATCAACTCCATTATATTTTTCTAGGAAAAATTAGGAAGATAGGTTCATCCAGCTATTTTCTCAATCCCAACAGCTTGCCATAACACCTCCACTTGCTAAAAGACACAGATTTACTCAATCGCCAGCTTAGCCCACACCCTACCTAAATAACACACCATAGCTGTGACCAATATGCCTTGTTGATTCAAACCAATTCCCTACATATGTTATTCACTCATGTTCAAAAATTATTGTATCCACTCCTTCCACACTCATCACCATTTAGATACCTATGGAAGAGAAGTAGGAACCTTTGAATGATCCTATTCAGCCAACAGTGCCTAACCATCCTGAACAAGGGCCACCATTCCCTCAGGAATTGGAAGTTGCCAAGCATGTCCTACAACCACTAAAAGTCACATGCATGAGACCTTCTCATAATGACTACATATTTTTAATGATTCTACTATGGATCCTATTGATATAGAATCATCAAAGTATCCAAAAAACCCCATGATTTCCTTTATATGGCCACATGACAATGGGGGAGATGGAGAAATTAACTTGATGGTACAATTCACAATGTTAGGTAGAAGTTCCTTCTTGTAGCTTCAAGACAAGGAAGAGGTGTTATCTAGTATAATCCAGAACCATTGTGACGACGAACAACCATCATCTTCTACTTTCTTCTAGACGCTTCCCCCCAAACTTCTTGCAATCACTCTTCTAGCAGATGATCTTCCTGCAGCGACTCTGTCTAAAGAGAAACTTCCTATAGCAACAAGCATGTTCCATGCCATGGTGCCATATGGACTCAAAAAATCATGGAAATTTCATCAACATACATTTGCATGGGACTACTATGATATGAAAGGATCAAATCCTAAGTTCTACATTTGACATATTAGAACCGATTGTCAAATGGTAGGGTAGCCTCAACAAAGAATCAACCCTATGTTAGGAAAAGTTGTTAAAAAAGAGCTGTAGAAATTGATAGCTGTTGGATTTACCTGCATCACTTTAGATAGCCAGTGGATGACTCTATTGATGATCATGCAAAAAAAGGGGGGGAAATGGAAAGTTTGTGTTGATTATGGAAAACTTGATGCTGCCACTAAGGAAGACCAATTTCCCCTACCATCGTACTCTTACCTAGCAAGAGATGTTGAATGGATAGAAGGCTGCTATAGAAATTTTCCAAGGTCACCTCAACTGATATTCCTATTTTCATCATGTGTCCAAATACTCTAGATGAATTGGGAAGGGTAGCCTTGCACGACACTGAAGTAGTGCAACATCTGAAGACAAGATGCAATGATTGGAAACATGAGTCTCCACCAAGTGATTAGGTATTGTCATAAGACCTAAAGCATTAGGGTAATGCATAGAAGTTATGGACAAGGTGTGTAACGCCACGTCGTGTGAACCCCAAAGGACAAATACATAATAATTACAGCACAAATTTTTTTTTTTTAAGTAAACATAACATACATGTAAAACACATTAAGTCATAACATGAATTTCATTTAAGAAGATTTACTAACACATACATCCCTTGGGGCACACGAGGAGTCATTACGAGACTGAGATCCACACAACAACAATAAAGAATAAAATCCAAAGATATAATCCATAACAAAATAAACATTAACAAATATAACATATACATGATAATCATTGATAAGAAACTATTTGAGTATATAAATAAAACATATAAATAATTAACTCAACCCAATGAATAACAACTGCCATGGCCAATAACCACACCGAGTTAACAATACATTACAGTACAATGTTCTAAAGGTACAATGATACAAGAGTGTTTCCAAACATAAATGGAAACCATACATTAGATAACATAATACAAATAAACAGATGAAAACTAGCTCCAAGATGGATACAACTCTGGAGTCGCTGCAACTGCACCAATCCGCACCTCTCAATCCTCGGCTGGGGACCCAATGAGGTGCTTAGCACGTTCCACCCGACCATGTGAGTCCGAAGACCCACCCCCCGTGCTAGGAGCTGACAATAAGAGTCCTCAACCAAGAACATCCAAACACGGAACCACAAGACTCAACAACATACAAAAGTATCATAAAATTCAAGGATTACAATGACATAATCAACAACAACCAAGAGTCATTAAAATAACTTAAAATCATACATCTCACCACATAAATCAAAGCAATGACTAGTAACAAGTAACCAAAGGATGATCATAAAACACTTCCAAATCAACTAAACATAATACGATTCCAAATTGCAATTAAACAACACAATAACATTATATCACAGTATCATAAGATACAAGATCGTAAATCAAATATAAATGAGATCATACAAGACCACCAAAACATACTAAGGATGTATTAAAACAATAATCATAAATCAATTTAAATCAATATAAATCCATAAATCAACAATCTAAACCAACTCCCACAATCCACTTCCAGAGGAACACAATAAAGTAAAACACATGGGAAACTAGGGGAGAGTATCATTGCATAGTCCTACATGGGCTGTCCTGTGCTCTTCCTCCCAACTGGAGGCGCCGGTCCCATCTATGGCTGTCATGTGCTCTTCCTCCCAACTGGAGGCGCCGGTCCATAGGGTGACTCATGCGGAGCCATAGGCCTCTCGTGAAGACAAGGTCACGACCTTACCAACCACGGCCTTCTCAGCCTTCCATTAGCCTACGGAAGCACTAATGAAGACGAGGCATCCATTTTATTAATCTTATAATGATATTACTACCCAACCCTCCTAAGTTAATTATTAGGTTTTCACTTGTTTACTAACTCACTCGTGGGTTTTCCTGAGCTCTTCCCCTTAAACGAGGCACCGGCCCCTACGAGGAGCCACTCTCCCTAGAGACCCAACAACATAAAAACCAAGGGTTGTACCATCAAAATAAGAATATTAGATCACAACCTAGAAGCATGCGAGGCATTACTCATCTCGCTATAAATACAATTTCCAAGTCTCAACAAATTCCGTACAACCCTTTTAAAATCATGAAACCAAAACACCTGCCACATCAAGGGCCCATAAAGAGAGAGAACATCAATTATCAATCATCTCAAGCCTCTGGAAGCCAAAAGAATGAAAACCCACAAACAAGGGTAAAGTGAAGCAACAAGAATATTTCTCCAATAATTCCAACACAAGGATAAAATTTCCTCAAATATGAGAGTAAATCAGAAAAGCCATAACAAGGAAAGATTCATCAAGACCCATCTACAAATTAACAATGGCATCTCCTCAAATAGGAAAACGCAAAAGAAAGTCAACCTTTAATTCATGAAATCACTAAATGAAACCAAAAGCCACCAACTAGGCATTCCATGGGAGACCTCAATTTTCTCCTCACAAGAACCCCCTTATGATGGTATGCAAATTACTTTCATAAAAACAACAACATAGCAATGACAACAATAATTGCAAGGCCACCAGATCTAATTTCAATTCAAATATAATGAGTGAATATATTAAAATAAGATCAACCACCCCATCCAAAACACATAAACAACTTTGATACAAAATAAATCAGAAATCCAAGAAGATCAACCAACAATTCAATCGAGAACAATATTTATTAACCAATCAATTAACGACCAGAACTAAATAACTTTACAACTTACCCATACTAAAATAATTCATGATAACCATCATAAGTATTCTAAAAGACTTATTCATAAGGAGCACTTACCAATCAATCATTAAATAAATATAAAGGAAGTCAATTTTTAAAAGATTGCAATCCCATTTCACAAATAAACTATTCAATTTGAGAATATCCTAATCAATCTCTAGTCATGTCCATACATTTAAATTTCTCTTTTCATCTATAACCATAATTGAAAATTACTTAATAGCTGGATAGTTAACTTATCATTATTTCATAACTACTTATGTCCAAAACATTATTTCCATTTTCTTTTCATCATACTAATTTAACACTCACTTCCAATATTTAGATTAATTGTGAAAACCACTTAAGAACAATTGTTTATATTTTAAAAAGACAATAATAGCAATACTCTAGATATTTAAACTACATATTAGAACTTACCACCTTAAAATCTTAAATCTATCTAAATAAATTTACACACAAAAATACCCTTTAAAACCACTACATCTTTATATATTTTAATTCTTTTCGAGGAAGGAAAGTAGAAAGAGAATAGATCTTTCTAGGAATCAACAAGTCTACCAGACTATAACTTCACAAAATAAGAATAAAAGATGACTTATTCAATTCTATATTAAATTCTATTTCCACCATATACACATTTAAAAATAAGAATTAAACAATCAATGCTGATATAAATATATATTCACAAATTGCCCTTCTATTATATTATCCTATCAAATTCCACAAATTAACAAATTAAAAGGAATTCTTTTCTATTCCAAAGTATTCACTCAAAACAAGAATTAAATAACCAATGTTGTTTTACTTTCGTAATAGATTTTTCTTTTGCTAACAATATCCTTTCCAAGTTGTAATTTAACAAATCAATAAAATAGATTTCTTTCTAAAAAAATTTCTGCTTTATTTTTAATTAGAAAAGAAACAGAATCTAAATATCTATTTTCTAGATAACAGATAAATTACAGAAAATATAATTTTAATCATAACAGAACAAAATATATTTATACATTTGTTTAACTGACAGTTAAATTAACAGAATATCTATTTAACAGAAATGAAACAGTAGATTTATATATATATATTCTTTTTTTTAAATAACAGTGAAATTAATTAATAATACTGCAACTAGAATAATTAAATTAATCTATATATATATATATAAATATATATCTACAAATATATATACATATATATATATACATATATATATACATATATCTAAATAAAAATCTGCACAGAAATCATATATTAAAAATCGCATATTAAACATTATGTTTAAACATATTAAAATTCAAGTGGGATTTAATCCCAACACAGCCGCATAGAAGACCGGACCCCGCCGGCCGTGGGCAGTCTACGGACTGCACACGGCAGTCCAAAGGACTGCCGTGGACAGTCTGTAGACTGTCCACGGTACCGACGGTACCGTCTGCGCCCAAAAGGCGGTGTGGTGGGTACGGCCGAGGCCGTCCCCCACACAGCCTATATACATATACATATGAATAAAAAAAATGAAATCAAATGGTATGAACAGTGCGACGGGTTTTCACAATTTCAAATTTCCAAACAAATTTCCATTCGATTATAAAAATATATATATATATTTATATATATATGTATATATATATATATATATCTAATATATATATATATAATATATATGTATATATATATTTTCAGAGGTTCGAATATTACAGTAACAGAGAATTACTGTTCACATGAAATTCACTGTGCATGATTGAAGTAAAAAGATTTCTAAGGAAATATATATATATATAAACCAGAAATTCGAGGAGAGGTAATTGTTTTCAAAACAATAATCAAAATTTTTTAAAAACAAAATGAAATAACAGAAAATTGTTTAATTCCCAGATTTCAATTAAAACCCCTCTTTTTAAATAACCAGCCACAACCCGGAAACCCCAGAAATTTCATCAATCTAATAACAATCCCCAATTTCCTTTGATTAAACTGTAACCCCAGTGAATTTTCTTACTAATTTTCAATCTTAAATACAAATTTAATTCACAAGCACAAATCCCTATTTTAACAGAGGTAAATAAATTAAAGAAGGAACCTGGCGTCCTTCGCTTGCAGAAGATTGAAGAAGCTTCGATCCTTTTTCTGTATCAATTTCCCTTGCTGCAAATCTTCCAGCAACTGATCTGAATCCTCCTTCCTCTTCACCAATTTCTCCACAAACAGAAAAGAACTAGGGACAGAAAATTGATTGGAAAAGAAATTTCTCCAGCATTCCAAAAGCCATCCCTCCAACAAGGAAAAACCCTTATTAAATTCTATGCCCAGGAATCCTTTCAATTCCTCTTCCCGCGAATACCAAAAGTCACTTCTCCAAAAATGAAATTTAATTACATTCAAATCCACAAAAGATGGAGTTTTATATTTGTTTATTCTTCATATTCTCCAGTGAAAACCAAAAGTCACAACTCAAGAAATAAATCCAAATAATATTTAATCCCTTTAATTCCTTTTGTTGCCTTTTCAAGTATTTATATTTCATTTTCTTTTATCAAGCATTTTGATTAAACTAAATAAATTTAACTCCACAAAAATGAACTTCTATTTGAATATATATTCATTATCTTCACAATACACTATTTGTTAACTACTTCCACATTAGAATAATTAAAATCAACCATTTACAAAATTCTAAATAAGTATCCATTAAAATTCTTATTATAATAATTATCTTTTCAAGATTACTTGTTCATAACAATTTAAATCAATTTATCTAATAATATCACTTTTAGTTTTAACAAATTAGTTTGATTGATCATTTGATTTGATTTAATTGATTATTATTTTAATTCCTAATTATATTTTAAATAACCTTTCAATTTTATTTATGATTTAATTAATTATTTAAACATGATTACTAACATATTATATTTTCCACACAATCAAATAACTCAGTAACCAATGAAACACACACACACAAGTCCAAAACAACCGACACGGAGGGGTATTACAAGGTGGTTAGGACCATTTGACATTTCTGAAGTTTTTCCTCATGGATCTATTCAACCCACCATCATTAGCCCTAACAAAATCAAGCTACTTGAGCCAACTCCCAAGGAAGGGCCCCTATAACAACTCACTCAACATCCAGTACCTGAGCTTCCTACAACCAAAGTTGGTGGACCTAGTGTCCTACCTTTGGCTAAATTCAGGTACGTACTTTTTCATAATACAAATTTCTACCTTAGTGGAAATCCATTTCTTCACCCATCCGCCCATTTTTCCATTTGTACAACCTTTCTCTCTCTTCCATCATTTCATTCCACCTCACTCCACATTGCTTCACTTTTGATTAATTGCTCAATCATTTCAAAAAAGGGAAAATTAGTACTTTCTCTCCTTGATCTTTGCAATGTATCCTCCACATGATCAGGTATGTATGTGGTAATTCTCATCTCTTAATTACCTTTTCGGTGCATTTATTTAATCATCACACATTATTATAGGTAATTGCATATTATGTCATCATTTCCTATCAAGCCACCACTCCCTTCCAACATAGGAGACACATGTCCAAAATTAGGCTAGGAGGAAGAATAAAAAATGCAAATAAATCACCTATACATCAAATCGTAACCTGGCTATGTCAAAAAATTTAAATAGGTTGATTTGAAAATCTAGCTCGCATTTGTGAAGTGATGGTAACTGAGCCACCAATTCTTTCCATCATCACCCTCATTTATCACCTCTTTCCTCATCTTAATTGCATTGCCATAATCTTAAAAAAAAGTAGTAAATGGTAAAAAATAGAGAGAAAAGAAGGGAATTCAATTGGCATTGGAAGTAAAAATTTAGCAAGAAAGGTTTCACTTTTCAAAACAAAAATTTTAGGGGAAGGAAATTTCGCTAAGTGATTGTGATTTCAAAAAATGGGGGGTGGATTAATTTGGAATGAGCCCTCAGTTCATAGCGGATTGTTGCAAGATGTGCAATGTCTGGCAAAATTTCAATGTTGTGGATGGTTCAACTATTTCACAAAGTTAGATGGATTTGATGAGGGTATTGCACTTGAATTCATCCAAAAATTCTCAGGAGGAAAAACCATGGTGAAAGGGTTAGAAGTGGTGGAAACCAAAGAAATAATTGCAAAAAATTAAGGGTTACTTGCTGATGGCCAGCATTACCCTACCTCTAGGGATGCTAGGTTAGCTAGAGCAAAATTCACAATACATGGCGACCCACCAATTAGTGTTGAAAAATAGGGTGCAAAAAAAATGTCTTTGCCTGAACTATGGAAGTAGGTAGTTGTGCACATTATAAGTTATATCACATGTGAGGGATGATTATCAAACCTGCATCTAGTACACTTTAAGCTCTTGAGCCACCTACAACACAGAAGGAGGATGGACATATACAATCTCCTCTCCATTATGGTAGCCGAGACCAAGAAAGGTAGGGATAACTCTATCTCCACCATTGCTTGATAAATTTCTAGTTAATAAATCTTTGCATGATGTCTCTAGAATCAGTTGGGATGAATTTGTTCAAGTTAATCAAAATTACTATCAAGAAGAATTTTCCAATGTTGAGCATTTGCTGCCTAGGGTTATACCTCAATCTCGTAGGTCTAGTAAAAGATTAAGCATAGCTAAAGCTGCCTCTGGTGCTTCAATTACTAGTGCCTTTTCTAGTATGAATCCTCTTGTAGCAGCAGAGGAGGCCATAAACATTAGCTCCTCTAAGGTAGAACATTTAGAAAAACCAAGCATTTCATATGACTCTAATGACAATGTCCCCCTGCAAACCCTAATAAGAACTAGGGCACAAAAGAGGGAAGCTAAAGAAAGAGAATAAAAAGAAAAATTTCAAACCTATCCTATAGCAAAAGAGGTTCCAAATTCTAGGAAAAGAAAGGATGATCGTATTCATCCTACAACCAAAGGGAAACGTAAGGGAATCTCTAGGAAATCAAAACTTGCTAGACTAGCTTTTTATGAACCTTCATAGGAAAACCCTAGGAATGATGAGACATCATATGGGGACATCAAAACTTCAGTGTAATGAGAACAGGTTGAGAAAATGGAAGAATATATCTCTGAGGAAGCAATAGAAGTGACGTTGGAAGACCTTGCTAGTATTGCAGATTAGCTTGGTGATGAGCAGGGGTTCCTACAATAGAACCAAGAATAGGGGTTAGATTTCTTGTAGCCACAGTAATAAGCATATCAAGAAATAGAACAAGGCTAGGAATAGGAACAAGAGATCTTGAAAAAAGAAGAGGATGAAGAAATAGCACCCCTATAGTCACAGACAATTGAACAACCTGAGTCCATGCAAATAGTGTCATTTGGGGAGCAGTCATGAACAAAAACATTGGTAGGAATTCATAACCCTCCTAATTTTACAATACATGCAGTAATTTTAAAATTGTGGAAAGAAATAGAAAGGAGGGATAGAGAATGGGAACAAGATAAGAAGAAGTTGAAAAAGGAAATCCAAGAGAGGGATAAGCTCAGTAAGGAGGAAAATGAGGAGATAGCTACTTTAAAGAAGAAATTCGATAACATTGTGACCTTAGTGCCACAAATTCTTGAATACAGAGCACTGCAATGGTTTATTCCCTATACTTGAAATAGAAATATCTCTCTTTCAGGTTATCAAAAATAGTTTCAAACTTGAATCCCTCCATTGAAACTCCTGTTGAATTATTCAATGCCTACAAAATTGCTTCCCCTGAGATGAATTTTTTTTTATATGAACTTTATTTGCATAGTTATGTTGTCACACAAGATCATGATTGGAACAAATTGCTATATGTTGGGGATGTTCAAATAAGATAATTTATGTCCTGGGTAGAAAATGAAATTAGTTGGGGTGAGAAAAAAATGTTTATAGAAGAATGGAATCCAATATCCCCTTACCCATTAGGGTCAAGTAAACTAACTTGAAGGATATTTGTAGAGAATGGCTCAGGATGCTCCTCAAACCTAGCTATGGTAACAAAATCATGCCCTAGATTGAAGCTTTCTATACTGAGTATGAGGTTAAAATGACAACAAAAGAGGAGCTCATAAGAGGACATCTAGCTCAATGATGGAATAGGTTAATGGATGAACTAAAGCAAGCTAAGCCCCATTCTATTCATAACTATGCTACAACCTTGAAGAGAATTGATAGGTACATCTAGCTTGGTAGAGTAAACGAGAGATTGTGGCTTCTCCTGACCTTCTAGCCACCCATTCTTATGTGGCCTATATCGAATTATAGATTCTATCGACATGATGCTGATACAAAAAGGCCAAGGTGGAACATATTTGATTGAATGGGAGGATTTTATTGGGATCTAGACTCACATACTGTAGCAATAGAGGTTTGTCAACTTGTAGTTGCAAACTTTAGAGTCTTGACCAAACAAAAGAATAGCCCTTCCACTACTAGAGGACCAACAAGACATTAGGCTAGGGGCGATGATGAGCTTAGTTTTTGGTTAAAACATGGGTAGAATTTATACTTCTTTTTTTGGAATTATCATGAACCTTAGTTGTCCAATGTTATTATTTTGTCAAATGTTTCCCTCAAACCATTAACAATGGGTTTTTCCTATCCTTATGAAGTTTCAATGACATTAATGTATTATGCAGGCTATCTATATTAATTTTGCATGTGATTGATGAATGTTCTCTAAGGTAATTTTAGATGTGCAATTATTATGAGTATTGGCATTGCCATGTAGCACATAATTTTTGGATGCTATGTTTGGAAAGGAAACTAATGGATAATCATGTATGGGAATCATTCAACGAAGTCAACTAAGGAGTAACAATGACAGATTCCCCACGGTAGACAATTGTAATCACCTTGCATTTATGGAATTGAGCAATTTCAGGTGTTACTACAACATTGAGTCCATGTTTGGGCATGCATTTCCAACTGGATTCCTTGTAGGCATAACCGCTTTGTTTCTCTTTTCTTGCTTTCCCTAAATGGCATCCTCTCAGTTAGTGGGAGTTGACTGCCCTATTTAGCTTGTTGAATAAATATGTATTTGAATCTCCTTCTAGGGTAGTTTTTTCCCTTTTTTATTGTTTTGTTGGAAGATGATATTGATGTACTGAGCATTCTCTATTCTTCATACAACTATGTTGATTACTCTATTTACATAATTTTCAATGAATGAGATGATAATTTGAATTTAAGTATTTGAGTTTGTATTAGTTTTAGTGGATACTCATCCCAGTGGGCCCACTTGGTGAGTAATCCTTTTCTTAAAGTAATTATTTTAGAGTTAATTCTTGTACTTAGTTCAAAATCTAGTATTGACTGTTCCTATAGCCACTGGAAGTCCATTCTATGTCTATTCTTGTAGCCAAAGTAGACAGAGTAATTTCATGTTTGTTCACCCAGATCTTTATTCTTGTTATACATCTTACTTTAGCCTAGTCATTGGTTAATTCTTATCCTTTTCTTTATTTCCTTCCTACAATTTACTTTTAGTATTGTGTTTCTTATCTATAGATTAGAGTTGGCTACTTAGAAATTCCTAGTACACATACAATGCTGGCCCATTTCAAGTATACGTCCCTGGGTTGACAAGTTAAATGCACCTCCATGATAGTCAAATAACTATTCAAGCTAGATGTCCAGTCTCTAAATCATGGCCATGGAAGCCCAATTAGGAGACCCTTGTTGGAGGCTAACAATTTGCACCACTTTGCAACTTTACACTGCTTGCATTTGACAACTGTTTCCTGAAACAAAAAGTCACCACCATGAGAAAACACCTCTGAGATAGAAAATTTTTAGAGAGGCTATTGTAGAGGGTCCCAAAAAAATACCATAGGCTTAGATGAGAAGTTTCTAAGCATCATGGTATCTAAGTAATAGTCTATCAAAGATTGTAGCTATTTTTCACTTTGGACTCTCAAGGGATTCAACTAGTTGAACGTAGCTTAGAGTGATTCAACATGTTTTTGTGTGAAAGAGGACCATTCCTATTGTAAAATTTCCCATTTGAATGCATTGGAATAGTTCTTTTGGTCACACGAGTTGCGGAACAAAAGTTGCATGACTTTGTAAGTTTACACTACATGCATTTGATAACTTTTTCCTCAAGTGAAAAGTCACCACCATGGAAAAATTCCTCTAAGATAGTAAAAAATGAGAGGGGTTTTTGTAAAGGGCCTTGACATGATCCCATAGGCTCAAATGAAAAGTTTCAAAGTGTCATGGTATCTGAGTAACAACCTATTAAAGATTGCAACAATTTTGCACTTTGGACACGTAAGGGATTTAGATAGTTGGATGTAGCTTGGAGGGATTTGGCATGTTTGGGTGAAAAAGAGGAGCATTAATAGTGTAAATGTACCTATCTAGACATGTTGGAATATTTCATTTGGTCATGTGAGTTGTGAAACAAAAGTTGTACCACTTTGCAACTTTACATTGCTTGCATTTGACAACTTTTTCTTCAAGTGAAAAGTCACCACCATGAGAAAATGCCTCTAAGATAGGGAAAAAAATAGATATTTTATTGTAGAGGGTCCGAACATGATCCCATAGAATCATATGAGAAGTTTCTAAGTGTCACGATATTCGAGTAACATCTCGTCGAAGATTGCAGTAATTTTGCACTTTGCAATCTTAAGGGATTATGTTGGTTGCATGTAGCTTAGAGTGATTCAGAGTGTTTGAGTCTGAAAGAAGACCATGCCTAGCATAAATTTACCCATCCAAATTCATCTGAATAGATCTTTTGGTCACACAAGTTGTAGAACGAAAGATGCACCACTTTGCAACTTTACACTGCTTGCATTTGACAACTTTTTCCTCAAGTAAAAATTCGCCACCATGGGAAAATGCCTTTGAGATAGCAAACATTGAGAGAGGTTATTGTATATGGGGCCAACATGATCCCATCAGGTTAGACAAGGAGTTTCTAAGCATCACAACATCCAAGTAACAACCCAAAAAATATTGCATCCATTTTTCACTTTGGACTCGTAAGGGATTCTACAGATTACACATAGCTCAGAGAAAAAACCAATGCCTCACCTAAATAAGATAAAAATTTTGGAGTTATGGAAAGACACTGAGAGGGGGGGTGAATCATTGTCTAAAATTTTTCAACTTTGACCAATATTTTTAAGTTATGATTTCCTTTTCTTTCAACAATAGAGTAGAGTAATCACTTTGGAAAGCACAAAGGTATGACAACATTAACTCGGTCTATTAGACACCTTATGAAAATATGATTTGAGTGAGATATCTTGCATTTGCCAAAACAATTATGGCTGATATTGATTAACAATCAAAGCATGATGACAGTGTAGGTGCAACTCATAAGACTGTGCAAATGATGATCAACATTATTGACTCACTTCTTAAACAATTGATTTGAATGCAGTTTTAAAGACAAGAAAGATATTGAGACAACAAAAACCTTTAGAAAATTATAACTATTCTTGAGCAATGAATCAAATGAGAACTTTTAAGCTTCCTTTTGAATTAGACTCTTCAACAATGACTTGTGGAAGATATTTGAACTAAATATGTGTAGAGATGAAGGAACTATCATTCAACAAAGTTCAGATTGATAAAAATTATCACAATCAAGAAAAAATATGATATCAAAACAAAGAGACCATATGACAAAGGATTTTCCAAGTGGAAAACCCTCTTGGGGTAGAAAAACTGCTCCTAAACTACCTTACCAACTTAATCTTCAAAAAACCACTGTTAAAAATGCCTTATAAGCTAAATTCTGAGCACCAACTCAAGGAGCACCAACCCCTCATTTTGAAACACCAATTTCAAGAAGCACCAACCCCTCAAATTACTTTCAGAACAATAATAATATCAGAGGATCTCTCTATTTTCAGTTAAGCTCATTACCCTCTATTTTTCTTGTCTACCTAATACCCTAATAATTCAACAATTGAATCCTTAAAATATTACATAGAAAAGAATATTACAATATATCTATGCATCTTTAATTTTTAGATTTTTAATACAGAGTATTTCAATACATTTTTGATACAGCCAAAGAACAATATTCACAAATCACACCCAAAAGATTTTATAGTGTATTCAACTTTGGTTTTGATACAATATTTCAAGTATGTCTTCCATGAAGAAGATCTTTAAAGAATACGAGGTCAAAAGGAAACTGAAACCTCATACTATTTTCAGGAAGAATGATAATAAATAGTAAATGTTTGCAAGAGTAATGCCTATCCAAAAGGCTGTAAATACTTTGTCACAATATAACAAAGCTTTTCAAAAAAATGACAATGCAAAGAAACGTCTCCAGCCATAAAGAGATTTCCAAACAACAAGATAACGCCTAAGGACTGCCAATAGCTAAAAGAACATACCAAATAAAGATACCTGTTTGAGCAGCATTCAAATAAATTCTAGAGATTCGATGCCAAAAATAGGTCAAGCTCTCATTTATACTCAACACCTCAGGAAACGGCCATGTAAGTTACATCAGAGAGGCAGATAATAATGGTGGTGGCTAGGGTTTCTTACCCAGCCATGTGAACTAACAAAATTTTCCCTAAGAGCCTATCTTTTCAATTGACCAAAGTCAACTTACTATTTGTTACTGTGACATTCTGCAGTCAGGGAGACTTTTCGTAGATATCATTATGTTTTACCAAAAGCCCACTTGATACACATTGGTCGCCAAGACATCTAGATAGTCCTACCAAAGGAAATTAAATCGCCAGTCATTCCCCTTACCTATCACTTTCGCCATGACCCATCAGAGTTGGGGAGAAGTCATAACGAATACATTATGTCATGTCAAAACCCTCAAACTCACCTCAGATCACCAAGAGAGAACAAATCTCACATCGATAAATTTCATTTGTATTCCATTGGCGAGACATATCAATTTTAGGGAAACCTCTTGGAGAGCACACTATGTCATATCAAAAAAACTTTATCCACTCTGATTCATTGAGACAATACCAACCTCTCACCGAAAGCTGCTCATAAGACTTAGTTGGCAAGATCTGATGGGTTCACTATGACATTACTCTGATGCTACAAGAGTCTCGGTGAAATAACCCTTTGCATAATGTCGGTGAGACACCACATAATCACTAAGACCTCCCTCTGAATATCACAAACTCTTACCGATATGCAATTTTTCAACGACAGTCGGTGTGACATACCAAATTTGTTATGACCCTATACCAACGTTATTACTCCTCCCAATAGAGATCACTCTCTATCGCTGAAACAAAAGAGAAGTCTTACTGAAAGCTGCTTGAAGGAAAATAAAATCCAATTGACATGACATAAGAAATGTCTTGCCGATAGGCAACATAGACATTTCAAAATGGATCGAGGAGACCCTGCCATTCTCACTCTGATATGTGTAAGCCCGAATGAGAAACATAATAATAATCAAATCAAATGTGATAAGTTTGTAGTCCAAGAAGAGGCCAACTAGATTGATATCTCATAATCATGTTAAATGATAACATATAATACTTGCAAAGAGACATTTTGATATTTGACAAGTAATCTCATAATGTCGACATAAGCATATGAAGAATGATAGCAGTCAATGACTTTTCCAAAGTCAATTTTAAAGACTTTACCCATTAAAAAAAAATCATTATCTTCTTTTATATTTGAATGGGTAGGAAGCTTATGAAGAATGAAGTCATTTATCAAAACAAACTCACCAAGGAAAATTACCTTTGAGCCAATTAAATATGTGTGAGTCCGAAAGATCATGAAAATGATATCGACCTTAAGTGCATAAGCAATACAAATATATGTCCCAATATGATGTATTGTAAAGAAATCATATCAATGAAATCTGATAGGCTATCATATGATAATGACTGAATTTTTCCAATGAAGCAAGCTGAATACCATGTGAAGGAGTATATGCAACAATAGTGATAAACATAAGATATACCTTCACTTGAAGAACCTTCATACTAAACTAATCATCACAAACATCTGAAAGCATAAATAGTGAATGCCACCTATCTGCACATGGAACTTGAGGCATCAAAACACAACAAACTATATCAACTGTGAAAACACACAAGGTTGTCCATGAATAAATGCTAAACATCAAAACCAACTGAAGCCATTAGAATGTAAACCATATAGACAAAATTGTACCAAGATAAAGCATGAGAAACCAAACTGAAACTGATCATCAAAGAGAACCAATTGAAAGTGATTTTGTCATCAAGGACAAACCATATGATCACAACTGAGAACCAACAAAAAAATATTTATTACCACAAGTGTAAATCCTTGGAAAATTTGGAAATCTCCTTGCTTCAAATGAAGTGTCTTGGAAACATTCACTTGGAAGTACTTTCCATTAACCTTTTCACTCTAATTGCAAAAACACACTTTTAATGACTCTACCACTTTTCCATCACTTAAGCTTGTTGTTTCAGCTTCACTTTAACAAACACATTTCTGTGGAGAACAATAAAAGGTTGTGTTTGTTGTAGTACAATGCTAATAAGAAAGAGGGGACACTTTACAAAGAATGGATAGTCATACCATTAGAAAATTTATAGGGACAATAGGGTGTAAATGTCACTATGCATGGAGGTCAAGACCATAATGTGAGGAAAATGACAATAAATAGACAACCACAATAAAGTATGCAAAGGATCATCAAATTATACATAGAGGAAAAGGCAATACTCAAAGAACAACCATAAATTATTTAAGTCAAATTTATTTTATTTTATGAAAAAAGCATTGAAAAACAATTTTAGTTATTTCATTGGGCTTATTTTAATGATATTCATGTGCATGTGTGAAAAGGGATTAAGTTTCATCTTTTATTTTTGAGTTTGGAGGGCAGCCCATTGATATAGGTATAGTAATTGGTCTCACTTTTTTTTTGGTGTAATGATATGAGAAGACAATGCCATGTTTTGACATACAAGCTAGGATAATAGATCTAAAATATATAGGAGGAATGCTTTTAAGCATTCTTTATTCATAACTAGTAACAGTATGAGATAAGGATGGCATTCTAAGGGCAGGAGGTAGTAGATTATTGGGAGTAGCACTATTAAATATTGATGTGAGTGGCATTTATAGATGTAGAGAAACAAGGTACAATCATTATGTGTAAGTGTGGTTCATAAGGAGGAAGTCAAAAGAAAACCCTATGTTTTTATGGAAGTTAAAGACTTGGCAGTGAGCATTGACATGTTTCAAGTTGAAAAATTAATGCCAAGTCCCTATTGAAACCATAACACATTGAAAACTAGGTTTGATACTATGTCATAGAAAAAAGGACCCTTTGCTTGACATGAGATTAATTTATGATAAAGTGTACTTCATGAGGTCTTAATCTAGTGTTGTGAGGCATTTTATGCATCCACACTAGGTCTTGGACCCTTCCAAATCAAACAACATGCTTTTAACAGTGTCTTGTAAAGGTGTTGTAAAGTCTTATAAAAGACTTTCACGCTTTTATAGACTTAATTAACCTATTTCTCCATAATTACACCTTATAAAATATATTTAAATACATCCTCACATCAATTTGGAAGGTTCTTAACATAAACTTAATGACAAACTAGTGTTGTAAGGTGTCTTGCACATTCACTTTGGTTTTTGTGCCCTTCTAGGCTATGTGGACCTAGTTTCAATGTTGTAAAGTGTATTTAATCACACTTACACATTGATTTATGTGTTCCAATCCCTATTTAAAATTTACATCATCACTAATAGGTCCCTATTAACCCATATTGTGCATCCTGAGGCTTTAATTGATCAAATATCAAAACAAGTTGCAATTTAAACCTTATTTCCTTATCTCCTAGCTTTTGACCTATTGAAATGGCCCCTGTAGGACCCATTCTCTATGCATGGAGAATCAATCCCATCCAAGTGGGACCCATTCACCATGTGTGGCAAATGAGTCCTATTCGGCCCCCATTTTGACCTTTAAGTGGGAAAAAGTGAAATTTAAAGTTTATTTTCACTACATGTCAGCCTGTGATGAGGTATTATCAGGTACTAAGGCACAATTGTCTATAAATAAATATTTATATCCTAATTTCACATCTATTATCTCATTCACACATCTCTTATCATTTATTTATCATCTATCTTCTCATCCAAGTCAAGCAAGCTAGGGTTTCTTCATTAGGAGTCATCAAGTTAGCTTTCTAAAGCATTTAAGGGTTGAATCTTCATGTATTTCTATAGACTCTCATGATCATTCATCATGAAAAGGTAATACATTCCATTATTTCATCATTTTGGTTTAATTATCTAAATGGGGTTTGACCACAACAAACCCCTATGCCCTAACAATCAACAATTTCTCTTTCTTGTATTGTTTGTATGCAGATCTAGGACTCTTGGAAGCTTAAGAATCATTGATGATTATATTTCAAAGAAATTCAAGTCATCTCTTCATCATTCAAGTCAAAATATCAACAAAGAGTAACTTTCAGGCCTGAGTAGGATAGTTTTAGAAGTAGACACCTATAGGAAGCTAAAGTGCAAACTAAAATCTCTAAAATCAACCTTTGAATACTTAGAAATTCAAAAGTGGATTGATTCACCATGGGTGGTGAATGAGTCCCACTCTATGGTTAGTTTTTGGTTTGCTGCAGTTTTGGTTACCCTTTTGTCTGAAACAGGTTCTAGTTTAGTTTTATAGAACTGGGACTGATTCCCCCAGAATGGTGAATGAGTCCCTCCAGGCTTGAAAATAAACATCAGGAACATTTTAAAAGAAATTTCCAATCTCCTTCAAAGTTCCAGGTGTACACTTTCAATCTGATTCATTTCTATTGCAGTTTTCCATTCATTTTTTGGTGGTTTTGTATTACACAATGTTTTTTCATACAAGTTATTTTCCTTTAGTTTCTACTTATTATTCAATCAATCTCATGTGTTTCATGTATTCAAGAATTATATCTAGGAATATTGTATCCTTATTCTATCCATATTGCATTGACTTTGAATGTAACATGAGGATTTTTGGCCCATCTTTCTCCTTCTAGGTGAAAAACCCTAGGAGAGCTAGAAAGCAAGTGGGTGCCAAAAATCTACAGCTCAGATACATAATGAGGAAGGCCACATCATGATGATAGTGATTGAAGGGTAATCATGATGCATAATGAAGGAAACCCAAATCATCATGATGTGGTGTAGGGTCACCCTAATACACTTTGATCCAATTTTTGGTTATATTGTGAAACATTTTTTTTTCTTTTTTTTGGTTTGATTGATGTAAATAAGGTCATTTGAGACCATCCTAAGTAGTTTAGGACCATTTTTGGCTACTAGGTAAAATTTAGGCAAACATTGTAAAAGTTGATAAAAAGTTGTCAATGTTGTAATGACAACTTTGCAAATTTCTTAATAAATTAGTTGTGGGTTAGTTGGGGGCATAGAAATGATTTTAGAAGCATAAATATGTCTTGAAAACACAAAATACAAGGTTGGTTGAAGTTGGAATGAAGAAAGCCTCAAGTTTGCACATTTTAAACACTATATTTTCTTACAAAATCTTACTATTCTTTCACATTGTACAGCATTGTACTTGCTAGTATGGAACATAAGTTGATTGTAAAAGTTGCAAGGGTTCATCAATTTCTTTTTTCTTTTTACTCAAATCCACTAATTTTTGAGGAAGATACAATCATTTTTGTGAAAACTATTCTAATCCATTCCTAGGGTTTCAAACTTGTGAGAAAAATGCGATAACTCGAGATTTCAGCATGGGGAAATGCTAATTTCTTTTGGAAATTTCTATTTTGACCTCATCTACATCCTTGCAAGGTTTTGGTTCATTTCTTGCACATGGGTGGAAGATCTTCCTAATAGTTTTTTTTTTCATGGTGAAATAGTCATCACACACCCCTCCGACCTAGGCTTTGATCAATCCATGTGTTGTTTGATGTTGTTTGGGTATAGAGAATTATTCCATGTTATTTGGAGCCTATGCAGAAAAGATGTTCCATTAGATCAGTTGTTCTTATGTTGGTTGAGTAAAAGTGCATCATTTATGCATTGTGTCAATAAACCATAATGATAATTTGTGCCTTGGAATGTTGTATCATGGAATTATGAGCCCAAAAAGGGTGGAGAATCATTGTGATATGTTTTTTATAACCCAGTACAACCCATCCTTGTTGGTAATCATTCTAGTATGTGCTCATAGTGAACTCCATCATTTGTTTGTACTATTGGCCATGTGACTATGTTGCCAAAGCTGACATGAGCACCAAATTCCAATTGACCATTTGGAGAGATTGGTTGGTTCAAGAATTTTTGGGAGTTTTCAAAGGTGTTGGAGGGTATTGAAACATTGCTTCCCCCACTGTTCACATTGTTCTTCCCTTCTCGGCTTTTTTTTCCTTGGATTCCCACTAGGTGAGGTTGTCAATGGATGCAAGGTGTACTAAGATACATCTTCTGCATTGCTTTTCAATGAATCCCTTGAAGAAGTGTGTTGAAATAGTAATATTGTATTTGGATATTCCCTTGCTCTGCATCATGATGTGTATTAAGGGTCACTGAGATTATGTAAGGAGATAGATCATGATGGCAGTGACTCTAAAATTCATCCAAGATTAGAGTACATTATGGAAATCCAAACACAAAAAACCTAAGAGTAGATAAGCTTAATAATGATGGATTCCCTTTTCTTAGTTTAGAATTATATATAGTAGGGACATATTAATTGGAAAGGCAATTTCATAGCCTTTTGATGAAAACTTTAGCATCAAGTTGAAGCATACTAAACAAGGAAGGGTTGATCAAGTTTTAATGTCAAAAAATGATGATGGAAGGAAATCTAGGGTTTATAGAAGAGCATGAAAATATGCCTAAGTTGTACAATAGAAGGCATTGTTTCATATATTTTTATAAATCTACATGATTTTCCTTCAAGTAAAATTTAAATGTAAACCATAAACCATTACAACTAACATTAAATGTAATATACACATTTAATTGAGGCATATTAAGGAATATACACATTTACATGTATTAATTTCTCATAATTTTTATATTTCAAGAAACACACTAATACAATAACAAATATTACAATAGTGATGGAAAAAAATCTTGAAAATCCTCCCATTTCTCAGTAATTGTAGCAATAAAAGTAGGTAAATAATCCTCCCATGTGCATCCCAAATCATGAAATATATTAAACAAGAAGAAACAAAAGGAGCTGCTTCCTAGTTTGTTTTCTCCAATCCACCTTAGGTGGCTCAATTATTTACATTCCAAAATTCTTGAAAACATGTACATCCCTTGCTCCCTTGGAAACACATGGGTAGTAGCCTCATCGTGATTGTGTACTCTCATTGGAATTTGGTCCACAAAAAACTTGCAAAATCCTAACAATTTCATACATGAAGTCACATAAAAATCATTAAAAGACCAATAACTAAATAATGTCAGACATACACCTAACCAGATCTATTATCACCTTCATATATTCTATAAGTAGATTGATTGAAGGTCCTACAATGGTGGTGTGGCCTATACTTTTCTACTTTCTCATCTCTCAATGATCCTAGGTATAAATTTCATGAATATATAAACATAACTAACATAAAACATGTAGCATATGGGTATATGTAGGATCATCATGGAAAAAACAGGCCCTTCAGTGGCAAAAGATTCAAAAAAATCAGACTTAGGAAACTTGGTGAAAAAATTTGAATAAGTTATCTATACTATTTCAAGAATATGTAAGAATAGAATATGTAACAAATTGAATGTAGTTTCTAAACTACTAGGTTTGTTTAAAAAATATAAAAATCTATTTGGTTAAAATTTGAAACTTCAATGCAGTGGTACTTAAATTTTAGGGAAAAAATAAGTAGGTGTTTGTCTGACCACCCTAACCACAATAAAATGATAATATTTTTTTATAAGATTTTAGATATAAGTAGAGGACTCATGCCCAGATGTGATGCATATTTGTTTGTAATTTTTTCCAAGTAAATAATTAATTATGATTTTTATTACAACTTTTAAAAATATTTAAAAATCGTATGTCTAACCACCTTAACTTGGTCAAAACTTCATGAAATTCATTTTTTCTTTTTTTAATCCTATATTATGTGAAGCATAGAATGTGATGCATGTGTTGGATCCAAAATATGTGATACCATTTGAAATCTATATATGTTTTTCAATCAGCCTATCAATCAGGACTTTAGTTGTAATTTGAATAATTACTTATTAAATTCAAAATAAAGCATAATTCATATTGGTGGAAAGCTGATAATCTCCTTTAAAAATCCTTTTCATTTCATTAATTTTGGGTAAAAAAGTAGTTGTCAGCCACATACCCGTCATATTGCCACTTTTTGGCCCATCATGATCCTGCACATACCCATATAAGAATCCAATAAATCTAGGAAATGGAAAAGAAAGAGAAGATTAAAAACTAGAAAATGCACTAGCAATCAATGTTTCTCATACCACTGAATAGTTGCACCAGCAACCAACGGTGTTCTTTTCTTAAGTTGATAATCTTTAATGAAGCCTTTCCCTTTTTCTCCTTCACTATTCTTGAATCTCTTTACTAAAGAAAACATATAATTAATAAGTGGGAAAAAAGATAGGAACAGATGCATTAATTACAATCCTAAATGTATGCATATGACATCAAACACAAATACAGAATACCAACTTAAAGGTAGTCAATATAGAGTAACATATAATGTCATTTTACAAATTAACAATAATGCAATTTTGCAAACCCTTCTAAAATCAAACTTATTCTTGAAAGAAAACATTGATCAATAACATGACTTTATAGATTCAATGTACATGCTTACAAATCAATAGATAGGGAACAATCCAGGTTTGCTATGCTCTTTAATGTGTCAATTATTTCCTTGTTTTTAGAGTCATTCACTTTCCACAAGTTCTTGTTCATAGGTCTACCCTTATATTTGATCAAATGAATGTTGGTTGTGATGACAAGGTTGAAGTAGTGAAGAATCTTTCAATGCATGTTGAAGTCCTCGAACAACTAAACTGTAGCATTCTTAACTAGGTACCTTCTAATCCATGTTCCAATAACAACCACCAAACCTATAGGATATTCTATGTTTTCTCCATCTATAACTGGGGCCTACAATTTCTTTTTGGCCTTGATACAACAAGAGTAATAATCTATTCCATTTTCATTGTCTTCCTTTGCAATCGCCACATAAACATGCCCTGCATTGATGTGTTCATCTTGTTAGATGTACTTAATGAACATCAAAATAAAACAACAAAGTAAGCTATATTACTTAGTTTTAGTAGGTCAGATACATGATAAAATTCAATGAATGATTACATCTCCATGAATTATAGAGTCATCAGATGCTGATAAGTGTCAAGTAGGGTTAGAATTCTTATAGACCATTTTCCAATGCACTCTTTTGAGTCGCAATCATTCCATGTTTGAGGTGTACATGCAAAACAAAAGCATTCCATCTTCCACGTATGGATAGTCCATGTACCTACCTTGGAGCTTATAAAAGAGTGTAGCTCATTCGATATTGTTAGTGTACAATAATCCTCATATTTTGCAATGTTAGTATCATCTACTAAATGAAAAAAATCTATGAACTAAATAATTAGCTTCACTAATTAGACCCATTGCATGATTGCACCACTCGACAATTGATCTTGCATCTATCAACTTTACGATGTATTTGTAATTTAACGCTTCTTGTGCTAAGGCTCTTTTGATACATGTGCACCTGCTCCATCATGCTCCCCCTTTCCATGCTTGGCCTCTCAGAAGTTCCACGTATTGTGAACACCACTGGTCCTATGCATCTTGCTCAACTAGTAAAATATTCTAGAGTTATTGAATTGTGATGTATAGTTATCTGACCATACATGATATGTTGACTAAATGATATGCCCCTGCTAGCTAGATCAGCATAGAACATTTGAAAGCAACCTTGCACAAAGTTTGTGGAATGTTCCTTATTACCACTGATGTAAAAGTGATACTCCCACAATACCTTCTTGTTATCCTTTGTACTATTATTTGCATGAATGAATTTTATATGCACAAATATAAAAACGTACATGGAGTTGTATTATTATGATTGCACCTCATTTTGTGTATGTAGTTTGTAGTTCTTCACAAATTTGATAATTGAAATGATGCTATGAAGTGGAAATGTGTCCTTGCATAACATGAACCGTGAGTCCAACCATTGAGCTCTATGTGTATGCCTTACATACTCATAGGCCACCTAATCATGAAAAATTCTGATAAACTAATACATTGGAATCTTATGACTAACCAATTCACATTTCTTTGATTCATTCCCATATGTTAGATAGTCGGCCACTATCTTGTATTTTCCAAATTCCACAATTTTGTTTCCAATTTTGTGTGTACTAGCCATGTGTTGGAAAATTGGAAAATTTTGCATTCCACCATAGTGATCACATATGCCATCCAAACATGAATTTTTGTAAAAATATTGGCCATCCACTCTTTCACATAAAATTGAAGATAAGAATTCCCTTGAGGATTTAGGTGGAGGTCTTATGTTACATCCCTGTAAAACATTTTTAGTATGTATATCGACACATATACGTCGATAAACATCATAATAGTTAGAAAAATAAATATGTACTCTACAACAACATGTAGTGTGTGTGTTATTTATTTTTACATAAAAAGGCTTTAGCATTTCAAAATACCTTTGACATATTTTAATTTGAGAAAAACTCTATACAAAATCATCAAAAAATTAGGTTTGAGTAGTATCCAAATAATGCTTTGGATGTGGCTCATGAATTTGACTACCAATTCTACTTCTTACAATATCTCTTTGATTGGGAGAAATCCTTGTGTTATCCTTCCAAAAATATTGTATTATAGATCTCAAGGCTTTGAGCAATTTCTTTGTTTTCCCATGGTACTCTACCCGAGAAATCCCATAATTCATTGCTATTTGGATCCTCCACTCTTTCACGTCTTCCTTTGTCTCTCATTAAAGATGATCTTATTTTCAAAGACTTACTTTTCTTTGTAAGGTTTGAACACCTTGTTTTATTGCTTAATAGTGTTGTTGTCATCACACATTGTGTGGCACAACTATCTTTCGTGCATGAGGTAGAACCCATGCTTTTGTATGCACTCATCAAATTCTTTACAATGGAATTTTCACTTGAGTAATTTTATGTTCTTAGCCCAAGATCCTTCATGGTGCACCTAAATTTGAGTTGCCTCATCATTTCAATAATTTTTTTTCATCTTCCACCCTCACTTAGCTTCTCAAAAAGAAATGCCATATCCTCTACGCATATCTTTGACATACATTAGATTTTTTAATCTTATTAGGCATCCATTTCAAAACATTGGAGTCAATATCAATCAAATATCTAGGTTTTCTATGCAAAACTCTAGGAGGAGTTCGCAAAGATAAAGATGTGTCAACACTAGGAATGTCAACAACATCAGGGATAGATCACGTACCTTCAATTGGAGGTGAAATTGATGACACACCTTGAGATTGACATGTAAATGATGTACCTCCAACTTGAGATGTTTTATGTGGAGTTCCTTCAAATACAGATATTTTTTCTAATGTACTTTCAAAACCACATGTTGTTGATGGTGTGTCTTCAACTGGAGGTGTGTTCTTCAATGTACTTGGAAAACCACATATTGTTGATGATCTGTCTTCAACTGGAGATGTTATTGTTGTTGTACTTTGAGAATGATATATTGTAGATGGTGTTCATTTAACTTCACCTATGGTTGATGATGTGCCCCTAACTTCAGGATCCATTTGTGTCCTTCCACGAAGTTTGTTCATTTGTGAACTTTGTGTTGCCAATTGGACATATCTCTTGGATTATATGAAAACTTCTTCTATGGTTGTAATTCCTTTTCTTCACGAGTTTACATTTTTTATTCTCTTCTCCTTTTATTTTTAACTTCACTTTCTTTATAGGTTAGAGGCTTTGCTCATTTCCTCGACATGACGTTGAATGCTACATGTTCATAAACACACATAGAATAAAAGTAAGTTACAATGAATTTTATGAAACATACTGATATCACTAATTACATTGCACTTTATCAAACAAACCAAAGAATTTTATGAAAGAAGGAAATGATATTTTTGGAAAAATGCCTCCAAGAAATGTGGTCTCATGGTGATGGACATCACCATGCAACACCACATTTCTTTGAGGCATTTTTTCAAACAACTCACTACCTTTTTCTATGCAACCACATTTTTTTGTACATGCCTACCAAATAATATTATCAAACATGTCTATGCTACAAATTTTTTCATACATGTCTACCTTATCATTTTTCATACATTTCTACCAAACAATTTTATGATAGAAGGTGGTGAGTTGTTTAGAAAAATGCCTCCAAGAAATGTGGTCTCATGGTGATGGACATCAACATGAGACCACATTTCTTTGAGGCATTGTTTCAAATAGTTCACAACCTTATTCTATGCTACCACATTTTTTGTACAAGTCTATCAAAGCATCTTATCAAGCATTTCTATGCTACAACATGTTTCATACATGTCTACCTCCATATTGCAAGAAAAGTAAGTAATGCATTTTTTCAAAAATATCCATACCATTGATTACATTGCATTTTATGAAACATATTCATATCATTGATTGCATTGCATTGCATATCTTTAAAACTCAAAGCATTAATTTACATTGCATAACTAATGTAACTTATGAAACATTGAATATATTATTATCAAACATTGTTGTCCCCAACCTAGGGTTTATAGCAAGCTTCAAAAACACCATAAAGTTTTTGTGTCTGGTGAAAATATATGAAAATTGGTACTAATTTTTTTTAGGCCTATATGAATGTGTTGACAAAAGGATGTTTGCTAAATCATAATTTTGTGTGAGTTATTGAGGATAGTTTGTTTTATTTTGCAACTATACTATGTAAGACCTAGTACTTTGAAGGATTTGTACGAAATTGCTTAATGCAAGCATTTATAAATCTTAAGAAGGGTTTAAGGGGAGTATTTGGAGTGCATACAAGTGCTTAGGAGCAAAGAAGTTTCAAACCCAAGGCATAAATTGTTGCCACCTTTGGAAACTAAAGAATCTTGTGGTTATTGTTGTCAAAACCACATTATGATTGTCCTTAAAAGCTACTTGATTTATCATAGAGAATTATGACAAACACAACCAAGCAAGGAAAAACATGAATTGAAAGAAGGTTTTGTGATGTTATATCTTGGAATTATTCACTATTTCTTTGGCAATGAGGTAACTTAGAAAGGAAAAAAGCATTTTCAATTGCACAAAAGTTTTCCCTTTTTTTATTTATTAGAATTGTAAATGTTATGAATGAATGGAAACTTGCATTAACAACTATGTCAAGCAACTTGAATTTATCTAAGCACATAATGAAAGTAATTTTTTTATGGCACAAAATAATTAATGGAAACTTGCATTAATATTGATGAAATCTCTTAGGTTATCTAAATTAGTTGAAAACAAAAGTTTCCCCACAACCATCACTAATAATGAATTTAAATCTATTTGTCATGTTTTCCATTTTTTATCTTCAAACTTCTAAAAATTAAAATTTTACATGTAGGATCCATCTAATTAAATGTGGAATTCTATATGTAACAATGAAGATTAATAAAATCATCAAATTAATGGTCTATAAATTGTCAAAACAAAACAAAAAAACTCAATATAAATATCTACCTAAAATGAAATACAATGAACTCCAATAGCGATGATGAAAATAGACTACTATAAGAAATGAAAATAGAATTCATAAGGATTTTTTTGTTAATTTTGTGTCATTTATATAAGTCTAAACACGAATTCATCTAACTTATGACATGTTTCTCATTTTTTTCTTCAAACTCATAAAAAATAAACTTTTTTAATGCAACTCCCATCTAATTCAATGTTGAATTCTATGTCCAATTGTTATGATTAATACAATCATGAAATTAATTTGGTTTATATTGTCAAAAAAAATAAAAATATACTAAATAAAAACATTTAAATATTACCTAAATGAATATATTACCTAAGATAATTTAAAATGATATAGAAACTTCAAATTGTCTTCTTCTACATTGTGTAGCATGCAATTTGGTGATAGAAAGGTGATGGATCAAGCATATCTATTGGTACAACTAGGAGTCAACTACATAAAAAAGGTGTTTCTAAGTCCCAAAAAAATGCAGAAAGATGTGGGCTTGAATTACAGGATCAACCCCTATTTTACCATTCTAAGGTAAAAACATATTTGGTACTCAATAAATTTGGGAGTGCCAAATTTGGCAAGCGCCAAATGTGTTGATTTGAAATTTTTTCCAAATATAGAGAGGAAGGGAGCAAGACATGAGAGAGAGAGGGGGGGGATATGAGTGAGAGAGATTAGTTTGGGTAGCGTGGTAGGGAGTGAGACTTGAGAGGGATAGAGAGTTATCCAGTTAGGGTGGGGAGAAAGACTTGACAATGGGAGAGGGGTTGGGAGGGATGAGACATGGGAGATACAAACAATAAAACGGGGTGAGAGAGAGGGAGTTTGGGAGAGGGGGTTGGAGTAAAATAGATTTTTCTAGGTAGGGTGGGGGGGTATTTGAGGCCTGATATAGAGGGAATGTGAGAGAAGGGAGTGGAGCTAGACAAATTAGTCTAGGTAGTGTGGGAGGGAATGGAACCTAAGTGATAGAGATACTTGAGAGGGAGAGAGTTATTTAGTTAGGGTGGGGGGAAGACCTAAGAAAGGGAGAGGGAGAGAGAGAGGGATAGGAAGAGAGAGAGGGGGGGAGGGAGAGAGGGAGGGGGGATAGAGGGATGGGAGAGAGATAGAGGTAGTGAGAGAGAGAGGGAGAGGGAGAGAAATAGAGGGAGTGAGAGACAAAGAGAGAGATGAAGAGAGAGAGAGGGGCGGTGGGATGGAGAGAAAGGGGGATGGGGTGGGAGGGAGATACCTAAGAGAGAGGAAGAGATAGAGAGAGGGAGGGAGAAAGATAGAGGGAGTGAGAGAGAGGGAGGGAGTGGGATAGTGGGTGGGAAGGAGAGGGAGTGCCTAAGATAGAGAGATGTGAGAGAGATAGAGGGAGTGAGAGAAAACTTAAGAGAGGAAGAGGTGGAAGGGAGAGGAGCCTTAGACAGAGTGGACGGCAGAGAGATAGAGGAGGAGTGAGAGAGAGAGAGGAGAGAGAGAGAGAGAGAGAGAGAGAGAGAGAGAGAGAGAGAGAGAGAGAGAGAGAGAGAGAGAGAGAGGAGAGAGAGAGAGAGAGAGAGAGAGAGAGAGAGAGAGGTTCAATAGGAGGTAGGAGGAATAGACTTGACAAAGAGAGAGGTAGGGAGAGGGGCCTCTAGGAGACCAGGAGAGGAGAGAGTGAGAGAGGTGGAGGAAGACTCCCAGAGAGGTAGAGAGAGGATGGAGGAGACTTTAGAGAGAGACACAGAGGGAGAGAGGGTGGAGGGAGAGACCTTAGAGAGGGAGAGGGAGACATGGGGAGGAAGGGGTGAGGAAGAACCCAAGAGAGTAGGGGAGAGAGAGGAGTGGAAGAGAGGGAGTGGGATAGAGTTATGGGAGAGAACAGAGGAGAGAGAGAGAGCACTTGAGAGCTTAGGAGAGGGGGTGGAGAGAGAGGAGTTCCCAAGATATAAGGATGGAGAGAGATAGAGGTAGAGAGAGATAGAGATATAGAGGAGAGGAGGAGGGATACTTGAGAGAGAGGAGGTGAGGAGATACCGAGAGAGAGGGAGAGATAGAGGAGGAAAGGAGTGGGAGATAGATGAGGGAGGAGTGAGTTGAGAGACTCTGAAAGAGAGATGTGGTGGAGGGAGGGGGTGAGGAAATAGTGGGTAGAGAAAATACATAATGAGAAAAGAGACTCAGGAGGGTTATATGAGGAGGAGGAGAGGGAGAGAGGGTAGGAGGGAGATACTTGAGAGAGAAAGGGAGAGACCCAATAGAGAGGGAGAGAGACACTAAGTGGGAGGGAGAGAGAGAGAGGGGGGAGGGGTGGGAGGGAGAGACTTGAGAGAGAGAGAGAGGACAGGAGGGAGAGACTTGAGAGAGACAGAGAGGGGGTGGAAAGGAGAGACCTGAGAGAGAGAGAGATAGTGGGAGAGAGAGAGAGGGAGTGGGAGAGAGAGAGAGGGAGTGTGCATATGTGTGTGAGAGAGAGGTGAGAGGGAAATACCAAAGAGAGAGAGAGAGGGAGTTAGAGAGAGAGGGAGTACGAGAGAAATAGAGGGAGTGAGTGAGAGAGTGAGAGACCTAAGAGAGGGAGAGAGGGTTGGAGGGAGAGACTTGAGAGAGAGACAGGGAGAGAAAGATAATGACCTAAGAGATGGAGTGAGCGAGACAAAAAGACCAGAGGGGGACTATGAGAAAGGGGGTTGAAGTGAGATAGATTTGTCTAGGTAGGGTGGGAGGGAATGATACATGAGAGAAAGGGAGTGTGAGAAATGGGATTGGAGTGAGAGAGAGTATTCTAGGTAGTGTGGGAGGGAGTGAGACTTGAGAGAGAGAGAGAGAGACTTGAGAGGGAGAGAGAGTTATCTAGTAAGGGTGAGGAGGGAGAGACTGTATGAAAGGTAAAACATCAACTATCCATCTATGATCATAAACCACACACTCTCCACATTATCAAAGCATTCAAGTAAAGAGGGGAAAGTTATATTTTGTTCAAAGCAGGTCATTTGGTGAGCACCAAATTTGGTGCTCACAAAATCACACATCACATTTGGTGCACACCAAAGTTAGCACCAACCAAATGTGATGTGCCATTTTGTGAGCATTGAATTTGGCACTCACCAAATGACCTACTTTGGATGAGTAAATGCAAAGGATTTGAAAATTTTCTTCGTATTTTTGTCTATGCTCATTATGTCGTAGAAAAATGGCCCCTTGTTATTTTCATGGCCTTTTAGGTCTTGTTTCATGGTGTTGGAACTATGTTGCTCTGATTTTATGTTGTAACATGGCTTGAACATGCTTATTTAGGTACTAAAACTCAAAGAACAACATCTTGTGAAGGTGTTGTGAAGTGTTTTAAGACATTTCTACATTATTCTAGACTCTATTTAATGCAATTTACCTAAAAATCACCTTTTTAAGCATCAAAAAGTCCTATTTTGAAGTCTTGTAAAGTCTTGTAACAAGCTATCATGCTCTTCTAGGAATATTTTCACTATTTACACCCTTCTCATGCTTTATTTGATCTCTTTATGCCCTCATAAGTTGTAATTAAGTGTATTTTTGAATTTTATCCCGTCAAATAACATTAAATACAACATTCTTCTTGACACATGTTTTTAGGTCCTAGGTGGGACCCATTTGCCATGGGTGGATAATGAGTCCCCCTTGGTCCCAAATTCAAAATATTTTAAATTTCCTTTTAGGATTTTATTCAAAATCACTTGATGTTAGCTTGTGATGAGGTATGACTGGATACTAAGGCACAAGAATTGTATAAATAAGTGTTTTTCATCTCATTCTAACCCCCATTCATCAAGTTCACTTATCCACCTATTCACTCAAGCATTCAAGCATTTTACATCAACATTCAAGCACTATTCAAGCACTTTGAAGCAACCACTGACATTACTTCAGAAGTGCATCATCAAGGGTTTGATAAGTTGATAGCACTTGCTTATTATTAGCTTATCTTTCTCTTTCATTTCATTATCTTTTCAATGGTTTAATTACCAAAAGTGGGGTTTGACTAAGGCAAACCCCTATTCACTAACCCTCAATCATTTTTCCCCTATTGTATGTCTTTTTGCAGCTCTTTGTATGCATATTTGACAAGTTATTAGGTGTTGAAGATTGATTTCCATGTCAACTAGGAGCTTCAAGTCAACTTGAGTCAATTTAAAGATTGGAGAGAGTTATTTGTCTGTTTTCTATAGAACTAACTTCAATAAACCGACAAGCAGACCTTTCCAAATTTGGTGTTGCAAAGTTGTCTCTCGATTTTTTTTAAATTTTGGAGAGGACTGATTTGCCACCTGTGGTGAATGATTCCCACCTTAGGACTAAAAATATGATTTTTTTTAGATTTTGAATCTCGATAGATAGAAACTAGCTCCTAACAATTTTTCACCAGGAGGAGGACTAATTTGTCACCCTTGGTGAATGAGTTCCACTATGAAAAAATAGTGATCTCAACCAGCATCAACAACATTCCATAATCATCAAAAATTTCCTAGGTGAACTTTGATTTTACCCATGTCTTTCTATTTTGCACATTTCATTTATTTTCTTCATTATTTTCATATCACAATGTGTTTTCAAAAAAGGCATAAATCTCACTTTTTCATTCATTTTGAATCATTTAGTTTATTCAATTTCATTTTGTTAACTTCATTTAGGTTAGACAACATCACACATAACATTATTTGAATGAAACATTAGCATTTTTGCTCCTACCCCTCTTCTTTTAGGTGAAAAACCCTAGAAGTGCAAGAGTAGTCCATAGGGTCTCAAAAACCTATGTTTCACTCATCATCATATTTGCATTTCTTTCAATGTAAGTTTATAAAAAAATCATGTGATGGCATTAACCTTTATCTTAGCTATCTAAATATATAATTATTTTTCATTTTGATTTAGTTAAGGTTTTGATCCATAACTTTTCTTGTAAATGCCTTCATTTTTGGTCAAAAACCAACATGTGCTAGATTGCTAGGATAGATTTTTACTCATTCATAGAAACATGAAACAAATTACATTTTTGAAAAGTAGACTCCATTATACACATGATGAAAATAAAATTCAATTTTTAATTATTTTTTTAAAAAATAGGGGGGAGCATGCTCAAATTTTAGCTTTTCAAGATGTGTCCACTTTGAAAATTCATAAAATATTATATATTCATTAAAAAAATTATTCGAAAGAATGAGGATAAACTACATGGTGTTAGCTAATTTCTCACTATTCAAATTTTTGTAGTTTTTAAAAATAAAATCAAAAAGGGGCGGGGGTGCTCAGATGCTATGCTATTTTTTATATAAAAATAGGACTTTTCTTGACCCCCCCATTTTGAGACCCTTAATATTCATTAATTTTAAAAAGAATTAGTAGCTTAGAAACTAGACTCAGAGCACTTCAACTCTTGTTCTTGCTGCATCTTGAAATTTTGAGCATAACTATCTTCATTTTCTCATGAAAAATAGATTTTGTTGATTTCAAAAAAAAAGTGGCATCTTAAGAGCCAAAATTGTGTCACAGATCCATGCACATACCCGTGATGATACTCCCAATTCTAAAAGAAATCCTAAATGGTTTAAAATTTGATGAAAGAAAGTGAGTATATTTTAGCTAGAATGAATCAATCTAAAGCTAGAAAGACACAAATTATTGTAATTATGCTCTGATGTCTAACATTACACATTTAAATGATCCTCAAAATTATGAAAAAGATAAAGATAAACCTCATTCTCAAAAGGCTATGCAAGAAGAATATGATACACTAATTGCTAATAAAACTTGGGATTTAGTTCCCTTAGGTCAAAAGGTAAGAATCTTGTTTCATGCAAATGGTTGTATAATACTAAGGTTAATGTAAATAATGAAGTTATCAAATTTAAAGCTAGATTAGTTGCTAGGGGCTTCTCTCAATTTGAAGGTTTAGATTATAATAAAACATTTCCTCTAGTAGCTAAGATTCCAACTGTTATATTAGTTTGATTTAGCTTCTCATATGCATTGACCTATTCATCAAATGGATGTTAAAAGTACATTTTTAAATGATGATTTACATGAAGAAATATATATTTCTCAACATTTTGGTTTCATTAAGGAAGGTAATGAACATATTTTTTGCAAATTGAAGAAATCAATTTATGGTTTAAAACAATCTCCTAGAGAATGGTATTAAAAAGTTAATGCTTTCTTTCTATCTCAAGATATCATGTTAGAAGTAAAAATGATCCAAATTTATATATTGAGCATAGTGAAAATGATATTGGGATTATCATTTTATATGTTTATGATTTAATTATTATTTCTAGTTATAATAATTTGATTAGTGATGTTAAGTATCAACTCAATCAAAAATTTCAAATTACTAATTTAGGCCTATTACATTATTTTTTGGGTATGCAAATTTAGCAAATACCTCAAAGTATTTTTCATTCTCAACAGAAACATGCTCAAGAACTCTTAGATAGATTTAAAATAAATTATGAAAAGTGTGTTTCTACTCCTTGTGAACTAAGGAATAAATTAATGGTTGATATGGAAACACCTTTTGTTGATCCTACTTTGTATAGGCAATTAGTTGGTAGTTTGAATTATTTAACTCTTACTAGACCTAACATTTCTTATAGTGTTGGTTTAGTTTCTATATTTATATCTAAACTACAACAAACTCATTCTAAAGTTGCAAAAAGAATTTTAAGATATGTTAAAGGGTTTGTTAATCTTGGTCTCTTTTAGTATGCAAATTGTGATTTTTCTTTAAGAGGTTAAATACTGATTCAAATTTAGGAGGTGATCCCAATGATGGGAGATCTACTTGTGGTTATTGTTTCTTTCTTATATCAGGTGCAATCTCATGGAATAGTAAGAAATAACAATCTACTTCTCTTTGTTCTATAGAAGCTAAATATAAAGGTTGTACAAATGCATCCAAAGAAGCATTACGATTAAGAAGATTACTTGAAGAATTGGCTCTACCTCAAAAGGATCTTACTACTTTGTATTCTAATAATCAAAGTGACATTGCTTTAGCCGAGAATCCAATTTTTCATGCAAGGACTAAGCACATTTCTTTTCAACGTCACTTCATTAGAGAGAAAATTGAAGACAAGAAAATTTCTCTTTTGTAATGTAAAGGTTAAGATCAAGTAGCAGATATTCTCACAAAGCTCTTTAGAAAGATAAATTTCTCTTTTATTGTAAAAATCTAGGATTACAACCCATTGAAGAGTTTGATGTAAACTCCCTAAGTAAAGCTTAAGGGGGGGTGTTAGAAGATTAATCTTTACTTGGTAAAGGTTATTCTTTAATTGTAATTATTTATTAACTTGTAGGAATATTCCACAGGAATCCCTACAAGTCTTTATTTTGCTTGTCTTCTCACATGTGTGAGGATGGCTCATTTTTATTTTTAATTCCTTTATTAAGGAATATTTGTAGCCACCTTCTTAAGAGGTTCTTAACAACTTTCACACACATTATAGATGAATGGTGGCATTCATTGAGTTGGGAGTTACTTTCTAATTCTAACCCTCTTCTCACATCTATATATTGAGATGCCTATCCTCTCATTTTGCATTCAAGAAAGAAAGCTTAAGGCTTAAGTGCTCTCTCTCTCTCTCTCTCTCTCTCTCTCTCTCTCTCTCTCTCTCTCTCTCTCTCTCTCTCTCTCTCTCTTTGTATCATTCTTAGGCATTTTGCCTCAATTCATATTATTAGGCTTTTTTCTTATTGTTTCCCCTTATCAAATTATTGTGTCTCCTTTCCATTTGGTGGTGCTTGGTTGGCTTCTCTATTTCTTGGTAATATCTTTCCTTCAAACAATTATCATTAGTTAGTACTTTCCACTCATTTATTTTTCCTTTCAGCCCTCAAGTATCTTTTCATAAATCTAGTAATGATTGTTGTGAAAAGTTTGGGATTAAGAAATGGTTTATTTATCTAGCGAATAATCACATTAGAGAAGTTCCATATTTGCAATTATCGAAGCTTGAGAGTGTGACCCCATATATTTACTATTTTATCCACCTATTTGTTGAACCTTCTATACATATGCTAAAATTTAATCATGTACTACTATTTTGAGGTGATTTTAATCAACTTGATTCATCATCAACACTTGTAGACTTATAATGAGATAAACTAATTAATTTGATAATTATATTGGAGTCTCCAAATCTAACTTTGAGTGTAAAAGAAATCCCCAATCTCAAAGTTTTATCTTCTACATGGTTATTGGTGGACAAACCCATGCCAACTGTAAATTTGACAAAAGGATTCACACTTAGAAAAATAACACCCCCAACAATATTGGGGTTCCTCTTAGAATCCCTGTCAAAGAAAATATAGTAAGCATCATGGGACAATGAGGTTGGATTTAAAAATGGCCTCATCCCTAGCTTTTGTAACTCCCCATAAAAAGATAAATAAAAAATTGCACAAACTAATTATTAAATATAAATAAAATGTATATTTTAATACAATATTATTTAAATTGACCAAAATAACTTAAACAATAGAAATACATATGCATCAATGTCAAGTGCATGAATTTTCATACTAATCTTATTTTACTTATATCTCAAGTGCAAAAATATGGTGGATACGCTCAAAGTGTTGGACCACATGAAATAACAAGACAATGTCTCATGGGATACAACTATCATAGTGTATATTAGACATGGGTTTGTTCTCAAGGCAATAACACTATTTAACCCAAACTATAGATGATAGAGAAATTTTGAACCCCTACCTCTCTTATTGGAAATCTCGGTGCATGAGAGTGTCTCATGGAACATGATTATTATAGTCACACTAACACATAAACCAATGATGATTGAATACACTTTGTAGACATATATGATTAAGATTACTTTAATTATCTTGCATCATTGAAAATGCCTATTAATTATAGATCCTAAATACCATGGTTATAATAAATTAATTAAAAAATCATCATATAAATTTAATTATTAACAAATATTCATCACTAATAATACAAAAGAATAAACTAATTACATGGTTGATCCATATTTCCTAAAAATATCATGTTGAATTCAAGGTGAAATGTGATAATATTTATTCTTTTTTACATTCCTTTGCTTTTTCTTTAAAATGTAATTAATAATGTACTGAATAAACTATTAGCAAAGGATACAAACTTGGTCAACAAAATCACCTATACCTGAGAGAGATTTTCTTTTTTTTGTAACCATTTTTGCATTCTTATTTGTGAGAAATAGAACATTCTCAAATTGTTGATGTTTTGATCAATTAAATTCCTTAATAGGCAATGATTCAGTTTATGCACCATCAAAGCTATTGATAACCATCATTGCATCTATTGTGGCATGTAATATTTTACATGGGGAAAAAAATTATCCATGTGGAGTTTATGTTGAAATGCAATTGGATTTTTTTTTTTCTTGCTATTACCATGACCTTCTTCATGTGAATATAGAGATGCATTTTCAAGAAGAGATACTTTGAACTTGAAGAATATATTGCTAAAGACTGAAGAATATACTTCTATTTATAATCAATATTGTACATCATATATTTAGATGCAAAGTAGTTTCAAGGTAAAATATGTGTTGTACAACCTTCATTGTTGGAAGGTTAAATGAACAACTTTGATCAAACATATAAACCTAATTTAAATCATGTTTTTCTATTCAATGAACAAATTATCCTAGAATCCAACCATTGGAAGACATAATTCATTTAAGCTTTATCCTTTTAGATGGTTTCTTTTGATGGGTCTCATAGTAAACCTACTCTACTTTGTGTGGTGTGCTTCACAACATGACCTTCTCGTGTCTTTCATTGATTTGTGTTCTATGTAGTGTATTGATGGAATGTGGTAGCATTGACATGCCTATTCAACTAGTGAAGAGCTTCCAACTAGATCATGATTAATTCTATCTATCCAAGATATGCATGATTTATTTTGATTAATTTTTTTGATGTTTGTGAATGTGCACATTATTGAATGGAAGATTGTCTTCTTTTAACCACATGCTCATCTTTTATGTCATCACTATCTTTAGTTACCAACAAACATGCAGTTTTTAACTCTATATAATTATAATAATATTACATAAAATTATTATTTATACATTATTTATTATTATATCTATATTACATCTAAAAACAAAAGCTTATAAATTATAATTAAACATTATAATCAAAATAATAGATATTTATCTATCAATTACCAAAATTAACTAAATATTTTCATTTTTATCTATCAATTATCAAAATTAACTAAATATTTTCATTTCTTACGATTTTCTATATTCCAAATTCTACTACATAATATTTTAAAAAAATTTAATCAAATAAACTTTATTAATTATAAATTAAAAGAAGTTAATACTAATAATAACTAAACCATATACTAATATACATTTATAGTCAAAAATGTGTGAAGGGAGCCCTAGTGTGTGGACGGTAGGCCGGATGGTCTGGTCGATGGCTTGGCTGAGAGGTTGCAACGGGGTGTTGAGAAGGCATAGTGTACTACCAAGGGAAAAAGAACATGGCGGATCCAAGAAGGTTGGTGACAACGCTGTGGCTGGCAAGGGGTTAAAGCATTATGCCCTTCGCTCTTCGTCTTAGGAAACACACTTTGCATTAGGTTTTGACCCTTTGGGGCTGATTAAAATAAGTCCTTCACCTAGAAATAACTCAGCGCCCCCTATTGTGGATCCGTCTGCTACTGCCGCTTGCAAAAATAGGGTGAACCCTTATCACACTTGCTCTGCATTTTTCTTGTAGAAAATTAAGATTGCAAACCATTCCCTTTAGTGCCCTAATTCTCCGCTCGGTCTGCCTTCTTTTCTTGTGGAGGAACCTGTCCATCCATCTAGCGGAAATGCTCTTTCCTTTGGCAATACGGAGGTGTGTATTTCAAATGACCCTTTGGATTTTTACCTCCTTGATGGTAACATTCATGAAATCACTGTAGACATTGGCAATCGCTCCTTAGTTCTAAGATGTCTACGAAGGCGCCTTCCATTGACTCCATCCTCGAATGGGAAAAAGCTACTTGTTGGGGATTGAGTCTTTGGTTTTTTGTTTTTTCTGCTCACCTTCATCTCTAAAGAGGATTGCAATTTCGTGACCCAGAATGGTCATTAGTTTTTCGAGAACTCTGGCATCTTCCTTACACCTTGGACACCCTTTTTTAATCCAGCGACTGCCAAGATAACAAACATTCCTGTCTAGATCAAACTCTACAATCTGCTTTTGGTGTTATGGAAGGTAGACCTTATCAACAAATTGATCAGTAATTTTGGAAATTTTGTGAAGATGGATTATGATATGGTGGCTTCTAATCACAAATTTTATAGGGTTTGTGCTATGGTCAACATTTTTGAACCCCTTCCTTAGGGTATTCAAATTCACTCTTCTCTTGGCATTTGGACACAATTCTTAAACTTTGAAGGTTCTCCCTTTCGCTATTTTAATTGCAATAAGATGGGCCACAAAATTGAGGCCTATTCTCTTTAAGGTTGGGTCAAGGTTCTTTAGCCTTAAAAAATGGATTAAGAAGCCTAGCACCCCCAATGCTGATTTTATTTGGAAAAATCAAAGTAAGTTTCAGGTTTCAAATTAGGTTTCGGGGCTGCATCCTAGCATTCCTTGCAAGCCTTCTCCTTTTCCAGTTATTGTTATCTAAGATAATCTACCTGATGAATCTCCTAAAACGAACACAGATGGCTCTCAGTCGGATGGAAACTATTATTTTATGGATGATCTAGACAATCCCAACCATGGTTATTTTGAAGATGATATGATCTTGGAACCGCCCAGTAAACTTGTTATTTCTTGGACTATAAGCAACAAGCTTAAACCGGATTGTGGATCAAGGAAAAAGAAGGGTAGGAAGATTAACACTAAAAACTATGTTTGAAGGCATGAAAGCTATCAAAGGGGGCACCCTGTTGGCAATCTCAAATTTTTGAAATTTGAGATGCCCATTTCAAAATTTTGCCTATGCAATTTCAAAAGTGCACTTGAAGAATTTGCCTAAATGACCTACTTTGGAGGGTCATATTTCAGAGTCTATTGACTTTCGTGCAAAACCTACTTGCAAACACACTCATGTGACCTATGTGAATGTACATGTCAATTTGCAGATTCCCACAATGAATTTTGTTAGGGTTTCGAAAAGTGAAGCCAGAGGATTTTGTCACATTTCTATTGTTTGCAAATGTTCAATTTTGCAAAGTAGCCTCTCATTTGAGCTTGCATTTCGCAACTAGATAACTATCAAGTCAAAACTATTGTTGTTCTCAGTTCTCCATCCCAAGATAAACTCACGTGTCATTTTTCAGAGCTTCATGACCTCATTTTCTATTTTTAACAAGTCAATACCAATGCAATTTATTTAGTTTTGCACCTGCATTTTCAAAACCCTTTCTGAGAGGTCAACTTTGACATCTTTCGATGGGAGATGATTAAAGCTAATTTCTCTTGCACACATGTTCATTGTTCTAAACTGAGCTAGCGTGTCCAGTGGAATCTTGCCAGGAGTTGATTTGGTATTTTTCCAATGAGGTGGTTTGATCAGTTTTAATTAGTTTCTGAACAAACACAATTACAAAATGTTTAACTGAGCAATTTTGACAGTGAATATCTTTCACCTCGTGACTCCTTTTGCCAAGCCGTCTATTACATTCAAATCTCTGGACTGATGGCTACATGCCTACAAGTTTTTGTGGCTTCAGTAGGTCATTTTCCCATTTTTCAAAGTTGATTCTAGAGCCCACCTAGCCAGTTTTACTCATTTTCCAAATGTGTCGAAAAACATAATTTAATGATAACCAATTTTATCATTTCACTTCCTGAAGCATTCAAAAGTTGTCCCAAGTCAATTTGAGGGAAAAATTTGTTTGAAAACGAATTTCTTTTTAGTCAGTCCCGCATGGGGACCCGATATGCTTTGCACAACTATAAAATTCTTCGAAGGAAATGTCTCAGTCAGGGTTGTAAGAATAGTAAATGGTGGTGAATTGATGAGGTCAAAATTGTTATTAGTTTCTTACATCAATGCTTAGAATGTCTTCAAACATATTTACCATTGGGAAGTTTGAATCAAAGTTTACAATGCTTTTGTCCTAAAACATAAAGAATGAAGATAATGCTTCATCTAAGTTATCATGGGTAAAATCAAAGAACTATGGCAATAGATGATATAACAATCTAGTCATGATGATGCTAATGTGTTGAAAGTGTGGGCATATGAGCAAAATCTTTGACTAATACCTAGATAAAGTGTCATCTCATAGGATGAACACTCCCCTGTGTTGTGTCTCATTGAATAGAGAGTTTCCATTGATTTGAAGGAAGGTGTGGTATTTTAATTGACATAGATCAAGCCACAATACATTCTAATCTTGCCTGGTTGTGTGAATAGTATAAGATATCTGCAAAGCATATGAGGTGTTGCAATTAAAGTTGTCCTCCTTTCATATTTTATGGGCACTGTTTATAAAAGAGGTGACAGTGACTTGTGGTAAAGAGCATATTGGGAAACACATTTGTTGAAAACGCTTTTGAAACATTCAAACAAATGCGCAGGGGAGGAATATGATGGGTGCGCAACATCTCGAAGCATGGATAGGGCGTATGAACTGGTTTGACAAAATGCCTTTTGAAATATAATCCCATGGAGTGCTATGCGTCCTAAAAGACTTTCAAGCCAGTGCCTGGAGGCTGCGCATAGCACAAAATGTATTTGTTTAAAATGCCTTGGAAATTCTCATGCAAGTGCGAATGATGGAGGCTCGAGCGGTTGGCATAGTGAAGGGCGCAACCATCATGTGATGAAGATGCTTTACAAACTCTCAAGCAAATGCAGTTTACATAAGTTGAGATGCAGCCAGCAGAGAATACAAGTAGACTTATTGATAACTGCTTTATAAACTTTTAAACAAATGCAAGCAGCTGTGGAAGCCGCGCCATCATCTGCAGAATGAATTTGTTGAAATGACTTTTGAAAATTTCAAGCAAACGTTGATGAAAAGGGGCACAATGTTCACGCTTTCAAAGGGGTTTATTTTATATTGCAAACAGGGATGTAACCTCCATAAAACACTACACTTTCAGCCTACGCATCATTTACTGATAATGAATTCAGAAACCTTAAAAATGCATTGTGAAGGAGAAACGCGGGCTACACAACAGCAAGATGAATTTGTTAAAAAAGAGACAATGAAACCCTTGAGACAGATACAGAGGCCACGCATTGGTGTGGAGAACGCTGGTTGCAGAATATGCACAAAATACATATGTTAAAAGGACTTTAGAAACTCCACGCAAATGCAGTAAGGGGTCAAGCACCATGGTAAGATATGGCATTAAAACTTTGAAATGTTTTCCTATTGTGGAAAGACCAACGCACTAAATCATGAGGACGCCACCATTCAAGAAAAGGAGCAGGCGCCAGTTAATGGGGCGCATGAACTTATGCAGAGAGCTTCTCCCAAATAAATGTGGTCTCAGATTGCTGTTTACAGATAGGATGCATTTGTTGAAAGGGGTTCAGAAGCCTTCAATCAAAAGCCAATAGACGGAGAAGCAATGGCGGCCAGGTTTGAGAGAAGAGCTCGAGCATTTGCTGAACGCACAGAGAGATTAGTGCAAACAGTGTGAGCCAAAACATAATCAACGGTCAACCAAAAGAGGTGTGGAAACAGCGAATTCAAGATGCTAGCCCTTTAATCCCAGCCCTTTAATCCCAGCGAGACAGCGAATTTTTGACACGTGGCACGCGGGCCCCGGAAGAGAGTGAAGGCGCCGGACGAAGGATTAAAAGGCTTACATGTATTTTTTTTAAAAAGATTAAAATCCCCGATGGAAGTAAAGGCGTACATATAATGAAAATATTTTCATTTCATAAAGGCAAAATAGGCTACATAAAGATGAATGATGCCCGATATTCTCATTCTAAAATGAGAATTTTAATGGAAATATGGGAGATGTAAAAAGGGGGGTGCCGATATGATTTTTTAATGTCCTCTTATATGTAAAATAATGGGGGACTTTAAGGTAAGTGCTGTGTAAAATTTTAAAATGGCACTTCATTGCTAAAGGCGAAGTATTTTAAATATGAGAAAAGTAAAAGCCATGCACGTGAATGCAAAGTGCTATTGACAATTACTTATTGGCTGAGGAAAATATTCTAAAGCTCGGGTGAAAGTAATGAGCATGAGGGAATATTTTAAAAGGTGAAATGTTTGACTACTAAGTAATAAAATACAGGGCTTTCACAGGATTTTTACGGACAGAGTTATTTTCTCATTGGAGGGTAAAATTGAGAATGAAGTTTTCTCATAGTAAATTTGTTGTTGCAAATTGGAGGAAAATATGTTTGTTGAAGAGGAGAGAGGAGAGAGTCTTTTCCAAAGTGCTGATCAATGGTGAAGGATGCTTCCAGATGTCGTTAACAGATTGATTTTCTAGCTTTTTCCATTTTCTTTTATTCTCATTCTCCTCTCATTTGTTCTAATGTTGGGGTTCCATGAAAGCTTTGCAAGGCAGGCAAAAGCTCTAGGTAGAACTATAAAGGTAGGAGAAATGTAATTAGTAATTAAATCTAAAGTATGTGTTCTAAGTTGTGCTCTAATGTTTATATTTTAGCTGATAATTGTCTCCATTTCTGAGATGTATTACTCTTTTGGGCTCAATAATAAAGTTATCTAAGTCTTTTCATGCATTGAGTTACATTTGTTGTTGCCTTATGTTTTGTGAATGATGTAAATGCTTTAATGAATCACAAGATGAACTTATTATTGCCTATTATTCAGAGAATATTGTAATTGCTTCAACAAGTGTGACAAGAGTGTTGTGTTTCAGGTGGATTTATAAAGAATGATTATTAGATGAAACTTCAGTGGTCTTGTTGTCACAATGTGATAAGATTTGCAAAGATCTTCAGAGCATGTTCAACACTGTTAGATGAATGTTGGTTATATGACTCCATAGCCCATTTCTTGGCACTGATCCATTGTTATGTTTCTGCTGCTTTCAGTTTGGTCCTAAATTCTTTAAATCTATAACCATTTCAATTCTATTTTGTGAGTTATGTGTTTTCCTTGTTCTCCAAGCTGGTTGATGAAATTCACTCAATGTCTTGCCAATGTTGAGTGATATTTTATGTTTCTCAGCTTAATTCTATGAGAACATTATTTGTTAAAAAATATCCTATTAATTGTGTGTTTGAATCTTTAGATGTTGCTAAAAGGTCACCCCCTAGGTCCTATAGAGCCTAAAGTGTAGGGGAAATGTGGTTTAATTTCATTTCCTATCAGTTGGCCAAATCCCCCATTAAATCTAATCATTAGAAAGTGGCTAGTTTATAGGATTCATTGGTTTGGTTCAATTTGGAGAACCAACACACCTAGTGGACCATGGATTATCTCTTCTCTTGAAACAACAAAAATTCCTAATGGCTTCAATGGGAGCTCTTGCCTTCATGCTTTTGTTTGTGTTTGTTTATGGTCTTTGTCTTGTTTTTGTAGCTGATATTAGGCTTTTTGGATACTTTGTCCTCTCATGGTTCTTCTAGGTATCTTTTTCCCTCTCATTCTTGTTGGGAAGACTCTGTAGCTTACAGATCAAAACATAACTAAACCATATTTAAAAAAAAAAAAAGATAATAATCATTGATTATAACACATCAAAAAATTTATATTCAACTTTTTTAAAAAAAATAAAATGTGAAATAATTTTTCATAATGTTTAGCACATCTTTACCCTATGGCATGTGGTGTATTTGAGATTTTAAAAAAAAAAAAATCTTATTGTAATAGGTCCCTATTAACATTACTAGCATGAGGAATCATTTAAGTACATAGAAAGATGATAAACTAAACTTTAATTAAAAATGACTAAATAATAATAAACCTTGGCAAGTGACTCTCCTTTATTTTTCACATAAATTGTGTCGTGCTATTAACAATACTAAATATTATGAAACCCTAGGAAAACATATTTGTAAAAAAATTAGATGAATGGAAACTAATATCTTTTCTTTTTTAATTAATTGGAAAAAGCAATAAACAAAACTTAACATCAAAGATCAACATAAAGATCAACATCAAAGCTTAAGCAAAACAACACTGAAAAAGTTTCAAACATGACAACAATAGAAACAACATCAACAAGCTATTGCATGTCAGAATAAATAAGCTTGATCAGTAATACAATAAATTAGCATTGTGCATTTACATTTAATTTTTTTTATTATTATTATTATGTAACATTTAAGGGGTTGTCAGGAAATTAAAGGTTACATTTAATAAATTAACTATTAGGTTAGATTTTAGTAATAAATAAATTAATAGATAGTTTTTGGGAAGCTAGTAATTTGCACTGGAAATGAATGACTCTATAAACCAATGTAATGTAATACAAATATATCTGAAAGAAATATAATATTTATTATTATTGTTATTCAACAATGATATAATCTGTGCCAACCAAAACCAACGAATTAAACTTTCAGAAATGAGAGAGTCTGAAGAGTTGAAAAAGCATGATCTCGGAGATATAAGCTGTAGTGCTGAAGCCAATTGAATTAAAGTCTGTTCAAAAAACATCATCACTTTCCTCTAATACCAATTAAGGCACTATGTAAGGAACATAGTAGCACTAGTCTCTTTGTACACATGGAATAAAAGACACAATTTGTCCCTGCATACTCGCCACCAAGTTAGGCATAATCTGGAAGATTAAATTTTGCGACCAAGTTAGGCATAAACTGGAAGATTAAATTATCTGAAGTGTTGAAATTGATTTTCCAATGCAGCAATACAACCCATAGTCCACTGTCCATCAATTAGCAATCTAAGCATGAGTACACCATCTCTGGATTTCACCCAGCCATGGCTGAAATGTTGAAGAGCAATCATCGAACCTCTGTAGACAACTCAGTAATTGTGTGCAGCTGTAGGAGGAGGTTGTGTAAGGTATCCTCAGGAACGATGAGTGGCTGCACATTTTGAAAATTCATAACTTGAAGGGGCAAGTTAGTGCAAATCATTTGCAGTTCTATCCGGGAGGGATGATGGTGTTAGAGAACACGGCAAGACACCGAAATTTTCAAAGGTTTTTGATAATCACTTATCTACAGGTGTTACGTCAAAGGAAGAGAAAGCACCCAACAGAGCAGATTTCCAAGTCTATTTTAGGGGAAATATTAAATTATATGTTCGGGGAAATATTAAATTATGTCTTCCAAAGTTTGGTTTCTAGAATAATTCCTTCGTTGAATAGCAAAACTGCCGACAGAGACTATAACTAATTTATTCTAACAGTGGCTACCTTCTTCACTGTCCTCTTTGAACAGGGAAGTGAGTGTCATATCAGCACTAACTGCCACCTACACCCTATCGGCGTAATAATCACCGCGATTCTATCATTGCACATCTCTGATACCCTCATTATTATATGATTCTTTTCATAGTTGCCCTTTAACTTTCACAGCGCAGTAGCATTTAAGCTTGCAAAGGAGGGTCTGTAGCGTTGTTTGGATAAGAACGAAGATGGCCAAGGGTAAACTGGCAGAAGGCCAGCTTGCTACTAAGCAAAATGCTCATGATGATGCTGATGGTTTTGAAGAGCCTAAGACAAAATTAAGAGAGATTGTAATGAAGAAAACAGATGATGTAAGCTACATGGTCGACATAGCCAAGCATGAAGAACCCCTGAGTCCACTTGCATGCGCCATGTTGGATCCATTGTACGATAGTTACATCTTAACCATTGTGGGATTCGAGAAAGAAATCGACGTCGAGTCCTTGGAAATTTTACTGCAGAGAAATCTGGGGGAACAACAAAGATTTTCAAGCGTTGCAGTTAGCATTTTCTTCCTTACTTTTTTTTTATCAGTTTTAGATTGTATTCTTTTTCTTTTTAAGCTTTTATTTAAGGGTGCAATGAATAACGTTTTTAGATCGTTGTTTTCATCTATTAGATGTTAGGATTGAGTGTATATCTTGGTGACTTGACATTTTCTACTGGATAAGTCAGACATAAATTTGGAAGAGCTTAAACAATGGGCAGGTTCTGGTGTTGATTTTGAAGGAAACAAAAATAGATAAATAGTTCGTAATATTCACGTCTCCCTTGTCATTCCTGTGCATGGAAGATGGAAAAAATTACATATGTACTATGAGTGAATTGATAACACTAAAATAAATATTATATTTTACTTAGCAAACTTGTACGTATTAATATGTTAAAATATGTCCTGTGAAGATTCCGTTATGGATCTTCACCAGGAAATATTAACCTAAGTTCATTCAATGTGACCTAGCTAGATGTGTATCTGTATATTGGTGATACAGGTATTGATTCTGTCTGGTTTGAAATTTATGTCGTAAGATTGCATGAAATGAACTGTGGAGTGCAGGTAAAGGACAAACACAACAATCTGAAGTGGGTTCTGAGAGAGGTGGTGATAGAGGATCACGTGATTGTTCCATGCTTAAGTCTCTCCGCTGTAGAGAATCCCAACTTCATAAATGAGTATACAAGCTCTCTAGCGACTGCTCCTCCTCTTGACCCATGCAGGCCTCTGTGGGAAGTCCATGTGTTAAATGTTTCTTCTGCAGATGCAGCAGCCAGCCTTGTATTCAGAATCCATCATTCATTAGGAGATTGTGTCTCTATGATTTCCCTCGTAATAAATTCTACAAGAAAAGCTGCACATCCCAACGTGTCACCCACCATCCCACAACATATATCATCTGACCGGACATCCACAGGCTTTCTGCAAATTGTTTACAATTTGTTTGCAGGGCTTTGGCTCACATTTCTAAGTCTGCTCGAGTATGGGGCCACTCTGATAGGGAAGGGGGACAGGAATTTATTGATAGAAGAAAGCACACCAAGAATTGGGTCAAAGCGTCTGGCGCATATTACTCTCAGCATTGATGATATTTGCTTTGTTAAAAATGTAGTTAATGGGGTAAGTAAATTTTGGTGCATTTTATAGAGAATGAATCATATTCAATGTCCTCATCATATAGCAGAAAGTTTTCTACTAGTTTTACAGAAAAAATTATGGCAGACATTGAACGACGTGATTATGGGAGCGCTTTCCGCCGGATTGGTACGTTATATGAGCAGGCGACGATATGGTACGTGTGATAAACAATTTACTCCGCTTTAAAATCTACTTGACAATCTAATACTAGTTATCCTTTTCTTATACCCTACTCAAGCTAAAAATGTCTCAGATCCAAATGCAACTGCAAAGCAACATCTTCCGTCAAACATAAGACTTCGAGGGATAGTTGCAGTAAATATGAGGCCGTATACCATGCTCAAAGTAATAGGTCCAATTCCCATTCCTTAAAATTCGTATTGAAAGTTTTTTTTTTGTGTTTAGGGTGTCTTAATTTCAATTATGTGATCTCTTAATGATGGTGGAATGAGTTTGTAGTAAAGCTTTTGTATTTTTTATTTTATAGACTTTATTGACAACAATTAGTATATATATATATATATATATACCCCAAACTCAAACTATTTTGTTGTTTTGTTTCTCAGATAATCATATCTCCTTAATGTATAGAATTTTCATTTTATATCGAAAATTAAATATGGGCAGGATCTAGATAAGAACATGGAAAACCCATCGAAGGCTATGTGGGGTAACAAACTAGGTTTATGGATGATTTCGTTTCCGATGTTCGACTATGGAGATCCCCTTCAATACTGTCGTGCTACAAGAATGATGTCCAGGTTGAAGAAGTTATCTTTCGAGGCCTCACTGACAAACGCCATATCCAAACACGTGCCAACTAAGGTGATATTTCAACAATTAACAATTATGCCAACAATTTGTTTTATTTGGCTAGATCTGAAAGGTTTTTTTCATTACTTGTTTAGTCTGCGAAAACTCTTTAAGAGCCAATCATTTTGAGAAGCACAAGAAACAAAATAAGATCAAATTGATTTCTAATTTCTCATGAGAAAACTACAAATACTTTAATGAAATTGCAGTTGGCGGCTTACTTTGCCAGTAAATTTTTTGGGAGCACTACACTGGCCCTCTCTAATGTGATGGGGCCCGTGGAACAGATTCAATATGGTGATAACCCCATCACTCACATTATTCCTACGGCTCCCATTAACTATGCTGTTAGTATTCTCATTCTCTGTTACAACTTTTTATTCAGAAATGTTTTGAGAAATTTACATACACCATTTAAAAGTGACTGTTCCCCTGTCGGTGCAGTCGATGGTAATACATTTCATCACCTACGCTGGAAAAGGAAAGTTGGTTGCGTTAGTATCGGAAGGCATAATTCCTGACCCACAGCAGCTTTGCGAGGATTGCGCAGACGCCCTGCAACTCATGAAACAAGCAGCTAAAACTAAATTATCTTGAACGGAGCTCTAGGTCTTCACCGCCTCCCGTTGCAGACTAGAACTTCAATAAATATACAATTAGTATTTTAATAAAGATATGTACTGTAGATGCAATTGAGTAGTTATAATATGAATAAAGATATGTAATGTAGATGCAAATGAGTGGTTATAATATTAACAAGTGACGCAAGCGTCGAGTTCCTGCCAAGAGCTAAAAAGCATCTAGTTATTAGTGAGAAAAAGTAATTAGACAGGAGAGAGGAATATAAATGTATTTGAAATAATTTGCAATGGTGCATTAATGCGTGGAATGTTTAGTGTGCTTGGGGAACGTGGTCCATAAAGAGATTTGAACAGTTGACATGTGCGGATGGATGCATGCAAAATTGAATTTTTGGGTTCCATGTATACATGGACATTTTTATAGGCATACCAATGAATACTTGAATTTGCAAGAGTCTATAAACATTTGGAACAAGAAACATCATTTATGATGTTATTGAAGAAGCAAAAATGTATTCTTGTTTCTTTAGTCATTTTGTTTTAGGATTAATGTTTGTTATTAGATTTACAAATTTGGTTGCAAGAATGTACACAAGGATTACTTTCCTTCATCACATATAATTTAATACTCTATTTTACAGATTTAAAGGTAATTATTAAATGCAAGGAATCTTAAATGTTTGCAAAAATGCTTGTGTTATCTGTGTATACATGCATACATGTATACATGTATCCACGGATAGGAAATGCATAGAAGAGTGAAGTATCCTCGGCATCTGAACAAGTGTGAAAGCATGAGGAGACTCAACTTGCATTTGCAGTATTAATTGAAAGAAAATAGGAGAAATAAATTACCTATGAACAATGCATAATTTGTAAATTTGTTTTTTAATAAACCTTTTGGCCCATAAATTCATTAGTCATTTCAATTCCAACAAAGTTTTGATGTTGAAATATTTCGTAAGCATCAAATATTATTTGCAAGAATTTAGAAAAACTTGTGAGAAGACACTTAAAAATATTGCATTTTGTACACGACTCCACATTTTTGCATATAGACACATATCTATATGCATGTGCAAACAAAGTTTACGAAACATCTTTGTTTTGCTTGTATGTCTATTTGTAAATAAATTTATGTTTAGTGTGCTAGTGTATGTGTATTTTAATCTTGCTTATGTAATATGAAAACATATTTTTGTGTATAGTGTAAGGTGTATTTGTAAACTTTACTAAGATGAATTAATCTTTTTTTTTAATGTAATATGAAACTTAGTTCTATATAAAGCTATTGATTGTATTAGAAAGAAGATTTTAATCTTATGTAATTATATTACAATAAATGCTTAGGTGAATCACTAGAAAGCTATAGATTTTATTATTAATAAGATTTTAATCTTGTTTATTTTTGTGTATATATATTAAACAAAAAATCATTTGCAAAGATATAAAGAACCTTATTACGTAAGATAAAATGTAGCCACACTTAAATAATTCATATGTATATAGCACTTTGCATTGAAATTTAATGAGAGAAACATTTGTAACAATGCTTAAGGCATGTATGTATACTTGTATACATTTATACATGTATCGATGTGCACATAAAGCAGACAAGAGTAGGAAGCATCCTCGGCATTTGAATGAGCCTGAAAGCACGATGACACTGAACTTGCATTTGTAGTAGTAAATGAAAGAAATTAGAAGAAAGAAAGTACTTATTAGCAATGCATTTATCAAAGGGAAGCATAAAAATATGGATCCATGTAAACATGTATACATGCATGGATGTGTACATGAGTCCACGTAATTTGGTATGTAAACAAGAATCTATATATGTGCCTGCATGCATAAAGTTAGAAATGTTAGAAACAATTTGCATTTGTAGTATTAAATAAAAGAAAATAGGAAAGATTAATTATTTATTAGCAATGCATATATTGAAGGAATGCATAAATATACGGATGAATGTAAACATCTATGCATGGAGCCACGTGTACATGAGCCCATGTAATTTGGTATGTAAACAAGAATCTACATATTCCTATGTGCATAAAGTTAGAAATGTCAGAAACAATTTGCATTTGAAAGATATACAAAAACCATTTCTGATCAAAACAAATGAATAAAACATTATTATTTTCTAAACAAGAAATATTTGTTAAATCTGATGATACATTTTAGTCTCCAAGAAACTGTGATACGTGCTCTTAGGTATCTGTGCATGTATACATGGAAATATTTGTTAAATCTGATGATACATTTTAGTCTCTAAGAAACTGTGATACATGCTCTTAGGTATCTATAATAAACAAGATTTAGAAAAAACATTTTGAAAAGAACTCTTGAGTACAACTAGATGTTATTATAGTTATTTTGAAAGCCCTCAGTGTTTAATTGCATAACCTTGATATTTTCTTCATTTTTTGCTCTGTCTGGTATGGTGTGAATTTTGTTGTGATGGATGAAGGTATATTTGAGCTATAGATAGATAAAGCTATATAAGGGTAATAAAGAAGAATGAGCTATGTAAGTGCAACAAAGAGAGGGAATTGAGAGAATGATGAGATGCAAGTAAGGTATATGAATGTGTTATGAAAAGTATTTGATATGGGAGACAAGGATATGCAACCCTCGAAGTGAGAATGAATGGAATGTAAATGGTAGGAATTTATCCTTTTTGAGTTATATACTAAAAATTAAATGTGAGAAATAAAAATTTGAATGAGAGAGCTGGATTGAATAAAAAAGGGAATGGAACAGGTTGGTGTGATGCAAGGCAAGCAAATAAATGGATTTTGAAATGTATTTGATTTGAGAAGGAAGGACGTGGAAGGGTAGAAATGGAAATGAATGGAATGAATAGGGTATGAAGTGATCATTTCTTCCAACAAAGGGTGGAAGAATGTGTAGTTTCTTATTGGTTATGCTTTTTAAAATCATCATAGGGCTAAGAGTCTCAATACAAACACAAGAAGAAGACTCATGTCACATTTTTCACTCTCTTTCGTACTGAACAAGGTGCCGAGATCCTTGAGGTTCCTCGAAATGTGACAAGAGAAGAATAGATATAAAAATATAATGATGTTTAAGGAAATTACCTTAGAATTTATATTGCAATAACTTGAATATGACCTTGAAAAATATTTGAAAAGCGATAAAATATTTAACAAATTAGAGAGATATATATTTTCTAAAATGAACTCTAAAATAACATATATGATTTTTTCTTGTCTTCATAGTGCCAATACTATTCTATAATAGCAGTTGCAATGAATCAAATTGCACAATAAAACAATACAGTAAGAAAAATACTACGCATACTTGATAATAGTAAATCACTTTCAAGAGGCAAGCTCTAAAAGTCTCCAAGAAGAACACAATTCAGAAAATGATGATAATAAACTGTCTTAGAAGTCACCCAAGCTAGTGTAGATTTAAAATATGTAAATATATGTACATTTTGTTTTTGAGCAGCCAACATCTTATATGTAACCATTGGAATGATTAGACCGTTTGTCGTAGAAATTCAAATAGATACATCAAGACGGATTAGCATTACAAAAAACTTGTAAGAAAACACAAAATAAAAACAATTAATATGGAAGGTCATGAAACCAGGAAAATGCAAACGCTGATGCATTAGAAAACAATAAATGCATGGATAGAGAAAAACATAGAGCTATTCACAGATATATGCATGGATGCATTGACAGACACATGTATACACAGAAAACAAAATAACATGGACAGATGGAGAAATGGATACATGCATACATGCATCCATGCATATTCGCATATAGCTACAAATGCATATGTTACATGGAAGGATGTATTCATATAAACATGGAAATATGGATAAATGCATATATGCATATATTCATGTATGGACAATATGCATGATTGTATGTCAACATATAACTTTTGATTTTTTTATATTGGAAAATTAGGATTTATCTGTTTACATTTATCAGAATAGCTTTATAGATCATTATTGTTATAGGAAATCAGTGAAATGCGATCGCATAGATTGATTAAATAAATATAAGCAAAGGCATAGTTTATAAAAGTGGCAAGTAGAGGTACGCAATCCATGAGTGCAAATTAAATGCATTGAAATATCAGGAAAATGAGAACACATAGAGAGGTCAAAATAATTGAAGCAAATGCATCAAATGGCATCTGTCTGTTAGCGAAGGTGCTGGTATGGCTTGGTGGGAATGTGCAGCCAGCATAGGTGCACAAATACATATGTACATGTTGTACATGCACACATGTATAGATGGAAAGCAAGAGAACTATTTAACAATCCCATGAAACATTGTCTTTCTATGCATCCATGCATATAGGAATGCATGTATATATGTGTGCATGTAATTATGTATATATGTATGCATGTATCTATGTTACCATGTATGTATGTGTGTATATAATAGATTACTATTACATCTGCTTTAAATGATTGTGTGGAAAAAGGCTTTTTGCAAACATTCAAGAAAATCAACTAAATAGCTAATCAAGTTAACTGTGAATCAAGTTACTCGACTAATCAATGAAACTAGTTTATTGATAGATCGGTTTTCTTGAATAGTTAATTATAGTTAGTTTAAAAACATCTTTGTAGACTAAATCAATTAAACCAGTCATGGCCATTCATATGGAAAGAAAGGAATTTCTTAAAAAGGCTTTATAGACAAGGAAGCAAATGCAATTGCTAGGTGTAAACAGGAATTGCAAAATCATCGTCAACATCTTCCTTTCTGTTTCTTGTGTTACAAATATTCAACAGGCTATAGCCGTCCATATTAATTGTATCCCTTCATCTATGTTGAAGCCATCTGTTTATTCTACTGCTTTCACTATTATTCCATGAAAGCTCAAGTGTCATAGTATATATGGCATAGCAGCTAATAACTCAAAGCCAATTAACAAAGTAGCAATAGAAAACTATGTCCATGTTAATATGGTAGACAATATATGTAGCATATTACCCAATAGGTCTATGTCACATCAGATTCATGTTAATTTAGGCAAGTTCATATTTCTCATTTACCCTTGTATCGTCCCATATTGCTCATTGCATTCCCTGGAACCACATTTTCCTGAGGAGTTTTTGTAAAACAATCCACTTGGATTATAAATGCTTTTGTATTTTACATAGGTGCATGAGTCCATACATGCATATATAGATGTATCCATGCAAGATATTGATAGATGCATATATACATGGTTGTGTACATGCAATTCACAGGTGCATATATGCATAAATTGGTGTATACATGTAGCTGTAGATACATCCATACATATATAGATAGATGCATAAAAGATGGTGAGATATATGCATAAATCGATATATGCAGAATTGCATCTATGGAAACACAGATACATAATGAGCTGAAGAAAAAGAGATATTTATATATGCATATATGGAACCATATAAAATTGAAATATGCTTAGCATATTGTAATCAATGAGTATTTAGACTGAACACCTTGAAACTAGCATGTTAACTGTGTCATTGTTAACAAGTTTGTGGTGCTTGTTTACCCTTGTAAAAATGCATATGTAATTAATTAGGTAGTTGTTAATTAGTCTTTAAATACATAATAATTTAAAGAAAGAAATAATGATAATTACCATGATATCTGAGAGAACTTAAATGCTTGGTGGCAGAAAATAGGTTTCGACTGCATTGTTTTGTTTATCTGTGTGCACATGAAAATTTGTATTGTGCTATGGTAAATTCTCTAGTGCATTAGGTACTTTAAAGCACAATTTTTTGGATGTTGCTCTTGTTCCAGGTCTAATTCTTTTCGCAGGTTATAACTATTTACTGTTGTATTAGTTTCCCATTTTTTTTCTACAAATGAATGAATATGTAAACAAATAATCATATATAATAGTTTTTCTTTGATGAGTTTTGTCAAACAGGTCACCTGTTTTCTGTATACTCCCATTGTTTGCATTTATTCCTATGGGGACAATAATCATGACTTTTAACAAAATCCCTCAATCCTTTATGCTTTGATGACAACAGAAAAGGTCAAAGCAACACACTGTCAACTTATTCTTTGAGAGCATAGCTGAAGGTACATATTTCATTGATGCAAAATTACTGAATGGCATCTGACTAAAGAGGAAGCTGTTTGGATTTCTAATTAGTCTTTGAATATACAACAATTAATAGAGAGAAATAAGTATAATTATCCTTGGGCGCATTTCACATTCACGAGCTACTTGATACATGTATCCATAGATACATGGATGTGGACATCTATCATGGTATCCATAGATGCGTAGATACATGTATCTATGAATAGATGTATCCATAGATACATCGAGACATATATGGATAGATGCTTGTATAGATATGTACATAGAAGCACAGATACATATATGCATGGATGCATCTATAGGTAAAAGAATACATAGAGACATAGTTGCATGGATAGATAGATGGATGCATAGTTGGATACATAAATGCTTAAATATGCATGTATGGAAATATTCATGGATTGCATTTGAAGTTGCATAGATACACATATCCATGGTTGCATGTATACATAGATACATGTATTGCAGTATATATGGATGCATGTATATGTGTATACATAGATGCACGTATTGCAGTACACATGGATGCATGTATTGCAGTACACATGGATGCATGTATATGTGTATCTCTAGGCAAGATGCATAGATTCATGTAAATAGAAGAATTTTGTGAAATACCATAGCTATTGTCCTCATAGGCACATGTGCAAAAAATGGAAGCATACAAAAGGCAAGTGAAGTGTTTGACAAAACTCATGGAATAAATGTGGATGCATGAAATGTTGTTCAAAAGGGACTATGTAAAACCCCTTTTGTCTATTTTGTTGATTGCATCACAGCCCTATAAAGACTATAAATCTTCAGTTGCTATAGAGTTGTGCCATAGAGAGAGCTTTAGAACCAATGTGTTAGTAACCTGTGATGTAATGAGAAGTTTGGAACAATGTAAACCTAAATTGTGCAATTGTAGCAAATTTTTCAAGAAAAGAGTACAGGGTGAGTTTTTAGAATATTTTTCTCTTTTCAGAATTGCGAAATGCAAGTAGGGTTTCAAAGTGCTTTAAGGCATTCTTATAGTTTGATTATAAATTGATATTTTAAACTACTTTTAGTATTATCTATTCAAATTTCTTGTTCAAATGAGGAGGTTTCATCTGTGTTTGATAGGAATTATGTAGAAACCCTCTTGTCCATTTTACTTCATGCATGTGAGCCTTGTAAAGTTTCTATATTTTTAATTACTGCAAAGCGGTCCCATAGATAGAGCTTTGGAATCAAAATTATGTCAACGTGTGCAATAATGAGATTTTTCTCCTTGAACCTTGTTATATATTCAAAGACTAATTAGCAATCCAAATAGCATCCCCTTTAGTCAGATGCCATTCAATGCATTGAGTTTGCATCAATGAATTATGTACCTTCAGCCACTAGTTCTAATCAAAGCATGCATATGGACTCAGAATCAAAAGCTCTTTCCTATGAATCCATTTTTAATTTGTGTATGCATTTGAGTGGAATGCTTTTTAGCCAGAAGCATTGGCCAATCACATATCAGCATATAACATACTACTTTTTTTTTTATATAGTTTGAATTTGGAGAGCTAATTTTAATATTGGAACACTAGCATTTATCTATTTTTCTATTCGTATGAGTGGCTTTATAAATAATTATTGTTTTAAAAATTTGGGAAAATGCGAACGAATAAATTGAGTAAATAAATTTAAGCAAAGGTATAGTTTAGAAGTTGGTGGCTAGAGGTACATAATCCATGAATGCAGATTTAATGCATTAAAATATCAGGAAAATGCGAGTGCAATGCATGAATACAAATTAAATGCATTAAATGGCATCTGGCTAGAGGTGAATGCGCTGGAATGGCTTGATGGCCACATGTGGAAAATGTACTTTGGTCATTTAATATAGAGATAAGGCACTTGCTATGCATCTCTATTACTTTATGTGTGTTGTTTTCCTATTCTATAAGCCTGTGTTCTCTAAACCTAAAGTTTGTAATTGCTTTGAGCTTTTTTGCTATCATGAAAGCATAAAGGATAAAGGAATTTTGTGAATTGTTATAGTTAATGTCCTCATAGGCACATATGCAAAAAATGGAAGCATACACAAGAGAAGCGAATTGTTTGAAAAAACTCCTCAAAGAAATGTGGTCCCATGGAATGCAATAAGTGTTCATAATGGACACTTTGGTTTTTACATGTTAACTTTGTCACATAATGCAATTTGACATGAAGAATGTTGAAGCCATGACATGAACAATACAACCATTTAACACTGAACTCTATGCCTGTAATAAGTATTGCAAAAGCTCTAAATGCCACAGATGAAATAATATGAATAAAATTTTAGTTTCTACTTTTCTTGAAATGCAATGAAAAAATTGCTATAAAGGCATAACAGAAGGTTCTGTAACATATTGCCACTCCTGTTTCTAATTTCTTTGGACATGAATGCTTTACACGTTTGATTGCAATAGTAACATGTCTAGGAAAATGGAACAATAAAGATCATAAATAAATTGTTTGAAGTTTGAGCATGTATGTAGCTTGAAACATATAAGCTTGACTTGGCATTTATGAAAACAACTATTGTTTACAGTAAAAGAGCTAATTGCTGCTCCTATATGCAATATCCATAGAACAAAATAAATTGCTACATGGCTAGAGTGGGACATCCATAAATGCATGCACACATGTACAAGCAATTGCATGCAGGTATACGTAAAAGCTTAAATGTATACATGCATAATAACTATTTATTGCCTCAAGTAACTTGTTTATGGGTCTGGAGTGTGCAACCATAACAAGTTCTAATAAGTGACCATAAACTCTTGAAAACATAACAAACAGAGAACAAACACTGGAAAAGCTAAAAATAACAGAATGCAAAAAGAAACATTAAAACTATATAGTTTGAATGGCATTATGCATCGGGGGCCAATAATTATTGAACATATATGTCAAATGTACATAGACAACCACTATTTTCATAGGTACAAAAAACAAAATTAGATTTTCAGATGTCCATATTCGAGCAGACTTTAACATAGTAACCTATAAAAGTGTCTAAATGTATAATAGCAGTAAAGTATTTTGAAACCAAAGATGTCTTTAACATGTGAAAACTAGTGAAATGTCTAAGAGCATTGAAAGGCAAAAAAGTTAAAGTGTGAACAATGTAAATTTGTACTTTTGTATTCATAGTTTCCTGTAAAGCCAAGAAAATGCTACGTATTAGAAACATAGTTTGTATGGATGGTGATTTGAGCAAAAGATTACATATGAATGACTTTTTTTACCTTTTGGTGATGTTTCCTATCTATTTGCCAATGCAAATGGCTTCGACAATGACATTGTTTTGGTCAAGGCTAAAATGTCCTTCAGCACTGAAGTCGCGTAGGATGAATATCACTGCTGACTTGTCCTTGATATAGTCCTCATAGCTGAGGTTTTGCAGTTTGGGCAACAGACGGTGCATGGTGACCTGGTCAATTGAAGACTGAATTGTTTGATTCTCATAAGTTGTAATGATAGCTTTAAGTTGCAAACATAATGTATAATTGACTTGTTGGTTGCACTATTTGCAGTGAGCAGTTTTTTCTTGGAGTGTGCCATAGCCAGTGAACTTGCATTTGCATTTTGGACAACATGCATGAAATGGATTCAAAAATGCATTTGCTACTTTTAGAGTACCAGAAACCTATAAAATATGGTTCTAAATTGTTAGAGGAAAAAAAAAAATAGAGGCTCGAATGTGATAGTTTAAAAAAAAATGAATGTTGTTACCTTAAAAGTTGAATGTAGCAGGGTGTTGAGTCTTTCCAAGCTTCTTTTGTCATTCAAGTTACAAATGAATGTTGACCGACACGTGTGAAACGTGTTCTTTTGATCTGTTTTCCTTACAATATTCTTGAAAAGCATTGCAAGTGTTTTATTTGTATGCAACTGGTCTTCGATTGCAAAGTATTGTTGCTCATATGTTGGCCGTAATAGCACCTGCAATTCAATGAGAGAATTAGATTTTGTTACAGAAATTGTTATAGAGACCATTGTCGAATGAGAAAAGGTTGGCACTGAAAGAACAAGGAAAAGTTTTGAAGACTGAAATACCTGTGCTCTGTCTATGTCACTGTGGCCATCTTTGATGTCAACTGCAAATTGGGTACCCATTTTCTTGGCACCAACTACTAGCGCAGCTATTGTGCTAGCTGGGTACTCATTTATAGTTGTTAGCAGCTGGCTGATAGTTGTACTTGGAATAGATTTGTACTCTTGACAGAGGCGTGGGATGTTTTCAGTGGTGCTAATGTCTGTTAAAATCAAAATGCAATCACAGTCACCCTTGTCATAATTTGTCCTAGGTGCGACTTGGAAATCTGAGATTGAGATAGTTGATCCCATGACTATTTTAGGCTCATGTTTATACATAAGGTTTCCACTAACATTTAACATAATTGTCATTTCTGCTTCCTGATCTGTTAAATCAGCATGCAGCATTTCCCGTGTTTTGTTGGCCTTATCCAATGTTGCTTTGTAGACAACAAGCACATCACCTTGGAAGGTGTCTCCAGCTCTTTTCACATTTAGCTGTTCGATTGAAACAATCTTAGGTTTCTTGACTCTTGTCCTATAAGGCACAAGGATAATGTCAACTGAATGCTAATTTAATATTAGCAAGCTAGGAAAATGGTAGTACAATGAAGAACGAAGCACTTTACCGTTGTGCTGAGTCTTCCTATGCAATTTGCAATTGTTTTACCTGTCTTTTTGATACATCTTTTGGCATCCTGCAAAGAATTGGAACAATGTTATTTGAATATTTGTGATTTGGCTAAATGAGTATGAAGGAATAATACTATGAGTGCTTTACCGTTGTGCTAATTCTTCTTGCGTGGTTTGTATTTGCTTTTCCTGTCTTTTAGTTTCATCCATAGATCTCCTACAAATAATGGATATAGGATTAAAAAAGGCAATGCAAAGCATAAAAGTGATATAAGGCTATAAGTTCTATAAAGTTGAATTTGTCTGTTGGGCAATATGCAATTTTAGGAAAATTGGATTGTGATCAATCCAATATGCTTCTGACTTATAGATAGAGCATATATTTGTAGTCGTATTGGACCAAATGTGGTCAATGATTGACTTGCCCATGCTGTGTTGTTGGTCCAACATAAATTGTATATTGTTCTACTGCATATAACTATGAAGTATTTTTTTGCTTTTTCTTTCAGAAAACATGTTCACATTAAAATCACCTAAAATGTACATGTTTTTTGAATTTGTGGATGCAATAATTATTTGCAAGATTGTGATTACTTTGTCTATGGCAGTTGCAGGTCTCGCATAAATATTACAAACATTGAGTTCATTGTTAGATAGCATTACTGTTGATGTGATGGCCTCAATATTTGATGTTTCATGTTGTTTTGATTTTGAAAGGAATATATGTTTCTTGGTTAAAGTTGCTATGCCATGTATGTTATGCACAAAAAAGCTATCAAAATACTATAGCAAGATATTTAGCTCAAAGGGATGCATATGTGTTTCTTGGAGACACAAGATATCAGATTGCATTATGCTATATAGTCATTGACAATGTCTTCTACATGTGCTTTCAAGCTACGAGTGTTCAATGTACATAGGAGCAAATGTGATTTGTTTTTTGAACATGTGCTTTGGTTATCAAATTGCCATTGTGCATATGTCTGGAGATGAGACATTTCTAGTTGTATTTTTTTTTTAACTTTAAAGTTTTGTGTAGTTAAAGGTTGTAACAAAAATAATGATTCTACTAATTTTGTTCATGATAGAGCTGTATAGGTTAACCCATGCTGTCTAATGCCTGTCAGATCAAAAGCCAAGGCCTCCATTGTTAATCCTTGGGATCGATGTATGGTTCGTGCACATGCTACTTGTATTGGGAATTGTTTTCTAACTGTAATTTGCTTGTTTGTTGTTATTTTTTGGATTGGCCTAGCAATGCGTTGTATAGGCACCCAGTCTTTGTTAATGATAGTAGAATAGCATTGTGCTAGTTTTGTGTGTTGATAGTGTCTGATTGATGGGTCATTAAATTTAATCCAGACAATATCAATATTGTTTTGTGTTGTATATGCTTTAAAAATTCCATCTGAACCATTGACGAGGCCATCTTGAACATTATAGTTCCCTGCATAGAGTTCAACAGGAATGTTTGGTTTTAAACATATTTGTGATGGAAGTGTTGTTGTGTGACTGTATACTCGTATTGCATTAAGGTCCTCCTCAAGTTCATCTATTGCATCAAGCACTATCATTTGGGATGGAATGATTGATAGCATTTTGTTGTTATGTGCTTGAACATCAATTCTCCTATAGAAAAGGTGTGGAAGCAATGGATCAAATGGTACAGGATGAAAGCAAATTTTGTTAAGATAGTCTATGTCATGAGTTGTCTGAATGCCTACTCGTAGTCTATTAAGGATTGAAATAAATATTTCATCTTTTTGTCTCATGGTAGTCACCAATGAATAACACTTTATATGGTCTTTCCAGAAACTATAAGGCATTAATTCAATTGGAGTAGGCCTATTTTCAAAAACCACAAAGTCAAGGACAGGTTGTGCCTGGTAAAGGTCACCACAAAATATTGTATCAAGGTTTCCAAAGTATGTTGTAGACATTTGCATTATGTCTCATAGTCTTCTATCAATATACCGTAAGAATGTTGAGCCAACTAATGATATCTCGTCTATAAGAAGAATGTGCAATTGATCATAGTGCTTTGACATAGTGTCAAGCATTTCAGTGTTCAGTGGCAGGAATTTTGATGTGTTAAAAGGTATGTGAAATGCTGAGTGTAATGTGAATCCCCCTATGTTATATGCTGCTTTACCTATATATGCAGTTAATAAGCCCTTGGGTTTGTTTGGATCATTGTCAACAGAATTGTTATACTTGCGAATGAGAGCTTGGTAGATGGCCTTTGCTGTAAAATTCTTTCTTGTTCCAGCGCCCCCAGTCAAAAACAAGTGCAATGGCTTTTGTGGATTTTTCATCTTTTTTATGAGAACATCTTTAACAATTGCTTGTTGTTCCTTATTTAACATTTGTCTTAACTTGTAATATTCATTGTTATCTATAATCTATGGGTGCTTGCCAATTTCAAATCCATTGGAATGCATGGTACTTGGGTTAGAACGACCTATGTTTGGAAGGTCTTTTTGTATGTCATATAGTTCTTTTTGGTGAAGCTTTGCTTGCACTGCTAGGTCAATGAGTTTTTCCTCTTCAACAAACTGAAGATCATTTATAGCTTTTTCAATGCCACCCCACACGGAGTTTGTGTTGTGGATGAACTTTGCACTATTTGTTTGAATGGTTTGTCCATGGTACATGTATGCATGTTCCTAAGAGTCAAATTTTTGTTTGAGTGTATGCTCATTAATGGTAAATGGAACATAGAGAACCAATTGCTCTCTACAATGATTCTCTATATCAAAGTGTTTGTTAACATTGATAAACCGTATCACATTTGGTTTGGCCTTTGGTTCAATTGTAGCACCGTATTTGTTGTATCTTGAAACAAATTCTGCAAGACATATGTCCATGATTGTTTTAGGACGTTTCAAATAGTAGTCTATAATAGATTTTGCAAGAACGTTTTCTGATTCGTTTGGCTCATTGTTCAATTGTTTAACGGATTTTAGTATAAATGTGCGATCATTGTCAGATCGTGTATCAATGAATATACATTTTCTTGAACTGTAGTTTAATGGTAGTGACAAAACAATATGTGCAGCTTGTTGTGATGAAATTTGTTGCAAGTTAAGCATGGAATTTCCAAGTTTACTCACCATTTGTATTGCATCAATATTGTCTTGCTTGTGGTCTGTACGTATTCTTTTGAATGCATATGTCATTGACTTGTCTACTTTTGCAATATATGAGATACAATACATTGCAGCAGCATATGCATTGAGGACAAATTGTGCATCTGTATTAGCTTTCCAAAGATCTAGAATTTTCCTTGAAAAACTATTGTTCCATATCTGTGATGGTTTTCTTTGTATAAAAAGCATGGGACTGTTTAATGTTGAGCTCAAAGCTTCAATGTATTTATTGTCGGTTAAGTTGATTTCTTTCAAGAACATTTGAAAAGTAAATGTTTCATCATAGTTTGCTTTTTGGAGTTCTACAAAGATGTCAATGGCATTTGCAGTTATCGCTTCAGTCTTTTTGACTATTGGTAAAAGTATGGTTGACTTTTGCATTGGTGGAAAAGGAAAATTGTATCTACAAAGTCATTTTCTTGATCTCTTGCATTTCTTTGTATGACGATGTTTGTGTAGCATTGCTAAAGTAGGTTCCAAATTTTTAGTGTTGCAAGTAATATACTTATCAACAAAAGCTATGATGTCCGCATTGTTATCTTCTGTGTAGATTGGTGCATTTTTTACCCATATGAGGAAATGATCATGTTCATTTCCTCGATTTTGGAACTCAGTGACTGAGAAGTAATCAATGACATTTCCAAAGAAAGAGTCATCTGTAAGTATCAATTTTTTTATTGCATTTATTCTATGTTTATAGTAACATGCACAAGTGATAGGGTCTTTCTTGATTAGTTCAAATTTGTCAATGTGTAGATTGTGCAGCTCTTGTAATGTTTGAATTAGTGGATCCCAATTTTGCTTAGCACTAGTGAAAGTGATGAAAAATGTCAGTGGTCCTAGTTGTTGAATCATAGCAAATACATTTTTCTTAAGTTGTTGTGAATAGTCTAGAGAGATTCTTATTCTTTTGAAATCAACATATCCAATATCTGATTTAAGAATTTTTTCTAGATTTGGTTTGTGTTTAACGTCTTTTGCAAATAGCTTTCTTCTTTTAACTGGCCTTTTCAGATTCTTATTGTCATTGTAGACAGTACTTGTTGTATTAGTACCTTAATAGCTTTGAAAAAAATGTTTGTTGTATGATATGCAAATTGTCTTTGTGACTGTAAGAGCTCCCAACGTATTATTTTCTGATATGTAAAGTTTTTTACAATGTCATTATCACGTGGTTTGCCAAAGAATAAAGTTGGGAAATTCATTTCTTCAGCATACATGTCCTTAAATATTCCAATTGGATACTTGTCCTCTGCAGGTGCAATTTCAATAATCTTGTCTTCCATGTTATGGATACTTCTAGACTTAGTAAATCCATGTATCAATGTTTCTGATGGGTTTTCATTTTCCATTTCACTATCTGATTCTATTTCACTTGTATCTTGTGCACTATTGTCTTCGTTTTCTAGAGTGCATTGGAGAACTTCTTGCCAATCTTGGTTTATGTGGACTTTGTGCATTTTGTATAGTGGTGTCCTTGTTAATTGAGACAAAGCTTGCATGATGACATTTGGGCTCACCATGCCTTTTTGAAATGCATTTTTGTATTATAGGTGCCTTTTCAATGAAATAACAATTGTTTGTGTTGTTAATTGATTGTGGTAATGCTGTTTGTACAATGTTCATGTAAACAAGAACATTTATAATAGAACCTGTTAGGCCTATTTGAGACCTTTTGAACCCTAGTTCCCAAATTTGTGCAAATGCAATTCTAAGTGAGACAAGTCGTTCTTCTAGCTGAGTTAAATTTTGCACATAGCACAATGGTCTATTAGTTCTTATTTTCTATGTGGTAGCATACTTTGGAATAGTGGACTGTTTTAATGCAAAGTAGCATACATGGCATATGAAATCTATGAATGATAAGGAATCTGATTGTAATAGCTTACAGTATAGTTCTTTTTGTTTTTCTTTGAATGTCCTGATGTCCTTGTGGAAATAGAGCACTTGGCAAATTGCACATGGGTATTTTGGTGTATCTTGTATTGCTATTTTATAAATTTCTATTGGTGATAATGTTTTTGTTTTCTTTGGACTGGCAGGTATATTTTCTTTTTCTTTTTCTTTTCTAATCAAGTTCTTCAGGTGATTAAGTCTTATTGTTGATTTATGCTTAAAATTGTTTGTTGTGACAAATGGTGTCAAATTCTTTTTGATTTTTGGCAAAGCATGTGTCTTGTCCAAGTACATAATTTTGTATTGTGGACAACTTCTGATCAACTTTTTAAGTTGGAGTAAGCTTCTTGAGCATTGGCAAGTTAGATTTTGGGATTCGATTCTTACAAGTGGCTCAAAATGTCCAGCCAAAGGGTTTGTATCATAGAGACTGATTCTGTATATCCAGAACCATTGAAATCTAAGTACTTTCTTGATGTTGTCAATGACCAGAGGATTATTTGTATTTTCAACCATTTGATATCCAGTGAATGCAGAAAAAGTCACCACACAGTCCACATTCACTATGGTATGTGCATGGTCTTGTAGACAATCGCATTTTGCGGAAATATGTTTCTTGGTCATGTACTTTGTGCAATGTATAAAAAGTATTAGGATTTAGTTCAATGTTATATGATTTAATTGCTTCTTTGTCCTTATTTAGAAGACAAGTTAGGAAATTATCTATAGCTCCATTTTATAATTGGGTTGAGGTGTACTGATTGTTAAGCAGTACTTGAAGCGAGTCAAACAAACAATCGCCAGCATTGTATGCAAATGTACTTAATCTACAAAGGCCTTCAGCCCTAAGGGCATTGTCAATGTTTGATATCCAAGGATACTTTGTGCATAGTTTTTTAATTTCATGAGAACCTATGGGCTGTTTTGAAATTATGTTTTGTGTTTCAATGTTTAACAATGGTTGGAAGTGTCCACTTAAAGAATTCATGTCATGAAATAGTATAGACTGATTCTGTGTAGTCAGAAGTATTGAACTGTAAGTACCTTCTTGCTGTTGTTCTTGACCATAGGCATATTTGTATATTCAACCATTTGGATATCCACTGAATGCAGAATAAGTCACCCCACAGTCCACTTTCAGTGCAATTTTCCTATGGCTTTGCAGATAATCGCATTATGTGGAAATATGTTTGTGGATCATGTACTTTGTGCAATGTATATAGAGTATCAGGATCTAGTTCATAGTTGTATGACTTTATTGCTTCTTTGTCCTTGTTTTGAAAGCAACTCAAGAAGTAATCTATAGCTCTGTTTCATAGTTGAATTGATGTGTAGCAATTGTTAAGCAGTAGTTGTAATGAGTCAAACAAACAATCACCAACATTGTATGCAAAAGTACTTAATCTGTAAAGCCCCTCACTCTTAAGCGCACAGTCAATGTTTGATATTTGGGGGTGCTTTTTCAATTCATAGGTGTCAACGTCTATCATTTTCTTTGTTTCTTTTGTATCCTAATGTGTTTGAGAGTAGCAGATGTTATGTATGAATAGTATCAAATGCTATCATCTAGATTACAAAATCTATAGTTTTATCCTATGTTTCCTGTGTGCCTTTACTCAATAGCATTCTATAGTATTAATCATGTTTTCAAGTATCTTGGAAGATAATAATCTCTATATATGTTGGAAAAGGGATCTTGAGTAGTAGCAAAAGCCTATGTGACATATTAACCAGCAAACAATTTTTTAGAAGCACAAGGTGAAAATAGTATTAATTCTTCAACCTGACGTTGTCATCCACTGTCCCCCACCAGGATTGTATGTGCTTATTCTTGTTACATTGAAAAATTGGATAAATGAGTACAATGCATGATGTATACTTTCAATGCCACAAACACAAAACAATATTTTTAGGTAGCTTTGTTTACATGCAAGAAATGGTGGATAAGAATCTTTTTTGCTCACATTGTCAATTTGAGGCTATGGTCTTCAAATGTTTTGTGTAATTGGATTCCTTTGTTCCTATGTATTTTCTAAGTGACTAATTTTCTCAAAGACCAAATGATTTTAAAAGCTATTCACATAAACATGAATCAAGTGGCATGCAATGAATAGTTTCATAAATCATTTATGTTTTTAAAAAATAGGGAAATGCAAAGGCATTGATTGATCAAAGAAGATCTATGGATTTTTTTATTTGTGGCAATAGCTTTTAAAATCATTTGAGTTTTAAAAATTTGGGGAAAATGCAAATGCATAGATCCATTGAGCAAAAGCGAAGGCATAGATCAATTAAATAATAAAAAAAAGAGATTAAAACTCACAGATACAGGCACACAGTGCATAAATGCAAAGTAAATGCATTAAATTGCATGTGACTGCATGAGAAACTGCTGGAATGGCTTGGTGGACATGTATAGCTAGGTTGCTTTGTTCATTTGTTATAAGCTTAAGTCACTTGTTAAGCATGGCTATTACTTTGTGGAAATTGTTTTTCTATTCTACAAGTCTTTGTTCTAGAAGAGTTTACAGTGACTGAGCAAACTTTGTTATAGTTACAGTGTCCAAAACTAGAAACGAGTTACTTGAGGCAATAAATAGTTTCTTTTGTCAATTCTCTTACTGTAGAGGTTTATAGCACACACTGGAATTGGCAATGTGAGCAAAAAAAATTGTGGATAATGTCATTTTTCATGTAAACAAGACCATGGAAAAATATTGTGTCATGTCTATGAGTAACGTAGTACATCATTCATTGTACTTGTGAGCCATGTCAGCTTTTGAAATTTACTTTGTGAACTTTGTTTGCAATACAAAAAGATTAAACACACATTCACTTGCACAGTGCATAGCAACTTGCCACAAACATAAGTAGTCTTTTGAACAAAATTGCCTTAAATGCATATAGGTAAAAGCCAGTTGACATAAAACAAAGAATTATGACTTTATAGGCTATTTGAAACTGTAAAAAGGGCTTAAAAATTGCATTCTAGCAATTCATTCAATTCTATGGATATTGTATAGAGGAAGTATAACTAGTTAACAGATAAGCAAAACTTGTTCTATTTTCCAAAGACAGATTACTATTGCAATTGTGGAAAATGTATTTTCCTGTTCCTATATGTGCAAGCAGCCTTTTAAATCATTTGTGTTCAAAGAAATATGGAATACAAGATGGTAAAATGAAAACATGGAAAAGAACTTTATGCAGTCATTATATTGAAGAATTTCAATTGCATTTCAAGAAAAATAGAAAGACAATTTAGAGAGCTAACCTTGCAATTTTCTATTGAATGATCAAGTATACTTGCAGCAATGTACAAATTCTGGCTGTTATTATAGGCACAAGTAATTTTTCCTAGTACAATGACAAAATTCAAAAGTGAGCAAACTGTAAAAACATATACTATTTCATCTACAACCATGGGAAATCTTCCTAGAAGCGCATATTTGCAAAACTCTGCATTGTTTTTTTCAAGGGAAAAAAGGAGAAGGTTACTATGCTAACCTCACGTTACAGTTTGTGCGTGACTATTTAAATATAGTTGAAAGCACTGATCCCTATCACAAGGACAATTTAGACAAATGAGTACAGTGAGTGACATATACTATGTTATTCATAAAAACAAAACAAAATTCTCATGTAGACTCATTTCGACGAGAAAGAACCTAAGAAAAAACTTTTGTTTCTTATAATGCAAATTGTATTTTATAATTTTAAAATACTTATTGTTATTTCTGTACCCTATAATATAGAATTTTTTTTGCGTTTGCATGCACTAGTGTAATTATATTATTGCAATGGTGGCATGAGCTCTTTAAGAGCAATCAATGGAATAGATGCCATATTTTCTTAAGCGTCTGAAGAAGTGTAAATTGGCCATGGCAACCTATTAATACTAAGCCAAAAAACAACACAGACCTATGCTACTACTGTTAAGTTCTGATAAAAACAATTTTTAGCTACTGTTTAATGCTAGATCAGCTATCACTTAATAGTCAAAGCCAGACAAATATTGATTTTCTAACTACATGGGGTCATTTCATTTCCATTTGCATAAGTTTATTTTGTACCATTATGTAGCACTTACTATTAATTGTGCAATGAAGCCAGATGCAAGTACAATTCATAACTCCTAGCATTTAGATACACTCAAGGAGAAATATAAACCAAGGTTGTTCGCATCCTGATAAGAAAGATGATGACATACATCCAATTAATGTATGCCACAACATCTTATTCAACGAAGATGATTTGGATAGGGATGTTACAAATGAGAATCCTTATTGGTCAAATGTGGACAAGAATAGTTATAATTATTTCTTTCTTTTTATTACTATGTATGTAAATACTATTTAACAGTTACCTAATTAATTAGATAATAAATGATAAAAGGGGAAAGAAGATTAAATAATTAAGATAATTTGATTCATTAATTAATGAGGTGAATTATCATGTAAAAGTACATAGATTAGAAGTTTGCAAAAATCCTCTTTCCTTTATGCTTTAATGACATGGGAAAAACTGAAAGCAATTGTGGACTTTAGGCCTATATCTGTAAACTGCATTTACCTGACAGTCTGCAAAGCCTTCTCAACACATTGTCCACATATTGTTCAGAAGGTCCCATTATGGCACATGCTAACAGTACAGTGGCTGTAAAGTTTGCACTATGGAACCGTGATACAGTAATTGAAGATATGTAATCTTTAGAGGACTCATAAGCAGCAAGTTATCATTAAGCTTGCATATTAAACATAGGAGAAAAGAAAATTGTTCATATGAGGAACCAGTCCATGAAAACTAGCATACACTGACCACTGTGAAACCCAATCTGCCTATGGAATCTTAAATAAAAGAAAACTAATGTAAATAACTATTTATTATCTAAAGTAACTTGTCTACAAGTGTCCTTTTTGGAACCATGACAACCTTTTCCCTGTCACTGTAAACTCTCTCCTAGAGAAGACATATAGACACACACATATACACATACATATGCACACATATGTACAGCCACATCCATGTAACCATAGATAGATGCATGTATGGACGTAAACATATATGCATACATGCATATACACATAGACGCAACTATACACACATACATATATGCATAAATACACACATGAATAGATATATCCAGAGACATATGCATATATGCATATATGCATCTACAAATGTTTACATAGATATACACATAGATAAATGCATATGTACATAGAGACATGCATACATACATACATGCACCAACACATCAGGCACAAAGTGAAAGTGATAGTCCAACTAAAGCAGTATGGAACACAGCTTCATTATGCACTTAAAATAACAAACTATGGAAAATACCAAATTATCACCTCAATTAACTCATTTCTTGTTCTAGCCTCTATAACTATAACATCTCTTGCTCATTGGCTACAAACTCTTCCTCAAAACATGTGCCTACAGAACACAAAAACAACACACACAAAGTAATAGAGATGCATAGCAAGTGGCTTAACTCTATATTAAATTACCAAAGTACCCTGGCCACGCGTGGCCACCAAGCCATTCCAGTGCATTCACCTCAAGCCAGATGCCATTTAATGCATTTAATTTGTATTCATGCAATACGTACGTCTACTCACCAGTTTTATAAACTATGCCTTCGCTTATATTTATTTAATCAATTTATGCGCTTGCATTTTCCTGATATTTTAATGCATTTAATCTGCATTCATGGATTACGCACCTCTAGCCACTAGTTCTCAAACTATGCCTTTGCTTAAATTTATCTAATCAATTTATGCATTTGCATTTTCCCAAATTTTGAAAACAAAAATGATTTATAAAGCTATTCAGACAAATAGGGGAATAGATAAATGCTAATTTTCCAATATAAATTTCCACATTGTGTATATATGTCTATGATAGCATTTTCAATTGTTATATCTACCTATAAGCCAATACATAGCTGTTAGCGCTAAATAAGTGTGGGCAATATTATAAGACAAACTTATTTGAAGTTCCTTAAATTCATTGTCATCTTACAAATAGGTTTGTACTTTTTTGTGATATCTACCAATAGCAAGGCAGCAATGAAGGCCCTGGTTAACAATTGCATCTTATGTTTTTTTTCCCTCTTGTTTTGACTAAGAATCTCCATTTGTGGTATAATTATATAGTTTGTTTCGCTATAGCTTGCAAAATAGCACCTTGATTGCATTGCACACTTATAAATTCATCTTTAACACATTATGGCTATACCTGATCTTATTAAGGTGGTAGAACATGATAAGCAATCCAACAAAAGAATGTGTAATTTTAGTCATTTGCCATATGTAGCCAAGTTTTGATGGTAGAAATGTGGACAACAATAATATAGTGTGGAGTACAGTGCAGGCTTATGCAAAGTTGAAAATAGTGAGCTGTTGTGGCAATTTGTCAAGACTCTTTAAGTTAATACAATTACTCTAGGACTATGTGGGGTATACATATGATGATTGAAAATAATAACTATCTATAGCAATACAAGACAAAGAAAGAAATATTGTTTTTTTAGTGATTTGTGTTTTTTTGATTCAAAGTTTTCAAATATATGTGTTATTATCAGTCATCTATTTGAAAACAATGCTACCCCATATACAACTAAATTTAAGCAAAAGGAATAGGTTTGAGAACTAATAGCTTTTATCAATACAAAGGAGCCGTTTATAGTCACAAAGCAAAAGCTCCTATGCTCATTGAATGAACACCAAGGGATGAGTTACTCAAGGTAACAAATTGCTACTTCTATTTATTTTGCTTCATTTTATCCTAGAAACATAAGCTGGGTTTCACAATGCATCAAAACACATCTGTGCAAACAACTCCCAAAATTATAATTGCAATGGATGACAGTGATAGTATAATGAATTCTAATAGTCAAAACACCGAAAAAACAAGTAATTTTTTAGATTCAATAGGAACAAGTATTAATTGAAAACAGATTAACCTGCGAGACTATTTATCATAGGTCCTTGAATTCCAAATGTACAAGTGTGTGCATGGTTCTCTATAGGATTTTGCTATGCATTTTAACTATATTGCTATTTTGCATCGAGCCGAAAGAAACATTGTAACTATGTTTTCCAAACAGATTTTAATCTATCAATTTAAATCAAGAAAGGTTTGCAATTACACTTAATACTTGAACCATAAATTACCATTGCTTCAAGCTATAGCAAAAGTGCAAACAGGCACAGAAAACCAAATTCAACTATGACATTAGCTAGCAAGGATTTTTTTGCTATTACTATGATTAACTATTCAACTCAATTGGCTCATCAGTCAAATAGCTTGATTGTTCACTGACCTAACTTGTTTGAATGCTATCATGTTAAACTGGATAGTTAATTTCATTAATGACTAAAAGATAGAATTGACTTAATTTGCATGAGTCAAGCGTAAGATTGTCTTATTTGTTAATTGACTTTGATTAATGTATCAGAGACAGATGAGACAAACTAAATTGTCATGAGAAAAATGTGAGATGGACTTATTAGCTGATACGCCACATAAACTATGACATTTGAACTTTTATCAAATAATAGCAAAAGCAATAGAATAAACAGATAGCTTCAACATAGACAAAGGAATACAATTAATATTGACAGCTATAGCTTTATGAATATTTGTAGCACAAGAAACACAAAGAAAGATGTTGACAAAGGTTTTCTAATTTCAGTTTGCATCTAGCAATTGCATTTGCTTCCGTGTCTATAAAGCTTTTTCAAGGAATTTTTTTTTTTGCATATGAATGGCCATGATTGGTTTAATTGATTTGGTGAATAAAGATGATTTATAATTAACTATAATTAACTATTCAAGAAAACAGATCTATCAATGAACTAGTTTCATTGATTGGTCAAGTAACTTGATTGACAGTTAACTTGATCAGCTATTTAGTTAAATTGCTTAAAATTTTGCAAAAATATTTTTTGATGAATAATTCTCTACATAGCTTGCAATCATTACAGACCAAGATCCAACATTTCTTCGAGGAATTCTGCCAAACAGTTTACATGTTTTTTCTTGTGCTTCCATATTTTGTATGCATATTCATGACAACATTTCGAACCATACTATCTGTCACAAATCCACGACTTATCATGCTTTGATGAATGTACATATCCTATTCTAAAGCTCCTATTTTATTAAAAATAGGCAAAATGGTCACAAAGATTGTGTATCTATGAATGTGAATAGGCAAGATTGATTTAACTGATTTCCAGGATAAAGAGGACTAATAATTAACTATGACTAACCACTCAACACAATTAATTCATTAGCCAATTAGCTTGATTGATCGCTGAATTAACTTGTTTGGAAGCTATCATGTTAAGCCAATTAGCTAATACGCCACATACAACATGACATTTAAGATTTAAACAAATCTCATGGACGCAAATCTGCTATCATGTTAAAGCCATGTAAACATTGATGTTTCAATTTCATGGGATCATTCTGTTTCCATTTTCCCAAGTTCATTTCATTCCATTATCTAGCACTAATTATCAAATGTTTAAACCAACTACATGCAAACAAAAATCACAATTCATAGCATCCATACACACCTATGCACAAGTACATGTTATCCAACATATTAACACACACATTATTTTCTAGTGCTGGTTTGTTAACTGCCTTTGATCAACAGTTCAAATGCACACAAGGATAATTGTAATTATTTATTTGTTTTTATTATTATGTAGTTAAAGACTACTTAGCAGTTGACTAATTATTTAACTATCCTTGTACACGTTTGACTCATCAATCATAGTAAATCAATAAATCTGATTCCACCTATTCTCTAATAGTATTAGCATGCAATTTTCTAGACAAGTCTCCAAAAAGAGCATCAAACACACACCAATAAGGATTCTCATTTGTAATCTCTCTATCCAGATGATCATTCAATAAAATGTTGTCCCATACATTAATTGAATGTATCTCATCATCTTTCTTATCAAGATGCCAACAACCTTGATTTTTATTTGTCCTTAAGTGTATCTGGATGCAATGAATTATGAATTCTACTTGCATGTGGCTTGGTTGCACAAGAAATAGTGAGTGCCACATAATGGTAGGAATCACAAATCATAGCATCCATATACACCTATGCACAAATACATGTTATCCAACACATTAGCACACACATGGTTTTCTAGTGCTAGTTTGTTAATTGCCTTTGTTTAATAGTTCAAATGTACACAAGCATAATTGCAAGTATATCTTTCTTTTAATTCCTATGTACTTAAAGGGTATTTTGCATCAATGAATTATGTGCCTTCAGCCACTAGTTTTAATCAAAGTATGCATATGGATTCAGAATCAAACTCCCAAAATAGAAAAGACTATGTTTAAGTTATAAAGTGCGATTACCCACCAAAGACATTGATTGGACACCAATTGCACTTCTGATGTCATACTATTGCAACAAAGGTCTACTTTTGAACCCCAATTGCTTAATTTTTATGAACCATATAGCATATTCCACTCACAATACCCATTTGTAAACATTGTCCTTGCAAAAAAAATCAATGATATGACTACTAGTTCAATCAATACAGTGAGGATCTTGAATTAACCCTTTTCTTTGTCTACTTTATGCAATTGTAAACAAAGGAGAAGGTTTATTCTAGAAACTCACCATATATTGTTATCTTGGAGAATTTTCTACAGGTGCACCGCTACACCACCTCTCTTCTTCCGATCAAAAGCATTGCACCATGTAATAAGATTTGATTAGTAAACAAAGACCATTTGTTTGTTTTTCTAAAAGAATAGCAATTAAGCTCAAGGAAATGACCAAAATGCAAACAACTCCCAAAATTACAATTGCAACATATAATACTCCTACTGTGATGGATACCAACAGCCAAATCCACTAAAACACTAGCAAGCATTTTTTAGATTCAACAGACACAACTATAAATGTAAATCAAATTAACTACAGAAACTAGTCACCATAGGTTCTTGTACCTCAAATCTTCTACCAATGAATTTAACAGCTCTTTTGCACAAACTCTAGAAGTATTTTACCAAGCAATATTGCTTAACTGCTCTACGACAACATTGCAATTTGAATTGTAAAACATATCCGACATAGTTTTTTATAACCCCAAGATACAATTTTCTAGCTTTCTAAGCATTCAGTCCAAGTTTTCCAATTACAAAATCTCAAATTGTTGTTTGCTTCATATGTTTGTTCCTTGAATCTGGTCACCAGGTAAAATGTACATAAGGATAATTGTAATTTTTTCTTTCTCTTAATTACTATGTATTCAAAGACTAATTAACAGTTACCTAATTATTTAGTTATCTAATGATAGAAGGATAAATGAAAAATATCAACTACATATCACAACCCATAATTAAAATGTCCATAAGGATATTTATAATTTTTTCTTTCTTTTTATTATTATGTATTTAAAGACTAATTAATAGCCACCTAATTAATTAGATATCAGATAACAAAAGAGTATATGAGAGCTACCAACTCTATAAAAATGCCAAAGTTAACATGTGAATATCAAGGTGTCCAGATTTCATACTCATTGCATTCCCTAGAAGCCCATTTTCCTAAGAAGTTTTGTAAATTAGTTCACTTTCCTTTTAAATGCTTTCGTATTTTATATGTCTACCTATGAGAACAGTAACCATGACATCTGACAGAATTTAAATGCTTGCTGGCACAAAATAGGTTTATACTACATTATTTTCTCTATCTCTATGCAAAATGAAAATTTGTATTCTTCCATGGTAAATTCTCTAGTGCATTAGATACTTTAAAGCACTCTTTATGGGACCGCTTTGTAGTAAACCAAAATATCCAAACTTTATAGGGCTCACATGCATGAAGTAAAATGGACAAGAGGGTTTCTACATAATTCCTATCAAGTGCAGATATTTTTTCTTCTACAAATGCATCAATATAAAAACAACTAATCATATACAATAGTTTTTCTTTCACAATTTTGTCAAACAACTCACCTGTTTTCTATATGCTCCCATTGTTTGCATTTATGCCTATGAGGACAATAACCACGACTTTTAACAAAATCCCTCTATCCTTTATGCTTTGAAGACAACAAAAAAGCTCAAAGCTCTCACTATCGCTCATGCTGACATAATTTTGGTTCCAAAGCCCTCTTTATGGGACCGCTTTGCAGTAATCAAAAAATATTCAAATTTTACAGGGCTCACATGCATGAAGTAAAATGGACAAGAGGGTTTCTACATAATTCCTATCAAATGCAGATGAAACCATCGCATTTCAACAAGAAATTCAAATGGATAATACTAAAAGTAGTTTAAAATATGAATTTATAGTCGAAGTATACAAATGCCTTAAAGCACTATGACACCCTACTTGCATTTCTCATATCGAGTAGATGAAAACAACGAAAAGTTACCTCTTCTGACCTCAAGCAATTCATCTCTCATTGACCAGTGTATAACTTTGCAACTACAAAATCACCTGCTCGGCGACACAATAGAGCACTATGAAATTATCACCCCAAGTAACTCATTTCTGGGTCTGGACTCTACAACTATAACATCTCCTACTCAATCACTACAAGATTTTCCTTAGAACACGCACTTACAGAACACAAAAACAACAGATGCAAAGTAATAGAGATGCATAACAAGTAGCTTAACTCTATATTAAATGACCAAAGTACCCTGGACATGCATGGCCACCAAGCCATTCTAGTGCCTTCACCTCAAGCCAGATGCCATTTAATGCATTTAATTTGTATACATCCATTACGTATGTCTATCTGCCAGTTTTATAAACTATGCCCTTGCTTAAATTTATTTAATCAATTTATGCGCTTGCATTTTCCTGATATTTTAATGCATTTAATCTGCATTCATGGATTACGTACCTCTAGCTGCCAACTTCTAAACTATACCTTTGCTTAAATTGATTCACTCAATTTATGCATTCACATTTTCCTGAATTTTTAAAATGATAATGAATTTATAACGCTACTCAGACGAATAGAAAAATAGATAAATGCTAATTTTCCAATATATAAAATAGGTCTCAAAATTCAAACTATACAAAAAATTAAGTAATATGTTAAATGGTGAAATGTGATTGGCCGATGCTCCCAATTAAAAGAATTCTGGGCAAATGTAATAGTATTCCTGCCTATCGGCAGGAACTAATAATGATACGTACTGTAGATGCAATTCAGTGGTGAGAATATTAATAAAGATATAAGCTATAGATGCAATTGAGTGATTCTAATAATGTTATTTGGGGAGAAGATTTAATTATTGAATTTGTGATAATATTTTTTATATTGTAATATTGTTATCAAAATTCAACCTCATAGTTTTATGAGTCAAACTCGCTAACCCATGTTTCATGACTAGTGGTTCACAAGAACCCATCTCTCAGAATAGTGAATAGTCGACTTAGCACTCATTACATCTAGGTGATGCTCACAAAGGTGAAGCACTGGGCCTTCTCGATAGGTCACCATTCCTAGTACTACTTATAGCAATAAGTTTGACTTGTAAAACTACACGATTGAATCCTGATAGCAATATAACAGTTTGACACTGTGGAAAATACCTCCTTATCAATACTTGTTATAGTTTGATCTATTAATATAAACTATTCATACTATTATTTCAATATTAACTAGCATCTAAATTGACTCTATTCAATCAATCATTAAATAGTATCAAATGAATCAGTATTATTGGTTCATTGTATATTTTATATGATGCAAAAAATGTGATGTAATTAATTACAAGTAAAGTTTACTTCAAAATTTATAATAAAAAGAATATAGAGTTTGTACAATTCTACAAGTAATTCAACTAAACATAGACAAATATGACAACATCAATTCATACCTTCATTTAATAGAAAATATACAACTATAAAAAAATTAGTTCAATATTTAATAATTAAACATGTTCTCAACTTGACATAAATACGAACTTTTATTTCTTAAAGTCATTCTATCTCTCACAAATATTGTGCAATAACTGTTTAGATTATAGACTTCAAATATGACATATTCAATATTTGTAAAATAAAATATTTAGAGTCAGGTTCATCACTAAAATCAAATCAAACAAGTAATACACTAAATTTTAAAATTTATGCATTAGTTCATAAGTTTGGAGCTTGAAATATTTTGTTTTTTTCTTCAAAAGCTTTCGAGTCAACAATTCCTCATGATTTCATCTTTTCCCTATTTGATACTAGTTATTTTAGTCAAAACTCGATCATCCATGTGCCAACTTGAGTTATTTATAATGTTATAATTGTAGACCATGGAACACTTGACCAAGAATGTTTTAAGTATTGAGACTAACCGGGGTAACATTTTATTAATTAAGTTCACCATAGGGTTTAATTTTTTAAAGCCAAATAAATTGAATTTCTTAGAGTTACATCTCATTTTTTTCATCAAAGTTCAAGGGGTTAACCCCCTATACTTAAGTTCTGAACTAGTAAGAATATGCAACTTTCATAAATTTTGTTGAGAAAAATAAAATCAACTTATCAATATGAAGTGAATGGTAAAGTTGTTTTGAGTCAATATCCTAAACACTTGCAATAAAGATAAAAAAATTATGGTCAAAACAATGTAACAAAATTTAAGGTGTAAAAGTATTGTTTTAGTGACACTTATTCAACATTGTTTTAATTAATTACTATATAATCAAATACGCATCCAAAATGTTAGATAATATAGTTTTCATATGGAAAATTGATATGCTTGCTAGGTTAGAAGTTAATAAGTTATCTTTACCTTTACACTATATGAATCAACTATAGAAAAAAGTTCCAAGTAAAATCACTTAACATATCAATAAAAAATTCTAGGGAGCTTGAAAAGTTCAAATTAAAACAAGAAAAATGTTCTAAAGAACACTCACTTGAAGAAGGTAAGATGTGATCCAATAGTCACATAAGGATTTGGCTTGCTAAGTTCAAATTAAAAAAAGAAGTGTTATAAAAAATAATCACTTGAAGAAGAAGGGAAAATGTGATCCAAGCCACAAACACTATTAGTTGACTATATTATTTGAATTTTAATGGTTATTTTTTACTAAGACTAAATTGTGTTATTTGTTTCATGTATGCTCAATAAAGTCAAAATAGAAATGAGCTTTCTAGATTTTAAAGCATATCATTGTTGTCCCCTTTTCCCCAATAAATCCTTATGTATAAGATTACATAAAAGATTAAACCAAATGTTAAGGATAAATAATGCAAGCTTTAAAAGTTTCCAAAATTACAATTTAAAATATTGGAATGAAGATGATAGAAAGGAGTTGGGGGAAGTGTGATCAAGAATACATATTCAAAAGAGAAAATGCTACACTACTTATAGTTATTTCTTGGAAGGCTTATCTATTTAGCTATATATCAACCATTGCAACCAAGATGAAAAATAGAAAGTTGCAATAATAAAATAATGAATTGTTTCTTGAAACTTAAAAAGTGAGTTTGGAAATTTGAACATAATGAAGGTATCTTGAAAAGAATGAAAATAAAATATCCATGAACCAAGGAAAATAGGACACATGGACAATTAGTAGATAATTCTTGAGGTCTATGGTGAATTTTTTATCATTGACATACCCTTAAATATGATGATAATGTTTGTATTGATTCATTAAATGTATTTTGTAATTTTTATCCAAATTTCAACCTTTATATAACAATATGTGTTAGGGTATTTTTATGACATATCTAGCTATAAATTGTTTACTAAGGTATAAGATTTGAATATTCTATGATTGGTATACGAAGGCCTCAAAGTGTGTATAATTTGTGTTGTTTAAGGTAATATTAGGGCACATTGTGTATAATGTCAAATGAAGTATTTTCATGAGAATATAATATTAGCTTCAAGAGTTCCTTAAATTGGCTTCTCAAGAAAATGTTCATTCTTTTCATGCATACTAGATGTCTTGTGTTTGTAATTCATGATCTGAGTTTGACATAGAGGCAAATAAAATGACTTTAAATGTATACTATACATCCTTATTATTAATATTTGTGTTATTATACAATTTTCTTTCACCAAAATTAAATTTATTTTCAATAAAAATAATTATTAATAGTTTTCAACTTTTAGGATAATTCCACTTTACAGTGTAGTACTTGTTGGTTTTTATTTTTCAATATTAATGTCAGGTAATGTGGAAGTGTGGAGTATGTGTTATTGTTACTAGGTCAAGTCTTGGCTATCTTTTTTTCATTATGATGTCTAGTTAATTCCAAAGTATGGAGTATGGCTTGTAGATACCCAAGCTTAGTCATTTTGCATTATTATAATATTACTAGTAGAAATATGTAAACACGTTGGGATTAGAAGAGAAAATATGACCCAATAGTCACATAGGGATTTGGTTTCTTGGACAACAAGCACTATAAATTGATTAAATCTTTAAATTTTATCTACATTTGAAGTATCCTTTTTTCTTCTATTTTTTTGTATTAAAAATAGTTGAAACTCATCAAAATATCATGTTTTTACAGCTATGTTTTACTAGATCAGCAAAAGAACCATATATATTAGAGATTATACAATTTGAGTGCAAACTTGATAGAATTTAGCAACTCAATTTATATAGAAAAAAAAATGATACAATGAGTATTTACAAGTAATACACTTAGACCCCAATATACATAATGATTTTTGAGACCAACTAACATCGAGAATCAGCCAAAACATGATATGAAAGTATTTAGTTTTCAAAGGGTAGGCTCTTGCTTTCAATACCTGAATCTATATCTTTCTAGTTTGCAAGGGTCTCAATCGTGTCTAGTTCTTCATTTGTAAAGACTTCTTCAATTTCATAGTTTTCATTAATGTGAAGCCTAGGATTGTGGTTCCTTTTTTGGTTTTTTTTCATTTTCATCCTTTTCACTAAACTCTTTTTGGAAGGCCTCAAGTTCCTTCATGTAGATTGATATGCTAGTCTATCCATGCTACCATGAAAGATCATATTTATCTTCCTTCTAACGAACAAGCATGACCCCATCTCTTAGCAACTTCAAGAATGTCCCCTCCAAGGTTTCCATCGTATCAATAACTTCATAGCAATTGTGTGATTGATTTTTGATGTGATAAATAACAAATATGGATTAAAAAAAATCAAACACACCAATGAAACTTTAAATCAAAGCATAAAATAAAGAAATAAAATTGCAAACTTCGTTTATGCTTCAAAGGCATTCCATTGTCCTCTATCTCTAGTGTTTTCATTGATTCCAGCTAGCTCTCAGATCTTGGTCTAGGCTCAACAAATGATCTTCCTAGAGAATGAGATTGAAGATGAATGCATGCAATGCTATGCTAAGATTAACATGCTATGAATATTAAAATGAAAGATTATGAAATTATGAAAGCTAAAGATGATAATAACAATGCTAAGATGTTAAAATGCTAGAATGCAAGTAATCTCTAATTCAACCAATGCTTGGATTTGCAGTGGTATTTATAGAGTTTTCGAAAGCTTCTGATTGGCTGATGTGATCAATGGCTCTGAAAATTCTTGCCAAATCAAATGGTCGAAGATGGATAAGACTGAAGAGAAAAATAGAAGAAAACAAAAAGCAAGATTTGCTTTATTTTTTGTAAAAGAGATAAGATGAGATGATAAAGATGAATTGTAAAAATCATCTTTTTGTGAGATTGAAGAAATATTTTGACGATAAATAATAAATTTATCAAATTCATTATTCATTTATTGGTGACATGAAATATTTTCTTAATTAAACAAAATATTTAATTAAGATTTGAAAAATAATGGAGGATTTTATAATTAAATAAAATATTTAATTATGATATGAAAAGATATGAAGGATATTTAATTAAATAGAGATATTTAATTAAAGATATGAAGAGATAATATGAGATGATAAAAATAATCTTTTTAGAATATTTTGGAAAGATTTAAGATGATAAATAATGAATTATACATTCAATTATTTATTTATGGAAGAGATAAGATGAGATGATAAAAAATCATCTTTTTAGAGGATTTTGGAAAGATTTAAGAAGATAAATAATGAATTATAAATTCAATTATTCATTTATGGATGGCATGAAGATTTTTCTCAATTAAATAATCATTTAATTAAGATTAGAAGAATAATAAAAGATTTCATAATTAATTAAAATATTTAATTATGATTTGAAAAGATATGAAGGATATTAATTAAATAAAGATATTTAATTAATTTTTTAAAGAAAGGACATGTAGATGAAATTAATTAAATAAAATATTTAATTAATTAGAAGAAAGATTTTGAATAGGAGAAAGGGAATATTTTAAATTTAATTAAATCAAAATACTTAATTAAATTCAAAAGTTGATAATTAATTAAGATAAATAAAGTGTAGTTATTTAATTAATTAAGTAGACATATGAATATGAAATAATTAAATAAAGTGAATTTATTTAATTAAGGTGGAAGAATAAAGTGAATGAACAATATAATTAAATTAATTAAATTTAATCATATGTAGAGGACCTTAGAGAAATTAATTAAATAATAAATATTTAATTAAATGTTAGGATTAATTAGACATGACCAATTTTATGCATATAAAATTTTCCCCTCTTTGAAGTGATGTGTGAAACGCATTGCTTCAAAGCAAATATTCATGCTTTTAAAATTTGATGCATTTGATTTTTCCCTTGGTCAGAAAATTTTAACTGATATGCCCCTTATTAAAAAAAAGTGCCTGATATGCCCTTTTGATTTGAATCTGATATGTTTCTGATTGAAAAAAATATGGCTGATATTGATGATGCCCCCTCGAGAGGTAAATCACTAATGATGAGAAAAATGTTGAGTTGATGATGAAATTCAGATGATAAGAGGGATGTAGTGATTTAGCTCCCAATAATTGATGAAAGAATGATGATGTATATTGCTTCTTTGGTCAAGGGTGAACCCACAATAATGGGTTACAATTATTTAGGCGAAGAGAAATAAAAAATGCACACAAAAAAATCAATTAGGTGGTTTAAATGAAGGGGGGCTTCAAATGAACCCCAATCGGTTCATGAGGTTTTTTTAAAGTTTTAAAATCCAAAGGAAAAATAGGCTTCGTACGAACCATCCCTTCGCTTGAATGCCCTAATTTTTTCCTCTAGTTTTAGAGAACGCCCTATTTTTCCCTCTAAAAGTTTAGAAACGCGATTCATCAGATGTTTTTCGCGGGCAGGTCATTTTCAAAGGATTTCTTTTTGGCGGGAAAGGTTGCTTTCAGAGGATTTCTTTTTGGCGGGAAAGGTTGCTTTCACAGGATTTCTAGTAAATAGTGCAGGTCATTTCTAGTGTTTTTACTAACTGGGCATTTATGCAATGGACATGCATGGAGGTAAGACTAGCTGTGAGTTTGTGAAATAGAACAAAATTCTGGTAGACAATTTGTGGTGCTTTCATTTCTAGCTACATTTAGATTAGTCTTTACTGAAAGTTACTCGTACAGTTTGTATTTTATTTCTGTAGAGTTGTAGACCAAAAAATAATGTTAAAGATAGGCTGCTCAGATATTCATATATCATTTTCATTTCTGTACAGATTTTATTTTATTTCTATAGTGTGGATGAGATATTCACTTCTCATTACTATAAATCATATATCCTTTTTAGATTTGATCTATCCAAACCAAAACCATACACGTTTCAATAAACATTGTTAAGAGGTTTAGTTTTGCAAGAATTTTAGTCTAAATGTTAAAGATAGGTTGCTCAGAAGTGGAAAACATGGATTAAAGCCCTCATCAAGTCACAAAGTTCTTTTGACTCAAAACCAGTGTCTTGGTTTGCCATGATATAGGAACAGTAGAAGATTAGATCCTATAAAAGCAATCGAGGCTATATAGTTTCATATGTAATTTGTCATAGTGTCATAGAAAACATAAAAATTATTACCATGCGCTATTTCCATTATGCTCATTAATGTATATTCAGATGTGCAATTTCAACAACTAATACATTGATGATCAGACATGGTATGAAGTTATAATGGCCTATGATTGTTATCAAGATCAATGGATTCTATGAGAGAAGATGAGAATTCTCTAGTCATTTCATTTCCCAATTCAAATAGCAAAAAGACTTCTTCAAGAAAAATATTTCAAGATGTTGTAGCAGACCAGTAACTACAAGCCTGCAGCCATATGTTGCACCTTACTATATCTACCACCTAGCTTCCCACAACAATTGCAGGTCATTTGAATGAAAAAATACCACATAGTTATTGTAAATCATCTATTTAAGATAGATACTACTTGGTAACAAATGGCAATGATTTAGCATAATTAAGAAGAAAAACTTTCCAACTGTGAAAAAACATAGCTAGAAGGTTTACATCATGTATTACAAGATTTCTAGCAAACTCTACAGAAACAGAGCATCACCTATTTTCTGTCATACTAAACATATTACTATCATTAGTTGTTATCATGTTAAAACTGCCAGTTGGTCTAGCACAATTGATATCATTATCAACATCATCCTACCACATTTCAGGCATAATGTAATAAGTAGAGATGAAACAATACAACTATAAAAATGCAATACATGGTGCTCACTTAAACCAGTAGATTCCCACGTGATTATTCTGTGCAAGCTAAGACCAATGGGCCCTTACCCATAGACAACCTTCAAATACTTGAATAAATCATTAAAGAATATAAACAAGATTCAACACCATTGTGGTGATGTACTGAAAAAAATCCAGAAAATACATCTTTACTAATTTATCAAAGATAAATCATTATATGATAAGAATGACCACATCATATACTTCTCATATCTGATTTGTTCTATTTCCTTATGAGATGAATCACAATTTTTGTATTAGAGAAGTGTTAGCATGGTAGATTCCTCCAACCCATCTCATATCATGTGCTCAGTTAACTAGAACTTAGTATGCAGGTATGTAATACTCTAGCTACAATTAACTGAGAGCACAGTCCAATGGTGTGAAAGTTATTGCAATTGAACATGTTAGAGTGGGCATTGCCTGTAATCTTATTGGCATGAAGTTGCTTGCAGCTACATATGTGTGATACTAAGTTGGGTTTAACAAGGGAGTTTGGCTACCTAGGAATCTTGGTGAATGACATGATACTAAATGTGTTGGAGGCATGAGATAAGGGCACAAAGTTCTATTATGTTGTACTTGTAATTTTTCATATGCTGGAGTACTATGAGATTCCAATTAGTGAGCAATATGAACATGGTAATACATGCAAACACATATTTTTCTTTGATTTCAACATTGTACTCTACCTCTCCACTTGACATTGCCAACCATGGGAAGATGATGGAAAAATGGAAGAAGGCCCTTGTGTTGCAATATGCTTGATATTACTGTAGTTTACTAGAGCTTTTGATAGAGTTCCCTCAGGTTACTTTTAAGTTTATTGGCAGCTCTGCTATATGACATCTTCCTTGATGGAGGATGGAATTGCTAGCTCTCACAATTTCTTGTTTTTCCTAGATGAGTTGTATTGGGGTATAGTGACTCTAAATGGATGGCACCCCAGTTGATGCAACTATATTGTTGATCTACCTTATGTCAACCAATGGCCATGCACATAAAAATTTGGAGACATTCTTATTGCATACACATGAAAATTGGAGTCATTTGCATTGGGGCAAAGCACCTATAAAACTCCACAAATGTATTTGACAAAGTAGAGAATGAATGAATGAAAATACAAAGGTTCTATCAAATCATGATCTATATATGCCTTAGTTTAATTAATTTTTGTCATTATGTGTTAACCATAGTAACAAGACTTGGACTTGGCGTGGACTCGGCAAGGGTGACTTGACTCGAGACTTGATGCCTAGACTTGGTGTAGACTCGACAAAATGGAAAACCCAAGAAATTTAGAGATTTTTAAGGATTTAAAACTTGTAATGTCATCCTATAAAAGGAGGAAAATTATGCCCTTAAATATTTACCTAGTTGTAATGTCATCCTACTATCTTTGCACATTTGACGTGCAAAGAGTTCTCCTTGTGCAGTAGGAAAGGCATCTATCTCGTGGACTATTTGTTGTGTAATTCTTGACTTATCTTACTCACTATTTTCAAATAATGAGATGCTCTATAAGTACTTTATTTTTTCACCACATTCTTAAATCTTTTGATCTCAATCATAGATTTATAGAAATAATCTGGTTCCTTGGCCTTGTGAGAGCTCCCTTTGTTCGAGATAAAAGAATTGTTCTTTTATTTGTTCTCCACATCTTGATATGACATTATTGAGTTGAACTCATAGAATGACCGACATCAATTTTTTTATAAGTATGCTTGTCTTGCCAAAGAAAATCACTGTTGCACAACCCAATATCTCAATAGTAGGAAGCTTGCACATAATTATATTCATCATTGTCAACTTATAAGTCCCTAGTGTCAAAGTACAAAAGGAACAAAGTACAAAGTATTTGAACAAGAAAAGGAAATTTCATAGATAGCACTAAAAATAGCATTTGGAAGGTACCCAAAAATACATTGGGCATACAAAATGATCTAGAAATGAGGTAAAATTCTTCCAAGACTCACGAGCTGAATATACTTAGCAAGTACTCACCAAGATTCTCACCTAGAAACTCATAGTTACTCACACATTCATGTGAAGAACTCATCAACTACATGAATATATTAGTCGTAGCTTTGAACACTTGAAAATCCCTCAATTTTTCACTTTTCTATTGATTATTGTTGTACTTAGCTCTTGTAACACATTTTTAATCAATTTTAGTTGCCTTTATGTCATCATTGAAGAATTTGAAGAATTTCTTAACTAGATTTCCAAGTTATGTGATCGGGTTTTTTATTTGTTCTATGCTTTTATTATTTTTCCTTACTATTTGTTCTATTCTAGGCTTCAATCTTTCACTTTATAGAAGAGAAGTTCATTCATATTGATTGTACCTAATTGGTTATAGTGGAGTTTGGAGAGTATTTAATCATCCAAGTTTTCCCCCTTTTGGATTTCTCTACTCCAAATCTTGTGTTTTGTTTCTATTTATCTACTTACTTTTGCTTTGGTTTTGGTACTGTATTTTTCTTTTGCATTCAATTGAAAGATGTTTGGAGTAGCTAGAATTAGAAATCCATAATTGGTGAGCTGTTTAAGAATATCTAGAGCAGTTTATGGGTCAGATTTCCATCAAAGCAAATTTCTTACTATCATGTTTACAATTTATCCCAACTAAGACAGGTTGGGGCTTGATGACTTTCTAATAGTGTTCATAATGTCTGTAACTTTATTTTTAGATTTCTTGTGGATAATATAAATAATGCTAATTTAAGAAATTCATGACTTTTCCTTCTATTTAGAAAGTCAAATTTTCTTGAGGTTTGGGTATTAATAAGGAATTGCATGAAATTAGTTATAGAAAGAAGATCATTACAAAATGTACCTATTGGTCTTCACCTCCATTTGGTTGGACTAAAGTAAAATTTGATTGTGATTTGTTCACTTAAATTTAAACACTAGGGTGTTTAAAGTAATGTATTTTTTGGACAAATCAGGGACTGATATGGCAACTCAGAAACCACCACCTGTGGGTATATTTTCCTATACAAACAAGGAGATCCATAAATTGGATCGTATTCTAGCTGATCCCACCACCATAGGGGTTTACAAGGATACATGTGTGTCAATTCTAAATAGCTTAAAGAAGATTATATGGAAATTTCACACCACAAATGCTTATTCTGCTGACACTATAGCAGCTATTCTTGTCGAGATACAACACGAGATTAGTGGTGAGGTTTCTCTTGCAGTTGTTCAGCTACAAGTCCCAAAAGATACCCTCAAAGAAAAATGTTTTCCATATTACGTTGGTAAATTCAAGGTTAAGGGATATCAGGTGACTCGATGTGTTGATCCTCAGATGGCCCCTTTGATATACCCACACTTTCTTGTAGCATTTGGTCATTATCCAAATAATGAGTAGATTCCTTTATACTTTGCACAACAGTTGTATGTTGAGGTTCATTTGGGTGTCAATGTCAACTACTTGGACCTACCACAATATTATAGTCAGGGGCGTGGTAGGGTTACTAACAAGGAGGCTTTTTGTTGACCAAATCAATAGCCTCAATCTTGTCAAAATTTGGTTGGGGAGAGATTGCCTACTATCTCCCCAACCCTAGCACCTATTGCAAAGTAGGTTGTCATTTCTTCCTAAAAGGAATCAATTTTTGGTGTTGGTGATATAGCTGCTGCTACATCTACGATATCTACTGATCATGTGGGGAGATATTTGATGAGTCATTCTACACGATCTAGACCATTGGATCATGGTATTGATCCTTATGCAATGGTGGGTGTCCTTTCACCCTCAGACATAGATGGTCTCAAAAGAGAGCAAATGCTTCAGAGTATAGCTCATTGTTTGTCAGATGACCTATTGGAGGCATATAGTTTCATTTCGGCAGAGCTTGGGATCCAGATAAATGAGGTTAGAGGACATGTGAGTAGAGCTCATTCACATCTAGGATCCAGCCAGGCTATAGGTCCTTCACATCATTCTCATCACTTTGGTAGCACTAAACATTTGTTAGATCCACCTATAGATCATTTAGCTACCAGAGATGAGGGTACACCTACTGGTCCTTCTATGAGTATTTGACATCATGCATCCCAAGGCTTGGATTTAGTTGAAGATCAGTTGCAGATGGGATTGTCAAGTTTTTTGGATATGCTGGTACATGGAGAAATGTCATTGATGCCATCTCACCTAGTTAGTCCACTACACCCGTCAATACTAGAGCTAGCCAAGGAGACCTGTGATACAGCCGAGTTGACAGATAGGGTCATTGCACTAGATCCTACACCACCTGATATAGAGGTATGTATGTGTGTACACACATGCACAATTTAAACTTGTTTAAACTTTAATATTACTTGTTTTACTTAAATGGTAGATAGTCCTAATGTACACATTTATGTTATATATATATATATATATATTGTAGAGGGAGTTAACTAATGTTACACTAAGTCTAAGGACAGACTGTGTATGTAGGCGTAATTTGGTTGATGTGACTAATGTTAGTGGACAGGTGAGTTTAAGTTTTTAAATCATGTACCCATGTATATATATAATTTGTACACATGTATATAGATATTTAACATTATTCCAATTTAGCATAATGTAATTAGATAGTGTACATGTCTTGTACTATCTCCAGGGCTTGGTGCATCCATCGAAGCATGATTCTCACTCAGAGGGTTGCTCAATTGGAGACGGCATTACAACTCTAGTGGATCCTAGGTTAATTAATAGGTAAACAAGTTGTTGGTACAAAATGCAATGTTTATTTTATGTTTTCACAATAGCTGCTCAAAATTATGAATGAAACATGTTGGTAATTTATCTTGATTCTAACTCTTTGGCACATTTCTTTTTCTAGGCTCTATGTACGAGGAATCATTCTTGGGTACAAAAGGTAAATTTGCTTAGATTCTACTTTTTATGTGTCTCTTGAGATTGCTTAAGGTATGTTCAAATAGTTTACAAAAGTTTTCTATGATGGCCTAACTTCTTGAATAACTTGTGAAAACTTGAAATAAGTCATGATTACTTGGGATTAATGGCAAGTTTGTTGAGTGTAATGCTACTATGATATGATATGTTCAGATACCAAATTGTAATCACTACTCTTCCTAGTTTATATACATACATATTATATACCATATGCTTTGATACAAATGTGTACAACCTTCATGGTGCCATTAACTGAAAACTCATGAAATGCTTTACATCACTGACCTTTATGCTTGCATTGTATTGTTTTTCCCCTGTGACTACACTTTGTGGTCATTATCAACTCTTGATGTTCTTCCTCCTCTTCAATTTCACTGTATCCTTTCTTATCACCTTGCTTCACTTTGCAAAGACACAATTTTGATTTTGTAGAAATTAATCCAATGAAAAAAAGGCTTGGATGCTATAGATGTTTCAAGTAAATAGTGTAACATCTTCAACTATTAAGGACCTTGATGAGATCTTAGTCATTAAAGACGATTATCATTTGGACTGTACATTGCATCACAATCATGAAGAATGTCGGGGCTGACACAAAGACATTACCTTACCTTTTAGCCATTGTCCATTTAAAATGAAAAGAGTTTTCCTTTAAGCATATAATATATATGACTTATTCACCATCTTTAACAGTCCATGACTATCCTTATACTCTCATTGTTACCCTCATCAATTGTCTTTAGTTTTCCATGCATAAGGATTGAAAACACCTTAATCAAGACTGTCTTGCATAGCTTCTACTGCTCAGATCATTGTAGACCGTCTTCTAACCTCTGATGATATGAGACAACCCCTGCTCAACTGCCTCTTTGGTATGCAGCCTTCATGAAACTAATGCTGAAGTCATCTTGCACAGTCCATTACCTTTTCATTGTGCTTTGTGTATGATTAGACTGTCATGTTGTTGCTTCCTTCGATTGCCTTTATATGCATCATAAATAACCCTTTACACCTGGTGGCTGGGTTAAGACTTCAACTTCCTTATCTAATTCAACCTTCTTGGCCTTAGCATTGGCATGCTTTTCATTCATGAACATTGGTGAGGACTATCCCTATATTCTCATGGAGATTGTCCTCTAATTAACAATAATGTATAATAGACAAACTTAGATCTGCTAGCCGTTTCTTTAAACTACTCTTGGATATGCTTGTATTGCAAAGAATGTAACCCAATAATGAGGACAAGAGATGAAAAATCTTCATCTCCTTCCTCCTCTAATGTGTCTACCATTTCTATTTCATTGTCTTCAATGGCCTTCAATATACTATCTTACTTCAACTTGAAACTATTGTCCCTTGATCACTATCATGCACTTGAAATACTTGAATTTCATAGCTATGACCTTTCCTCTATATCCTTTTGATTTTCCAAAACAAAAGTATTCCCTTTTTTTTAAAGGATCCTACTACTGTCAACAAGGAAACTCTTATGGTAAACCATAGTAAATCCCCTATTAAGATTCTGAAAAGCTTTGTCAAGAAAACAATAGTAAGGTAGTCATAGGCTAATAATCATAGTCATCTTGAGCTCTAGAATTCAATCTATAGAAGTGTAGATATTGTTTATAAAGAACAACGTTACAATGGTAAGGGAAACAATCTAGATGAAGAAAATGACCTTGGTAATCAAGCACATGGTAGCCAATGAAAAATGTTGAAGAGGGCAGTCATTTATAGGGTTTTAAGGAGACAAGTTGCTCTCGCCATTGGATAGCTTGATAGAGCTTGGAAGGAAATATGGTGATCTTGAGAGTAATTTAGAAATGAAAAGACTCATAGGAAATATCAAATGCTATGTTTACTTGGGGATTTCTTGCTACCAAAGACCACATAGTGGAATCATTGTTCTTGATGCTAGCATGTTTTAGGTTGAACCAACAAAAAATATTCTAGATTTGATGAAAATTGGTTAAACGAACAAGGCAATAGGTTTCACTGCACTTAATGATGTTTTGATCTAGTAGATCTAGCTGGAAGTGAAAGAGTAGACAAATAAGAGGTACAATCTATAGATGATAGTTTTAGGTAGTCCTAAAGTATAGTCAAAGGACGACATACTCGAATTTTGTGTGATGAAGATACTTAAAGTACTCAAGTGACATCACAAAAGGTCAATACACAATGATAAACACTATTTTATCCATGTGCAGTAGAATAACATGATAGTCATAGAAAGGTGCAATTCAAACTCAAAAGATCAATATGAAAGAAAGTCCACAATCTAAAAAAAGTGAGTGCTCAAAAGAGGAAAATGGTAGTTAAAAGTGGCATGTTGAATGAAAGTATTGTTGGTTAAAGGTTTAAGTTTACAATACAGGGAAGACATATTTCATGTTAATCTACAAATGAGTCCATCATTGGCTCATTGTAAGGAGAAAACTTATCTTCTAGAGCAGCTCTCCAAGGATGTTTTGATTTGGTAGATCTAGCTAGAAGTGAAAGAGTAGACAAATAAGAGGTACAATCTATAGATGATAGTCTTAAGTAGTCCTAAAGTATAGTCAAAGTACAACATACTCAAATTTTTTGTGATGAAGATACTTCAAGTACTCAAGTGACATCACAAAAGGTCAATACACAATGATAAACACTGTTTTATCCATTTACAATAGAATAACATGAAATTCATAGAAAGGTGCAGTTCAAACTCAAAAGATTAGTATGAAAGAAAGTCCACAATCTAAAAAAAGGTGGCAATGCTCAAAAGAGGACAATGGTAGTTAAAAGTGGCATGTTGAATGAAAGTATTATTGGTTAAAGGTTTAACTTTACAATATAGGGAACACATATTTCATGTTAATCTACAAATGAGTACATCATTGGCTCACAAAGTGATAGTGAAGAAAGCCCTATAAAATGTCAAAAACCTTATCAAAGCTTGTGTAGTTCAACACAAATTTTTGATTATAAACTCATTTTTTTATGTTTCATTCATTAACTTGATTTATGAGAGACTGAAGCAGTGAATTTTTCATAGTGACATGGTTTATGAATAGTTAAAATACCATTTGTTCAGATTGAATGCAAATACTTGCAAGCATAGTTATAGTGCAAATAAGGAGTAAGTACACTAAAGTTAAGAAGATAAAAAATGCAATGGATAGTCAACATATGATAGAGGAAAAATGGAAATTTTACAAGGAAAATGATTACTCTTGATGCTATGGTATACACCTTGCAATTGGTGAAAGGTTATAATAGAGGAAGAGATATATCAAAGTGTATATGGGTGAAATGAGATGGAAAAGCATCCTGGATCATTTTTCTAGCAGCTAGTTGTTAATTAATTAATGATACCTTGGTGGTTTCTTATGGTAGATTTCTAGTTTTTGTTGTGTGGTCTCACAACGCACCCCAATGATATAAGACTTGGGGACCTAAGTGAAAAATATAACTCTTATGGAAGGAGCTAGCAAGTTGAAAACATCTCTGGAAGTAAAGAGAAAAGACAATTTTTTAATAAAAGAGTACTTCGTAATGTAGTTTTTCGGGTACCAAATACCAGGAACCAGGAATGTTTGAAAAGGGAAAAAGGTAATGCAAATGTGAGAAAAATGTTTTGATCTGGTAGTTGAGGTATGGTAAAATAGAAGTTCCGATAAAACTGAAGTCCAGGGAAAGTTCATGGGAAAAGTTGAATACCAGGTACTTGGTACCGAGAAGCAATGTAAAATGAGGTTTTAAAATCTTATGGTTATCTAATGAGACTGATAGTCTAGTAATCTAGTATATATAAGATAATCATGCAAGAATTTGTAATATGCTTGAAAGCATGTTATTTATAAGAAATTTATGTGATAACAATTGAATAATGGTTTTATTTACATGAGATTTTTTTTTAATGTTTCTTTTAAAAAAGGGATTTAATGAATGGAATTTGTCTTTGAGCTTTCCTCTATATCCTTTTGATCTACCAAGAACCTCTTGAATAGTTGTCATCAATTTGTTCATCATATCAAGTTTTTAGATGATATTGCTTGACAATTTGTTATCTGGTTACCAGGTGTTGATTAGCTTCTTGTGGATAAAATACTGGATCCATCGTATCTTAGCCAAGAAGAGTCTACATTCAAGAACCTCAAAAGAATCTTGGATAATTATGGACCTTAGTCAAGTGCTTGGGTTGGTGAAGCTAGTGGATCTTATAAGAGTGAACACAATCTGGTCACTAATGCTTGTCTTTAGCTTTTGGTAAGCTTGTCTTTTGTGAAACTTCAATTTGTTTACTCCAAATTTTGTACAAACCATGCACTTTTAGCTTTCACTATTAATTTTATCAACTTGGTGGATTTTGATTCTATTGTTTTTTGTTATGGATGCAGTGTTTTCTCCTACTGCCAAAAGTGTGGCCACTCAAACAGAGAGATCAATGTAGGAAAATGTTCTTGGTTAAAAAGTAACCACCTTATACAAACCTAGTGCCCTCCATTCTGTTGCATGGAACATCAACACACAACAGGCTTCAACGATCCTACCCACTATTCTAGTTCTCTTTCAGACTCTTATCATGTTAATGCATATATGACGCAAACTATTGGTTCCTACATTTATGTATGTATGAAAGGAAAAACTGCTTTTCACTAGCCATCTTTTGAAGAAACAACTATCTTTCTTGTTTTTCTTTGAACTTTGTTTAAAGTCATATTTGACATGTAAGAGCTTATGATATGTATGTTACAAAAATATGACTTATTACTTTGTAATTTTGGCCTTGCCTTGGTATTTTTTGGCTGCCATTTTTTGACCACTTTTTACTATATATAAAAAAGCTTCACTGTTTTTAGAATATATATATATATATTTTTCTGAACTTGTTTTGTACCAGTCACTTGTGGCTTCATTTCACATGCATAAATGTCCCCACTTAATGTGCATTTTTACACATGTTTTCATGTTACAAAAATAGTGCACTACTCTTCTAAGGGTAGAGGTAGGGAATGCTAGAAGAATAAATTTGAACACAAATTGTACTGGCAGTCGACAACTAGTTTTTGAAAACATAACTATTCCAGAGATATCATTTGGATGTGTAACTGAGGATTTCTTTTAGGTTTAGATTAGAGGTATTAGCAATAAATCAATGAATGACAGAGAAACCCAAAGACCTATTGAGTACAAAGGAAATTAAATAATAAAACAATTATACCTATAAATCAAACTTTCCATGATTACCTCCATGATTACCTCCATAGTACCTTCTTACTTGTTGGTTGACATGTTGCCCTCAGATTCGTTGTGCGAGCAAGCCTTGATGAAGTCCTACACCAAGCTTTGAAGGATTTGATCACATGTGTAAAGTCTATGCCTAAATGACTAAGAATGTCTATGCCTAAAGATGTCAAGACTCGATGAAATATGCTAACAATTGTTATGAAAAATCTTAAGCATGCAAGTATGAAAGTGCATGAAGTGGATATGTGTATGTGTCTATGTGTAATCGAGAAGTGAGAGGAAAATGGCATTTTATAGAAAATGCCATTTTGAATGGATGAGTGAGATTGAATTATGACCAAAGCCTAAAGCCAGAGGTCTAGATTAAATATGAAAATCCTTAATTAGGGTTAGGGAAAAATCATTAATCGAGCAGTCAAGATGTCATCTTAGAGAATTGAATCAGCAGTGGAGAATAAATGAGGAAATTAATTCAAAAATAAAGATTTTTGAAAATGAATAAGATAAAGACCAGACTAAAGATCAGTTTTGGAAGGGTCAAGAACTTGCCCAATCACTTGATTCTTGAAGGAAAGTTACCATTTTGGAATTAAATTAATTCCAAAGGTGAATTTTGTGAAATAATAAATAATCAATTTTTTGGATTATTTACCATAACGAGCCGACAGTTAAGAATGAGATGACATTTTAAATAATTTAACTTATTTAAAATGAGAAGAATTTCAAATTTGGCAATTAAATAATTAAATTTAATTATTTAATTTAGAAGATAAGACGATTAATTAAATTAATTAATTAATTCATTTAATTATGAAAATTAGTGACATATTAAATAAATAAATAAAAAATTATTTATTTAATAATCAGGAAGAATAAAGTGAATAGAAGGTAATTAAATAAATTAAGAAATTTATTTAATTAGGGGAAGACTTAGACAATTAATGACGTGTTTAATAAATAAATAAGATTTATTTATTTAATAATCATGAAGAATAAAAGGACATGAATTAATTAAATAATTATGAATTATTTAATCAATAGTCGAATGCGGACCAAAGACATAATTAAATGTCATAATTATGCTAGGACGAAAGTGGTAAAAATGAAGCTTGCAGGCCTAGGTCATTTTTAGGTGACTACATGATGCAACATAAAATTGAGGAAAGTGATTGATTCAAAGAAACATGTGCTTCCATTACTTTATTGAATCTAATATTTCTTCAGGTGACACTTCAATTAGTGTTTATAGTTCATAGTGCATTTATTCTGGATGACAATACATGGCATAACTCATTTAGCCAATTCTTTTAATCCTATAATTCTCTTTGTTAACTAATCTTGACCATCTGTTAATTGTTTTAGTCCTCTCATAGATGGTTGTGGATTAGTCTATCAAGTTCATTTTGTAATGTGGTGCCCCATCCCATCTGATTTTGTCTAATAGATAAGTCACACATCCTGTCACCCAACATTGTATTGAGTCCTAGTTGGTGTTCTAAGTCTATCTCAAACTATGTGACCCAATAATCTATGATTATCAATGGATCTACTAGATACTCTATATTGTATTACTATACTTATATTACTCCATTTCTTCTTACCAAAAGAACTTGGCAGCTTGATGTGTGCTGCAATTTCCCAGACCCACATGTTAAAGATAGTTTGCTTGTTTATCTTGCATCATTTAGAAGTAGCATCATACAAATGGCTTTTGGAACTGTGTCTATCTCCAGTAATTCATCATCCATAAGGAATAATTGGCATAATTATTTTTATTAAAAGCATCAATTCTATTTGCAATGTAACTTTAATCTATGTGATTGACTGAGACAGACAGAGGCAAATTGAATTTATTTTCTAGATTACTTGCATTGAACTATCAGTCTGCCATCTGAGTCATATTCAACTCTGTTGGAAGATTGAGGCCCTTTTGAATTCTGTCATTATTTTTTCTTAGATTTTGGGCATTGTGGTTGGTGCATTATTTGTTTGTGAAGTCAGTATTACATACACTAGTTCATCTCACTGGTTTTTTATTTGAAGATTGATAAGCCATACTTCAAGACTGTGAATCTACAAATTCCACAGTTAATATTTAGTAAAAATAAAGTGCCAGTACCATATAATGTATAATTCTAACAATTCTAATGAATAGGGCATTTTGTTTATGAGGATCAATAATACATAAGTTGAAACCACAACAAAATGTTTAGTTTTTCACATTAAGAATTGATTTTGGTTCATAAATCATAGCTTAGAATAAATCCATATTAGCATATCTAATGAATATTTTGAGCAAACTGTGTGCAAATATCAAGCGTATATATATCAATAATTGGCTCTACATAAAATCAAATTTAAAGGACCCAACTCACTAGAGTTAATACAACGTGTCATGCAATCACCCATACACAGTATCTAGTACAAAATGTATATTCAAAACTTTTATTCTCATGCTACCTAATAGCTCACTTCTTCCAAGATTATCTCATATAATTCAAGAAAATTGACTCAAGAACTCATTGACGGTGAGGTCTTTTACATCTGGATACAACTCACTACCTTCCACACCAACAGATCTGATTTCAAAATTAGTTTGATCCCCTTTCACATATATGATGTGAAAGATACCCAAAAAGATATTCCTTGGAAAAATTGTCTCTGCAATGCCAACAAGTATATGAGTTATTAGTTTTACTTTTCATGGTGAATCTCAATATTAAAAAAAAAACAAATCTCTACAATTCAAAACAAATATGCTTTTGCTTTGGTTTACATGGTACACTAATACCATCAGAAAGTAATAAGAAAATGTTGTTGCCTGGCTTGAAACAACAATCGAACAACAAGTAAATCCACCTTGATAGGTGTACATAGTAGTTTGGTGTAAAGGACATCAAATAATCTTATTTACTAGAATTATAACACCCCTTGTAGCAATTATAAAAATGTTAGCACAGGAGACTGTACCAAGGCACACTTTCTCTAGAGCCTCAAAGAGTTTATGTTGGATAGTGCATCCTTCTCTCCAGCCATGTTCGAGGTCTTATCTAGAAGCAGAGAACCATCACATCCCTACAAAAACAACATAATATACATAGTTATATATCAGCTATGTATAGTTCCATTAATAAGCTTATAATCCCCTCTATAGCTTTGATTTTTCACTTAAACACAGATTATGTTTGCAAGTCACAACCTCATTAAGAAAAACTCCAAATAGAATAAACTTATGAATTTAGGGGTGCCCTAAAAAAAATCTAAATAAGCAAATACTCTCTAATAAGTTCAAGCATTTTTACTAAGGCCTAAAGTACATTAAAAAATATCTCTATCTCACATTAACTGAACAATCATGATATTATAGGCGTAAAACAAAAGTAACATTTTTGGGTTCTCCTTTCATGGCCATCTCCATCGCAAACCTCACCACAACTTCTGTCATGGGGAAGCTAGCTCTATAAAATCCTTTGTATAACTCCTACTACATTTGATGCCTATTTTCATCATCCACAAGAAAGGAAGTTACTATTGTACAAAAAATGATCAGTATAGCTATTATACAAAATCTTGAGACCATAATATACTTAATTGAATGAGATTCTAAACTTAAAGTAACATATACATGATAATATATTTATTTTGTTGACAAATAAGATGGAATGAACTTAAAGAAAATTTAAATTTAATATAGTTTGGAGTCGTAAAACTTATGTAAATTGTTCAAGTACACCTATGACACATCATGTTATTCAAACCAATTCAAGTGGTTCAGTTCGCTCTTCAATAACATGTAATATTCTTTGATGTTCATCACTATCTAGTCTCCACTTATGACATCCACATGCACGTGGAACTAGATGAAGGGATAGGGAAGTAGCAACTACTAGGTGGCTATATTGATATACTTTGTTCTCAAGTTGATAATCAATAAAATGAATCCCATGCTAAACAATTTTGACTTGTTTTAGATATGTCCCTTGCACTACAACTGAACATGTGGGAACCAACATTCAAAAGTAAGACATAACATTTAGAAGGTCAATACGAGTAACAAATTCAAAATATATACATTTAATAGATAAATCTTGCAAGACCATCTATTTATTTTGTAAAACCTGTGGGGAATGACATTCCATCACTCGTTTCTGATTCTACTAGCTTCTGCCTCTCTCTTGTGCAACACAATATATAATAACTAACACCTTCTATGTTTCCAGGCTCTACTATGACTACAAAATATCTCCTGTACCAAATTTACATGGAAAATTTGTAAAAAAAGGAGTTCCACTATCATTTAAGTATATATAAATTTACTTAAAATAAGTACAAAAAATTATTAAATGATTAAGTTACAAATTTACAAAAGCTCGTACATGTACGATATAAATATATACACATACATACCCTTTTTAATTAGTCCTAAAATATGGTCATGATCAATTGAAATCAAAGGAATGTCTTCAAAGCTTTCATCTTCATCTTCATTGTATGTGTCAATAACATCTAGTGGCACCAAATTCCATCCACTGACATATCCTTGTTGTTGGTTGTTGCATTCATCATAGTTTTCTAAAATGCAGTCATAACAAAAACATGAGTAATCCCTAGTCTACAGTGTCCATGGGAAACTATTTGTACTCATGACAGAATGCAAAGATCTTGTTTTCTCTACCCTCTTGCATCCATGTATTTATCTTCTATCCACACCTACAAAAATTAATTTTGCATTAAAAAATCATAATTTAATATAATTATATTCAAACTAAAATAAATAAACTTGAATGTACACATATATGTATATTTAAAGATTTAAATATAAACAAAAACATACCTGATATCTCCCAAAACAATCTATGTGGAATGGATTGGTTGTTTGTTGAAGATGTGCTGACCTCATTTGATGTAAAGTGTTTCTGACACCATTCAAAAACATCATGTGCATCTTTTATATGATCTCCTTCATAATTCAGTTGATGCTTTCTTAGAGCACGTTTGATGCAATCTCCTGCACCATCCTGTTCACCCTTTCCATGTCCACTCTCAAAGAAGCTCCAAACATGTGGTATGTTGTCATTTCGATGATATCTACAAAGTGCATAAAATGGCCTTGAAGATTTCAATTGTGAAGCACATCCATCTAACCATACAAAATGCTTTTCAATTTTGACACCCCTGATTTCCAAATATTCAAAAAAATTCTTGAAGCAATGTTGTACAAATAGAGTGTCGTGCTCTTTGTCATCACTAATATAGAAGTGATATTCTTTCTTAATGACTCATTCCTCAGATGTACTGTCAACACCATCCAAATCCATTTGTGCATGTCAATAACACACATTCACCATAATAGTGATCTGCTATGAAAAATAATATTGTGATTGAATCTCTTTTTGATGTACAAAAGAGCAATTCTCTGCAAAGTCAACTACTGATAACACTGTTCCAAGTGGGAATGTATCTCTTAATGTCTGAAACTGTTGTGCTTGCCACTTAGAAAAGAAAGCATGTTGTATATATGGTTGTATCAATTTATGAAACTTTTCCATAAATGTTCCAATAGGTATCTCCTCTTCTACATAATCTAACCTTGTTGATTCTTTGCCACTTTTGGTTTGAAACTTGATATACTTGTAACTCTTGCAATTTACCAACTTTTTCAGGTCAGTATCTTCATCTCTCAAAGGCATTTTAGCCAAATTTCCACATGTTTCACAGTGTCCTTGTATGAAACTTATTTGATTGGTTTCATTATCATCATTTGATTTATCACATAGGATGGATGCTACGAACTAACTTGCTTGTCTAGGAGGTGCATTCTAAATACCATAACTTTATTCTCTAATCTTTTGGAACACTTGATAGTAGAGATCAAATTCAATATGATAATGACAACAAAAAGTTTCAAAAAGCTTGTTTGTTTTCACATAGTATGGCTTTAACCTTTGAAACGTTGTTTTCCCTATCTTTATATGTGGATTTGAATTACAAAACATTACATACATCTCATGTTGTGTTATGTCTAGCTAATTTTTTATATGTAATTCATTATTATTAGGCCCAATCCTATGTCTAATAACATATCTACTATTTGATGAAGGACGGGTATGATCATTCCAAAAGGTTGAGATGAAGTTCCTAAAAACATCTTGAATCCTGTCAGATCGAGGAGCTCTACACATAATTTCCCAATTGCCTTATGAGGTACTATCATCAAGAATCTTTCTCCTTTTGACATATTGTGTCAATGTCTTTCTGCTGAAACCAATCTTGGTTGAAAGTGAAGAGATTTTTCTTTTTTTGACCATTTTTTCACTTAAAATTGATGTCAACATGACTCTTCTTGAAATTTCATTATCTGCTGATCGAGACTATTTCCCAATGGACCCCAAACCTTTTTTCAAATTTTCAACAATGTCTTTTTGTAAGTGTGAACCTTTCCTCTTTTTTGTACTTTTATCTACACCCAACAATTGTAATGGCTCTTGTAGCTCATTACTTAGAAGTACAATTGATAATAGTTGGGCTTGATCGAGTGTATCAAGGTTATTGAAATAATCAATTATTTGCTTTGTAGTTTTGTTCATTGACCTCCTAGTACAATTTCTAGGTTGTTCAGCATAAAACTTCAATTTTTCCATATCCATTTGAAGTAAATGATCTAAATTTCTAGAAGAAATTTTTCTCTTCACCTCTTTAGCTATATTCATATGCTCATCCATGATGGTATCCCAAAGTGATCCTGACCCCTCTCCAATATTCATTCTTTGCACTTAGGCCTCCTCCCTAACATCAACTATATGTTCTCCAGCCTCATTTGCTCCAGTATCTAAATTTGGCTTGACTTCTACTTTAGTTTCTGTATGTTGAGCCGCTACACAAAAACACATAGAATAAATTTAACATATGGAACTTAAAGGATGATTTTAATTGATCACTAGGTGGATCTTGACTATGATAAATTAAGCTGTAGTTTTTAAAATATACCTAGTCTTGCAAGAAAAGGATGAGACTGGGTTGCTTAGGATAACTATGAAGCATAAACTTTTGTTTTATCTTTAAGATATAATACTTAACTCTATTCTTAAGAGAGATTATAATTGGTCCAAGTACAATGACAATTCTAAGGGAAAATTTTGCAAGGAAGATTATGGTTCTCATGACCAAAGGAGCAGCCATTTGAAGGACAACATTGAAGAAAACAACTATGATCATCGTTAGGGAACAATAGACTAGGGTGACAAAGACAAATGTATTGGAGGTGACAAGGTACCAAAGTACTTCAGGTCATAGAGGGAAGTATAATCTTAGTTGCAATTTGTTTTTCAAGATTGGAGGTTTCACTACATTGATGCAACATCATAAACTCTTGGTATTGTAATGATACAATTAGTGATTCACATCAATTTAGAGAAATCATTGACATGGAATAAAGAATGCACTAGTGTGAATGGAAAGGAGAACTATAGACTTGTTTGCTATATTTCAGTGATAAAGACAAGGTACAACTAAGACTAACATGTCAGCAAATCATGACTGCAAACTTACCAAGCCTGACTCAAACTTAGATCCAGGATTCCTAACCATGTCTAAACAGACTGCATTTGAATGGGAAAATATCATGAGTGCAGGGACTTATGGGGATTTGTCTCTATGAAAAGTATATGACATAAAATATTAACTAAAACATGCATTAGAATCTCAACATGCAAAGGCAGAAAACATACAAGACTCATAATTGAAAATTACCTAGTTGAAATTTCAGAAGCAAGACTATTCTTTCAAGTGAATACCATCCATACTTTCAAATGTGTAAGTTATGACCTATCACAATTGATGATATAATCAATCCAAAATTCAAGACTGTGCAAATTTCCATGCTCCTTTTTTTAAGGGAAACTCCTTTGGACTGATACACAATCAAATTTCAATATAGTCTTGACTTAAACATTTCTTTTTAAAGCCTAATTGGTCTAATTTGAAACAATACAGTCCTGACTTAAAAACTTCTTTTTAAAGCAACATATGTTGGGTTTTAGATATGATTTAAAACCATTAAAGGGGTATCCAAATTACTAACCACAACAATAGAAGAAGGTTTATACAGAGAGTTATGTTTGACATTTTTTAATTGAATGGCTACTAGGAGTTAGATAAGTCAAGAAACGGGTTAGTGTGTCATCGAGTCCACAGCTCTTCCTACTAGCTCCTATCCCTGTTTCTAAATGGCTTCATAAATGAATGTGTGTACATTACCTAGTGGATCTCTATTTTCCTATCAATTAAAATGCTAATTAGGTGTTATACAAGAAAAGACAATATTGCTTAGAATGGATTATAGGAAGAATTGTGTGCTAAACTCTATGTTTCTTATGTACAAACCTAATTCATAGAGGCATGATTTTCTTCTATGTGCCAATGCTGGACCATTCCATTCTCTTGGTTGTGGCATGCAGGACAACCATATCTTAAGAACATTTGGTAGTTATGGTGTGTGATATTGATATGGATTTTTCTACTTGTTATGCTCTCTAGATTGTCATCACAAGTATATCTTAATCTAAATACAGTGATACACATGAAATCAATTATTAAGATTAATCATATTCGATCTATCTCATAAACCAAGTACTATTTAGGTTCATAAATCACAAGGTCCTTGGGGTTTTCATCCCTTCACTAGTTTAGGAAAAAATTAAGGAATGCTGGGATGTTACAGAAAACCTGCATTCTTCTATTAGCATGTATGTGGCAATGGATTGGACCATAAAATGCATGTTATTGTGTGACCATCTCTGGTGAGAGTTAGGGATGGTCTTACGTATACTTTAGCAGTATGAATTGTCTTGCCTGTTTCATCACTTTTTGATCCTATTAATGAAGGTTCCTTCATGCAAATGGCTGACAGATTGGTTCCTATCACCTAATATATTTCTGTAGATCCTTGTGAATTTCTGTCTCTGGTTTTTGAGCAGTCTAGGGAGGACAACCCATCTTAGATTTTCTTTTTTTTTTATCACCATATCCACCTTTGGAAGTAGGGGCTCTACCATTTATAGAGGAACCTTAACCAGGGGAGGGTTGTCCTCTGGTTTATATTTTTGTCTCCATGTTGAGAGAATATTTCAATATTCTTACATCTTATACTTGCCAACCATCCAACTTTCTAGATACTAGAATTGATATTTCTGCATGAAACCAAGCTTCTCCCCTCTTTCATTTACATAGGGTTTCATCTCCATGGATGGACTAAAAGATATAGAATTATTAATTAATGAATTTGCAGAAAACTAACAGAACCAACAGAGAAAGAGTTGTTGAACAAACCAGCTAGCAACGAACATAAGCCAACCACAAGATCATCAAATGAACCTGATAAAGTCTAAACTAGAGCCTATCACATAAAACCACATGAAAAGAAAAATTCTACAGGGAAGATTTTTGTTTAGGATATAAGACTGAAAAAATAATATTTCTATGCAAATTATAAACTGGGCTTTGGAATGTAAAAATTGATCGATATTCTTAGTGACAAGATTGACATTCCTAAAAGTCCTCACAACATCTTGAGTTGTTTTGAAAGAGTGATTAAATTTTCAACCCTTCATAGGAAATGTGGTTGTACAGGACAAGTAGAATTTGAGGTTGGAAAATGGCTCTTGTGGCCAAATTAGGGGGAGCTTTTGGGCTATATCTAACACAGATGCATTGCAATATGAATTTGATACATGTTGAGATATATCTTTAAGATTCAAGGTTACAATCCCTCTGTTATTATAATTCTTGTTGGACTATATCATGTACCCATTAGGTTGTGATGCAAATATATAATTGAAGTTTTATTTTTAATGTTGGCTACATGCTTTATATTTTCCCCATTTTTAGTATTATTAAGAGTTACATATCTATAAAGATGTTGGCTAGTAATATTCCCTAGACATCCATCTAACACCACTTGCAACACAAGTCTGATGTTGGATTAGAATGGATTATAGGAATAATTGTGTGCTAAAATCTATGTTTCTTATATGCAGACCTGACTCATAGATAGTTTGTTCACTAAAGTTATTTTCCCTCCAACAAACAACATCACAAAAGACAATGTTGATCAATAAGTGTTGCCCAAATGATTTCCAAGATTCATATTGAAGGCAAAACAAAGAGCATCATAATGGTCAAGCTCAATGTTGCCACAATAAATTATCATCAACATAGATAGTTGGGGCGTGAAGGCACTATTATAATTCTGATCAATTATCATCTTTAATGTGACAAACTCTACCTCCTTTGAGTGTAGCATTGGACTTGGTGCTTCATAGAAGCTTCCATAGATAGGGAACATGCCTACCACATAATAGTGCACAGTATAATGTCATGATTCACTACAAAATTGTTGATCCTACATAGCTAAAGGATCATAGATTCTACAAACACCACCAAATAATGACTATCATTTAGCAACCAGGCCTATTTAGACTTCTTAAGACCGTCCTCTCCTATCTATTTTGTCATGCAATATCAAAGTACCCTCCCATAACTTAAACATAGTTTTAATGGCATGAAATAAAATTCAATATATGATTCTTGAAAGGTTGTTGCAATCATTAACCATAGGAAACTCTAAAATGCACTATACATTCAGCCTTGTCTACGACTGTAACAAGTTTTCCATACATGATAGCGGCATAAAAAGGTCTCAAGCTTTTAGAGTTTTTATAAACCCTAGCTTAAAAAAGTGTCTTAGAAATCCTTGACACCATATACAAATAGATTCACCTATCAAGAATGCCAACTCTTTCATCAAATTACTCAAACCCTTACTGTTCTCTGTCATCCCTAGTCTGGAATCATACAAAATCTAGCCTAGGGCATCATGGAATGATAAACAAACTTCATCCTTTGGGTCTGTAACTTTGCAACATGAAAGCACACAAACATATTCTTTATTTCACCAAATTTTATATTTTTTCCCACCGTACAAAATAATGAATTCAATAATTTTAAATGCTCACTATTTACCCTCATAGGATTTCAGGTAGTCTTCTATAAAAATGCTATAACTTTTGACTTTCTCAATGAAATGAAACAAAACAAAGACCAGATTAAAATAGATTCAAACCTCTACCACATCCACCAAATCTTAGGCCCATTAGTGGTTTGTATAGGCTGTACCATCTCAAAGAATAGTGAAAATAGTTGTTAAAACAGGGTTCTTTATTAATTCTCCTTCTCAAACTCAATACATCTTCATCCACACCAATTTACATAAGGTATACCACAATTTGGATCCTAAACATCTGCATAAGGTATTCAACAAATTGTATAGTATGTAGTGATAAACTCGCTTGAAGTAAGGACTTGTCTTTTTTTTTTTTTTCACATCATAATTTCAAATTAGAGAATTTCATATTTAAATTTTTTGTGTCCATTTGTAACAACAACCTTTAATGATTATTCCACGTGTATATATACGAGTCTTCTTACAATCTTTGCCCAAAAGCCATATTTGGTGGAAATTTTCTCATAATAGATGCTCAATTTACATAAAAGATGGATGCTCTATATTAATATAAATGTTGTGTTATTGTATTTAATCGCATTTTTTCATTCTAATCCTTGAGGGGGCATTACATAGGATGGTAGTGTTTGTGAGAAAGACACATGATATTTTGTCAAAATCCAGTGAGAAGAAATGGATCTAAAGGCATTTCATAAAGATATGACAACCTGCTATAAGTGTGAGAGTACCATGCCATGGCAATTCAGTCAACAACCTCACTGATATATAGAGATATACTGATATATGGAGATATATGTGAAACACTTTAAAGATGTTATGTATCTTAATCATATACTCATATTCTTCATAAATTTCTAAGCCCAAATGAAATCAAGGGACTAAGCATCCTCTAATATTATGCACTAATATGTGAATAACATTACATTTGTGGTAGACAAAGAGCACACTTTCATGGAGGTAGTGGAACCACTCACATTCTAGATATTGCAATTACCATATGAAATAAATGATAAATTGGTCTATGCAAATGCTAAGGTTGTGTTGGCTTTTTGCAAATATCAAAATGTCGAGAGATCTGATATTTAGTAGACATAATTGAAGGATTTCTTGAAACATTAGTCATAATGTTAAGCAAAGAAGAGAAGAAACACTATAAATATAGGAAAATCAAGGAAAGAAGCACTAGATGAAGTTATAGTGAAGTTATAGAAATAGAATAGAGAAGAAAGTATGTAATATATTATAGATGAATGATATATAGAAGAGAAATATAAGAAAGAATATTGATGTATAAATTAATTATGTAATAGAGATATATATGATGAATATAATATATTGCATGATGATCTAATGAATGTATGATGTGCTATTATTTATTTGTGAATATATCTGTATTTTCAATTTTAAATTTTCTTTCCTACCACAACCTTTTGTAACTCACCACATAAGTTATTGTCTCCCTTTTATTGCTCATACTAAGGTATAAGAACTAAACCAAAGTAACTTAGGACAAAATCCTTTATCTATGCTCAATTTTTGCTAACAAGGTATGTCATGCTTGAGGAGCACTTCCAAGCCAGTTACACTATTGTACATCATTTGTCTATTTTCATAGCAATTACCTAGTGATTTTTCCTTTCATTATGTTACCCTTTCTTGAATACTCTATTCTTGAATTTAATAGAATAATTAAGGTTGTTCCCTACACAAATATTTCATCCTACTTATTAAACACGAATTATCCTTGAAACCCCCACTTGTCATTGCTACTTGTAGAATCCACCTTGCTTCTTCTAAATTGGACTTACATTACTATAAGAAGAGATGACCTTATTCCATTATGGATTACACTCCTAAAATGGTTTATTCTTCTTACCTTGAGTCTTGACCCTAGGTCCCCTTTCCAAGAAAGTCTTGTCTTTGGCCCTAATGATCTTGAGAATCATGGAAGAATGCAATTTTTTGGTGGTGAAGATATTAGAATGAATTTTTTTGGTGGTGAAGATATTAGAAGCACTAAAGTCACATTCAAGAAGGGGAAAACTATGATGAGAATGACCCCATTTTGGATGGTAAACTAAAGGGAGTGGAGGGTAGAAAAATAATCTTAAGGTGAAGAGTAAAGTGAAAATGGAGGATGAAATTGATTTGGATGATGAGGTAAAGTGAAATATTTATGCCTTGCCCCTCCTATTTCACTGGCTGATCTTCCATGCCATTCTCTCTCTTTAGAGGTTGTTGCTTCAATTGTGAACTTGATTGCAAATAAAAATATTGATATGAACAAAGAGGTTATCATTCATCATACAATCCTTAAGTGGTTCTTCATTGAGACCAACAAAATGAAACTAAAAACTATCTAAATGGCTAAGAAACTTCCAAGGAAAAGGTGCTTGTCCCTATGAAAGAAGAACAACTTTTCTTCAAACATTGGGAGGTTATGGAATAAATTAGTGAATTGAAAATGGAAAACACTAAGAGTGGTGAATGAATTACATTTTTAGAGAAATATTTTATGGATCAAAGCTATTCTAAGGAGGGTAATTAAAGTTAGTAGAGCCCCCATAAAGAAAAATGCCAACAACATTAAAATGTTACAAGAGAGATTGAAATCTTACTCCATTCTTGATTAGATCAAACATAGCTTGAGAACTAGAGGACACAAAGTAAAGGTGATGAAGGGAGAATGATGACACAACCTTCATGGAGAAGCATCTTAACTTTGTGTAAGATTGGAAAGTTGTTTTTTCTCTCTATCAACTATAAAATTCCTTGGATTCTTGTATTCCTTTGATAGATTCCAATTGCATCCCCTTCTATGGCTTGCCAGTAGTTAATTTTGTAGATAATTAATTATCTCTTTTGTTCTATTCTCATCAATTTTACCATCAATTTTTTCATGATGTCACACTTGTGATTTCTATTAATAATGCTCAATACCTATTCACTTTTTTTGTCTTCTATTAAAGGCTTTTGGTATTTCATGGTAATTAATCATTTCAGGTATTTATTTCATCTTTAAGTGTGGGGCTAATGAAGGGAAATGCATGTTATTTTAAAGAAAGAAAATTAAGGTTGCAATATTACATCTAGCGTAAATTAAGATATTATCACTCTTAAATTTCTACAGAGAATGCATGAAACTAAATAATTTTGAGATAGGAAATTTTACTTTGATCAAAAGAAATATATTAATCTTCCTTCATAATTCTTGAATAAAAATATAAAATGGAAGGCTAAAGGGATACAAAAGGAATAATATTGGGAGAGGCACAAGTTTGGCATACCTTGTTTTCATCTATGATATCTTTGCAAGCTTTCTTCACGTAATCTTTGTTCCTCTTCTACTTCATTCTTTTGTTGACTCTTCTTTTGTCTTGTTTTTTTGTTTCCCATCTCCTTCTTTGTAAAATATCGGTTGAAAATTCCTCTAATCTTCTCCTCCAATAGAACAAAGCCTCTTTTCATCTTCAGATATTCTCCTCCAAAGCCTCTTCTAATCTTCAAATATTCTCCTCCAATACAACAAAAATATTTTTCACAATTCTTCAATATTCTCCTCCAATAGAACAAAAATATTTTTCACAATTCTTTAGATATTCTCCTCCAAAGCTTGCCCTGTAAAACCAAAATATCTTTGACAATTTCTATGATTTTTTTCTTACTTATATAGAAAAACTTCACATACTTTCATAATAGAAACTTAAGAAAACAAAAAAACAATTGCAAATAATAAAAAATCAAAAATGCTAATATTAGGAAATCCAAAAATTAGCTGTTTAAATGCTTTTTTTGGAGCCTTCGTTCGAAGGCTATCTTAGAGGAAACTTTTGTGGAAAAATTTAGCAGAATGGAGAGGGGTTCATTCGAACCAACCCTTCTAATGAAGGGGGTTCGAATGAAGGGGGTTCTAATGAAGGGGGGTTTGAATGAAGGGGGGTTCTAATGAACCCCCTTCATTCGAACCCCCTTCATTAGAAGGGGGGTTCTAATTTTTCTCTTTCCCCTAAACCATTTCAAATTTTATGTATTTTTTTTACTATCGAAGCCCAAAAAAGAGGTGAAAATGGATTCAAACTTGATAAACCAAGTTTGGGGAGTGTAGTGCTCGAAACGTGCTTTCCAACAACTATAAATTTAATATATTTTGTTTTTATTTTTCATTTTATTCTTTTGTTTAACTGAACATAATTTTTTCACTAAACATCAAGTTCAGTGAGAAATCATTGTGGAAAAATATTAAATTTGAGAAAAAAATTTGAAAAATATATACGCCCTAGGTATTGGTGTCCTCGTTCTAACAAAAAAATTGAATTTTAATACATACCAAAAAAGTTATGCGAGCTGAAGTGCACCTATGTCTAAATTGTAAATGTTTTGACTTCAAAAATTAATTAAAAGAAAAATATTCAACAAAACATTATGAAACAAAATGAAACCAATAGATACCAGTGTTAGCAACCTAAATTAAAAAGAATCAAAATTTTATCCTTTGTAGAAAAAAAATTATGCGTGCCGAAGTACACACCACTTTTAAAAAATGTTGTTTACTATTAAAAACTAGTTATCAAAGGAGACGCAAAAAAATAAAATAATAATAATTCCATTTTTTTTAAAATATATTTAAAATCTACAAAAAAAATCTCACAAATCACTAGTTTACATCATTTTCAAATTCCTAATAGTTTACCTACTATAGGTGTTAGAAAGTGAAGTTTTTTTTGAAAATGTTGATTTCAGTGTCAAGTTTGGCCAAAAAGTGTAACCCATTATTGTGGGGTGACCCTCAATAGATATATAAATTGTCCTGTCATCATGTTGATATGGATATAAATGATGGAGGATCTGATAAATGATGAATTGATAACTTTGCTTCCCAAAATAGAAAACAAAGAGTAGATAGATGATAACTTTGTTTCCATTGAATGAAAACAAAGAGTAGAATGATTGATATGACTTCTGATAAATTTGCTTTCTATGATAGAAAATAAATAGTAGATGATTAGATTGAAAACATATTTGCATTCATGACCGAAGTACAAATAGGAAGATGATTTGATTGTTGATAAGTTTGCTTTCCTGAAAAAGAGAAAAAATATTAAATGATGATAGACTTAGATTGATTTGATATTCAATTAGATAGATTTTGCATTGATTTCATGATATGAGTCACTTAGATAGAGCATTTGATATGGCTCACTAATATAGGTCACTGATAGGGATCACTGATAGATAGATATGGTTTGTGATTGCATGATATGAGGCATTGATATATAAATTGCATGATATGAATCATTGATAGATAGAGAGATTCAGATTGACCTTTGCATAGTCGAGGTGTGTCAGGACTACACATGAATCCTAGGGTAGGAGGTGTAGGAGGTGGTGGACTTCCACCATAGAGACCAGCTCCATCAGGGGGCATCACTAGCCAACCTTGATATGTGATTTTTTTATTGATGTACTTCACATATGTATATCATTTTTGGATCATGTACAATGTTTTTGATCATATCTTATGTACCTCTCTAGACTTTTCAGTTTCATTGGACATTGGACATTTGTATTTATTTTTTATGAGCGACGATATGCAGCAACGATGAGTTTTGATGATGTGCATTTTTGATGTGATGATGATATGGATATGCATATGTTTGTATATGTTATGAGATGAATTTTTGATACATGTACTAATGATGTCATGTAGGTGGATGACCTAGGATGTTTGATTATGAGAGTGTGCATGGAGATATATGATATGTTTATGAAAAATGATGTGGAAATGTAATGTATGCATGGAATGTTTGTTTTTGGATTTTTAAAATGCAAGAAATAATTACAATGTGATGGAAAATGGATGTTGTGTTTATGAGATGCATCATGAATTTGTAGTATGTTTATGATTTAGGAAAAGAAATGATATGTGAAATGAGTCAAATGTTTATGGGAAAAATGTCATGATAGATAAATGATATGAAAATGATAGATGAGTGCAATAATGGGATGAAATGTATGATGTAATGAAATGTAATGACATGATGATAAAATAATAAGGATAATGAGATGAAATGATAATGATGATAAAAGGATAAATGTAATGAAATGATGATGAAATGATAACTCTAATGAAATGATGATGAAATGATAAATGATAAATGATAATGATATGAAATAATAAATGATAATGATAATGAAATGATGATGAAGATGAAAGATGATAAATGTCTGAATGTCCTCCATAACTAATCCGGAGAGACATGACAATCGTTGATGTTATTGGTCAACCCTTTAAAATGCTGATGCAAATCTAGTATGTAGATATGTACAATGATCTAAATCAAATGCAACAAAATGAAACCAATTGTTTGTTGAGCCTTTTGTTAGCTTTCTTGAATCATCATAGAGCATTTTAAAATGTTGGAAGTATGTAGAAGCATCAGAGGGGAAATTAGCACCAATGATGACCTGAGTACAACTTTCATGATTTCTGATATAGCAAGTGAACACAAGCATCAAGCTATAATTGAACCAAGATGACCTGAGCATTTCTTGCATAAATAGACAAAGACTAACCACCTTCTGATGCAAATGTGGAACTATCATCAATGATACTCTTTGGAAATCATGTCTCGTGACATATTTGCACCAAATTGATAGTTAACCTCAAGACAACAGACAGAGAAAAAATCATCCTCTTTCCTCACCACTCTAGTTCAATACATCATCGAGTGTGCTCTAGAGAGATGATATCAAAAAATCAAACAACCATTGTTCAAAATATACTACTGCTATTCCAAACATTATTTAGATTTTAGATCATCTAAATATAAGTCATGATATGGTACTTAGCTGAAAACTATTGTGATATGGATCAATGATTGGATAGTTGTTCATGTAATTGGATTGTTTGTTTGCATGATTGGATTTTATGTCATTGCCTAGCTGCTTTTGTAAAACCTAAAAGTTGGTTGTTCCTAGTATGTTAACATTTTCCCCCATTATTGACACAACTTGCTAAAGTAGATATGTACAATGATCAAGCCATGGTAAGATGTTATTGCTTGAGAAAAATGATGGTAGTAAGATGTTGATACGATTCTAAGATGATGATAAAAATATGAATGAAATGAAGGCTGAAAAGCTAAGTGCAAAACATGAACTAATAGACGGAGGGCTACAAATAGCGTTTGTTTGCCAAATTTTCACTATTCATCTTTATTGCATTTTTCTGATTTCTTTTTGATATTTTTGTATTTTTCTTGTCAATAGATTGCCTATTGCCAGGTTTTCACCCTATGATGATTTTTTTTATTTTTTTAGATTTTGATGTTTTCTAATTTTTTTGGATTTTGATGTTTTTTTATTTTTATTTTTTGGATTTTTTTCAGGACTTTTTCTGCTATTTTTGTGATTTCTTTAGGACTTTTTATGCTGCTTTTGCATTTCTTCAAGACTTTTTCTACTGTTTTTGTATTTCTTCAAGACTTTTTCTGCTATTTTTGTATTTCTTCAAGACTTTTATGGATGAAAATAATTGCTTCATACATAATACTTTTTCAGGTGCATGTTGTTGATGGGTTCATCAAACAGGTCCCCTTCTAGAATTGATAGCTTGTATGCTCCTGAACCGTATACTGCAATAACCACATACGAACCTAGCCAATTTGGTTCAAACTTTCCTTTCTTTTCTTTGTCTTGCTAATTGCGTGGGTTCTCCTTTAAAACAAGATCACCAACCTGAAAGGTTCATGGCTTGACTCTGTGATTATAGTTGTGAGACATCATCTGTTTTTATGCCTTCAACTGATCAACTGCTCATTATCTCTTCTCATCGAGGAGCTCTAGGTCTTGTAGTCAGGAAACTTTGTACTCATCATCTGTTATGAGACACTTCAATGATACCCTCAGCAATGGAATCTCAACCTCTAGTGGAAAAATGGCTTCTGCTCCATAGACAAGAGCAAATGGTGTTGACCCTATTGGCATTCAAATGCTAGTTCTCTAGGCCCATAATGCAGGATTAAGTTGAACATGCCAATCTTTCCCTGCATCATTCACAGTCTTCTTCAAGATTTTTGTTATCGTTTTGTTCGAGGCCTCTGCTTGGCCATTCCCTTGTGGATAGTAAGGTGTTGAATATCTGTGTTGAATATGGAATCTCTCACAAATTTCATCAACATCTTGATTCTTGAATGGTCATCCATTATCTGTGATGATGGAGTTGGGAATGCCATTCAGACAAATGAGATAGTTGAGTATGAATGATGAGATTTGTTTGTCGGTGACCTTAGTGAGAGGTACTGCTTCAATCCATTTTGTAAAGTACTATGTCACTGTGATGATGAATTTGTGTCTGCTTGATGATGAAGGATGAATCTTTCAAACTAGATCTAACCCCCATTGAGAAAATGGCCAAGTTGGTGTGAACAATTGAAGTTCTTGTGTAGGAGCATGAATCTGACATTTAAAAAACTTTTTCATGAAAGTGAATGATTCCCTCTCCATAGTTAGCCAGTAGTAACCCATTCTAATCAATTTCTTGGATAAGGTCAGTCCACTCGAATGAGTACCACAAATGCCACCATGAACTTCTTGTAAAGCCTTTTCAGATTCGTCACGTTCAAGACATCAAAGTAAAGTACCATCAAGACTGTGATGATAAATGGCATCAGCGATAAGAGTATAGTGAGAGGATTGGCAGATAAAATTGTGCTTTTGGTTATGAGATAAGTCAGGTGGTAAGATGTCATTTTTAGGTAGGCATAAATCTTTCCATACCATGGTGAATTAGATCCTACTAAGTGGCAAATGATTTGGCTTTCAGGTGTGTCATAGGCAGGTGTAAATGATTGTTCCACCAAAAATTCATAGCAAGCCTAATTTTTTGGGAGTTGTAACAATGATGCAATCATGGCCATGGCATCAACTGCTTTGTTATCAAGTCTTAGAATCTGTATGAACTTGATATCCATGAAGTACTTTTTGAAATCATCAACCATTTTCTTATATGGCAATAGTTTGTCATCTTTGGTTTGATAATCATCATTGATCTGATTAATGACTAAATGTGAGTCACATTAACTTGTAGTTTTGTGATCCTACATTCCAATGCTATCTTGAGTCCAGTGATTAAAGCTTCATATTCAGCTATGTTATTAGTGCATGGAAACATTAGCCGATATGACTAAGGAATAGTATTTCCTTGAGGGGTGATAAAGAGCATGCCTACCCCTGATCTGTGTTGAGTGAAAGATCCATCAAAGTATAAAGAGCAAGGTTGCTTTGATTCTGCCATGAAGACATTAGCATCAAGAAATTCAATGTGCATGGGATGCTCTATTTGTAATGGTTCTTCAGCTAGTTGATTAGTGATAACTTGTCCTTTGATTTCCTTTCGATCAACATAATGAATGTCAAAATCACTCATGATCATGAACCATTTTGCTAACCTTCTTGTCAATGTAGCTTTGCTTAACATATACTTGAGTAGATCAATCTTTACAACAATATTCAGATTATATGAGTTTACATGTAGTGTCGAAACTTATATCATGCAAATAATACTACTAGACAAGCTTTCTCAATGGAAGTGTAATTGAGTTCATGACCTCTTAATGTTCGGCTAATGTAATAAATTGCATGTTCCTTTCCTGTAGAGTCCTCTTGTGCTAATAATGCCCCTAAAGATGTCTTTGTTGTGGCAATATATAAGATTAGAGGTTTTTCTGGATTTGGTGGTACTAGAACTGGTGGGTTCACTAGGTATTGCTTGATCTAATGAAAGTCCAATTCACACTTATTGTCCCATTTGAAAGGAACATTCTTATGCAATAGATACGTAAAAGGTAGGATTTTATCAGTTAGTTGTGTAATGAACCTTCGTATAGATTGAAGTCATCCTTGTAATGAACTCAACTGACTGATATTCCTTGGCAGAGGCATTTCCATGATTGCTTGCACCTTGGAAAGATCTACTTGAATTCCTTTTGCTGATACTATATATCCCAAAAGCTTCCTAGATGTGATCCCAAAAACACATTTCTTGGGGTTGACACAAACTTTGAACTTTTCCAACCTTGCAAAGATTTTGGATAACACTTTGAGATGTCCTTCTCTTGTGTATGACTTTTCCAATATGTCATCTACATAATATTCCATGAATGTGTGCATCATGTCATGAAAAATTGTAGTCATACCTCTTTGGTAAGTAGCCCCATCATTCTTCAAACCGAAAGGCATGACATTCCAACAATAAGTCCCCCATGGACATGTGAAAGTTGTTTTATCCTAGTCTTCAGGTGCGATCTTGATTTGGTTGTAACAAGAAAAACCATCCATTAGTGAATACATGGCATGGCCAGCTATCAGATCAACTATAGTATCAATGCTTGGAAGTGGGAAGTCATCCTTAGGTCACACCTTATTAAGATCTCTAAAATATGTGCACACTCTAACACTTTTGTTGGGCTTGGACATCAGAATGATGTTGGAGATCCATTCTGCATAGTCGATCAATCTTATAAATCCTACATCAAGGAGTTTTCAGAGTTCTTCTTTAACCAGCAGTGCAACATGAGGATGCATCTTTCTAAGTTTTTGTTTCACAGGCTTAAATCCTAGTTTGATGGATAAGTGATGCATGATAAGATTAGGATCAAGACCCGACATGTCTACATAAGACCAGGAAAAGTTGATTTGATTTTCTTTGAGAAATTCCATGAACTCAGGTACCTCTTTATTTGTCATTGATGCAGCTAATTGTAGGATCCTTGGTTTTTCTATAGTTTCAAGATTAAATTCTTTTGTAGGCTCAATCAAGATAGGTGATCACTCATGATATGCTCTAGGAGAGTGTCAAGTATCCCATCATCCAGTGCCTTAACAAGGTTTTCACCATCTGATACGCTCTTTGTTTTATCTTTTGTTTGATCTAACACTGCCAAATTCTAGTTTTCACCATTAGATCTTTCTTTTTGACTTTTAATTTTGCAGCTAGGAGACTTTAAACTCTCTTGATTAAAAACTCTATGCTGAAAATTGCTAGTGGAATAATCATTTGTGTTGTCTCCGGAAAGGATGCTCACAATAGATTCATCACTTGAAAACATAGGTATATCAATAGGTTCAGATAGATCCCAATTAATGAGATCAGGATAGATCAAAGGTAGCGGATCATCGGGTTGCATGAAATTGGCTATGGTTATGGTCATAACGGAGTTTTCTGTAGGATATGAGGTATGGCGTAGATCAAAGATGGTATTGTTATCATGATAGTCATGTTCGATTAAATCTGACTCGGTATGACTAGAATCATAGTCACCTTATAGTTCAAATTCTTGTGGTTGGTACCTTGACCCTTCACCTTTGATTAGAGTTGGAGTGTACTTGTGTACCACATCAACCTTTTTGTCCCTCCAAAACTCATCATTGTAGATGGTGTCCCATTTGTATTCACTAGAATTTGTGTCAAAGTTATTATCCATGAAATTCTGAATTGCTGTCAAACAAGTTTCCAATCTTGGATCAAAACCTTCTTGCAATGTAATGACAATATCATGCAACTGCTTGGATGTTATTTCTTTCAATTTAGTATCATAGCCTAGTCATGTTTTATCTTTTGCAGCAAGTCCTGGAAGGTGAATAGGCTCAACTACTCCTTTTCTCTTTCCAATAGGACCATTACCATCGTAGCCCATCTTTTGCATGATTGAATATCCTTTACCATATTGATCATTGGTAGTTTGACATTAAGAACTATTTCATCTTCATCTTTATAGACCCAACTTAGAATTTCTCTATCCTCAGAATCTTCCATGGGCAATTTTTCTTTGATAAGTCATCCATTGAACTTTGTATTTGGCTTTGTTGGTGGTTGCGTTGATGTTGATGCTATAGATATCTGATGTTGCGTGATAAAAGGTTGTCCATGTGACCGAGGCAATATAGGTAGATTAGCAAGACAAAGAGAGCACTCTCCTACTTTGTTGTCCTTGAACCGTATTTTCTTGTCAAAGGTTTTGGTTAATTGACTGATTTGTGTATCAACTTTGAGAAAAGTATTAGTAGGAGCCTCTCGATTGTTGGAAACCAAAGTATCTTGACTAGCTTTGATGTTGGCACAAGTCTGACTGTTTGAATTATCAGCCGGTATCATGATCTCTTGTCCGTCATAAGGAAAGTTAAGATATTGATGATATGCGGCTGGGATAGCTTGCATTTCATGGATCCAAGGATGACCCAACAAGATGTATGGAAGATCACAATCTAACACTTGACAAAAAGTATTCTTGATAACAGGTCCCACTTTGATTGGTAGCATGATTAAACCCTTGGATGCTCTTTCCTCATCATCATAGGCTTTAATAGTAATCTCTCTTCTGGGATGAATGGAGTCCTTAGAAAATCCTAAAGCCTTAACTAGCTTCATGGTACATATGTTCAAACTAGCACCTCTATCTATTAAGATGTGTCTAAAATGAAACTGTGGATCATGACTTCTAAGTATAGTGATGAATTATGTGGATGTGTTATGGAAACATCATCTTTTTCAGAGAATGAGAGGCATGTGGGTGAGGACAAGTGTCCCACCATGGCTTGAAATTGGTCCAGCTCCAGATTAGTAGATATAATTGTTTTAATGAGGGTCTTTTCTAAATGTTCCTTGTGTGCTAGGGAAATCTTAAGGAGTTCTAAGATAGAAATCTGAGTAGGAGTTTTTCCAAGCTGATTGACTAAGTCATATTGATGTTGAGGTAGGGGCACAGTGGGTTTTGAAGAAGCACCCTTTAAGACAACCTTAGCTTGTGCTCTTGTTGTTACATTGACCTCTCTATAGTCCATCTTTTCCTTAACTTTTATGACATTGACCCGTTTATCATCAGTGTAGATATGATTGATTATATGATCATCGTTGATATGACTCAAAAAAATTCTAGAAGACTCACCCTTTTGATAATTGGGCAATAGGTTGTGAAATTCTTGGTGGTCTTCGTTTGATTGTTGGCATCCTTCTATTGTGATGGTGCCATTTTTGATTAAGCCTTGGACTTTATTTTTCAATGCTTGAAAATTATTTGTGCAATGGCCCTTGCACCAATGATAATCACAATAGTATGCATCATTCCATGATGGAGGCTTCACACTGGGTTCAAAATTGCATTGAGGTGGCAAAATAAGAGCATTCTTAGCCATCAATTATTTGAATGCTGATTCTAAGGATTGACCCAGTGGAGTAAAAGTTCTTCTATTAGAGAAGAATGAAGATCGTTGTGGATTTGTGTTCGAGGTATTTCCTAAGACTTTTTTTTTATCATTTCCATAGTAACCTTGATTGATGGCATTCCCTTGATTGGGAGTAGAATTTTGATTCACGTTATTTCTCAGAGGAGGAGGATTGTTTCCTTGATTTGTGATCGAGTTGGCATTGTTATAGTTATTGTTGCGAGGAGCACTAAGAAAAAATGGCTTAGTCGAGACATGATTTGCATCTACAACACCATCATTCACCACATTTTTGTTACAATTCCAAAACTTGGATTTGTCATTGCGGTGATTTGATGAGCTAGGATTGTCCTTATCAAGTTTTATTATCCCTCTCTGGACCAAGGCATTTTCAATGGTGATGGAATTTTCAATCAATTTTTGAAAAGAGGGAGGACAATGAAGATTAAGATGATAGCTCATCTCTTGATCTAAGTTGTTTATGAAAGTGGTGATCTTTTCCTTTTTAGGAACATGACATGGATATCTAGCGAACAATCTTCTCCATCTTTGAAGAAATGTAATGAATGGTTCACTAGGTTTCTGTTTAGCTTTGTAAAGATAAATCATGGTTATTTGATGTTGTATGTTGTAGGAATATTGTGATATGAACTCATTGATCAATTCCTCAAATGTCTTGTCAAGTGGTGTGATTTTTGATAGCCATTCCATATATTGGCCTCCAAGACTTCTAGGAAATAGACACATCAAGTATGTATCCTCATGAGAAAACTCTAAAGTCATATTTCAGAAGTCCCTAATATGATCACTAGGATCCGATTTCCCATTGTAACTATCGAACTTTGGGATTTCACAATGTTTGGGAAATGGGATCATGTTGAGACGTTGGTCAAAAGAATAAGGACATATGTCATCAAGAGTGTATGTCTTTGTTGTGGCTCCCCCTTGTAAATCTTTAATTTTTCCTTGTAGTGCTTTAACTGGTTGAGTCAAGGCACTAAGATCAGATAAGGGTGTTTCATTAGGATTACTCTTTATGTTCTCAATATCAAAATCATGAGGCAATTTAGCTCCTTTGTCAGCTAGATACAAGAAATATTTTTCTTTATTGTGCTCCAAAATCTTTTCTAAGGCTTTATGTAATTTGGGATCTTCCTCAACCTCTCTATGAAATTCTTCATTTCGTTCATCATCACTATGTACAGGATTTTTTCTCATATCCCTATATTTGTGGAATGGATTTTCTTCTCTTTCAACCATGTTGTCGTTAAAGAGGGGATTTCGACTTACACTATAAAGGGGATTACTATTCTCACCTTCTTCTTGAGTTCTTTGGGTATCATCTTCTTGTTGAATATCCTCTTTCAGCTTATTGTATTGAGATTTTGTAAAAATAGGCATATGATTTTGAAATGTTCTTCTAGACTTAGATCACAATTTGATAAGTGCACAAAGGATGACGTTTTAATCTGATAAGATGAAAATCTTATGATATGATCAAAAGATGTTCCTAATTATTGATTGTGGCATCCAATGATAAAGGATATCAAAATCCTACTGGGGAAGTTAAATCAATAATCATAAATTTGTTTGAAAGGTGCACTTTTAAGATTTGATCTTTGTTTTTGAAGAATGATAAGTATATCAAATAGCCTAATTAAGATCACTGCAGGATTTTACTGGGATGTGTTGGATATTCAATGGAAGGTTGTGGTAGATAATCAAACTCAAGAGGTTGATTGTGATTGTGTCGTTGAGATAAAGCTCTTCTATGGAAATATGCTTGTGAATATAAAGGCTCTACAAAATATTTGTCAGTAAACCCCCTAGAAAAATCTTGGTATCTATGGAGAAGCCGACGGTGATGAAGCAAGACGTTTCAACTTTTATACAAAAATTTCCTTTGTTGTAAAGTTTTCTTGTAACCCAAATGTCTCTTAGGCTTCTTGATCCTATTGAAAATCAATTTCTTGACAAATTTGGTTGATTTCCACTCTCTAAGCATGAGAGAAATGTCAAAAAGGTTACTGGACCGAAGATGTTATAAACTTAGATCTATCAACAGTAACAATTCTAGAAAATGATTGATGCACTAATATGTACCATGTATACACTGCAGAAACAGGCATATGCACTAGAGAAACAATCAAATGCACTACCACAGACCTCAGATGCACTACTTTGTGTCCTATATGCACTAAAATAGTTTTCCAAAGTAGTTTTCAAATAGTTTTGAATAGTTTTCAGCTGAAATTTTGCATTTTCATTTTGGATGATACTTTGTCTGAATTAATGTGATTGAAGAAACAAGAAACACTCTAAAAATAGTTGTTTTTAAGCCCTATACTAAACATCAAGTGTATGTTCAAAATGTTTTTCAAAAAGTGTTTTCACATATTTCACACATAACAGACAATTCAGGCAGACTCACTCTTAGTACCCAATTAGGTCATCCTAATAATCAAAAACCCACATCTTAGAACTGCGTTGGCTCACATAGCCATGTCACCCTCGAAGGGGCACCTGTGGTTTTTTCTTTTCCAGTTGCATACTTAGAGTGATGGAAGTGGATATCGGATCCCCTGAGAAAATGGTCCTTGGTAGTTATATGGTGAGTATCTTGGGGGTAGATTCTTCCCTCCCCTTGCACTATGATTATCAGGATGTTCAGAAACTAATTTCGGCTAGCTACTACACTAGCTTCATAGTAAGGGTTTATGTTCAGTACAGCAATAATAAACTCCCTTAGGAGACCTCCCAACCTTTAGAACAAAGGATTTGGGGATGGTTATCTTGCACACTATTGGAAAAAGTGGGTTTCCCTAGATTTGCTTTAAATTTTATAGTGGGGTAGAATAGCCTAGCTTTGGCTTGAAACCACTTGGTTTGTTCCTCTTGGGTGAGTACTTTTTTCCACAAGAGCAGGACCTCTACAAGATGTAATAAAACATTAAAATTGTAAAGAATTGAAAAGGAAATTCTGGTATTCTGATCACCCAGTTAAGGGGAGAGCATAGACCTATTGCCATAGACAAAGCAATCAAAGTTATTTTTAGAGCCCAAATGACAATGATTTAATCTATGTGAAGATGTTGCTTCACAACAAGCATGGGATTCATTTTAACTGCAAAAATCAATGTGTGGTGACTATCCTAGGATTGGTTCATTTTAAATTGTTCTGTCTACCCTAGGGTTGCTTCTTTTTAACCAGAAAAAGCTCTATTTGTGGAAGGTGTCAGACTCAAAACTTTGTTTAGTTACAACCTATAAGTGCTAAAAGATCATACAAAAGTGCTAAAAAAAATAGTTAACGCACTAAAACAAAACCCATAAGTGCTACAGAAAACCTTAAATGCACTAAAATAAATTCTAAATGTGCTAATCTAATAATGTAAAAAAAAATTAAAATTACAATTTTAAATGAAGTGAGCTAAATGGATGTGCCTTTTTGTTCCCTAGATGTGCTGAAACAGTTCCTAGATGCGCTGAAAGACCTGGAAAAGCACTGAAAGAAGCCTTGGATGTGCTAAATAAACCCACAGATGCGCTATAACATGATTTTTTTTTTAAATCCAAACTTCAGAACTTGAAAACCTATTAGAAAACCTGCAAGTAGATGTTAAAAATGGGGAAAAAGCCCCACGGTCGGTGCTAAAAATGTGTGATCAATTTTTGAGTGTGATAAATAACAAATATGGATTAAAACAAATCAAACACACTAGTGAAACTTTAAATCAAAGAATAAAATAAAGAAATAAAATTGCAAACTCCATTTATGCTTCAAAGGCGTTCCATTGTCCTCTATCTCCAGTGTTTTTGTTGATTCCAGCTAGCTCTCAAATCTTGGGCTAGGCTCAACAAATAGTCTTCCTAGAGAACAAGATTGAAGATGAATGCATGCAATGCTATTCTAAGATTAACATGCTATGAATATTAAAATGAAAGATTACGAAATTATGAAAGCTAAAGATGATAATAACAATGCTAACATGCTAGAATGCTAGAATGTAAGTAATCTCTAATTCAACCAATGCTTGGATTTGCAGCGATATTTATAAAGTTTTCAAAAGTTTCTGATTGGCTAATGTGATCAACGGCTGTGAAAAATCCTAGTAGATCAAACGGTTGAAGATGGATTAGACTAAAGAGAAAAATAGAAGAAAATAGAAAGCAAGATTTGTTTTCTTTTGTGTAAAAGAGATAAGATGAGATGATAAATATGAATTGTAAAAATCATCTTTTTGTGAGATTGAAGAAAGATTTTGAAGATAAATAATGAATTTATCAAATTCATTATTCATTTATTGGTGACATGAAAGATTTTCTTAATTAAATAAAATATTTAATTAAGATTTGAAGAATAATGGAGGATTTCATAATTAAATAAAATTTATTATGATTTGAAAAGATATGAAGGATATTTAATTAAATAAAGATATTTGATTAAAGATATGAAGAGATAATATGAGATGATAAAAAACATTTTTTTAGAAGATCTTGGAAAGATTTAAGAAGATAAATAATGAATTATACATTCAATTATTTATTTATGGAAGAGATAAGATGAGATGATAAAAAAACATATTTTTAGAGGATTTTGGAAGATCTAAGAAGATAAATAATGAATTATAAATTCAATTATTTATTTATTGATGGCATGAAGATTTTTCTAAATTAAATAATCATTTAATTAAGATTAGAAGAATAATAAAAGATTTCATAATTAAATAAAATATTTAATTATGATTTGAAAAAATATGAAGGATATTAATTAAATAAAGATATTTAATTAATTTTTTAAAGAAATGACATGTAGATGAAATTAATTAAATAAAATATTTAATTAATTAGAAGAAATATTTTGAATAGGAGAAAGGGAATATTTTAAATTTAATTAAATCAAAAGACTTAATTAAATTCAAAAGTTGATAATTAATTAAGATAAATAAAGGGTATTTATTTAATTAATTAAGTAGACATATGAATATGAAATAATTAAATAAAGTGAATTTATTTAATTAAGGTGGAAGAATAAAGTGAATGAACAATATAATTAAATTAATTAAATTTAATCATATGTAGAGGACTTTAGAGAAATTAATTAAATAATAAATATTTAATTAAATTCTAGGATTAATTAGACATGACCAATTTTATGCATATACAACAACATTAAAAAACATGAGTCTTTTAGAAGACTCAATGAGCGCCCTTTGTGTCCTGATTAAATCTGTCATCACTTTTTGCCCTCCAAATACACCACAATATTTTAGTAGAAAGAGTAAATGAAAAACATTACAATTCTTTATTTATTTTTAAATTAATTCCCATTAGAATTTCCTTCCAATTTTTTTTCCCATTCGAGACCCCCTAAAAATCTACTCATTAGAAAACAATTTCCAAATTTTAGTAGCATAAAAACATTAAAAAAAATATGATTTATAGTTTCAAGCACTCTACAAATGTTACATATATCATTATTTGCATGACTTAATTTGTAAGGAATCTTTTGCAAATGAAAAAGCCATCTAAAACAAGATTTCTTAGCATCTAACAGATGGTGCCATAGAGAAGAAAATGAATTCTTCCAACTTTTATTATTCAATTCAACATTCCAAACTTTATTAAGATAATCATAGGGGGGTTTGAGTTAATGAGTTATTTATAGATAATTCTAGTTTTGACCTCAAAAAGTGGAGTGGAGTCTTTCCAGTTGTAATCCAACTGATTTTTATATTTGAGAGTAAGATTGGGGTTCGAGAGAAGCGGTTTGCATGCTTCTCTAAGGGAAGTATAGGTTTTAAAGCTCGATTAAGGAAGATAAAATTCCTCTTTTACGTGAACCCACTCTAACAACACCCCATTTCTCAAGATATTATTAAATGTTTGTATGTCATAATGAGCCCACTTTTTGGTGAAGTAGCCTTGAAAGAGCGTTAAAGGATTCCCATTGTGCTCAAGATTCAACCACACAAACTTGGTGGGGTGTATGAAGTTTGAGTTGTGTTCAAAGAAGAGAGGAAAATGGATGTTCCCTCTAATACTTTCCTAAGCTCTCCAAATAATTTTGAAGACCATAGAACCTATAGGAACTATTTGATGCTTGGTGATAAGAAGATCACTGAAGGGTAATGCTTTCCAAGATTTTTCTAGTTTGGGTACAATATCCCTAATATTATTTCTTATTAACACCTTCCAAGGTTCACTCCCATCTAGGGCACTTATAACCCATTTTGCATCCAAGGTAGTACCATGAATCTTAAGATCTTTAAGTCCTAGTCCCCCATGATCTTTTTCTAGACAACATCATTCCCACTTAACAAAATGCTAAATATATTTTTTCCCTTCCCATAAAACCACAAGAAACATCTAATTTTATTTTTAACTTCATTTACTTGATAGCTATTAGAGAACCACACTGAAGAAAAATATAAAGTGTAGGAGGACATTATTTTTTGACACACTTGGAGCCTTCCAGCTAGAGATAGGTAGTGTCCATTCCAATTGTCCATTTTGTTATCAATTTTGGCCTTGATTCAAAGCCACATTTCTTTGAGATTTGGACTGATAGAGAAAGTTATTCCTAGGTATTTGATCTATTTATGGGGACCACCCTATTGAAGATCATTTTTTTGTGGCCAGTTGGGTGGAAAAATAGTTATGTCATCAACAAACTAGATGTTGAGGAGTTCATTTTGGTTAGGGAGTGTCAAGTCCTTAACTCTAGGGGAGCTACTTTCCTCCCTTGGAAAGTAATGAAGTGCATTGGAAGCAATAACAAACAAGTCTAGGGCTAGGGGGCAACCCTGTCTAATGGACCTTTCAAGGTTGAAGACATCTATGCACAAGTGTCACTCACTTCAATTTGTGTAGCAACATCTTTTAGGAGGGTCTCAATGATGTTGGAAAAAACTTTGTGAAACTAAAAGCTTCTAAATTCATTCTTAGGAAGGACTATTCCACTCTTTAATATGTTTTTTCAAAGTCCAACAAGAGCATGGCAGGGTTTTGATTATTATTTCTGGCTCATTCCATTTTTTCCCAACTCATGATCAGGTTATCCAAGATGTACCTTCCCTTAATAAATCTTGTTTGGGTGTTATTAATAAAATTAGAAAGGTCATTGGTAATCCTCATAGCCACAACTTGGGCCAAAATATTACAAGACAGTCAGGAGAGTGATTGGTCTCTAATTTTTTATCAAGGATTTGTCTCCCTCCTTGGGGAGTAGCTTAATGAGTTTAGTGTTTATGCATTTAACAAGTGAACCTCTATCTAGACATTCCAAGTAAACTTGATGCAGGTCTTCACATACCTAATCCATGAAAGTCTTATAGAACTCAATAGAAAGTCGATCAGGCCCTAGGGATTTATCATTGCTCAAGGAGGAAACAATAGCTAGAGTAAGTCAATATCAAGAACAAGAACTTGACGAATTATATCAAATTACTTCCAACACTTAAAATATGTTAGATCAAAAAATTGAATGAATGATGAACTAAGAAAGTGACCATAGAAATATATGGTTTATGAGTAAGACTTGTAAAGAAAAACATGCAAAATATATAAAATGTTCCTCAATATATTATCAAGTACAAGACTATATTAGATGTATTTCCTATTCAAAAAAAATCTTGATGGTTGTTCAAGGCCACTCCTAAGGTACCAATACAATATAGGCCTACATAGGCCAAAATTTATTAAGATATAACTATGCAAACCCCATATATAAATAGTCATTTAAGGAATTATTAAAAAACACTGAGGTAAATTCTAATAGCCTAGATTGAAACCACCATCTTATGGCTCTTTGCAAAAATTCAATGATCTAAGTCTAAATAATTTAAGTATGGGAGGTTGTTTTTTATTAGATAAGCAGGGTAGGGCCCTGACCCTTTACAAAATGAAAAAAAACCCAAACAACTCATCAAAACATATTGACCCAACATTGAAAATCAGAGAGAAACAACAAGACAGAAAAAGCTACCAGCAAAAGACCAGTCAAAAAAATCATACTACGAGAAACTATTCAAGAAATAGAGCTTGAACCAAGAAAAGCCTCAAAGAGTGAGTTAAACAAAACCATAACCTTATTAGAAAAATGTTTCTTATTTCTGTGAACCGTTGTCCAAGGAGAATCAAAAAATAAAATTGAGAAAATTTGATCAAAAGGGGAAGACTCCCCTCTAGAGAAGTAGACAAGATGAACAACTGATACTTCAGGTGAAGCATCCAAAACCAAGCCTAAAATAGTAGAATTTATGAGATCATTCTCCAAAATAGGGGCCTCAAGAGAAGTAGAACGAACAACATTA
>VDFB02000015.1:511162444-511268709 GCA_007258455.2 Sequoia sempervirens
TAAGAGAGAGAGAGACCTACAAGAGGGAGAGAGGGTACGAGGGAGAGACTTGAGAGAGGGAGTGGGAGAGAGATAGAGGGTATGGGGTTTAAGGGTTAAGGGAAGAGGTAGAGATATGGAGGGAGTGATTGTGTGAGAGGGAGAGTGGATAGGAGGGAGAGACCTGACAAAGAGAGAGAGGAAGTGGGAGAGAGATAAAGGGTATATAGGGTTAATTATGGTAGAGGGTAGAGGGTTTAAGGTTTTATGGTTTAAGGGTTAAGGGTTTAGGGTTTAGGATTAGGGGTAGAGGGAGAGATATAGAGGGAATAAGTGAGTGAGAGAGAGACCTGAGGGAGGGAGCAAGGGTAGGAGAGAGAGACTTGAGAGAGTGTGTAGAGAGTAGAGGGTTTAAGGGTTAAGGGTTTAGGGTTTAGGGTTAAGGGTAGAGGGGGGAGAGATAGAGGGAGTTAGTGAAAGAGAGGGAGAAAGGGAGTGCAAGAGAGATAGAGAGAAGAGGGGAGAGAGATAGGAGTGATTGAGTGAGAGACTTGGGAGAGAGAGAGAGGGAAAGCGATAATATTTCAATATTTTATATATTATTAATATATATATATATATATATATATTTAAATATTTATACATTAACTAAAATATAGAAATAAGATATTTCAATATTATACATAATAATATAATACATTATACATTAAATACATAATTCCGTAAGAGATTATCATAAATTTTATATTATATATTAAATTGTAAACTATATTTTATATTCTAAACTAGGTATACTAAAATAAACTATAAACTATTTATTGCATTTTTTAAATCATATATTATAAATTGTATAACATTTTTTTAAATCTATGATACTAAATGTTTAACCCTTTCTAAGCCAATAAAATGCAATGGAAAAGCATAAGGAAACACCTCAAGATTAGCCTAAGGAATTTTTAAAAGCAAAGGGAAAAGTGTTAAATGAAGACAAATGATTATACCTCCCTTTTGCAGTTGAAACTCCTTGGTTGGCCCTTGATTTGGATTGATTTGTATGCTCCTTGATGGCTTTTTATATGGCTAAATGCAAGTCTTAACTATATGCTTAGATACAAATGAAAATGGGTGAAATTGAAGACTAGATGAGTGCATAAAATGGCAACATTTAGTTGCAAAATGGCTAAGTGTTTTTAAATGCCTTAGAGGATGGGGTATTTATAGAGAAACTTGAATTCTCTAGAGAATTCAATGGTTGCGATTTATCCAACAAAGTCAAGATGAAGGGCTAAGGTGAGTTGAGGACTCACAAGCCCTCACATCTTGACATGTGGAATTTGAAGTGGATAAAGGTAGGATGATGTGTAGGTGATGTAGAAGGGAGGTACATGATGTGGAGGAAGGACAAGTACCTTCCAAGTACATTAGGAGATGAGAAGATTCCTTGGAGGAATAAATGTGAATTAAAAATTCACATGCTTGGGAGAATCTAGTGGATAAGAGAGTCTCCAAAAAGGTGGGATTTTGTCACATGTGACTTGATGTGACAAGTCAAAGGTTCTAGAAGATGCATGGGAAAAGGCGATTCTAGGAATAATAAAAGTGAATTAAAAATTCACATGGGGAAGAGAGGAGCCTAGGGTGAATAAAAATAAATTAAAAATTCTTTGGGGGGTGGGGAGAGTTGACCAAGGTACTAATTAGGTTTAACTAATTAGTAATTAGAGGATAATTAGGGGTTAATAAGGATTAGAAGTCAAGTTGCAAAAGTTGGAGGATGTGACACATCCTAATCAAGGATTAGGCATGTGCACATCCTTAATGAAGAGATTAGGATATAGATTAGGATTAGATGAAAATGACATGTGAGGAATTAAATAAATGTAATATTTATTTAATTTATTTGATGAAAAGAGGATTAAGGAGGGTAAGGTATTTAATTATTATTTAAATACCTTAGGGATTTGACAAAATTAAGGATATTAATTAAATAATAGTAATATTACTTAATTAACTCGGATAAGAGAATGTTTAGATGAAAAGTGGTAAATTTGGATAAATTAAGTGTCCAAATTTGGATGTCTACATTTTTCCCCTCTTTGAGATGGTGTTACAAAGTAACATCATTTCAAAGAATATTAAAATATAGAACCCAAAAGGAGATAGTTAGTTTGGAAAAGATGCCCCAGTCATCAAAGGGATGACTAGGAGGAAAGATGATGGAGGTGAAGATGAAGAGTAGGGATTGAGGATGCCCCCTCGAGAGGACATGCAGGTTCAAGAGAACATGGGTGTGCTCTCAAAATGGATGAGATGATGAAATGGGAGATGAGGAAGAGGATGCAAAGGGATGGATATGAAAGGATGGAAAGACGATAAGAGGTTGAGAAGCACAAATGGATGCAAAGACAAAGATGATATTTCCCTAGTCAAGCTACAAGCGAAAATGGGTGGATGATGGATGGAATTTCATCAATGAGGGAATGAGAGATCCTGAAACAATATGAGGATAGGGAAGGATACACCCCAATGAGTGGTATTGATGAGAGAAGGATACATCCCAAAAAAACACTAAAGGATAGGGAAGGATACCTCCCAATGATGATTATAAAAGTGTTGTTGATGAGGGAAGGATACATCCCAAAACAACACCAAAGGGGTATGAAAGGATACAGATGGATGATGATGATGATGATGATGGGGTTAAGGCTTGTAACAAGACTGGGGATAGGACCAAGGATGTATTTAGATGATTTTAGCTAAATGGAATGGATGGGGATTGGATAAATAGGTGAGATGAGGATGAAGGATGAATGGATGGGGGGGATTTTGATAGATAAGAGGATGGGGGATGCATGCAAGACAATAGAAATGAAATGCAATTTGCCATCTTTGGAGCACTGATTTTTGCTATAGCATAAGACACGAAGTGCTAGGGTATGTGGAACCAAGGCGTATTAGTGTCTAATGCATGAAACAAACACAACAAACAAGGCTATCCCAACACCCCAAAGTCACGAAGACCTTGGTCGGGCCAGGTATTGAGATAACCACAAGTACAAAAGGATGCCCCAGTGTAACACAAGACCACAAGGATCTTGGTGGGTACTACGTGGGACAACCAAGAGGACAGATAAAAATAAAAAAGATCAAAATATGCCTCTATGTCAACCAATCAAAACACACCATAATATGATGGATCATGGCGGCCTTAACAAGTGATGATAGGGAGCTCAAATGATAAACAAAAGCCAAACATATCAAAATATCGCAATCGAGTTCAAACGTCCTTTGCCATAGGATCAAATGGGATGGATGGGGTTGATGAAGTCTGTTAGGAAGGATGCATCTTGTTGAGACCAAAGATGATGGATACTAAACTAAATGATCGATATGATGCAGGATATTCGGGACCGATTGGATCTACTGATACGAGTGGATCTTGTTTGTTAAGAACCAGCTAGATAAGGGCATAGCTTGATGAAACGACAAGACATGAGACTGACACACCCTAAAGACCTAGGTGCTCAGGGGCCGATCAAAGATTAGCCTTGCCTACATGAAAGTGCAAAGCCCTCATTTTTTAGTGAAAAGTGGACGACTGACCATGGATAAAAGTAGAAAGAGGATGATGAAGACTAATGGTGGATGACAAGGATTGGAGAAACAAAAGAAAAGACTAATGATAGAGGATAAAATAAAGGAGTGGATGGACAAAGCAAAAAGACCGACGCTAGATGATAGAGGAGCAGACGGACAAACCAAAAAGAATGACGATAGGTGATAAAGGAACCCCGGGGGCGGATCAAGTGATCGACCTTGCCTACATGAAAGTGCAGGGGCAACGTAGTTCAACAAGAGACTAATGACGGACCATGATGGAGACTTCGATGGATGATAGGATGGAAAAAGAAGAAAGACTAATGATAGATGATAAAAGAGCAGATGGAAAAAGCAGAAAGACTGACGCAAGATGATAGAGAAGCCTCGGGGGCAGATCAAGTGATCAACCTTGCCTACGTGAAAGTGCAAGGGAAACATAGTTCAACCAATGACCAGTGAAAAATGATGGATAAAGGATGATAAGATGATAGGATGAGATAACCATAGATAAGGGGACAAAATGGTTGGATCGACATCATGGGACAAGATAGACCTATTGGATATGATCAAAGGATGGTGACTACACAAAGCTCAGGGATGGGATAGTTATCCAAAAGGATGAATTGGGAGGATGATATGATGGGATTGATTCTACACCAAGTTTTGGGGTTTAATGAACATAAGGTGCTAACAATTAGATTTTTCCAAATTTGGCAATTTTCAAAAATTGTCAAATTTTGCCATTTTAGGAAACTTTACGGGCATACTTGTGAGAGTCCAATTTTTTCCAAAAAAATACCCAAAAACAAAGATAGGATGAATTTCCGACTAATATCCCAAATTTGAGACATGCATTTCTAGTTATGGACAAATGATTTTTCAAAATGTTGGAAAAAAACACTAAATTGCGATTTTGAGGGTCAAGATGAAAGTTTGAAGCCCCAAAAATGTGGGAAAATGGGGTCCAAAAGACTTCTAATCAATTAGGGATCCACATGCCATCTCATAACGCAACCACTTGTAAAATTCCAGCTCAAACGGACACCCGAGTCAAAAGTTATGGCCTCTAGAAGTTTCGGCACAAAAATCAAAATTCTCAAAATGAAGTCTAGGTGATTGGGATGGATGATTTGATGCTAGATATGGGATTTAATGATGTTCTAAGTGGCACTTATGTGATTTTGGTGATGGAACGATGATTTTCATAAAAGTGTTGATGATGGGCAAATGGGTGCTCGAAATAGATGAATGACTCTCAGAATGAGCAGAGGAAGATTCAAAATAGATGAACGAGTATTAAGAACGATTGAACGAGTGCTCAGAATTAGGATTGAATTGAAGCCTAGAATGATTGGGGGGTGTGATGGGATGAAAGAATGGATAGAGATATAGGGAGGGGGGATGGGAGAGAGATTTTAGGGGGGTGGGGAAAATAGGGTGCGCCGTCGCACAGAGGGGTGGATACGCCCCTGGCTGGGGTGGACACGCCTCAGAATGGGGGCAGATACACCCCGAGCTAGAGTGGACATGCCTTGAGAGGGGGTGGAGCCACCCTGGGATAGGGCGGAGATACCCCAGAGGGGGAAAAGCTGCCCTGGGCTGGGGCGGACACTCCCCAGGTGGGGGCGAAGCTACCCCGGGCTGGGGCGGACACACCCCGGGTGGGGGTGGAATCGCCCTGACAAGGGGATGGACATGCCCCGGCAAGGGGCAGAGACACCCCGAGCAGGAGGCAGAAATGTCCTGGGAGCTAGGGCGGAGCCGTCCCGAGTAGGGGGGTGAACACGCCCCAGGTAGTGGCAGATGGGGGATGGGGGGATAGGAATATAAGGATTGGGTAATGAAAGGGATGCTAGGATAGATGGATATGAAGATAAGGATGGGGAGATGGAAGGGATGCTATAATAGATGGATACAAAGATAAGGATGGGGAGATGGAAGGGATGCTGTGATAGATGGATACGAAGATAAGGATGGGGAGATGGAAGGGATGCTATGATAGATGGATAGGGAGATGAAGGGATGTTATGATAGATGATGTCTCCAAGGACTATGTCACAAAGGAAGCAAATGCTCCCACTCTAGATATGTCATATATGATGAGGCATGAGGGATGGAAGATGAGTGGATGGGAAAAGGAGATAACTAAGGAACGCAACAGAGCATGGATGAAGGGAATGTATACCAAGAGGTTGCCAAAGCATGTATAGATAGGTGCCCCTATTTTGATTAATATCACAAGAAGGATGGAGGGATGGGAGATAAATGGGATATGATGGTAGGATGCGGAAGATAGGTGGGATGGAGGGAATGCATTTCAGGAAGTTGCCCCCAAGTGCAGATGGGGATTTATGCATGACGCCTGTTTTCTAGGTTTTCATCATGGTACTTATCCTAGGCGCTTGTTTGCCAAGTTTTCACCATTGGATGGATTATTTCTTTTTACTATTTTTGGATTTTGTTTGACTTTTTTAGATTTTTAGATAGCAAGGGGATAAAAATGGATAAGGATAGGGATGTTGATAAGGGGATTTAGAAGACATGCGATAAGGATATGGATGAAGGACTCAAGCATCAAGTTCCATACAAGGTATTAAGAGCCCATGTTTGAAGCAACTGTTGGATGTTAGTACAACCTTATAAATGGATTATGCAAGAGGATGAATTAGAGGGATTTGATGGGGGAGATATGTGGGGTAATGGGTAGGGTAATGGGTGGGGTGTTGGAAAGTGTATGGATAGAATGATGGGGTGGATATGTGATGGGGAGATGTGTTCAGGAACAACATTGGAACATGTGGTGGTGGATGTGAAAAGATAATAGGATTAAGGGATGGAGAATGTGGGGATAATGGAGGAGATGGAATGGTGAATTTCGGGACATAAGGACCCAAAACAGACTTAGGAGATGAAAGGGGTGTATGATTAGCTTTTGGATTAACAACTTTGGATGTTCTTATAGATTTTTCATTTGATTGCATTGCATATTTTTTCTTTGGGATCCACATGGTTTTGATCTTTGCTTTGGTGGGCCTTTGTGGCCTACAAATTTGATTTAGATTTAGATTTAGATTTTTCTTCTCTTCACCATGTCTTTTGGACGATACATCGAAATCTTTAGATTCATCTGGATCTTTAGATTGATACATTCTTGTTTTAACACCCAAAGTGCTTTTGGTAGCAATGGGATGGGTGCGAGGAGATGGATGATGGGGAGCGATGAAGGTAGGATTATAGGGATTATGTGTAGATGGAGGATGTGCGGGTATGTGCCTTTGTTGATCCTAATTAGGGGACATGTGAGAGGGATGTTTATGATGGATGACATGGATAGGTGTTGGATGGATGAAAGGATGGATAGGACGAGATGGAGGAGGTGATTTTAAGATATAGGGGCCCAGAATAGACGTAGGACCTAGAGGAAACATGGGCATGGTAGATGGAGGATTGGAGATGGTAGATGGAGGGATGTGAGGACCCAAAATGGATGAAGCAGATGAAGGAGGAATATTGACGGTTGTTTTGAGGCGATACGATAGAGGAGGGATGGCAGCATATGATTTGGTGGAGCGATGGAAAGAGCCTATATTTATTTTGGAAGAGGCTTGTTGAGGACGTCTAGAGGTTGTACCAACATCTTTATAGTGTGAGTCTTGGGAAATAGGTCCAAGACCTTGCATGCAGATTTGTTCTTTGACTTGGATGGGCTCTAAGATACCTTGCTCATGAAGGCCTAGACCTTTTCCTTGATAGTTCATTTTCTTGAGCATGCAATCCATAATAGGATTTGTGTTATTCTAAAAACATGATGCGAGTCCATTATTAGGTGGAGGATCATGGGTGGTATATACACTATGTTTTTCTTCTGCGGGGAGGCCACCATGGAAGAATGTGAGAGAACCAAGGGGATATGCAAGCGGTGTGGGGATAGCAATTTTAGGCAGTGATGGGGGATCATGAGAGGGAGATGATGGGATAGCAACATTTGGATGGGTGATATCAGGAGAGGGATTAGGGGATATGATAGGATCTAGATTTTTGGTAGTGGGATCATGTGATGGAGATGGAGATGGAGCGGTGGAGACAAGGGGATCATGGGATGGAATGGATGGGGGACTGCAATTGTGAGGTGGACTAGATGGGATGGTAGGATCTTGATCTAGAGAAGGGGATATGGTGGAATGCTTTGGATTAGACTCTTGGCATGGCTCATCTTGTGTGGATGGCAGGATGACAGAGTGTTCTTCAAGTTGGGGAGATGGAAGGATGGAGGATTCAATGCAATCATCGGAATGGATTTTAGTGGATTGGATTTGGGTGTCATCAATGGGCTTGATGACTCTTGGAGTAGGAGGTGGGTGTTCAATGGATTTGGTAGATGTGATGGTAGGAGATGGGGGTTCAACGGATTCAGAGGATGTGATTGTAGGAGATGGGGGCTTAGTGGATTCAGAGGATGTGATGGTAGGAGATGGGGGCTTAGTTGATTCAGAGGATGTGATGGTAGGAGATGGGGGCTTAAAGGATTCAGAGGATGTGATGGTATTGATGGTTTGAGTGGTGCTAGGGGTGGTACCATCAATGATAGGTGTTGGGTGGAGAAGGGTCTTATCTCTAATGACCATGGATGATGGGTTGGGATGGCATGATTCCATAACTTCAAGGTGTGGAGTGGGAGATGTCTTCTTTGTTATAAGTCCTTGGAGAACTTCTGGAGTGAAGAACTTGAATGCTCTAGGCTAAGATGGTGTGGTAGGAGTGGATGAAGGATTATGGATTGGTGGACTAGGATTAGATGGGGGGAATGGGATTGGATGCAGGATTGGAAATAGATGGGGGATTAAGTTTAGATGAAGGGTTAAGATAAGGGGATTGGAATGGTGAATTGTGACAAGAGGATGTGGGTGGTGGATTGTGGTGAGGGTATTGGGATGGTGAATTAGGATGGGAAGATTGAGATGGCGAATTGAGATAGGGAAATGTGGATGTCAGATAAGGATAAGTTGATGTGGATGTTGGATTAGGATAGGAAGGTATGAATGTAGGATTAGAGTGAGCAGATTGACATGGAAGATTAGGGTAGTGGGTATATGCAGATGAAGGATTGAGATAGGATGATGTGGATGGGGGATTAGGATAGGGGTATTGTGATGGCAGACTAGGATAAGAGGATGATGTAGATGAAGGCTATGATGGATATCCCTTGTCAAAGGTAGCATAAGCAACATGATTAGGCATGGATGAAGACATAATAGGATAACTCGAAGGGGTGATTGGATTGTGGAAAGTGGGTGGAGAAAGCTTACTAGCAATGATAGTGTCTAGGGGATCTATGTCACATTCTTCTTGATCGACAAGACTTTCGTTATCGTTGTCAACGTAATTAGGGTTTCCCTTGACTATTATTGATGGAGGATAAGGATTCATGATGGTGAAAGGATAAAGAGGATGGATGAAATATTTTGGATGGAAATAGACTCAAGCTCGTATTAGGATTGGATTAAAGCTCAGATTAGGATTATTGGATGATGTGATGGGATTGATTCTGACGATCGACACCAAATATACTTGAAGATAGAAGTAGATTGATTGGTTAGAAGGTGATGTGATTGGATTGGATTGGATTGGATTGTATTAGATAAGATTGGATTGGATTGGACTGGATTGGATTGGATTGGATTGGATCAGATTGGATAAGGTTGATTGATGATTGATAAGATCGACTGATCGATCGGATAGGATGATGAGAGGGATTGAAAAACCCCATTCGGAGATTACCCTAGGTGACTTAAAATGCTGGTTGATTGGATTAAGGATAAATGGATGATTGTAGCACTGAATCCACCTTGAGATTGAAGGTGAATTGATTGGGCCAACGATGATGATTAACTTAGGACAAATGACAATCCTAAGCAAATGTTGATGAGGACGATTAGATCAGACACTTAGATCAATTTGGATAATAACCCAAGATGAAGTTCAAGGGATTTGGATGGGAGAAATGATGATTTGATTGGAGAAATGGATGAAAGAAAGTGGATGAACAAGTAAATGATTGATCGGGATGGATGAATGGTTATTTGAAATGAGTAAATGACTGCTAAGAATAGATGAATGATTCTCAGAACGAGAAGATGAAAGCTCAAAATGAATGATAGATTACTCAGAACGAGTAGATGATTGATCGAGATTGTAGAATTAGAGTTCAAAATGATTGAAGGTGGTGTGAAATGGATGAATGTTTACTTGAAACGAGTAAATAGATGATTGGAACGATAGAACAAGAGTTTGAGATGATAGATGAAGGTTTAAAATATATGAGTGTTTACTCAGAATGGGGAAACAAATCATCGAAAAGGGAGAATAATTGTTTAGAATGGATGATTGAAAGGTTGAAATGACTAAAGCTCAGATTAGGGTTTTGGTTAAGCTCAGATTGGGATTAGATTAAAGCTCAGATTAGGATTGAATTGAAGCCTAGAATGATTGGAGGATGTGATGGGATTGATTCTGATAATTGGATTTGATTATCAAAGGATGATTACGACACCAAATCTACTTTGAGATGGAAGTAGATTGATTGGGTCGAAGGTGATTGGATAGGGATGCGATTGGAATGGATGAATGATCAAGCACTTGAAACTAATGATTGCTTAGAATGGATGAATGATTGAAAGCTCAAAATGAGTAAATGATTGATTGGAAAGAATGAACAACTCTCAGAATGAGGAGATGAATGCTTGGAATGGATGAAAGAGTACTCAAAATGAGTAAACGAGGGATTTGAAGGGGATGAAAGACTACTTGGTCAAATAGATGTTGGAATGGCTAAGTGAAGGTTTGGAATGGTAAAGATGGGGGTTTAAAATGATCAAATGGAGGTTTTTGGAGGATTAGAATGACAAAAGGGAGGCTTGGGATGATGAGATAACAGTTGGGAATGATTAAATGATGGTTTAGAGGCTAAACAGATCCAAATGGGGCGAGCTTGGGTGTTCAAGAGGGAAAATTCGCCCCTCTACAGTAAATCAGGGGCGCAGTCGCCTCACTGTAGAAAATCAGGGGCGCAATCGCCCCATTGCAGAAAAATCAGGGGTGTAATCGCCCGACTGCTAAAAATCAGGGGCATAATCACCTCACTGCAGAAAAATTAGGGGCGTAATCGCCCCACTATGGAAAATCAAGGACTTGGTTTGATGAAAATGACTATGGCAAGGACTTTAAAATGACAATGATGAGGCCAATTTGTCAAAAATTTCACTGGTTTCTCACAAGAAAACACTTTCAAGCAAACACAATCCTATGATTAGTGTTAAGGGTATGGCCAAAGAGGTCTTAATCTAGGATGCACAAGGTGTCTAGGGAGTCCTGGATATACACTTAGTACGTGAGGCACAACCGTGAACACCAGCCCATCCCAAGTGTGAGTCGGGAACCCCAACAAGATACTGAAGGGCTCAGACCAACTCTTCATGTCTATCTAGGTATCACCCTAGCTTCGACGCTCCACCAATTATGACGTGACTAGATTGGGGTACAACTTTCTCTCTCCCCCCTTTATATACCCTACTGGTACGTGTGGTTGGAATCATCCCTTGGGGTGATGAAATCCCCAAGCAGGTCCCACTAGAAAGAAAACACTAATCGTTTCCAACTACTCCCCAAACTCACACGAAGTGCAAGGGGAAAGTGAAAACAAGTTAATGCTCCCTTTGGGTAACACAAAAAGATAAGCATAGCAAGTAATGAATATTACTCCCCCTAATTAAACTATGTTCTTAGATTAACACAAACAACAAGGATAGTTTAAAAAGTTTGAGTGAACGGATAGCCCTGCAAGCAAATGTTAGATGTTTTATCCTGCTTTCTTCATCAACTTCACAAGGATATGCTGCAAAAAGTTAGCAAAAACACCAGTATCCTTGCAAGAATAGTGTTAGGGAGAAAATAGCAAAAAACTGAAACCAAAATGATAGTTTTACCTTCCAAAATGCATTGCTTTGCGGTGACCAGGGGGATAGTCACCCTTCTGTAGTAAATTAGGAGCGTAGTCACCCTTCTGGGAAAAATCAGGGGCGTAGTCACCTCACTGCAGAAAAATCAGGGGTGTAATCACCCCACTGCAGAAAATTAGGGGCATAATCGCCACACTATGGAAAATCATGGGCGTAATCGCCCCACTGTGGAAAATCAAGGGTGTAATCGCCCCACTGTAGAAAAGTGTTAGCACAAAATTTTCAGCCCAGGGGGTGTAGTCACCTCAGTGCAAAAAAAGTGTTAGCACAAAATTTTCAACCCAAGGGGCGTAGTCACCTCATTGCAGAAAAAGTGTTAACCAAAAATAAATTTCAGCCCAGAGGGCATAGTCACCTCACTGTAGAAAAAGTGTTAGCCAAAAAAAAAATTTCAGCCTAGGGGGCGTAGTCACCTCACTGCAGAAAAAGTGTTAGCCAAAAATAATTTTCAACCTAGGGGGCATAGTTGCCTCACTGCAGAAAAAGTATTAGCCAAAAATAATTTTCAGCCTAGGGGGCGTAGTTGCCTCACTGCAGAAAAAGTGTTAGCCAAAAAAATTTTCTACCCAGGGGGTGTAGTTTCCTCACTCCAGAAAAAATGTTAGCCAAAAAAAATTTTCAGCCCAGGAGGCGTAGTCGCCTCACTGCAGAAAAAGTGTTATCCAAAATAAATTTTTAGCCCAGGGGGCGTAGTCGCCTCACTATGGAAAATTAGGGGTGTAGTCACCCCACTATAGAAAATCAGGGGCGTAGTCGCCCCACTGCAGAAAATTAGGGGTGCAGTCAGAAAAATTAGGGGCGTAGTCGCCCCACTGCGATGTATTCCTGCAAAAGACTTAACAACAACAAACGTGAAATATAGGAACCCACTTGTGGGTCCCACCGGGCATGCCAAAAATGTGATACCAAATTTTTAACCCTTTCTAAGCAAATAAAATGCAATGGAAAAGCACAAGGAAATACCTCAAGATTAGCCTAAGGAATTTGTAAAAGCAAAGGGAAAAGTGTTAAATGAAGACAAATGATTATACCTCCCTTTTGCAGTTGAAACTCCTTGGTTGGCCCTTGATTTGGATTGATTTGTATGCTCCTTGATGGATTTTGATATAACTAAATGCAAGTCTTAACTATATGCTTGGATGCAAATGAAAATGGGCGAAATTGAAGACTAGATGAGTGCATAAAATGACAGCATTTAGTTGCAAAATGGTTAAGTGTTTTTAAATGCCTTAGAGGATGTGGTATTTATAGAGAAACTTGAATTCTCTAGAGAATTCAATGGTCAGGATTTATCCAACAAATTCAAGATGAAGGGCTAAGGTGAGTTGAGGACTCACAAGCTCTCACATTTTGACATGTGGAATGTGAAGTGGATAAAGGTACGATGATGTGTAGGTGATGTGGAAGGGAGGTACATGATGTGGAGGAAGGACAAGTACCTTCCAAGTACATTGGGAGATGAGAAGATTCTTTGGAGGAATAAATGTGAATTAAAAATTCACATGCTTGGGAGAATCTAGTGGATAAGAGAGTCTCCAAAAAGGTGGGAGTTTGTCACATGTGACTTGATGTGACAAGTCAAAGGTTCTAGAAGATGCATGGGAAAAGGAGATTCTAGGAATAATAAAAGTGAATTAAAAATTCACATGGGGAAGAGAGGAGCCTAGGGTGAATAAAAAGGAATTAAAAATTCTTTGGGGGGTGGGGAGAGTTGACCAAGGTACTAATTAGGTTTAACTAATTAGTAATTAAAAGATAAATAGGGGTTAATGAGGATTAGAAGCCAACTTGTAAAAGTTGGAGGATGTGTCACATCCTAATCAAGGATTAGGCATGTGCACATCCTTAATGAAGAGATTAGGATATAGATTAGAATTAGATGAAAATGGCATGTGAGGAATTAAATTCATTTGATGAAAAGAGGATTAAGGAGGGTAAGGTATTTAATTATTAATTAAATACCTTAGGGATTTGACAAAATTAAGGATATTAATTAAATAATAGTAATATTACATAACTAACTCGGACAAGAGGACGTTTAGATGAAAAGTGGTAAATTTGGATAAATTAAGTGTCCAAATTTGGATGTCTACAAAATCATATATAAAATAAATCGGATATCGAATATTTTTGACACAAACTTTACTACCTAGGGATTAGCCTTGGGCTTGCTTTGGAATTTTGCTAGGACATGCCAATCCTAAGAAGTCAACACAATAAGTGTTTTTAATAGCTTACCTTGCTTTTCTAGACTTTTCCCATGTGGCTAACGACTTTTTTTAGCCAAAATTGATGAGCCAAAAAGGGCTTCTAAAGGATATTCTCAACTTTCCACCAATATAAATTATGCTTTACTTTGAATTTAATAAATAATTATTATTCATTTTCTATTAGAATTACGACTAAAGTCCAGATTGATAGGTTGATTGAAAAATATCTATAGCTTTCAAATGATATCACATTTTTTGAATCCAAAACATGCATCACATTCTATGCTTCACATACTATAGGATTAAAAAATAATTTAATTTCACGAAGCTTTGACCGAGTTAAGGTGGTCAGACATAGGAGTTTTCATATTTTTTAAAAGTTGTAATAAAAAAATCATAATTAATTATTTACTTGGAAAAAGTTACAAAAAAATGTGTCACATCCAAACATGAGTCATCTACTTATATCTATAATATCATAAAAATTATTATCATTTTATTGTGGTTAGGGTGGTCAGATAAACACCTACTTCTTATTTATTCCCTGAAATTTAAGTACTATTGCATTGAAATTTTAAATTTTCACCAAATAGATTTTTTTTAAAATAAAACTAGTAGTTTAGAAACTACAATCAATTTTCCACATATTCTATTCTTACATATTTTTGAAATAATATAGATAACTTATTCAAACTTTTATGTCAAGTTGCCTAACTCTGATTTTTCTAAATTTGCATTGCCACTTAAGGGCTTGTTTTTTCCATGATGATCCTACAAATACCCTTCTATGAAAAATGCTTGAAATTTTGATTTTCCTCTTATGTCAAGGATGTTGAAAAAGAGAGCAATCTTAGGATTATCTATAGTATCAATGTTGACTTCAATTACATCTTCGATCAACATCGGGGTTCTCTCTTGATTGATAGGGATAAGGTCCAACCCTCCATCCTTGGGTGCCTCAGAGAGATTTTTTCCCTCAAATACATCTATTCTTTTTACTTTTTGTTGGTTAGAAGGCTCCTTGTGGTTTTCACCTAAAGACCATTCATTTTTTATTTTATTTTTATCATTTTTGTGACTAGAGGGTGGGATAGTCTCACTGAAATATGCTACATCATCAAGATCTATAGTGAAGCTAGCCTTATGGTCCCCATATGGTCTGTCCTCTTATGGTCCCATAAATTCAGCAATGGCCTCATCATTTTCAAATGTAGATGTTGTTGGTCTCAATCAATCAATTGTGGGTAAATGAGGGAGATGCCATCATCAGTGTTAGTGAAGGATGGGGAAACAACTGATAGGGTAAAGAAAGAGGTATTATCAAGGTCCCAAAAGGATTCTATCCATGCTCTCCCATCTATGGTCTTGGGTGGGTCAGGTTCATGAAAGGAGATAATGTGAATATTGATATACATGAGGTTGGTAAAGGATAGACGAGGTATGTCAAACTCTTGGAAGACATGATCAAGCTCATAGTCATTGGTGGTGCAAGAGTCCCACTCATATTCATTAATTAGAGTCAGTGTCACCATCATAGATGTCGGTAGGATCCCTAGATGTCTAAACATATTCCAAAGCACTCGCATATTATTTGAGAGCACCTTAGTACTTAGAGCACCAATATTAATTGGTACGAACCATAACCCTGAGTTCTTTTACCGTTTATGAGGCATCAAGGGTTCTCTTATTCAATTTTTATGTATACCAAGTTCACTGATTCCATCATAACCCTTTTGTTGCATGATCTCAAAACCCTTGCCATATTATTCTATTGGTAGCGATGACAAATCTTCTCTGTCTTTGTAAATCCATGCTGAAATATCATCAATGTCTTCTTTGTTTACACCTCCCCATTTTGTGAAGATGGTGTTGGGGGGGCTTTAAAGAAAACTTTGGGTTCTATCTAGAAGTAAGGACTACCATAAGACTAGGGAGACTTAGGTAACTTTTTGATGCAATAGGTAGTATTCAATTTATACTCACCATAACCTTTGTCTTGGATCTTGATTTTGGGTTCAATGGATGGGGTTTTGGATGTGGGTAATTTAATGAGGGTGGAGGGATCAACATAACTCGATGAAGTGGATGCGGAAGCTTCTGGATTGATAGGAACTTGGAGTTTAGTGAATCCCCTTAAATTAGTGCAATATTGGAAGGGATCACAATCTCTAATGATCATGACTTCGGTGCCATTATATGGAAATTTCAAGCATTGATGATAGGTGGAAGGCATGTCTTTCATTGCGTGAACCTAGGGTCTACCAAGGAGAAGGTTATATGGAAGTTCAAGATCCAAGACCTGGAATGTGGTGTCCATAACTATGGGTCCAACTCCAATAGTGTGATAACACCCTTGGAAGAGAGTTCTTCATCATAATAGGCCTTGTTTACAATACTTTTGGTTATGTCTACACATGCTTCGAAATAGCCCAATATCTTGACCAATTTTAAGGTGCAAATGTTTAGTCCAACTCTGCCATCTACTAAGACTCATCTGACCTTTTGTTGATGGACAAATACTTCACGGTGCAATGGGTCATTATGGTTAGATTTTTTTGTAGAGTAGTCTTTATTGGAAAAGGAGACATGGAGTGAATTGGCCAAGTATCTAACCATGGCTTCAAATCGGTTGACATCTAATTTAGTAGGAACAGAGGTTTCCTTAAAAGCATTATTGAGGATAGATTTGTTTTTAGATGATAGGTGTAATAGCTTAAGGATAGAAATATGTGCACCTATGTCTTGTCCAATTGGTCAACAAGATTATATTAGTCTTTAGATTGTTGCTGCTTTGAAGAAGGACCAGATAATGTAACCTTAGCCCTACAAGTAGTGATGGATTTTAATGGTGATTGTGTTGGAATATTTATCAACAAAACATTTGGAGGTGATCAATTATCTTTTAGTAATCAAAGGAATTCCTGGTATAATCAGCTTGATTGTCTGTTTGCCAACTTGAGGTAGGGGGCTTTCCAAAACCATGGTCTTGTAGTGGATTCTTAAAAATTGTATGATCTTGATTAGAAGTTTTTGTTGTCCTTTGACCTCAATGGTACCATATTCAATTAGGTCTTGGATTATGTTCTTTAATTGAAGACATGATGAGGTCTTGTGCCATTTGATGTGGTGGTAGTCACAAAAGGAATTTCCATCACACAAAAATGGTTTGAATTGTCTTAGGTTGTATGGTTTGGGCTCTTGGATTTGTATGACATTTTATTGTACTAACTTCTTCAAGACAGATTCAATTGGTTCTAGTAAAGAAGTGTATTTTCTTTGGGGGTATTTCCTTGGTTGTCTTGGAGGTCCTCATTCTTGATTATTTTATACCATGTTAGCAATGTTTCCATTCATGTTAGGTGCTTTAAGATCCAATGTGTGTCATGTTTTGTTCACATCTTTTGCATCTACGACTCCATCGTTTGTTACGTTCTTATTGTGGAACCAAAACTTGCTTTTGTCATTAGAGGTCTATTAGTTGTTGTGTTTTTGTTGCCATATGTAAGTTCACCTTAGATAATTAGGACCTTTCCTAGTTTCATACCATTCTCAACTAAGTCTACAAATGTGGCACAATAATGTACTTGTAAAGGGTGTTTCAATTTTGACTTGAGGTTTTCTATGAACATGTCCACTTTTATTTTCAAAAATATCAACAAGACATTGACTTGCCATACTATGCATCTTTGGAAGAAAGTAATAAATGGTTGTCCCTCATCTTTTGTCAAGTGGCATAAGGTAGCAATCGTGACATCATTTTCAATTTTATAAGCATAGTTATCCACAAACATATTGGAGAGATTGTCCTCTGAATTTATAGACCCTTTAGGTATCAACACAAACAATTCAAGTGTAGGCCCTATAATACTTCTAGGGAAGAGTCTCAAATGGTAGAAGTGATTATATGCAACATCTACAGAAGCAGTGGTGAATTCTCATATGTGCTTGAGAGGATTGCTCTTTCCCTTATACTTAGTGAAGGTAGGGATAATATATCCAGAAGGGAAAGGAGGCATGTATATGCTAGCATCATATGGGTAAGGATGACAATCATGTGATGAGTATGTCTTCTTGTTTGACACTTACATCCCTTCCACTTGCTTTTGTAGGACAGCCAACTGTGTAGTCAATGCGTCTATTATGGGATTGTTGGCAACATTGTTATGAGATCCCATATTTTTGTTGTGTTGTCCCATATTTTGTTGAGATGGAATTTTTTGGTTTGGAATGTTGTGTCTATATGGTGGATTTTGATTGTATACATAAGCATGAATGTGTGATGTAGAAGTTGGGATATGAGAAGTGGTTGAGTTGTGTTGCATTTGTTGGCTATGTTATCCATGTATATTTTGGTTGCCAAAAATGACTCCTTGTGTGTAGCCATATGATATGTTAAGAGGTTGTGTCATTTGTGATCCTTGTCCTTATTGAAAAGGATTATAACCATGTGACATATTTGTATTTTGACTATGTAGGGTGTTCATGGTTTGTCCTTACAAGGTGTTTGTATTGACATGAGGACCTTGTGACATGGTGTTTTTGTTTTATTGAGGTCCTTGTGACATATTTTTTGTGTTTGGTTGAGATCCTTGGATGAGAACCCTTCTTTCCTTAGGTCTACTAGGGATGTTAGATGTGGATTCCCCTATGGGTTGAGATGATGACCAAAAGGGAGTAAATGCCAATCCAAAGGGTTGCATTGTTAATAATGGTTGTGATGTGGTTTGTGTCATGGGATATGACATATATTGTGTTTCAAAGATGGATGAAGTGTTGGTAGTTGTGGTATTTTGGATTGTTGTTCCAATGGGTATGGAAATTGCAAGTTGTGTAGATTGTCCATGGCTTGTTTGTGTGTTGCACGTAAGGTATTGACATAAAATCATTGAGGTAGTTTAAGTTCTCCGCCATGTAATAGTTTGTATAAATATCATTGAAGATCCAACATGACAATTTCATCCACAAGAGAGGCAACATCAGGATTTTGTGTGGCAACCTCTACTTCTATGAATGTAAATTTCCATCTTTGTCTCTAACAATGAATTGTTCGAAAGGGTTTTGTGTCTTTGGTTGTTTATAAGATGTAAATTCAAAATTGACATGGTCTTGACTTTCAAGGTTGGTATTGTTGTGAGGATCATTAGTAGTATTGTCAAAGTTGAGTGTGCTAGTGTAATTGTAAAGGTCCTCATTGTCATGAAAGTGATCCATTGCTTGAAGTTTCTTTTGCAATCTATTTTCAACCATACAATACTTGCTCAAAATGAAGGTGGAAGGTATGCGACCAATCCTATGTTTTTGGTTCTTTTTTTGTGAAATAAGGTAGCCTAAATGTAGTGCAACTATATTTTTTTTTGGTAGTTTTGGTATTTTGAGGATAAATTTTTTCTTATGTATGCAACAAGACTAAAAGTGATAATGATAACGTTGGATGTTATGAAGTATAGAATGTATGAATATTCTATTTTAGGTCTAAAATTTTGTGGTATGAAAGATTTAAATGACTAAGAGGTGATGGATACGTATGTGAACTTGAGGGCTTAATCACTTGGGTATGTGTAGGATCATGATGGGGCAAAAAGTGGTGATATGATGGGTATGTGTAGGGTATGTGGCTGATGACTTATTTTTAGCTAAAATTGATGAAATGAAAAGGGTTTTTAAAGGATATTCCTAACTTTCCACCAATATAAATCATGTTTTACTTTGAATTTAATAAATTATTATTATTCATTTTCTATTTGAATGATGACTAAAGTCTTGATTGATAGGCTGATTGAAAAAAATCTATAGCTTTCAAAAGGTATCACATTTTTTGAATCCAAAACATGCATCACATTCTATGCTTCACATACTATAGGATTAAAAAAAAATGAATTTCATGAAGTTTTGACCAAGTTAAGGTGGTTAGACATACGAGTTTTTATATTTTTTAAAAGTTGTAATAAAAAATCATAATTAATTATTTACTTGGAAAAAATTACAAAAAAATATGCATCACATTGGGATATGATTCCTCTACTTATATCTAAAATATTATGAAAAAATATTATCATTTTATTGTGGTTAGGGTGGTCAGAGACACCTACTTATTTTTTCCTTGAAATTTAAGTGCTACTACATTGAAATTTCAAATTTTTACCAAATGGATTTTTTTTTTTAAATAAACCTAGTAGTTTAGAAATTACATTCAATTTTGCTACAAGTTCTATTCTTATTTATATTTTTAAAATAATTAAGATAACTTATTCAAATTTTTGCGTCAAGTTGCCTAACTCTGATTTTTTTGAATTTTTTGACACTTAAGGGCTTTTTTTTCCTTGATGATCTTGCACATACCCACTTTTGAAAGATTTAAGAATATGATCACTAACTAACCAAGGGTAAATCAATGTTTCAACTAAGAATTTCAAATAGCCTTTTTCTAAGAAAAGTGAAAAGAGTGACGAGTTGAGTTTCCCAACTAGACTTGTAAGTAGCAAATTATCACCGAAATGACAAAGGACTAAGTTAAAAAGTGACTTGGTCAAATGAAAATCTTTTGTTGAAGAAATGATTTGTGCCAAGGTATAGAGAGTTCTTCTATCCTAAAATCTACAAGGTGTCAAGCCTAAAAGTCTAAAAAAAGGTATCCTAATGTGATGTTGGGATATGCAAGTAATGAGGATGCTAAGGTACCTAAAATGGTGACATAATAATGGAAATGATTTGCAAGGTGAAATGAGAAAGTTTCTAGTTTTAGATAGGAATCACAACAAGAAATTGGTTTGAAAATGGAGCTCAAAGATTTGAATATGATTTTGACAAGAGTTTGATTTCATTTTGACTATTTGGTTTGAAAATGTGGTTTGGTGTAATGTTGTTGCAATTTTCAAGTGTAAAGTTTGTTTGCTTGTTTGTTTGAAAGACACACACATAAAAAACAATGTTTGAGTTTGATCTTGGTGTGAAATGGAAAACACTGTGAAAGCACTTTGTACAACCCTAGGCTTCTTAAGAGATACCACTCGCTAGATCGCCACTCAAATTTCTCCAACCACTTAAACAAGGTGGATAGCTATAGAATTGGTGACACTAGCTCCCCTCCACAACACTCACTTCTCGAGCTCACCAAGTCTCAATTCCCCAAAAAGGAATTTCTACATCTACACATGCTTAGTGAAGATGTGGGGCAACTTAAGAATGATAGTTCCTACGCTAGCAAGTGAAAAAGGATTTTAGCCACTAAAACAAAGGTTCTCAGTGAATACTCACAAACATGGCACCTCACAAGCATCCAACAAACCACATAAGGCTTTAATCACTCTACTAGGGGCTCTTATATATTTTATGATGGGTACCTTGTTTCGAGTGGCACTGTACGACTAAGGCCTACATACCATGAGGACTTTAGGGTTTAGTCTTATCCTTTTATATACCAACTCGAGTGAAAAACCTGTTGGATTCATTCCCTCTTTCAAGGTAGGCCCCTCTAAAGGTAACAAAAGCAAGTCACAGATGTTTTTTATCATACAAGATCGCACAAACTGCAAGGAGAGAGCATACACAACATCTTTTCCTCACACTCACATAAATTTATTCATTTTAATTCCAAAATCCAAATGTAAGGGTGGTTGTACAAAATGTCTAAAGGTGTTTTTTATTTTCAAGATTTCCAAATGGTGCGAGAAGAGCATGTACACCTAGAAACAAAATGCAAACCACAAGGCAACACAAGCACTGGTAAATTTTAAACCCGCTTATGATCTCAAATCAAACTCAATTTCTTTTTAGGCCCACTAATCATTCTATGTGAAAAATAAACTCAAGATAAAGCAAACTAAAGCAAGAGCCCTACAAAGCATGATTAGTAGTTTTGATCCCCAATCTTTGAAAATGGAAGTTTAGGTTTCAAATTTCAAATCTTGGACATTTGAACTTGCAAAAAAGGTCAAAGATTAGTCACAAAAATAAAAATTAAACTCTAAAGAAAGAAAATGACATTAATCTAATTACCTAAAAATAAAATGTAATCTAAACCTAACTAAGTTAATCCAAATTTAATATAAATTAATCTAGATTAAGACTATCTAAACTAAAATTGATCTAAATATTAAATTGACAAAATTAATCTAGGTTAAAGGTAATTATTAAAAGTAATCTAACAATTAATCTAAGCTATCATTAATTTAAACTTGAAAAAATCTATCAAAATCTAAATCTAAAAATACCTAAATGAAATTAAAGAAAAATTACAAATCTAAATTGAAACTAAATCTAATCTTAGTCTAAATTAATCCAAAAATTAATCTAATCTAAAAATTTAATCTAAAAACCTAAAATTTAATCTAATAAATTTTTTTTTATAAAATTTAATTTAATCTAAAAAAATTCTAACATTAAGATTTAATCAAAGACTAAAATTTAAATTTAAAATCTAAAAATCTAAAATTAAATCTAATCTAATCTAAAAAAATCTAACAAAATTAAAATTTAATCTAAATTAAAATAAAGACTGAAATTTAAATTAGAAATCTAAAAATCTAAAATTTAATCTGATCTAATCTAAAAAAAACTAACAAGATTAAGATTTAATCTAAATTAATAAAGACTAAAATTTAAAATAAAAATCTAAAAATCTAAAATTTAATCTAATCTAATCTTAAAAAATCTAACAAAATTAAGATTTAATCTAAATTAATAAATACTAAGCTTTAAATTAAAAATCTAAAAATCTAAAATTTAATCTAATCTAATCTTAAAAAATCTAACAAAATTAAGATTTAATCTAAATTAATAAATACTAAGCTTTAAATTAAAAATCTAAAAATCTAAAATTTAATTGAATCTAACAAAATTAAGACTTAATCTACATTGACAAAGACTAAAATTTCATGAAAATTAACCTAACTAATAAAAAAAGGTCACCAAAATGAAAATTAAAACTAAATTAAAAAGATAGACTAAAATTTAATTAAAACTAACCTAACTAATAAAAAAAAGGTCACCAAAATGAAAATTAAAACTAAATTAAAAAGATTAAAAAGAACCCTAATAAAAATAAAAAATTCCAAAGCTTTTCCCATGCATTTTAGGCTGAAGTGTGCCAAATTGGAGAAGTGGAATTCCAATACCAGCGAGGATGTGTTTTCTAGGCAATAGCGCGCCAAATTGGAGAAGTGAGAATTAATGCTTCAAACTGCTAAAGCAAAAATATAATTAATGCTTCAATGTTTCAAAAGCAAAAATGTAAAACTAAATTACCTAATGAATGCAAGCCATGGGTTCAACAAACTTTTAGTGCCAAATGAATGCACTTCGTGTGTTCAGATGCCAAATGAATGTACCCCGTGTATTGAATCAACTGTCAGTGCAACCAAGCCTCGTACACACAGCTTTACTACCTTTCACGTTATGTGGCTTCTCTATACGCTTTGGCAACAAGCAGCAAATGTTTACAGTGGTCAACAGGAAACGCTATCCCTCCCACACTAGGTAATTAATCACTCACCCAAAAGTCATGCTAGGCAATCAAACTTGTGGCGTGAGCTCTAGTGGCTATGCTTCTAGAGATTATGATTACATCCATCTTAACAACATTGTTGTGCATCCGTAGATCCTACAAAAACATGAGTAGGAGGATGTGGGCAAGCTGGGTCCTAAGACGAAGGAAACTAAGCTCAGATTGGGTCTACCAGTGGAGGCAAAGAAAGGCCCCCCGAAGACCTTGAGTTTATGATTGATGTTGTCTGCTTAGATGGATTGAATGAAATGCAGTTACAACATGTTGTTATGACAACGCTATAAAGAGATGACTAAAGACAATTACAAGTAGAATATATATGAAATAGGGAACCTAAAATTGATGCCCTGATGAAGTAATGCAAATCCCAGCTGAACTCTTCCAAAATCAAACTTACTTGCACATTGTTGACAACGACTATGACGTTGGGTGAAGAGTGAAATCTTTATGCTCCAAATCAAACATAAACACCTACCATACAAACTAGATTCATCCCTCCAAGTTGCAGTGTATATAGTGTTTGAGAAATCGTGATCTTCTCAGCAACAAGACGTCCTCAAAAGATGAAGTTGAATTGCCACAAATTCTTGTAGTGTTCCCCCAACCTATCAGAAGATCCCATGCCTACGCGAAGATCACTTTAGCGACATCAAACTGTTATTTCTTAACTAAGAAATAATTCACTATATCAATAAATTTAGATTAAATTAGTGATTAATGCCTAAACTTCACTACAAAGCCTTCGCTTCATCTCTCTCCCAGAACTATATTGCTCAATCTATGTTAACACAAAGCCCTCATTTCAGAATTTATATTGCTGATAGATCTCAAGGCATGGAAGTTGTAGTGACAGAAGAGCGCCTGATAGAAGGGTGACTCTGGAAAATACTAAAGGCTATAATTTTCCTTTCTAAAAGAGGTTTATTAATTAGCGGGTATTTGAAAGAAGATGTTACCAAGAAGGGAAAGGTGTTTGCAAAGAAGTTGTGGAATTTGATTTGGCAGAATAGGTCGAGTGAGCATTTTTGGCTTAGAGAAAAGGAATTATCATTCTTCAATAGTACTACATTCACAAACAAGCTCACAAGACCAAGGCGACGTAACTATTTTCATTAGATAACTTTCTACAAAATATAAAATTCACAACTTATGGTGATTAAAACATCTAAAGGCCATGGAGAAACTTTCTACAAATGAAACAAAACTATTAATGACAAAATATAAAATTCACAATGGATGGTGATTAAAACATCTAAAGGCCACAAAGAAACTTTCCGCAAATGAAACAAAACTATTAATAGCTACACTCAAATTCACGTCGTGTTCACCAAATGTATTAGGGAAATATTTTGGTTTGTTGGAAGTAGCATAACATATTAAACCCCAATCAATAATAGAACACAATGAAAAAAAAGAAACATAAAAATATTAAATCACTATCACCTGGTCTTGAAGCTTCCTTGATTGACCTCTATTGGCCTTCTCCATCTTGTTGTAAATTATATGATTGCCCTCAGATTGAAATGAAAATATAACCTATGCCTAAGATAAGAAAAATATTGAAGTAATGTGTGCTCAAGTGCTCAAAACTCTCAAGCGTGCTATGTGTGTCTATCACTGAAAATAATTATGTGTCCAAAATGACTTGAGAGAGAGCCTTTTAAAGAATGCCAAATTGAGAATGGATGGCCTAGATTAATACTTTACAAAAACCTAAGATCAAAGGCTAGGATTCAATTTGACGAGGAGCATTAGGGTTAGGGAAACATTAGTTCAAAGTTAGGGAAATCTTTGAAATCAAGCACATTGAAATTTAATTGAAAGTAATTAAATCAATGATGGAGAAAAAGAGGTAGTTGGAAAATCAAACAATAATAGCGATTATTTGATTTGTGGAGGAAAGTTGACTTATGACTTAAATAATAATTTAATTCATAAATGTGAATAAGACAAAAGGCAATAAATAATTATTTTAATTATTTACTTATGGGATGAAAAGTGGGTTAAATAGACAATTTTATTTAATTGAAGGTGTATACACTTAAAAATGGTCATATCACATTGTCTGGTAATTAATTAAATATTTTTAATATTTAATTAAAATCTTTTGATTCTATCTACGTATAAATAAATTTAAATAATTTATTTATATTGTTCATGATTTCATTTCGATTAAATATTTAATCACCTTTTCATATTCATTTCTTAATTAATTAAATAAATGTTACAATTTATTTATATTAATTATCATATAATCTTAGTTTGAATATTTTATTCAAATAAAGATTAAAATATTATAATTCTTCTAAATATCATTTGTGATTAAATATTCTAAAATATTTGATTATTTCCTCTAATCCAATATTCATTTTTAAATCATTTCAAAATTCTTCCAATTCAATTAAAAAAATCTATTCATAATTAAATATTTCCAAAAATATTTAATTAAATCTTTTAATATTTCAAAAATCTTCTAAAAGTCCTTATCACAATTAAATATTCCAAAATATTTAATTAATTCTTATAGTTTTTCAAAATCAAATATCAAGATATCAAAAGCAATAGAAGTAAATTAAATAAATTTAAATATTTATTTAATTTGGGATTTTATCTTCAACTCACCGGAAACAAGCTTAGAAGCAGGAAAATTAAATTTCTACGTTCACAATGCGGGGCTTGTTCAGGTAGGTTAGACAGAAGCTCCATTCTTCTCTCAACCTCTCAACTCCCCATTTCTTCTCAATATCTCAATCTCTCACCATTTCAAACCTACCCAGGACAATTCATGGTAGAGTAGATTCTTGCCCGGTAGGGATGAAACGCAAAAATCTATAAATCTGATTGTAGGGAGCTCAAAGATATAGAATTTTAAGCAAGTAAACTATAGGCAAATTGCAAGTAGCATTAGCATTCATAGAGCATTTTCATAGCAATAGCATAGAATCATAGCATAATAGCAGTAGAATCATGATACATCTCACTCACAGCCCCTGTGCATAATCACAGCCCCTGTCCCTATCCGTATCAATAATTTCACTTTCATCAACATATAGAATAGTTTTCCTTTGCATACTCGTTCTGTAGCAGCCATTTGGAGAAGCTTACACAATCTGAGAGCCAAAAGCTTCAAAATAATCTCTGTGGATAGAGGAAAATGGGACAGCACTGAAGGATTTTGTTTTAATTTAGTTTAATTTCTTTGGTATAAGGTTTCATTTAGTGTTTATGTTTTTCATTTAGATTATAATTAAAGCATATACATTTTTGGGCCCTTAGGTAGGGCACTTACTTGCCCAATGTTTTTGTTTTGCGGTTTTTTATAGGCCAGGGTTCTGGAAAAACAACCGAATAAGCATGAGGCGACATGTTTTTGGAAGAACACTTCAGGTTTAGATTGCCCATGAAGTATCTTTCGGCCTTAGTGAAGTCACATTTTAGCGCCAGTGAAAGTTTCTTCGGCCTTGAGTGAAGTGCTGTTTAGCGCCAGAGTGAAGTTTTTTCGCGCCCATGAAGTGTTTTTTAGCTTGATGAAGTTTCTTTTTAGGCAGAGTAGAAGTCTATTTTAAGCCAGAGTGAAGTTTCTTTCAGCGCCCTTGAAGTTTGTTTTAGCGCCCGTGAAGTCTGTTTTAGCGCCCTTGAAGTCTGTTTTAGCGCCCGTAATGTTTATTTCAGCGCCTGTAATTTATTTTGCAGCGCAAATTTTTAAAGGACTGTAATCTGTAATCTGTAACTGTAATTTAATTTAACTAATTCCGACGCAGCCGCAGACAGTTAATAATTTTAAGCATAAAATTTACCAATCCTAGGGTAGTCATTTAAGGATAAAACAAAGCAATCCTAGGGTAGTCATCTAAAGGATAAAACAAAGCAATCCTAGGGTAGTCATCTAAAGGATAAAACAAAGCAATCCTAGGGTAGTCATCTAAAAGCACAAAATTAACCAATCCTAGGATAGATACTTTATCTTTCAATTTGGGTTTAAAATTGAATTTTCTTGTTATGTGAAGCAACATCTTCACTTAGTTAGAAAATTTTTATTTTGGTGCTTAATAATTGAACCCTTGTTTGCTTTGTTCTCAGTGATAGGCCTATGCTCTCCCCTTAACTGGGTGATCAAAATGCCAAACTCATCAATTTTCTTTTATGCAATTTACTGCTTTATTAAAACCTTGTAGAGAGCCTGCTCTTGTGGGAAAAAGTACTCACCCAAGAGGAACGACTCAAGTGGGTTCAAGCCAAAGCCAGGATATTCCACCCCACTATAAAATTTAAAGCAAAATTGGGGAAACCCTCTTTTGACGGTAGTGTGCATGATAACCATCCCCAAAGCCTTTGTTCTAAAGGTAGGGAGGTCTCTCGAGGGAGTCTATCATTTGCCGCACCAAACGGAAATCTTTACTACGAACCTAGTGTAGTAACTAACCAAGTCAGTATCCAAACATCATCTCAATCACAGTGCAGGGGAGGGAAGAATCTACCCCCAAGATACTCACCATATAACTGCCAAGGATTGTTTGCTCAGGGGATCCGGTATCCACTTCCGTCACTCTGAGTATGCACCTGGAAAAGACAAAAACACGGGCGCCCTTTCGAGGGTGACACGGCTGTGTGAGTCGACGCAGTTCTAAGATGTGGGCTGTTGATTGCTATGATGACCTACTTGAGAACTAAGAGTGAGTCTATTTGAAGTGCTTGTCATGTGTAAAACCTGTTAAAACAATTTTTGAAAAACATTTTGGTTACACACTTGATGTTTAGAATAGGACTTAAAACAAACGTTTTTAACTTGTTTGATGTGTTTTCATTACATTAATTTAGATAAAGATCATCCAAAACACTCATTATCATATTGATCAATCTCATGTTACGAGATTGGAAATCTACAAAATTTGTAAAGAAATCCGTTTCCAAAAGGATTAAGAAGCCAAAGAAACCTCTCAACCACAAGAAATTATTGAAGAAACAAAAATTCTTATATCAAAGTCGAAAAGTTTTACTTAAATATAGAACCTTTCTTCATAGGTATCATGATTGTGTTAGAGGTCTTTCAGATGATTATGCCATAGAGCCCTTGTATTCTCAAGCTTATTTTCAAAGAAGAGCCCTTTCTCAAAGGCATAACCATAGTCAACGCATCCGTTTTAGTTATATTCCCCAACCAGCAATTGAATACTCTACTCGTCCAAATCAAATCTTACAATAGAGAACTTAGAAAACATTAGGCATCTATCATTAAATCCATCTTTTTACAAAGCCATGATCAAAACTTCATAAAGTGCAAAAATTATCATTTTCTTGATCTTTTGCTTATATTCCCATTAATAGGATTTTCATCCTTTCACTTAGGGAACAACACAAGTTATAAGATTAGAAAATTTCGTATAAGTCATAGAATTTTCATTCTATTCTGACTTTTATACATACCACATCAATTGCACTATTTCACTCTTTTGATCAAAAGTAAGTAAAATTTGGAGTAAAATCTATGCCTGTTCTCACAAGATCTCAAAAACAAATGAAAAAAGAGGAGGGAGAAACTACAACTAGTAAAATGGGTGATTGAAATGAAAAAGAAGAGGACACATTTAATCTTGATGAGATAACGGAAGAAAAGCTTCAAGAAGCAGAACAAGATCCTCAATTCCATACTCTTATGGAAAGAATCCTAGAACGTAACAAAGAAAAATATTTTCTTACATTAGCTAATCAAGGAGCTAAGTTGCCTCACACCTTTGACATAGAGGGGATTAAACAAAATCCTGAAAATCCTCCTAATGACTTTAGTGCTCTTAACCAACAGATAAAAGAATTACAAGGGCAAATAAAGGAAATGCAAGGAGGTACAACAAAGAAATATGTTTTGGAAGACATATCTCCTTATCCATTTGATAGGAGTCTTCAAATGATCCCATTTCCAAAACATTGCGAAATTCCTAAGTATGATAGGTATAATGGAAAAACTGATCCCATAGACCATGTTAGGGATTTCCGAAACATGAGTCTTGAATTCGCCTATGATGATACTTACTTGATGCGATTATTTCCACGAAGTCTAGGCGTACAATCCATGGAGTGGCTTTCAAAAATCACTCCACCTATTAAAACTTTTGAGGAGTTGATAAATCAATTTATCTCACAATACTCCTACAATATTCAACATCAAATAACAATGCTTGATCTTTGTAAAGTGAAACAAAAAGTAGGAGAACCCTTTACTATATTTTTACAAAGATGGAGAAGGTTATTTGCACGATATTCTCGTCCTATTCCTGAAAAGGAAAAGATGGATATTTTTATCAATAGCCTTGATCCAGAATTAAGCTATAGGCTTAACCTTCATTGTCCTCATAACTTTGAAAAACTGATTGAAAATGCAATCACTATTGAAGGGGCCTTGGTTAAAAGGGGAGTGATAAAACTTGATAATCCAAGTACATCAAATCAAAACAATGATAAAACAAGGTTTTGGAATAGAAACAAAAATGTTGTTAATGATGGTATAGTGGATGCAAATAATTTACGAACAAGACCATCCGTTTTCAATCTATCAAGTGCTCCAAGAAACAATTCACAAGGAAATACAATTCAACAAGGAAACAACAATCAACAAGGACAAATTTCCAAGCAAGAGAACATGACCAATCAAAATACCAATCAAAATCGTGGTAATTTGAATAATAATCTTGGCAATGCCCAAATATCAAATCCGTCTAGACCTTCATTCTTTTCAAATCGACGGACTTTTACTGCTTTGGGTCAATCTCTTGAATCTGCTCTCAAGGAACTTCTTGATAATAAGGTTATCACTTTACCACCACAAAGAGATTATGAGCCACGAGTTAAACCACCATCATGGAATGAATCGTATTATTGCAATTATCATCGATGTAAAGGCCATAGGACAAACAATTGTCAAGCTTTGAAAAATCTAGTACAAGATTTAATTGACAATGGTACTATTACAATTGAGGGACATCATACCAATGATGATCATCAAGCATTCAAAGATCCTTTGCCAAACTACCAAAAGGGGGAAACATCGGATACCAAAGCCAAAAGCATACATAATGTTGAAGACAATATAATCCGTCATATTTATACAGATGATAATCAGATTAATGTTATCAAAATTAAAGGAAAACAAGAATATCAACAGGTTAATGTAACAACAAGAGGTCAAGCAAAGGTTGTTTTAAAAGGAAGTTCGTCTAAAACAACTATTTCTTCTCCAACTCAATATAATCTGGTTGATCAATTGAGAACAACATCAGCTCAAATTTCTATTCTTGAACTTCTTAAAATATCCCCTATACACAAAAATATTTTAGAAGAAGCGCTTGTGAACACAACTGTTGATACTGATCTAGATGCAAACAGATTTCAAGCCATGGTAGGACATTTGTCTTCCCCCACTTGTCTTTCATTTTCCGATAAAGATGATGCTTCTATGACACATCCACATAATTCCTCGCTCTATCTTGAAGTCATGATCCATAAACATCGAATTAGACGTGTCTTAATAGATGGAGGAGCCGGTTTGAATATTTGTACCTTAAAATTGATAAATGCCTTAGGAATTTCAGAAAATGAAATTGATTCACGAAGGAAGATAACCATTAAGGCATATGATGATGAAGAAAGAGCTTCTAAGGGATTAATATTGCTACCTATCAGAGTGGGACCTGTTGTGAAGAATACTTTTTGTCAGGTTCTAGATCGAGATTTGTCTTATAACATACTTTTGGGTCGTCCGTGGATTCATGATATGCAGGCCGTACCATCAACATATCACCAATGTATCAAGTTTCCATATGATGGACAAGAAATAACCATACAAGCTGATTACAATAGTACCCAAACTTGTTCCAATCTTAGGGTGAGTCAAGATGTCTTTGTGCCACACAATAGAAGCTCAGCTTGCAAGGTGAACTGGAAGTGCCATGATTATCCACTCAGAGCTCAATATTTGCAAATTTTACTAGGTTAAAATTGAAAATGACATGGAAAATGACATTTTTAACCTATATAATGGAAAAATTGGGGCATTTTATCATATTTTAACATACCAGGGGCAATTTCTTTATCAAATTTTCATTTCATATCTTATCAGGGCAATTTCTTCATATCATAAGTTTCGAACGACAAATCGATATCTTAAAAATCATCAAAATTCAAAAATTCAAATATCGATTCATCGTTCGCGGGGGCATACACATACATCTATCAACATTTCAAATCAATATTTGGGGCAAAATTTCAAAATTCTTTGAAGTAATGCGTAAAACACATCACTTCAAAGAGGGGCAAAATGTATACACTTAAAAATGGTCATATCACATTGTCTGGTAATTAATTAAATATTTTTAATATTTAATTAAAATCTTTTGATTCTATCTACGTATAAATAAATTTAAATAATTTATTTATATTGTTCATGATTTCATTTCGATTAAATATTTAATCACCTTTTCATATTCATTTCTTAATTAATTAAATAAATGTTACAATTTATTTATATTAATTATCATATAATCTTAGTTTGAATATTTTATTCAAATAAAGATTAAAATATTATAATTCTTCTAAATATCATTTGTGATTAAATATTCTAAAATATTTGATTATTTCCTCTAATCCAATATTCATTTTTAAATCATTTCAAAATTCCTCCAATTCAATTAAAAAAATCTATTCATAATTAAATATTTCCAAAAATATTTAATTAAATCTTTTAATATTTCAAAAATCTTCTAAAGTCATATCACAATTAAATATTCCAAAAATATTTAATTAATTCTTCTATAGTTTTCAAAAATCAAAAATCAAATATCAAAAGCAATAAATGAAATTAAATAAATTTAAATATTTATTTAATTTGGGATTTATCTTCAACTCCCAGGAAACAAACTGCCAAAACAGAAAATTAAATTTCTCTGTTCCTGTGCAGGTTTGTTCCTGTGGGTTGAAGACAAGCTTCCATTCTTCTCTCCAACCTCTCAACCTCCCCCATTTTCTTCTCCAACCTCTCAATCTCTCACCATTCAAACTTACCAGACAATTCATAGCCATAGATTCTTGCCAGCAAGGATGAAGCCTGCAAAAAATCTATAAATACAGCTGCCGGGAGCTCCAAAATCATATAGAATTTTAAGCAAGTAAATTATAGGCAAATTGCAAGTAGCATTAGCATTCATAGAGCATTTTCATAGCAATAGCATAGAATCATAGCATAATAGCAGTAGAACCATGATACATATCATTCACAGCCCCTGTGCATAATCACAGCCCCTGTCCATATCCGTATCAACAATTCCATCTTCACCAACATATAGAATAGTTTTCCTTTGCATACTCGTTCTGCAGCAGCCATTTGGAGAAGCTTACACAATCTGAGAGCCAAAAAGCTTCAAAAGAATCTCTGTGGATAGAGAAAAATGGGACGGCACTGAAGAAGATTTTGTTTGCTTTTAATTTAGTTTAATTTCTTTAGTATAAGGTTTCATTTAGTGTTTTATGTTTTGTTTTACATTTCAATTAAGCATTATACCAGAAGGATATTAAGTGGTAATGTTATTAAATATTTAATGGTAATTAGAAATATATATAATTATTGGAGCGAATAAGGATTAATTAGTGGCCTATTTAAATAAATAAATGTAATGTATTTATTTAAATAATCATGAAGGAATGATTATAAATTATGACATTAAGACATAATCAAATGATTTAATTATGTGAGGAGGATGTTTGACATAGAAAAATGTAACTCAGGGGCCTAGGTAATTTTTTATGTGTCTGTAACCCATATAAAAACTAGAATTAATCAATGAAATTATTAACAAAAATCTTTGAGGTAAGTTCTAATATCCTAGACTAAAACCACTATCTTGTGGCTCTTTGCAAGATTCAATGATCTAAAGTCTAAATAATTTAAGTATGGGAGGTTGTTGTTTGAATTAATTATAATAAGTCTTATATTCCCTTCATGATAATTTCTCTATCAATACTATCCTTTGAGACTAGCTTCCTTTTTAATATTGAAACATATTTTGTAATTAATCCTAACCATTATTTCTTCAAGAAAATTATTTCCTATTGATGTCTTATAGTAGATCCAAAATGGAAATATGTCTCCAAGAGGAAAGAAACCTTGGAGAGAGTCCTAATTCAAGACAAAACCCTATTCATTAATCTATCAAGTGAAATCTAAGTCACTAATTAACCAAAGTTAATCATGTAGCACGATGCCTATCCTCTAAGCATGAATCTGAATGTTGCCCCTATAAAAAATAAAAAAATGAAATTATGTTAAGTTGAAATTACAAGAAGGCTCACATCTACTATGAGTCATATCAATAAATAAGCTTCAAATCCAAACCTCTAGGATATTGAGTAAAATTAAATTTATAAATACCCATATGTGTAGGAAATGTTAAATATAATGACATGTCAAGATTGAAATTGAGAATTTTAATAACTTAAAATTTCAAAGGTTCTTATGTCCATGTTATGTCATTATTCATGATATCTTAATATTTTTTGAACTAAGAGCCTACACATGTCAAAAAATATGAACTTTTGGTGTAGTCACAGTAAGAGGATTCTAGAAGGATCTATCTGGGTTGTGCAACAATGGGTCAACACAATGAAATTAGCAAAAAAAATCAATGCAAAAACAAGAATATTCATTAACATAGAACATTACATGTAATGTTGGCTACACAAGTAAGCATCTAGTCTCATAGGCCTTGCCTTAGAGGCTTACAAACATACAACTAGCCAACAGGCCTTCTTACATGCCCCCAAAGGGTTTATGAAAATAAGAACCTACGACTAAGAACTGAACTGTTCAAATGATAATGCTTTATCCTTAACTACTTGATACTACTCTCATAAATGATTACAATGCTCATATATATGCTTCTCAAGCTCCCAAATAGGTCTGCAATAGCCACAAGGGTTAGTAACCCTATAAAAGATCAACATGAAGATCGGCCCCAAAACATGAGTAGATAACTCCACACAAGAAGATGTACTTGAGGATCTCCAAGATAGGTCCCAATCAACCCAAGATGCTATAATGATATTCCATTTATGTATGCATGCTTTGGGAAATACGTTCATGGGTGATCCCACAATACTAGTTTATAATTTTTGGCCAAACTAGACACTGAAATAAGTTTTCTAGCTAAATCTTCACTTTCAGGCACCTATAGCAGCTAAACCGTGAAGAATTTGAAGATGATGCAAACTAGTGATTTGTCGCATTTTTTTTTTCGATTCTAAATATATTTTTTTAAAAAAAATTGGAATCATATTACACTTCTTTTTCCATCTCCTTCAAAAACTAGTTTTTTTCAGTAAACAAAATTATTTAGTAACACTCACCGTATAACGTATAACTTTTTTTCCATCAAGGATAAAATTATAATTTTTTCAAATTTAGACTTGTGACTATGATATGTAGTGCTTCCAATTGGTTAGATAGATTTTTATTCAATATTTTTTCCTTAACCAAGTTTTGAAGTCAAACCAATTACAATTCAAAAATAAGTGGACCGTATAATGCATAACTTTTTTTCGATATATCAAAATTTTATTTTTTTGGTTGGATCAAGGACTTCAATATCTAGTGCACTCATATTTTTCAAAAAAAAATTATAATCTTCTACTTTTCCACAAGTGCAGAATAGAGAGCTTGATTTTCAGTGAAAAATATATGTTTAATAAAACTAAAAAAACAAATACATAGTAAACCAAAACATATTAAAATTGTATTTGTTGGATAGCTCATTTCGAGGACTACCATCATCCAGTTGAGTCTATAAAGTCTCCTCCATTTTCATCCTCAACCCAAGCTTGAAACACAAAATTATGAATTTTTTGGTGCTAGGGTGAGAATTTGGGAAAAGGGGTTTAGAACTAGGGGTTCGCTCAAACCAAAATTCATTTGAACTCTTTTTGGTTTGATCAAACTAAAAGGTTCATTCAAACCCCAAAAACCAATTTTTTTTACATGGGGTTGTTTTTTACAACTTTTCCTTCCTCACTCAAATTGTAAACCACTTTTGTGGGTTTACCCTCATGCCATTAAACTGAGCCAAGATGGCCCCAATGCTCTGATTGGAAAATATAGTGAAATACTAAGAGGAAAAAATTTTAATAGACAAGTGAAAATGATATGAAACTCAGATCTGTGTTAGATGTCCATGCAAAGATGCTATATCCTGCACCATAAGCTGAAAAATACTTATGGGGTGAAATGTGGGGTGAACTTGTGAAACTGCTACTGAATGCGATGCAGGAGCATCCAATGATGTAGGGAAATCTTTCATCACCCCAAAAAAAAATTTTCTTTATTTTCTTTAGTTGTTTTGAGTCCCATGATGACACTTAGGGGATATAAGACTGTCAAGCATCAAAAATAGTGAAAATGAGCACTTACTATTTTTAGTAAGTCAGACAAAATGGGCTCGTATGGATGTAAAAATTTACCCCAAGGAGCATAGCATAGAAACATTTAAAGTCGCAATAGAATCACTTCAATACCCTACACAGTTTGGAAGAAATTAAAGTTTTCATCCCAGGAAATTTCTCCAATGCAACTTCAAATTCAAATATAAAACTTTAGAGGCCCCAAAACGACTCAAAACATGGCCAAACCAACATATGGTGGGATCATGTGTTGTAGAGCTTGTTAAGAGATTTCTGACAATATGCAATAATAGCGAATCAAACATCTGAATCAAAATTTATGGCCCCGGAAAGTTGGTCCTCTAAAAAGTAAATTTCATCAAAATTTCTTCCTAGGCCAGAAATCAAACGGTAGGAATTTTGGTGCCAAAACAAAAGGGGAAATTTGTACTTTCTAGAACATCCTAGGGTGGTTATTGGGGAAAATAAAAGGGGTTAGGTGGGGGTTGTAGAAGGTAGCCCTGATAGTGCAACTTGTGGCTTTGAATAATAGATTTTCTAAGTTGATTTTGTTGTAATGAATCAAGCCCATGAGGTTGTAGCATGTCAGTTTTGAATCTATAATTTCATTATCTAAAAGTAATTGAAAGTGGGTTGTTTTTCTATTTCACATTTTTTGTGTTGGTATTTGTTGTTGTGATTTCTATGGGTTTTGGGTGGTGTGGCCCTCATCAAGTGGTATTAGAGCAAGAGTTCATGTGCCTGTAATAGAGCACCAAACATGTGGCAGTTGCAGCAAGACCTATAAGTGTGGGTTGAATTCAAGATGCTTCCAAGACGTACCCAATATAGCAGAGGTAGAGGCCGAGGTGGAGGAGGTCCACATAGAGATGAAATCAAAGCCCTTAGAAGGAAATTAGAAACCTTGCAACAAAAGGTTTGAAGAAGAGATATGCAACAAGACAGAGATGAAAGTGAAGATGAAATGGAAGAGGAAGAGCAGGATCCAATGGATCCTAGAGAAACAAGATTGTTGTGAGCGATCTCAAGCATTGGGAAGAGACCTAAAATGGAGGTTTCCACTTTTAGTAGAAATTTGAATCATGAGGAATTGATTGATTGGATCAATGACATGGAGGAAGTTTTTGAGTTTTAGGAGATTGAAGATCCTCATAGAGTGAGTTTTGTAAAGACAAAATTGAAAGGTCATGCCAATATATGGTGGAAAGAGGTCCAGTTAGAAAGAGGAAGACAAGGGAAAGATAAAATTTCCAGATGGGATAGAATGTTGTCAAAATTGAAGAAACAATTTATTCCAGTTGATTATGAATTGGATCTACTCAAGAAGATGCAAAGCTTGAGGCAATGAACAAGGAAAGTGAAAGAATACAAAGAGGAATTTTACAAGGTCTTGATTTAGACAGGACATTCTGAGGTGAATAAGGAGAAAGTTTCTCATTATATTAACAGGTTGAAGCCAAGCATACAAGAAGAATTGTCACTAGTAAGAATGACCACCATTGAAGACGCTTATTAGTTTTCTCTAAAGGTTGAAGAAAGGTTGAACAAGAGGTTTGAGAACAAACAATGAGGTGGAGGCCATGGAGGAAAGACCGTTGGATGGTCATATGGAGGTCAAAATGAAGATCAAAAGAAGGGTGAAGGCTCTAGTAGTAGCCAGAACCAAAAAGGAGATAATACCTACCATCCTCATGATCAAAATAATGGAGACCAAAGAGGAAAGGGAAGATCTAGATGAGGACCAAGAAGAGGAAGCTTTGTGGAACTTGTTTCCAGTGTGGAGAAGAAGGACGTAGAGCCTATGAGTGTCCTCAACATCAAGGAAGGAAAAATAGAAGACTCGAGGGTAATGTGCACGTTGCACATGTAGATGAAGATGTTGGGTCTTCACATTCTGAGGATGCAGAAAGATGAGAGGTTCTTGTTACTAGAAGAGCCTTGTTGAATGAGGAGAATGAGCCAACTCAAAGGAATAATTTATTTCACACTATATGTAAGCATGAAGGTAAAGTTTGCAATGTTATTATTGATGGAGGTAGTATTGATAACCTTGTTTTAGAAGAAATGGTTAGTAAGTTGCAGTTGGAGAGAAGAAGGCATCTACACCCATACTAGATTGCTTGGTTGTAGAAAGACCATAAAGCATTAGTAAATGAATAATGTCTGGTAAAGTTCAAGATTGGAAATTACCATGATGAGATATTGTGTGATATTATTCCTATGGATGTTTGTCATATGTTGTTAGGCAGAATATGGTAGTTTGATCAATGAGAAATACATGATGGACACGCCAACACCTTTTCCTTAACAAAGGATGGAGTTCATCATAAGTTGAAGCCCTTGAAGGAGGCAGAGGAAAAGGTAGGTAGTAAATCAAGAATTTTTTTGGTTGATGGAAGAAATTTCCTAGAAGGTATGAAGCATGAACATGTGTTTTGCATTGATCCCTAGAGTTGATAAAGAAGATACTACTAAGGTATTTGTAGAGGTTTCAAATTTATTGAATGAGTTTCAAGCTATTATTTCTAATAACATACCTGAGGGTATTCCTCCTATAAGAAAGATTAGTCATCAGATGGATCTGATTCTTGGAGCTATATTTTTTAATAAGGCAACTCATTGTATGACTCCAACAGAGAGTGAAGAGTTGAACAAACAAGTGCAAGAGTTAATGTGGAAGGGATTGATCAAAGAGAGTTTGATTCCATGTGCAGTACCTATAGTACTAGCACCAAAGAAGGATGGGGAATGTTTGATGTGTACAAATTCTAGAGCCATCAACAAGATCACCATCAAGTATAGATTTCCCTTGCCAAGAATGGATGACATTATGGATTGTTTGATTGGAGTTGAGTACTTCACAAAGATAGATTTGAAGAGTGGATATCACTAGATCTGGATTAGAGAAGGAGATGAATGGAAGACAACCTTCAAAACCGAGGGCTTGTACAAGTGGTTAGTCATGCCTTTTGGGCTAACCAATGCATTGAGCACATTTATATGGCTTATGAATGAGGTATTGAAATAATTTCTATTTGGATGATATTTTGATCTTCAGTAAGACATTGGAGGATCACTTGATGCATATTCGAAGAGTTCTTGAGAAGCTGAGGGAGGAGAAATTGTTGATTAATTTGAAGAAATGTAGTTTTGTGAAGAGAGAGTTGGTGTATTTTGGATTTTTTGTCTCAACAGATGGTCTCAAAATAGATCCAAAGAAGGTGAGAGATATCATTGAATGGCCTACTCCAAGAAGTGTTATAGAGGTAAGATCATTTCATGGTCTAGAAAGTTTTTAGAGAAAGTTTATTAATAATTTCAGTAGTATTTGTGCACCTCTAACTAAAGCAATGAGAGGGGATCGAAAAGAGTGTAAGTGGAATCTAGGAGCAGCAAAAAGTTTTGATATGTTGAAGAAGAAAGTTATAGAGAAACCTGTTTTGGCACTTCCAGATTTGAATAAGGTCTTTCAAGTAGATTTTGATGCTAGTGGCACTGCCATAGGAGATGTTTTGAGACAAGGTAAGCCTATTGCCTATTTTAGTGAGAAGTTAAATGATGCTAAGAAGAAATATTCTATCTATGATCAAGAGTTTTATGCTATAGTTCAAGCTTTGAAGAAATGGAGACACTATTTTTTTCCAAAATAATTTTTTTTATATAATGATCACTAGGCTTTGCAGTATCTCAATAGTCAACGAAAGTTGAATCAATGGAACTTAATTTATGGGTTGAGTTTTTGTAGAATTATACTTTTTTTTTAAGCATAGGAGTGGAAGGTCAAAAAGAGTTGCAAATTCCTTAAGTAGAAAGAATTTTTTTTTATAGAGATGAATATAGAGGTTGTTGGGTTCAATGAACTCGAGAGTTTGTATCCAGAAGATCTAGACTTTGTAGAAGCTTGGAAGGCTTGTTTGGAACCTATTACATTGGATACAACGAGATGGTTGGATTTCTTAATCCAAGATGGGATTTTGTTTAGAGGAAGCCAATTGTGCATTCCAAGGAGTTATATGAGAGAGAATCTAATCAAGGAGAATCATAGTGGAGGATTAGCTAGAAATTTAGGTTGAGAGAAGACCATTGCTCTTTCCAGTGAGAATTATTATTGGCCATAGGTACAAAAAGATGTGAAGAATTTTGTACAAAGTTACAAAGTATGTTAGATGGCGAAAGGGATAAGTCAAAATACTGGATTGTATCAGCCATTACCTGTACTTGAGAGGCTATGGGAGGATATTAGCATGGATTTTGTTCTTGGATTTCCAAGGACACAAAGAGGGCACAATTCCATATTTGTGGTGGTGGATAGATTTTCAAAGATGACACATTTCATTCCATGTAATAAGACCAGTGATGTTGTTCATGTTGCAGAGTTGTTTTTCAAAGAGGTGGTGAGACTACATGGTCTACCAAAGAGTATAGTTTCAAACAAAGATACCAAATTTGTTGGTTATTTCTAGAGGACATTATGGAAGAAGTTGAAGAAAGATTTGAAGTTCAATTCTACACACAATCCATAGACTGATGGACAAACAAAGGTGGTGAATAGGATTTTGGGCACCTGCTAAGATTCTTATTAGGAGATAAACCAAACATATGGGATTTAATTTTACCACAGGTGGAATTTTCTTACAACAATTCTATCAATAGGAGTACTGGTAAATCACCATTCCACATTATATATGGGAGTAGTCCAAGAACTACTTTTGAACTGAGAAAGATGGATAAGGGGGAGAAGAGTAGTGTTACGGCTGAAGACTTTGCTAAGCACCTGAAGAATTTGCATGAAGAAGTGAAGAAACACATCAACTAGATGAACTCACAATATAAGGCTCAGGAAGATCAGAAAAGGAGGTATAAGGAGTTCCAGATAGGAGATGAAGTCATGGTTCATTTGCAAAAGGAAAGGTTTCCAATTGGTACATAAAACAAGTTAAAGATGAAGAAGTTTGGACCATGCAAGATCCTAAAGAAGAATGATTCAGGAAATGCTTATGAGGTAGAGTTGCCTAGTGGAATAAACATTTCTCCTATACTCAACATTGCTGATTTGAAAAAGTATCATGAAGGTGATATAGAGGAGGGTCTAATAAATGAATAGTTGAAAATTTTAGCACCTACTTTAGATAAGGAAGAGATAGAAGAAATTCTAGATAATTGTGTGGGTAGAAGCACAAGAAACAGGCAATATGCAGAGTACTTGGTAAAATGGAGAGGAAGGCCCACTAAAGATTCATCATGGTTATCTGAGGCTGAGGTTAACCATATTGGTTTCTCTCTAACTCCTAAGAAGTGATAGGGTCACTTTTGAAATTACCCTAGCTGTCTGATGTAGGAGCATCAAGTGGTGTAGGGCAATCTTGCATCACCCAAAAAAAATGTTTTCTTTATTTTCTTTAGTTGTTTTGAGTCCCATGATGGAACTTAGGGGATATAAGACTATCAGGAATCAAAAATAGAAAAAAATGAGCACTTACTAGGTATGTGCAGGATCATGATGGGCCAAAAAGTGCCGATATGATGGGTATGCACAAGGTATGTGGCTGGCGACTTTTTCTTTACCCAAAATTGATGGAATGAAAAGGGTTTTTAAAGGAGATTCTCGGCATCCCCATCAATATAAATTATGCTTTACTTTGAATATAATAAATAATTATTATTCTTTTTCTATTTGAATAACGACTAAAGTCCTAAATGATAGGCTAATTGAAAAAAAAATATAGCTTTCAAATGATATCACATTTTTTGAATATAAAACATGCGTCACATTTTATGCTTCACATACTATAGGATTAAAAAAAAAAAATGAATTTCATGAATTTTTGACTAGGTTAAGGTGGTCAAACATACGAGTTTTTATATTTTTTAAAAGTTGTAATAAAAAATTCATAATTAATTATTTACTTGGAAAAAAATTACAAAAAAATGTGCATCACCTTGAGACATAAGTCCTCTACTTATATCTAAAATATTATAAAAAAATATGATCATTTTATTGTGGTTAGGGTGGTCAGGCATACACCTACTTCTTATTTTTTCCCTCAAATTTAAGTACTACTACATTGAATTTTCAGATTTTCACCAAATATATATATATTTTTTAAATAAACCTAGTAGTTTAGAAACTACATTCAATTTGCTACAGATTCTATTCTTACATTTTTTTGAAATAATATAGATAACTTATTCAAGTTTTTATGTCAAGTTTCCTAACTATGATTTTTCTAATTTTTTTGGCACTCAAGGGCCTGTTTTTCCATGATGATCCTACACATACCCTACTATTTTTAGTAGGTCAGCCAAATAGGCTCGTATGGACGTGAAAATTTACCCCAAGGAGAAGAGCAGAAAAATATTTTTGGTCACGAAAGAATCACCTCAATACCATGCACGATTTGGAAGAAATTAAAGTTTCCCTCTTGAGAAATTTCTCCAAAGCAGCTTCAAATTCATATATAAAAATTTAGAGGCCTTGAAATGGCTCAAAAAGTGGCTGAACTGACCTATGGTGGGTTCATGGGTTGTAGAGCTCATCGAGAGCTTTTTGATGATATGGAATAATACTGAATCGAACACCTGGATCAAAAGTTATGGCCACGTAAAGTTGGTCCTCTAAAAGTGAATTCATAAAAGTTTCTTCCTAGGCCAAAAATCAAATGTTGGTACTTTTGGCACCAAAACAAAAGGGGAAATTTGTACTTGCCAAAACATTCTAGGGTGGTTATTGGGGAAAATAAAAAGGGCTAAGTGGGGGTTGTAGAAGGTGGCCCTGATAGTGAAAATTGTGGCTTTGAATAATAGGTTTTCTGAGTTGATTTTGTTGTAATGAATCAATCCCATGAGGCTATAACATGTAAGTTTTGAATCTGTAATTTCATTATTAAAAATAATTGAAAGTGGGTTGTTTTTCTGTCTCGCATTTTCTATGTTGGTATTAGTTTTTTGTGATTTTTATGGGTTTTGGGCAGTGCAGCCCTCATCAGAATGTAATGCAATAAAATAACTATTTTTGGTTGATACAAGATTGCTTTACAACTAGGGATGTTCCCACATCAAGTTCCCACATTTGTGGCAAGTATTAGTGGGTTTTCTAACTATTGATGCCCCAACTAAATCTATATCCACTTATATTCTAAAGTGAATCTTCACATATATGTGTTCATAGATAAATGAGAATTAGAAGCTAATTGCTAGTAATCTCAAACTTGAGTGCACATATTAGTCAAAGTTGGTAGGGTTCTTAGGTTGACAAAACCTAGAGATAAATCATTTAAGTTCCAAAACCAAGCTCTCCAATAAATTAGGATTGATAGTATTTTGTGCCTAAGATGTTGAGATTCAAGAAACCTAACAATTAGTGCATGCTATGTGTTTGTATTAAATTTAAACATAAGAAAAAATATGTCAAATTTTGAACTTAGAATTAACGTATGTCAAATATGCTTGGGATTTCATGAATGCGAGAATGTATAAATCAGAGTTGGCCATGTGTTCCCATACCAATTCTATTAAAATTTGATGGTTCAACCTATATTAAATCTTGTCTTAATGCTCATCTCTTAGATATCACCCTATGTCAGGAAAAAATTAGAACTTTTTAATACCTAGACATGAATACCTATGTTCAATGTTATTATCAAACCCAATAATCCAAGTATGTTGATCCAAGAGATTTTTTGGATGACTTTTCATAAGGATTTTTTGATATTGTAAGACTACATTCCTATATATAATGTGAGCAAAAACATAAGAAGTTAAATTAAATAAATAGTCTATTTTTTTCCAAGTCAATTGGGCTATCGTATATGGTATCAAAGCTTGGTTTAAATCTAAGGGCTGAGTGGGCCATTAAGGATAAAATTTTAGTTTAGTTTTGAGATTGATCGAGTATTGATCATGCAACTACTCTATTGATGCAAGTAGTAAGAAAGCTAAAGTTCAAAATTTGGTATTTTGTAGTGGGGTATGTGCAGGATCATCATGGAAAAAATAGGCCCTTAAGTGGCAAAAAATTCAAAAAAATTAGAGTTAGGAAACTTCACGTAAAAAAATTGAATAAGTTATCTATATTATTTTAAATATATGTAAGAATAGAATCTATAGAAAATTAAATGTAGTTTCTAAACTACTAGGTTTATCTAAAAAAATAAAAATCTATTTGGTGAAAATTTGAAATTTCAATGCAGTAGTACTTAAATTTCAGGGAAAAAATAAGTAGGTGTTTGTTAACCACCTAACCACAATAAAATGATAATATTTTTTTATAATATTTTAGATATAAGTAGAGGACTCATGTCCCTATGATGCACAATTTTTTGTAATTTTTCCAAGTAAATAATTTATGATTTTTTATTACAACTTTTAAAAATATAAAAACTTGTATGTCTAACCACCTTAACTTGGTCAAAACATCATGAAATTATTATTATTTTTTTAACCTCATAGTATGTGAAGCATAGAATGTGACGCATGTTTCAAATTCAAAAAATGTGATACCATTTGAAAGTTATAGATGTTTTTTCAATTAGCCTATCAATCAGGACTTTAGTCATAATTCAAATAGAAAATGAATAATAATTATTTATAAATTCAAAGTAAAGCATAATTTATATTGGTGGAAAGTTGAGAATCTCCTTTAAAAACCCTTTTCATTTCATCAATTTTGGGTAAAAAAAGGGTCATTAGCCACATACCCATCCTATTGCCACTTTTTGGCCCATCATGATCATGCACATAGCCAGTGTATCAATAGGAAATACTTTTTTATAATTGTGGAATAGTTTAACTTCAACCATGAGGAAGAAGAAGAGAGAAGATGGTATAAGAAGGATAAGAGTAGTTCATATATGAGTTACTAAGCTCTAAGATAGAGGAAAATTAGAAAGGGCATTGGGAGTAGAGAGAACCCAACAAAATAAAATATGAAATATAAAATCAATTGCAAAAGAAATACTTCTCATTTAACATGAAATAAGAGACCGAATTTTGTCAAGGAAACTAAAAAATTAATAGTTGGATAATATTGGAATGAGAGAAAAGGAACCTAAAAGTGGGATGGGACCTAACAAATTCTAAGGATGAATCCATCTAAATAAAATTCCAAGAACAAATCCATCTCTTCAAGTTCATCATTCTCGATTCTTTCCAAAAATCTATTTTCCTTGTCTTAATTGCATAGAAACATGTATGCTTATGATAAACTATGTGTTAAAATCAACTAAACAAAAAAATTTAGCCACGATGTATAAGCCTTTGGACATGATGAAATGAATCTCTCCTTATAAAATTTAGAAATGAAACAAGTACAAGAACTCAAGATTCTTAATGTAGTTGTGATTAAGGATTGTAAATAAACATTACATGTGGCATATGGAATGTAGTCTTCATTAGAATTTTCTAAGTATGCAACTAATGCAAAAGTATTCAATTCCTATATTACCCCTTTCTCCTATATACATATAGACATGTTGGGTAAACAAAGATCACAAAGTTCATTACAACACTCAAATATAATTGTAGTTGGCTTCATGAATTTAGGGATAATAGTTGTTCATCTTTATTACAACTAGAGTTATTCATTAATTCATAGAATGTAGGAACATGTGTTACCAACTTATCATTAAAGTGCAAAGTACTTTTCTTGGAGGCCAATCCAAGTAGTATGCTTACTTTTCCTCCTATCCACCATTATAATGAGGTATTCAACTTTGAACATATGGGTGTTGTTGAGGTGTGTGGCCATTCAAAGGTTTTCAACCCGTTTGATTGGTACAAGGCTTCTACCATCTAGGAAATTTGTAGCTAATCTCTATAACAAATCCAAGAAAACCATGGAATCCACCACACAGCTAATCTAGAAAGATTATGGAATCCACCACTCAATCAATCTAGAGCCCAATATCACTATATTGACCAATTGACACATGTAAAAGCATGCATACATATAGACACATATGTCTCTAAAAAATTTAGTCACAATTCCATTCAACATAATTTGGGGGGCTACAACCACTTCAATGGGCCCTCGCACATGTGAACAAGAAAATACCTTAATTAGAATGTAGCATCTTGCTATACCAAAGAAACTTTATTAAACTTTAAACTAAGATAGCAACCATCCTAAGGAAACCTTTATAATCAAGGTAACACCTTGTTATGGCTACATGCTATTCAACTTTTCATTAAGATAGAAAATACCCCATCTCTACTAGGATGACCATCATTTGGAAATTTGATTCACCAAAATAACCATTATATTACTTTATGCATGAATGGCCATGGAGCTATCCACTCTATAAAATGACAACTATACAAATCCATTGAAATTTGAAGGATGATGAACAATTTAGTCCATGGAGTCTTTCTTGTGACTAGATCACATGTATATTGTGCTACAATAGATCAAACTCATACACAAGGATCTGAACTCAGACATGAGACCATGAGACTCATGAATTCAAAAATGTGACATATTCACACAACAAACACATTTAGAACTTTAACCTAGACATAGATCATCACATTTTAATAACATCATAGGTCACATACATAATGCATATCCAAAAAATATTATTTCACTAGTTTCAACCTAGTGAGGGGGTGAAAATAGGATCCACCCAATGTGTGAAAAATGTGATGGATCACTTAATTTTTAAAGCCCAAATAACCTTAAATTATGCAAAATATGATGCTAATAATAACCAAAAATACAACCTAACTATTACAAAAACTATGGGGGATTTTTTTAGAGCATAAAATGTTGTGTACATGGCCAGAAAGTTGTTTTTGAGCTAGGGAGGACTCATTCACCTCTAGTGGCGAATGGGTCCTTTTAGGGTTTTAAAAAATTGATTTTAGGATCATGTGCCTTGATGTATTCACTCTTGAAATCCTAGTTATGAAGTTCTAGAAGCCTATATGCAATTTTGTAGAGCTCTTTCTACAATCTTGCACTTTGAATGAAAACTTTGCTCCAAATCTTGCTCAACTTGATCTTCAACTTGTAAATATGCAATAACATACTTAAGGGAAAGAAAAACTTGTTGTTTGTTAGTGAATGGGGGCTTTCCTTAGTGATACCCCTTGTAGGTAATAAATCAAATGATGAAATGATGAAATTGAAGGATGAACATGAAATATGCAATTGATATCACCTTAGATGATGTCTTGAGAAGGAAATATGCAAACTAATATGTAGTGGCCATGAAGAATGTAGATCTTGGATGTGAAATTATGCTTGTAAATGGATCCTCAATGAAATATTAATACCTTATCTCAACACACATGAATGCATTTAAACCCTTGAAATGATGATACAATTTTGTATTGTTACAATAAAGACTTGAAATCTGCTTTGAAATGCCTTATGAATGCTCTTGAAGTGATTTAATGCTCTTTCTTTTGCAAGTCACACAAAATTTATAGGAGAAACAACGTTAATTAACCCCTTATTTATACTAAATTAGGAGATTAACTATGAATTTCAAAGAACTAATGCCAACACTAGTTCTGGAACTTTAGAAAGATAATTAAATCCCCACTAGAATGAAATTCAAAAAGAGGGATCTCATTAAGAGAGGACCCATTCGCCACCAAAGGAGAATGGGTCTTGGCTAAGTTTCCAAGACCAAGCTTCAAGGAGCTAAAAGAAGTCCAAAAACCCATTCAAGAGCAACTGAGAAAGGGGGGCCTTGTTAAGGGAGGACCCATTCACCATTAAGGGTGAATGGATCTTGGCTTAGCATACCAGGACCAAAATTTTCCCAATGAAATAATTTGATGTTTAATTTATGATTGTCGGGAAATATCCTCAAGAGGTGTAAAAAATTAAGGCCTAAAGAGGGGGTTAATAATTCCAATTAACAACAAAGAATTAAGACCACCTAGGTAATTGTGAAAGTGCTTTAAGACACTTTACAACACCTAAACAAGGTACACGTTATGTATAGTTTTATTCAGAAAGGGGTCCATGAGGTTTAATTAAGCAAATACATCTTAGAAAAGTGTGAAAGTGTGTTACAACACTTTATAACACCTTTGCAAAGGATCAATTAGAGAATGTTTTAATAAAATAAAAGTCCTAGAATAGTGTTAATGTGTACAAAACATTACAACACCACTCCAAGACACCATTAATTTAGCTTTAATGTTAATTATCAAGAAAGCAAAGAAAATGCTACTTTTTATGTTACTACACAATCTAAAAATATAGATCATCTAAACCTTCATCAACTCCCTTGATCTCAAATATCTTGATAAATTGTAGCTATGATCTAAAAATGAAAATTATTTTTAGAATATGTAACTACATTTTGCATACATGTGTACCATGTAGAAATTACAACTACCTAAAACAAAAATCCTCTATGGATGTCCATAACCTATTCCAAAGCTCCCATTTTGCATACACTGGGAGGATGCCACAATGGTTGTAGAGTTAACTGATGTGTTTGATAACTCCCTGCACTTCAGGCTTTGCTAGACCTACGTAGGTAGACCCTGATTTCTTAAGAAGATTGAGAATTATGTAATTTTACTGAATTAATTGATCTATTATAGTGGAATAAAATGCAATAGATGATAGCTTTCTAATTACTTCTACTTCTAATGTAATAGTTGGGATTTCTAAATGTATGAAAGTGAGTAAATAATGTATGATTGAAATGTAAATGTGAATGAAATATGAGATGGACTAGTGCTTTGTTGGGTAAACAAGGTCAATGAAGTTTTATAATAAGTGACTACTATTAGCTATAAATCTAATTGTTTGGCACCTAAGTTTGTTTATACCTTGTATAAATGTGCAAGAATGTAACTACCAGACTCTTCTTATTGATCCAATTGATTCTTACTAGGTTAGTGTGATTAATTAATAGGAAATTTTAATCCTCCCTTTAAGGAACTAGTTAACTGAACAACACAAAAGCAACAAGTGTTCCCTAACAAATCAAGTATACTTTTGATTTGAATAACAAGATAGAGCCAAACTAGAGACAATGTGATAATTTTATCAATTACTTAACTCTTCTTATTGATCCAATTGTTACCCCCAAGATATTGTAATCAATTAAAAGGATTTTAATTCTTTGAATGAAACCAATTAACTTGACTAAACAACAACAAAAAATGTGTTTTGATAAAATTGAAATATCGACTTGGATATGCAACTTCAAATAATAGAGAAGCAGTAATGTGGAGATAGTGAGATAATTTCTTTTGAATTAATAGACAATTGACACCAATATTGAGCCACAAAATTAAAGATATTCCATTGATCTCAGCCAAAATTTATGCATGCATCATGGTCCATATCGTAAAGTTTATATGATAAACATTCTGAAATTATCTTTTATATATCTCCTACCTAACTCCTAATTCTAATGATTCTCTCCTTTGATTTCATTTGGCATATCTACATTATTTTAGGGTTATGACCCCTCATATCTATCTACTGCAACTCTTCAAGATTCTTTAGTGAAATTAAAATATTTAATTAATTGCCTTTGGAAAATCAAATATTTTTGAAACATAGATTTTTGGGACCTTATGGACTACTCTTGCACTTCTAGGGTTTTTCACCTAAAAGGAGAGAGATAGGGCCAAAAATGCTAATGTATCACTCAAATCGGAATGTATACAATGTCGTTTAATGTAAATGTACTTAAATAAATGCAATTTACTAATCTGAATGATTGAAATTGAATGCAAAAGTGCAATTACACCTATGTTTGAAAACACATTGTGATATGCAAAAAACTATGTAAATGAAGAAATAATGCAAAATAGAAAGTATAGGGGTGAATCTGAGTACACTTGGAAGAATTGTGATGATTATAGAGTTTTTTGAATGTTAATGGAAATTACTAAATTTTTGTAGTGGTACTCATTCACCTAGGGTGGTGAATCAGTCCTCCTGGTGAAAAAGTGTCAGGAGTTGGTTTCTATCTATCGAGATCTGGAATCTAACAAAATTTAGATTTCTAGTAGTAAGGTGGGACTCATTCACCATAGGTGGAAAATCATTCCTCTCCAAAATTTCTAAAAATTCAGGAGACAACTCTACAAAACCAGATCTAGAAAAGTTTGCTTGTTAGGTTACTGAAGTCAGTTCTATAGAAAATGGACAATAACTCTCTCCAAGCTTGAATTTGACTCAAGTTGACTTGAACCACCTAGTTGACTTGGAAATCAATCTTCAACACCTAATAACCTATCAAATATGCATACAAAGAGTTGCAAACAAACATACAATAGGGGAAATATAATTGATGGTTAGTGAATAGGGGTTTTCCTTGGTCAAACCCTGCTTTTGGTAATTAAACCCTTGAAAAGATAATGAAATGAAAGAGAAAGATAAACTAATAACATGCAATTAAGTGCTATCACAACTTACCTAACTCTCATTGATGATGTGTCAAGTCATAAAGAGAGGCATTAATATTTGCTTGTTACAAGACTTTACAACACTTCAAAATAAGACTTTTTGATGAGTAAAAAGGTGATTTTTAGGTAAATTGCATTAAATAGAGTCTAGAAGAATGTAGAAATGTCTTTTGCAAGAATTCACAACACATTCACAAGACGTTTTTTGAGTTTTAATACCTAAATAAGCATGTTCAAGCCATGTTACAACATAAAATCAAAGCAAAATAGTTCCAACACCATGAAACGAGACCTAAAAGTCCATGAAAATGACAAGGGGCCATTTTTCTACAGCACATTTAGCCCCCACTTTAGTGAGAGGATGAACCTATTTCAAACGCACACTAAAGTAGCCATGAACATTAAGGAGAGGGTTCAAATGCACTTATGTTAGCAAGATGGAATGACAACAACCAAGAGGGATGATCAAGGCCCAAGGATGAATATCCCATGTCAAACTAAGCATAAGAACAAAGGAACACACAAGTGTTGAAAAGAATTAGATGAAGCTTTGATAATCAATCCAACTAGTTGTGAAAAGAGATCTAGGCTAATTGTTTGAAAATGAGAATGTGTACTCATTCTAGGGCAACAAAACTTTAGGTTGTTCACTAGGTGAGAAAGCCCAACTATATACTCACTCTGGGGCCATAGAACTAGTAGTTTGTGGGGTGAGAAAGCCTAAAAAGGTAAGATATATACGCTAGTTGGTATGCACTCACAAACAAACATAAAAGTGGCTATTGGGAAAATCCATGCCGCTAGGTGGGCTTCCCGCTCAACCATGTCAAAGTTATACTCATTGATAACTTTAACAAGGCACCACAAAGAAAAAGGAATGGGTATCGATTCAAGCTTTATGAGACAAGCAAAGCTTCATATGCTTAGAACTCATGAACAAACAAGATGGTACCACAGGCATGCAAGTTGTCTTATGCAAGGTGGCCATACAAAATGCAACAATGTAAAAATGCAAAAAATTGTAAAACATAAAACATAAAATGTAAAAAGATGTTCAAAGGAGTCTTGTTTAGTTTATGCAAGTTCAATCACTTAGGGATCATTGTGTCTAATGTCTCCAAGAGAGGACCAATCAAAGAATAGTGTATTCACAACTTAGGTGATGCAGTGTGTCACATCAAGCCACCAAGAGGAATGTAATGTGCTAAGAAAAATCACACTTATGAAGGACATCACACCTAATGTCATCCACAAAGTGATGAACACATCATATAAACGACAAGGTTGCACTAGGAACCAAGAATGCAAATGACTTAATGGTAATGTATTTCCCCCACTTTAAAGGAATTGCTACACATCGTTCTATGAGAAATTACTTTAAAGTAGAGAACAAAAGAAAAAGAAAAAAGAAAACAAGACATCAGAGCCGACTTGGAAAGCCCTATACCAAGTCATATGTTTCAAATTTAGGTTGCATCATGTCAAGAAAAATGAAAAACAAAAGAAAAGGAGGTTTCCCCTAGAAAATAAAGCACATCAAAAACATAAGGGATCTATGGAATAGGGGTCATTATGTTCTTTGTTGCAATGTGTTGATTAAAGAGTTCAGAGCTATGATCATTCCCCAAAGCACATAGAACTAAAAGAATGACACAAAGAGAGCAAAACAAAAAGAAAAGGAAAGTTTGTTTTGAGTCAACATGGAAGAGACATTGGGGATCATACCCAAAAGGAAAAATAAAATGGAAAAGCTTTTGGGTCAACATGAAGAAAACATTTCGGTCTCAATGCCTTGTGTGATCCCCAAAAAGAAAACTCAAAACAAAAGGAGAAAAAGACAACTTGGACCTTGTGGGTAAACATGGAAGAGACATAGGGAATCTCTATGATTTGAGTCATCCCCAAAAGGACAACACAAAACAAGAAAAATACAAGGACCTTTTGGGTCAACATGGAAGAGACATAGGGTATCTCTACGCTTTGTGTCATCCCCAAATGGAAAACACAAAACAAAAAGAGAAAAAGACAAGGACCTTTTGGGTTAATATGGAAGAGACATAGGGCGTCTCTATGCCTTGCATCATCCCAAAAAGGAGAACACAAAACAAAAAAGGATAATGCACAACAAATAGAAGAATAGAGGTATGAATAGAAGAAGTGTACAAAGAGAGAGAACACCAAATGCACGATATGGGGGAACATGATACACACATAAAAAGAAAAGGAAAAAGGGACAAGTAATGCAGATGTAAGTCAACCATTAACTAATGTATTGATTTCTCAGTCTTAAATAGATAAGTGGAAAAGGAATAACATAGTTAAGAGACAAAGACAAGTGCATTACAAGGACAAGGCTAACAATTTATTGCCCTCCACAAAGTGTAAAGGAAAGAATGAGCTAAGGTAGGTGATGTGAAAGGATCATGAAAAATAGTGAGAATAGGGAGTTCTACAAGTATGGCATGATGATGGGATTCAGTTGCATTAAGGTATGATGGGGAAACAATCGGTATCAATGAAGTAATACTTATCCAGTATTTCCTTTAATGTCTAAAATTCTTCAACGTGATGTCAAGGGATGCGATGATATTTGCAAAATGGTGTGTTAGAATCTTTTAGATGAATAACCAACTTATTCATAGATGGTAAAAGTATAAGACCTTTATCTAAGAGCAATTAAAGTCCTTGTTCACATTCAAGTGGAGGATGTGTGGGAAACTTGATCTCTTTGAGTTTTTAAGGTCATTTTCGCTTAATAGATTCTCCTTGTTCATGAATAGGAGGAGAAAGACCCATGGTATCCTAACATGCTTATCATTAGAAGGAGATAGTGGTTGTTCACATGGAAGGAGAATATTTAAGTGAGGAGGAGCATTCAAGATCACCATTCCAACATCCAAAAGTCTCCTAGGTTGAAGAGGATGTTTCTTGGGATGAGAAGGATTGTGATATCCAAGTCCTATTGTGTTTGTTGTAGTTGATTGTTGTTCAAAAAGTTGATGGATGTCATTTTCATGTTTTGTGTCACAACCTTGTTTACTTAAGATAGTGAATCCTTTACCATTTGTTTCCTCAAGGTTGATAGGAATGTTTGTGACTTTGTGCTCATAAAAAGGTTATGAATGTGATTGGTGAGAGGAACTAGGTCCACTTGAGGGAGGAACCATAGGTCCTATAGTGACTTCAGGATGTAAAAATGAAAAGTTATTAGGAGGTGCAATAGTAGGAAGGTCTTGTGATTTCATGGATGGGTAAAAGGTTGCATTGGCTTCTAGGTTGTCAACATAGTCATTGTAGAACTTGTGCATGCTATCATCATCTTCTCCAATGATGTCTACTTCATGAGGAGGACAATCATTAGGAGTTGTAGGATCATGTCGGAGTTCAAGTTCATTAGGTTCATAGTGAAAGGCATAGTTGGACATATCCACCAATGGTTTAATGAATTCCAAAACTTATTGAGAGAAAATGCCATGATGCAAATAAACTAAGATGCAATAAATGAGGAAAAACAAAGAATCTATAAAGGAAAGAAAAATGGAAAAATAGGAAGTAGTAATGTAGGTAAATTTATGCTAAAAATATTACAGAGATGTTGAAAAAGTGCAGAGGGACTTATTTTCCCTAGGTGGTGAATGAGTCCCAATATGAATTTTTTAGTTTTTTTTATAAATTTAAAGATGATTTAAATGCTTTATAGAATGCAATGATAGATGTAGACTGTAGATTTTGACTTTTTTCAATGAGATGTAATGCAAAAATGAAAACTAAATGAATTTTTCACTAATGCAAAATGAAAAGTCCTAGAATGTAATAACAAATCAATGTCCTAATTGAATGCTAATGCAAATGGAAACTAAGATGCAATATGTGAATGCAATCAGAAATTAAAAGTATTCAAAAGTTGGGTTCACCAAAATGAAAGATAGATTTTTGGGACCCTATGGACTACTCTTACACCTCTAGGGTTTTTCACCTAAAAGGAGAGAGATAGGGCCAAAAATGCTAATGTATCACTCAAATCAAAATGTATGCAATGTTTTTTAATGTAAATGAGCTTAAATAAATATGATTGACTAATTTGAATGACTGAAAATGAATGAAAAAGTGCAATTACATGTATGTTTGAAAACACATTGTGATATGCAAACAACTATGTAAATGAAGAAATAATGCAAAACAAAAAGTATAGGGATGAATCTTAGTACACCTGGAATAATTTTGATGACTCTAGAATGTTTTGAATGTTGATGGAAATTACTGAATTTTCACAATGGGACTCAATCGCCTAGGGTGGCGAATCAGTCCTCCTAGTGAAAAAGTGTTGGGAGTTGGTTTTTGTCTATTGAGATCTGGAATTTGATAAAATTCAGATTTTTAGTCCTAAGGTGGGACTCATTTTCCACAGGCGGCGAATTAGTCCTCTCCCAAATTTTTGAAAAATCAGGAGACAAATCTACAACTCCAAATCTGAAAAAGTCTGCTTGTTGGGTTGTTGAAGTTAGTTCTACAGAAAACAAACAAATAACTCTCCAAGCTTGAATTTGACTCAAGTTGAATTGAAGCAACTAGTTTACTTGGAAATCAATCTTCAACACCTAATAACTTGGAAAATCTTCATACAAAGAGCTATAAACAAACATGCAATAGGGGAAAAATGATTGATGGTTAGTGAATAGGGGTTTGCCTTGGTCAAACCCCACTTTTGGTAATTAAACCCTTGAAAAGATAATGAAATGAAAGAGAAGATAAACTAATAACATGAAAGTGCTATCAAATTACCTAACTCTTGATGATGCAAGTCTAAAGTAATGTCAATGGCTACTTCAAAGTGCTTGAATAGTGCTTTAATTGATGATGTAAAGTGCTTGAGATTGCTTGAATGAATGAGGATGTAAAATGAAATGAAAAACACTTATTTATACAATTCTTGTGCCTTAGTATCTGTTCATACATCATCATAGGCCAACATCAAGTGTTTTTGAATAAAATTATGAAAGGAAATTTAAAATATTTTGAAATTGGGGCCAAGCGGGACTCATTTTCCACCCATGGAAAATGGGTCCCACATAGGACCTAAAAACATGTGTTGGAAAAAATATTGTATTTAATGTTATTTGTTAGGATAACATTCAAAAATACACTTAATTACAACTTATGAGGTAAATAGTGAATAGTGAAAATATGCCTAGAAGAGCGTGCAATCTTGTTACAAGACTTTACAAGACTTCAAAATAGGACTTGTAGATGAGAAAAAAGGTGTTTTTTTGATAAATTACATTAAATGGAGTTTAGAAGAATATAGAAATGTCTTAAAACACTTCACAACACCTTCACAAGATGTCGTTATTTGAGTTTTAGTACTTAAATAAGCATGACTAGCCATGTTACAACATTAAATCAAAGCAACATAGTTCCAACATCATGAAACAAGACCTAAAAGGCCATGAAAGAAACATATTTCCAATAGTAATCTTCCTTTGCTGGAACTTTTCACTTCATTTTTTGCATGTATGTATCTTTAATACATTCTTTGGGTAAAAATATTTATCCCCTTTTAACTCCATTTATATTTTCCTCCTCATGAAAATTAATTTTGATTTATTATCATTCATTTAAATTGTCACTTCGCTTTTACCAATACCATATTTAAAATATTCCATTAGTAAAAATCACCTTCTTGGTTAAAATGCTTCATATTTTGGTGAAAATATGTTACTTTATGAAAAAAATATTCTGTCTCCACCTTTATTCTATAAATCCTCACTTTAATATTACTCTTGTAATATTTAAATTTCTTTCTTTATGTTTATCCATATCATATCTATAGCATTCAATTAAATAATTATATCACCCTCAAATCTTCAGTGTGACATGCTCCATTGAAGATACATTATTTTCATCTCCTGGTAGTAATTTGTTTCTCTAACACTTCACATGCCCTTGTTGTCTTGTAGAGAAACTTTGGATAATTTCATCCTGATATGGGGGAGTCTCCATCAGTGTGACCAACTCTGTCAAACAAATCTAAGGAATCTACTCCCATAGTGCATTTCTCTCTGATACATTATTCATTTTAGGGTTTTCACATTTGTTCTTTCTAGGACACATGGTGATATTTACCTTAGGGAAACTTCAAAACTCTTCTCATCTATCTCAACTTCAAGCATTTTTGTGTTGGAATCTTGACTATCCTTTTGTAGCTTGTGGGTCTGATCAATGCTTCCTAGTCTACAAAAATCCCACTATAATGCTTGATCTCAAATGCCTTTACATAGGCATTTTACTCATTTGTCCTTACCCTAATGTCAGATGCACATCCTTTATGACTATTACTTTCTTATGTGGTTGACTATATAAGTTCCATGCGATGTTGAAAGTAATTGTTGTCACCTAGAAATGCACCCTATGCGAAGTGATGAGAACTAAGCTTTCTAGTGAAACATTGGATCACTCCAAGGCTGTAGGTCACCTGAGGTTAGAGTGAAACTCTGGAGAAGGGCGGATTCCTTTGGTGTCACCTAAAACTATTGATCTTGTAAAGGAAAAGGGAGAAAGAGAATACATAAACAATGAAAATTAAATCCTAAGGTGATACACCGAAATGATAGGAACAATGAGATACTCAAGCTTCACTTGAATACTAGTGACAACCATAGGACTACACAACAAGATCATGTAGATCACACATACAAACAAGTTTGACATGCACATGCCTTCAAGGAGGAAAGGCAGATTTTCACAAACTAGAAGCTCATGTGCAGGATTAAGTAAACACGGTTTGTAATCTACATGATGCTACTTCTGCAAAGAAAGGCACAACATGAAACACAAGCTATAAGGAAAGAGAATATTTCACTAAGTAGCTTAGTGAATCACTAAAATTATGCACTATAATTCACAAGAATCAGAAGGAAAAATGATGGGCCATCAATGGTGACCAAGGTAGATTTTGTATATTATGGTCCAAGTTGAATTACAGAAACATGCTAGTCTAAGAGAGGACTACAAAAGGGTCATAGACTTCAGAAGAGCATACATCTGAAATCCTTTACAAAAAGGAAAAAAATGCCTTATATACAGAAAATATCTCAGCCCCTTGGGACTTACAAAAAATATTCGTCGCTAAAAAGATCTCCCATAGATATTTTGATTGAAATTAATGTTGCACCCCCACGTGTCCTTGTTGTGTGTGTCGGTGAAGAGCTACTTCCTAGAGAGAACCCTCAGATCTTTTGAAGTTACCAGGTGCATTTACCTCTGGTCCTCATGTCCAACTATGGAATCCCCCTGTTGAGCACCTTGAATGCTCCTGAGTGCATAAATAAACACATGTTGTATTCATCCCGTGTTGACATCCTTTGTTCTGCCACGACTCGCCTCAGCTCCTCCTAGTTGGTCGAGCATTTTCCACGTGGGTTTTGCAGTTGGTCAAAAATATTTTGAAAAGAATCGCATCTTGTCGAGACACTAAAAGTGTCTTGCTGATGCGATTATATCATTTGGCAACAATCGGTGTAGTACATGACAGTTCATGAGAGTTCATATCAAGCTCGATCAATCATACTGATACCACTGAGGTCATCGGCAAGACAAAAAAATTTCATTGGTATATCATGGCAAAAACTCCACGCTTAGTGAAGGCATCAGTTTTGGTGAGACCCACCACACTCGACGAGACCTCCTGGCGATGATGAATCTCTCACCCTAACCTTCCCCTCATTCAGCAAGACACCTGGGTGTCAGTGAGACGCTCCTATTGGCCAAACCTCATGGCAAACTCTTTTTGTCTACCCGAGCTCACTTCATTCCACCAAGATCCATCTTACTGTTAGGGAGACATCTTGCCTTTGGCAAGACATTATGTTGAAGGTTGAATCTTTTGACGATCCTGCTATCAGTGAGACCCCTCGTTAGTCACCGAGACCTTACGTCGCATTGATTTTGTCTTGGCGAACTTCCTCCTTTCTATCAGCGAGACTCCCACCAAAGGAAAACATATCGGGGCCCCTTCTATCTTTTGACAAGACACATTTGACTTCACCCAGACATTACGGTGATCCCTTCATCTTTTTCCAGAGCTATCAAATCTAGTTGTGGCTTTTCATCTTCGATGAGAGTTGATTGATGTCACCCCGAACGAACTTTATACTATCGAGCCCTTCTTTCCTTTCGGCAAGACTCTGGTAAGTCACTGGGACCTCATGGTGATAGCTTCAACTCTTGGTGAGGCCCCTCTATTGTTGGTGAGACATTGGCCTATCGGCTAGACCTCTTTCCGAAGGAAAAAATATTTTGGCAAGCTCACTTCGCTTCGGGGAGACTTTACTACCTCAGAAAGACCTTATGCTAAGCTTTAAAACTTTTGGTGAACTCCTCTTGTTATCGGCAAAACCTTTGATGTCAGTGAGACATCTCGCCGATCTTCATTCCTTATCACTATGCTCCAGAGTCAGTGATACTTCCTCAAGTTGGGGAGACTTTACTGGTTTCCTATCGGTAAGACGTTGCTTTATCGGTAAGAGGATGTGTCGAAGGCACCTTGATTTGGTGAGGGCTTACTTCGTTTTACTTTGGCAAGAGAAACATTCATCGATGAGAGGTTACAACGGGCCTTATTATTCATGTCGATACCATTTTCATCGCTAAGACCACTCCCTATAAGTAAGACATCACTTTGACGGTTCAGCGCTACACCAAAGATCCTTCCTTGAGGGAAGACAACTTGTCGACCTCCTTTTTCCCCTTAGGTTCCTTCGGCATCAACAAGACATTCACATCGCTAAGACATCAGGGCGATCCCACCATCTTCCCAGCCCCAAACATTCCTTCGGTGAGATATTAGAGTCCTAGGCAAGACATTATGCCGATATCACTTTCTCTCAGTGAAGCCCTAGCTTGTCACCGAGACATCCTGGCAGCTTGACCCTCGCTTTGGCAAACTGGGATCCTATCAGGGTAACCTTCATCTGTCAGTGGGACATCCTCCCAAACTCACTTGCATTACACTGAAACACAAGGCATGTCAGCATAAATTTTGCTATCGATGAAACCTCCTGCCAAGTTCCACTTCCCTTCGGTGACACTGCTTTCTTTAATTTCTTCGACGTGACCTTTATCCTTTGGCAAGATGTCATGCCGAATGAGAAATCCTTTACCACGATCTCCTTGTTTTGATGAGACATCACTATGTCGGCCAGACACCACCCCGATGGCGAGACATTACACCAAGAGAAGATATATTTGGGAGACCTCCCACAGATCCATGTGACATTCTAGTGAAGGCATCTCTTTATGTCGATAAGACCTTTTGGTGCACGTTCGGGAAGACATAACCATTTCGCTATGACCCTTCACTGAATCCTTAAACTCCTATCGAATGTTCCATTTAGCCTTCGATCAGTGAGACAAAGCAATTTCGATGTGACCACATACCGATGGTATAAATTATGCCGATATAATCCTTTTCTGTCACCGAAACAAAAGAGAATGTCATGTCGATAGATGCCTAGAGATGGATCTCGATCGCTGTGACACCAAATAAGTCTTTCCGATATGATCTTTCCACTGTCACCAAGACAACGTGAATGTCATGCTGAAAGCTTCGTGTATGTAAAAACAAATTGTTATGACATCAAAAATGTCTTGCCGATAGGAAACACAAACATTTCAAAAAAATATCGGGGGGACCCTGCAATTCTCACGCCGATATGTTCCCTGGTTTGAAGCATTCAGACCTAATGGAACCCCTGTCACATGATATTCTACCTGATTGAGCCTGAGGGTGAAAATTAGGTAACAATAACAATATTAAAAATCCATCTCATATAAGGATACATATTCATTCAAAATGATGAGCCTTGCATCATCATTTTGCATTGGGGGAAAACCCTATGTTGGTTCGATAATGTAGACATGTAAAATGTACCGATTGGAATTGGACATCTGATCCTGACCACTAACATCATTTCATCCTGAATCATCTTTTGGTCTAACCATTTAATCAAGTACCTTTATTTGATTAAATTCATCAATATTCCTCTCTTAATTAAATAAATCAGTTATCTAATTAAGTCACCCTTGATAATTAAATTCGCCATTCTGATCGATAATTATCCTATTTAATTAAATAATTAATTTTATTTGATTAAATATCTAAAGTCTATCTATTAAATTAAATAAATTAAAACCTTATTTATTTTAATCTAACATCATCTCTTTTAATTAAATAAATCTAAAATTCTTATTTAATTAATCCTTTATCACATTCTTCTCATATTTGATTTAAATAAATCCACAAATTTAAGTCAAATAGGTCACATTATTTAACCCCTTCATTAAATTAATTAACCTTGATTAATTTAATCTCTTCTCATGTCCCATCCTCCATCTTTTACCACTTGAACATGAAAATAGAGTTATTTGATTTATTAAATCTCTATTTTCTTCAACAAGGCATCTTTTAAAGAATATTCCTCAAGTTTGAATTCAAAATCCAAATAGACTTTGTCCTTCCAACAAGGGATTTACTCCACCTGTAAAGTCCCTTTTCCTTGAGCCAAGTGGCATTCAATGCACCTTCTTTCCCTCTTACATGTCATTTCAACAATTTCAAAATTCAAATATATGCATTTATTGACACAATCTTCAAAACTTGTACATCCTCCATCCATTCACCCATTGACAAGTGGCACTTTGTCATTGGCTAATTCTTCGTCCCACATTACTCTATTTTAGACATTCTTCCATCTTCTCATTCTATAAATAAGAGGCTAATCTCCTCATTTCATCATCCACAATTTGAGTAAACTTACTATGCTCAAATCAGTAGCAATTTTCATCCATTATCATTGAGTTCATAGCTAGCTTATGCAGATTTTTCTATTGGAGCACTCATCAAGGATCAAAAAAGTGGATCACTCTTCATCCCACATCAATCTTGCATCATAGGAGTTGGGAAAAGGCCAATTCTCACATCAAATTGGCACCAATTGCCCCATGGGATCAAGAATTTGCATTGTTTTTAATAGGATCTATCTTATTTTTTTGTTCTTTTGTTTCATTCTTGCTTTGTTTCCTATTTCAAACCTTGCTAATGGATTTCATGGGGAATCCTTATTCTTGCTTGCATTTTATCTTCTAATGTGTTCTTTTGTTGTGTTTTGCAGGTATTAGGATTGGAGTTCAACATTTTGGTGCTAGGAAGGAAATATCACATTTCAATCACATTTTTGTCAAAAACTCTGTGTTTTTCCTTGAGAATTCAAATTGTGACACCTCAGTCTTCCCACCTAGAAAATTTGAATTCTAAGCTGTGCCGCTGAACTAAACAGACTCGCAGGAATCTTTCAAAAATCCAAACTGCACTGCTAGACAAAAGTGTGACGCCTTCACGCTCACTAACCTGATTGCAGAAAGATGTTGACTAGCAAGCGACGCTATACAACACCATTGGGGAAATCAAACTGCGATGCCTTCGTGGATTGCACCACTGGAGGGGAGTATGAAGTGGAATTTTATTTGAAGCACGTGCTTTTTGTCAAATTATATTTCTTTTCTCTATTTTCTATCTTTTTGGCTTCTGTTTTGTAGAATATAACAGATTTTTATTGTAGGTTGGATTGGTCAAATATGAAAAGGAAGAGAAGCATGATGATGTCACTTCACAAACAAAAGTGTTTTTAAACACTCTAGTGTTTGTTTAACACTCTTGGAGGATTCACTACTCCTCTTAAGGAAAAATTTGTCATCTTTTTATGCTTAGGATTTACTAATTTCGTTTGGGCATTAAAAAGAACTTCTGAATTCTTGTTATAAAAAGGCTTAAAATGAACATTAGGACTCAAATTTACTAAATTTTGTTTTGATATTAAAAAATTGAACAAAGCAATTTGTCACACTTAATTTGCTGTTCTTAAAACAAACTCGCTTTTGCTTGAGGACTTAAAATAAATAAGTGTTTGCATTGTTTTGAAATTACATACACAGAGTAATATCATCAAAAGATGTATGTGCTTCTCTCGTGCCTCACGGTGACCTTGAGAATCAAAAGGATTTTGGTGGAATTAAGTTTCGTAAATAATTTCCCACACACACTTCAATTTGGGTTTGAAATTGAACAAATTTGTGCGAGTGTGAGTGAATTTATTGCATGTGTTCTCCCTTTGTTTATAAATGAAGTTTAGTCAAACTATGAATACATTTACTCGCTATTATTTATCTTAGAGGGCCTATCTTGGGGAAAAATTACTCGCCCAAGGGAACAACTCAACTGGTAACACTCTAAACCCGAGAGTATTTCCAGTCAGGATATAAATGTGGGTATTGGAGTAAATGCCAATATCATGTGGTTTTCTCCAATGAGAAGGGTAGCAATGGTCTCTCACCACATTGGGTCAACTCCTACGAATGGAAAGTCCTAATTAAAACCCATGTTTAGACTTGCCAAAATCTTTAATCTATTTGTTGGTGCAAGAATAGTTGTTCTGAAGCCACCCCACACTTGTATGGTCTTTAGTAGAAATGGAGAGCATGCCATGGGAGTTTCATGGGTGTTGATGCTTGGTTGCCCCGTATAAGTGAGTTTCGTGGAGGGGACACAGTGGGGTCAAGCATCTAAGAATTTACTAAAGATAAGCATAGCTAGACTTGTCCAAGTGGGGACTCAATAAATATTATCCTTCATATCCATAGGGTTGTGCTTGTTCTTGGTGACAAAACACTTTGCTTGCTCGAAAACATTTGAAAACAAACACTTAACATCATCATCAAAATTTCAAACCCTTTAAGAGGAAAATACTATTGACCAAATTCATGTGTTATTGCTTGCCCTTGGGATTCACATCCTTAGAGGTTTCTAAACACTTGAACTTACATCTCAATTTTCTTACTAAAGATAAACAATAGCTAACTCTTGCCTTGAATTCATCAATTTCCACATAACATACTCTATGGGATTCAAATAAATTAAGACATTGGACATCTAGTTTGGAAACCTAATCAAAGAAGTGTTGGTGGTAAAACAAAGTCACTAAGGAAAGATAAAAAAATTGACTGTCACATGTGTTGAAACCTCATGATTTCCAAGAAAGTCAAAGTCCCAAAATGAAAGTCCTTAAGTGAAATTTCAAAATTTAGGAGTCACACTCAAAAGGTCATCAAGAGATACAATAGAAAGTGCAATCAAAAGAAACATATCAAGATAAGAAAAAATTTCACAAGGTTCTATAGACTCACCCCTTTGAACAATCCAGAAATGTATGCTCAATTTGAACCACTTCTTAGTTATAGAGGTTCATAGAAGCATTTCATGCTCTTCAATACTGAGGTCTAGTAAACAAAGTATATTTTTAGGTACATCTTAGGATAAAAGTCAAAATCTTTTTCATCCATCCTTCAACATCAAACCAAAAATCGCCTCACCTTCATCTTTCAAAAAATATTGAAATTATCCTTCGTGCTAGGCTTTTTTGCAAAAATCAAAATCATCAAATCCTTGAGACAAAATCCTTGAAATCTTTATCAAATCATCTTTGGCTAGGTATGTGTATATGCATCCTTCTTCATATGCTTGGTTAAATTATCATCTTTTTTGAATAGGTTTGGGCAGATGCATCCTTCTCCCTACACATATTCAAATTACCATCCTTTGAGAAAATCTACCCCTTAGATAAACATCCAACATCTTAGGGTCTATTTTTTCAACCAAAAAATAAAGTGAAGGTCAATCCAAGAAATCAAAATCCAAAACATGTCCAATAAGTACTAAAATCCTAGCATTCCCCTCAAGTTTTTTTCAAAAGATCAAACATCCACATCATCCATCTCTTATCACCTTGTGATCCTTAAGATATTCTAAAAATTTCTGTTTTGTACCTAAAATTAGATCAATCCAAAGAATTAGAGATTCATCTCCCATATTCTTTAAAATTGATCCTTGTTTTATGGTTCAAACTAGATCTCAATACAAGAAGAACATGGAAGCTGACAAAGAAACACCTGCTTCAAGTGACCTAAGCCAAACAAACACTGAAATGAATCCTATTGAATCAAACAATACTTTGACAAACTTTCTCTCATCATCACAAAATGAACCATAAGATCATCAATACCATGATGAGGCTTAACCCTTCACTATACATGCTCGAGCTAGCAAAACAAGGGGAAAAATTACCTTATGATTTCGATGTGGGCTCTATAGTGGAACCATCTTTGGAGGTCATGCATCTAATCACATCCACACTCCCCATCTCATCTACACCCCCATCACAAAGCATTGCTCAAAACATCCCACAAATCACAACATATTTTACTCCAACTCAACCCAATGTTAATAAGGAAAGTGCATTTCTTAATGCCATTCAAATACATGCCCTTGTTAACAATCAAGACTTTGATGCAAACACCATATTGGAACAAAAAATACCCCAAAATACATTACATAAGTGTGCCCTTCTCACTTTCCATGATCCTAAGTATCCATCATCATCAGCCCTCCTCATAACTTCGCAAGGAGAAGGTGACATGTTCGAACATGGGGGCATTTTCGACACCACACCATTTCCTCAAGAGATCACACCTCTCAAATTTTCACCTCTTCCACCATTACCACCATTATCCACACCTCTACTTGGCTTGGGACTCCCACCTTTACCAAATATCAATCAAAATCAAACCAACATCCCAAAAATTAATCAAAACATCACGTTAAACTCTCAAAACTTGTCATCGATATTGCAACAACAGATGACAACTACACAAACAATCACAACATCATCGAACATCCCCATAACATCTCAAAGCATGGGCTCTCAAGGACCAACCACATCAATCGCACCATCCACCACTCAAACCACCAACACAACATCACCACTCATCACCACCATATGCACCATTCCAAATTGACCATCACCTCCACCACCACCAAGCTCCAATATATCAAGCCAATACATCATGGTGTTACAAGTAGCTCAGCAAGCTACTTATCAAAAAGCTGCATAATTAGCTGCTCAACAAGTCGTGCAACTAGCTACCCAACAAGCTGCTCAAGTGGTTTGAGATGCTCAAGCTACCTAATTCACACAACAAGTGCAACAGGCTACATAAAAACAAGCCTTATTGCAATAACAACATCGAGTCATTGCACAAGCACAAGCTCAAGCTCAAGCTCAGGCGCACACCCAATATCAAGCACAACAAGCACATGAAGAAGCACAGTTACTTGCACAAAAACAAGCAACACAACTACAAGCATATCAACAAGAAATAAAACAATACCAAGAGTAGCAAGAAGCAGCCCAAGAACAAGCGTTGTTGGTCCAACAACAAGCACAATAGCAGGCTTAGCAATAGGAAATCTTAGGACAACAACAACAAGATCAACAACAAGCATTGCTTATACAACTACAAGTGCATGCATACATGGTTCAATAGAATGCACAGATATCACCAAACAACACATCAAAAAACCCACCCATCCAACCAACAATAGAAACACCCTAGAACACCTTCATCCCACCCCCTGATCCACAAAATGATGTAACTACACAAATCAGGTTGCTCTCACAACAAGTGCTCAATCTCCAATCAAGGCGAACCACAAAAATACCAAGCAACTTGTGTTCTTACCCATTCAACAGAATCCTTGTGATGAATCCTTGCACCATCATATCTAACCTTGATGGCCTCTTGGAATTCCATCTCTAGGTCCAAGGGATTACCTCATATGATCAGTTGATCTCGAAGGTGCTCAACATCGAACAAGCCCTTATGACACAACTGTGAGGATCAACTTCATATCCTGAACAACAAAAAAACTGCTCACCCACCAATTACAATGAAAAACCTCGCACATGGGCAAGAAACAAATTTTTTACCAATGATGGTGTCATCGATGCCAAAGTAATCATCAGTTCCCCTCGCCAAAATACACCTGCACCACAAATCTAAATCCAACACCAAAACACTCATCAAACAACACAACAACCAAATAACAAACAAGTAATTGACAACATCAATGATCAAAGGGGACCACCCCAACGAAACAACAAATACCCCAAATAAAAATACACCACTCTAGGGGAACCACTTGAAGTCATCATGAAGAAGCTGATAAATGAAAAACTCATCAAGGCTCCCACCTATGAGAATTACCAAGAACTAGATGTGAAAACCTCCTTGGCATATTGAGAATCAAATTTGTAACTTCCATAAAATCAAAGGGAATACCATGAATAGTTGCATGAGGCTAAAAAACATAGTCCAAGATCTCATCGATCAAAGAATTATAAATGTGGAATAGCCAACAGGAAACCAAAACCTTAAGATATACATGAATTCAATGCCTAACCATGGAAATAAAGGGAATAATAACACGGATAAGGGGAAAGAAACCTTCAAGAATGTAAATCATGTGTATGATCATGTCATTGTATCCCTAGATGACTATTGCGCTACCATCTCCATCAAAGGATCCCATGTTGATAGTGGAGTCATGATAAGAGGTGGAAAAATTACCATCACAAGATCATCCCAGCTAAACAAAGTCCCTGTACCTAGATCTATCCCCAATAGCTATAATGTCCTTGATTAGCTCAAAAGAACACCAATGCAAATCTCCATCATGGAGTTACTAAAAATCTCATATGCCCATAAGAAAATACTTGAGGAAGCATTGGCTTCATCCCCTATCCCCACAGATCTTGATGCAGAACAATTCCAAGCTATGGTTAGAAATATCATTACACCAAATCTTCTCACATTCTCTGACCAAGATTTCCCTAATCAACCATCTTATAACTATGCACTCCACTTAGAGGTCTTAGTGCAGAAAAGTAAAGTCAAATGGGTCTTGGTGGATGGAGGTGCAGGATTGAATATTTGTTCCCTCAAGCTCATTAAACAATTAAAAATCTTAGACGATTCCATCAACAAAGGAAAGGGTATCACAATAAGAGTATATGATGACCAAGAAAGAGTGTCCCAGGGCACAATAAAAATCTCTATTCAAGTAGGGTCAACTATCATAGAAACCACTTGTCAGGTCCTCGACCTCAACTTGCCATATAACATTCTCCTAGGATGCCCATGGATTCATGCAATGCAAGTGGTAGCATCAACTTTCCATCAATGTGTCAAATTCACACATGAAGGACAAGAAGTCACCATCTATGGAGATCCCGAACCATTTTCCTACTACAAAAGCCTCGAGGAAAAGTACTATAAATTACCATAAGTACCAAAAAATGATGAGGGCCCATCTACACCATACATTGATCCCACAACTCTCACCTCCACTTTTGTGAGAGAAACACCCACCACTCCTACCATTCCCACTATCTCTGACATTAAGGTCATCATCCAAGATAATGGTTGTGGAAACTACATGATCCCTCAAAATGCTTTTGTGGTAGGAGAGTTACCACAATCTCTTAGATCACAAGGATGTCTACAAGTAAATGAAGCCTCCACATCTCAGACATCCCCTAAAGACTATCCCAACTTTACAAGTTGGGGAGATCTTGGCCAAGAAGTTATTGAGGTAGATCCATCTCATCTCCTATACCAAGATGAGAGACCAACAACCGATTTACCAATGGATGAAAAAAGCAAGGTTCTACAAATGATGCTTGCAATGGGCTATGATAGAAATCAAAGACTTGGGAAAAACGAAAATGGCCTTATAATATACCTATCATTCTAGAGACATGAATGAGAAGTCTTTGCCTTGGATGTACCCCTTTGAGTATAACCATACATGGTCGAGGTCCTCTAGTTAGAAAATTCAAAAATCCTCCTCAGCAATCCGCAGTTGAACTACACTTCCCAGTATCTATAGGTTGTGTCATAGACATCTTCACGTTTGACATAACCGATGTCTATAGTAGTAGTGATGACATGGATCCCTTAACCAACCTACCTATGCTTTTTGAGAATACCACTCTTTTCATGATTAGCACCTTATCTTTTGAATCAAACCACCAAAATCATGAAATCTACCTAGTTTACCCCCAACTCATTGACTACAACCAATGAGGAGCACCAACTCTTAATACATTCAAAAATGATGAGGTTCTCTCAAAATTCATAGCACTACGGGATAACATTCCATGTAGGGATCACAAAGAAAGGTTCATCATTGAGCTAGATACATAGGACTATTATGGGGAAATGATTGAATCCCTTAGTCGCAAAAGTGAGACATTAAGAATCATATCTAATTCCTTGAGTGAAAACCATACTATGGCACTCTCCAACATGAAAAAAATAAAAAGAAAGGACACATCCAACAGTGAAAACCTCTCCAAGGTAGTCGAGAATGGGGGATTCAATCTTTGTTTTAGAACTCTTCATCAAGAAAAATTAGTAGTCCTAGCAGAAAGGTGCAATCTAGTTAATCTAGGAACAGAGGAAACCCCGCACATCACATTCTATGCAGAGTCATTATTATTAGAGGAACAAGAGCTCCTAGAAATATTCTTAAGAGAGAGATAGATAAGCTTCACATGGAGCTACGTAGACATGCTAGGGCTCGATCTAGAAATTGTAGTTCATCATCTGGTAGTATATCCTGAAGGAAAACCCATCAAACAAAAGCTTAGAAAAATGCACCCTCAGATCACCCTGCTCATCAAAATGGAACTGAAGAAGCTATTAGATGTAGGATTCATTTGACCAATAGACTATCCAGAATGGGTGTCAAACCTAGTTCTCATCTCAAAACCCAATGGGGGCATTAGAATCTGCACATATTTTAGGGAATTAAACAAGACATGTCCAAAAGATGATTTCATGTTTCCCAACATTGACATGATTGTAGACATGACAGGGGGACACAAAATGCTTTCATTGATGGATGGTTTCTCAAGATACAACTAGATAATGATTGCTAAAGAATACCAACATAAAACAACCTTCACTCATCCATGGGGGACTTACTATTGGAATATGATGCCATTCAGCTTGAAGAATGCAAGAGCAACATACCAAAGGTCCATGACCTTAATATTCCACTACATGATCCATAAAACTGTCAAAGATTATGTCGATGACATACAAGCCAAATCCAAATAGAGGAAGGATCACATAGCAACTTTGAGCACCATTTTCGACAGGCTGGAGGAATATAAGGTCCAATTAAATCCAAAGGAAAATTGCTAGGATATATAGTGTCAATGAGAGGTATTGAGGTAGATCCATCAAAGGTAAAAGAAATCCTGGAGATGGAGGCACCCAAAACATTGAAACAATTGAGAGGTCTCCAAGGCAGGCTCTAGTTGATCTGAAGATTTATAGCACAGCTGACAGATAAACAAAATCCATATTCTCACCTACTCCACAAGGGAGTAGTGTGGAAGTGGGATAAAAAGTGTGAAGAAGCCTTCAATAAGATCAAAGAATATCTACTTTCACCACCCATCCTAATGCCACCGATCCCAAGAAATCCATTGATTCTCTATGTGTCAGTAACAACAATAGCCCTTGGTGCTCTCCTAGCTCAACATGATGAAAATGGAACAGAAAGGGCCATTTATTATATCAGTAGAACAATCGTCAAGCATGAGTTAAATTACTCATTCATTGAGAAATCATGTCTAGCAGTAGTGTTTTCATCACAAAAAATTAGACATTACATATTGGCACACAAAATAAAACTCATCACCAAAATTGACCCTCTCAAGTACTTACTATCAAAGGAAATGCTCACTGGTAGAATGGATAAATGGGTCATGATACTATCAGAGTACAACATTGCATACGTAGAGCATAAATAAATTAAAGGCCAAGTTATCACAAATCAACTGGAAGAAGCACCAATCTATTCAAAGAATCCTCTCATCTCAAAGTTTCCAGATGAATCCATCTTCAATCTCAACATAGCCGACGATTGGAAACTTTACTTTGATGGATCATACACACAACATGGATCAGGAGTCGGTGTCTTCTTTATCACCCCACAAAGGGACTGCATACTAAGGTTCTATAAATTGGCATTCCCCTGCACTAATAACATTGCAGAATACGAGGGTTTAACCATAGATCTCAGAATAGTAGTGCAGTGGCACATCATGGCCCTCAAAGTATATGGAGACTCTTAGTTAATAATAAACCAAGTGAGCGGTGAATACCAGACTAAGGATGATAAGCTCACTCCATACAAGAAACTAGTGGAGACCTTCAAGGAATCCTTTATCAAGATCACATTTGAATAGATACCCAAAGCCAACAACAGAGTACAAGACACCATGGAAATAATTAGATCCCTACTAGACATTCCTCGCAACATTCTAAAGCAAGAATTCTTGATAGAGTAGCTTCTCATGCTTGCATTCAAGGTATCAGAATCATAATTTGTATGCAAAATGGTTGGGCTCGATGATCCCTGGTACTATGGCATTTATACCTACCTGTGAATAGGGGTCATACCTGCCGATTTACCCTCAACCTTAAAATGAACCTTTGTCAAAAAGGCATCCCAATTCATCATCCTAGGAAATACCTTATATCGTCGAAGCATAGAGGGAATCTTATTATGTTTTTTAAACACTAAGGATGCATTGACCGCTTTAACTAAAGTACATAACAACATTTGTGGTTCACACTCGAGTGGAATGACCTTAGTTAAGAAATTTTTAAGGATGGTGTATTATTGGCCTACAATGGAAAAAGAGGCACATGACTATGTTAGAAGGTGTCTACAATGTCAATAGCATGGGGACCTCATCCATGCTCTAGCTCAAGAACTTTATCCCATCATCACACTATGTCCCTTTTCATAGTGGGGACTTGATCTCATTGGAAAAATTACTCCCACTTCATCTAAATGCCACATGTTCATCATAACAGCCACTGATGACTTCACTAAGTGGGTGGAAGCCATACCCATGACGTATATAACTAGGAAGCAGATATCAAAGTTCATCCTGAACTATCTCATTTGCCACTATAGTGTCCCACAAGCCATTATCTCAGATAATGGGACACCATTCAAGAATCAAGATGTCCATAACTTGTGTGAAAATTTCAAAATCCAACATCGCTTCTCCACCCCATACTATCCCCAAGGCAATGGCCAAGCAGAAGCCACTAATAAAACCATTTTGAAAATCCTTAAGAAAATAGTCAATGACATAGGTCATGACTGGCATCTGTAGCTCAATCCTACCCTTTGGGCCTACTGAACCAGCATCCACACACCCACTGGTGCCACCCCCTTCTCCCCTATGGATCAGAAGCAGTAATCCCCATTGAGATCAAGCTCTCGCCACTAAGGATATCACTACAAAACCTCATCACAGATGAAGAGTATCAGGTATCAAGATTGAATGAGTTGGAGATATTGGATGAGTGGCATATAGATGCTTTAAATCATTTGAAATTCTATCAAAATAGAATCAAGAGGAGCTATAACAAGAAAATTAGAGGCAGAACATTCCAAGTCAACGAACTAGTACTAAAGGAGAATCAGAAGAACGTCCCAAATCCAAACAGTAAAGGAAAATTTGAACCCAATTGGTTGGGACCATTTTTCATCACAACAAGTTATAAGTCAGGGGCATATCAGTTATCAAAACCCGAAGGGGAACCTCTGCAAGAGCCATGAAAATAGGCATCTGCAACAAAAAAAAATCCAAAAAGAAAAAAAATCCAAAAATTGGCAAAAGGATTAAAACAAGAAAGAGAAAATCGTCTCTAGTGAAACCACTTTTGATGCACTTGGACAAGTACTGGTGAAAACTCAAATGTGCACCTATGTAAATAAACACTTTCCATCCACTAGATTTATGGCTTGTTCCATCATACATCCATTACGCTTCCACCATCCATCACTCATCCATCCGCATCCACACCATAGCTTGGTTTGTTGTTTGTATCATGATCCCTCCTAATACTACTCGGCCCATCCTCAAGGTTAGTTTTTCTTGCCTTTATTAGAGTAGTCTATTGCACCACGTTGGGGGCATGTTCTACTGACAGGATTCATGTATATCCTGAAATCAAACAATCCAAAATCCAAAAACATAATAAATCACCAAAATCCAATAACATTCAAAAAGCACACTCAAAATCCCAAAAAGGTCAAAAAGTCAAAAACCGAGTCATCTTGTCAAACTACAGGTCTTTGAGCTTGGAATGTAGGCAAGGTTGATCTTTGATCATCCCCCGAGACACTTAGGTCATTCCTTTAGGCGTTCATCATAATAAGTTGACATCTCATCATGTATATCTTCATCTGTAAATCGGTCAAGTCATCAGTCAAACTACGTGGTCTCTACATGTATAACGTCGGCAAGGCTAATCTTTTGATCTATCCCTATGGCCCCTTGGATAGGTCCTTAGGTTAGTATATTGTTCAAAATCTCAGAAAACCCCCAAAACATTGGAAAATAAAAAATCAAAACATTTGAAAATCTCAAAAAATACCAAAAATAGCCTCAAAACATTGCAAAACTCCAAAAACACCCAAATATTTGAAAAAATCCATCTTTCTCATCTAGCTTTCACCTGCAATAACATCACTCATAATAAATGATCGTCATCCTCAACCTTTGGTAAAACAATCAGAAACAACTCTAACAGGTGGAAAGTAAAAACTCAAAATGTCAAGTCTCAGGTCTAGGTCAGTATGTAAGCAAGTTGGTCAATTCTTTGTGTCGATAGCCTATCATCCAATCAGTCCCATATCAAATCATCTGATACATTCATGTCCTAGGATGCATCCTTCGTACAATGGACATCAACATCAGGCATCACCGTAGTTTAGTCTTGGCTAGCGGTATTGAAGAACATCAACTCGTTTGTTTACTACATCTTTGTCTTTTGATTTACCTTATTGTGCTCATTCCAAGGACCTCTCAATGATGTCCACAATGAAGGGATTTAGAGATAGGAATGGGGCAACAATCATTATCTTTTTTCTACTATTCTTGTTGGACATTCTTGTAATATAACCTTGGCGTTCACTTGCTTTGTTAGTTATGTATGGAGGATGTTTTGGACAACTTGTTGATTATGGCATTGATAGGTTATACCTTTCCATGTTTTGGTATGAGGTGTTTGAAACTTGTAAAGTGCATCCTAGTAAGGTTTTTGTATGTTAGGTGTAAAAAAGGATACTCTTATCTGATTTTCAATTCAAATTCCATCACACTAGGTACAACGCCATCCTGGTTCTCTATACCTTGATTCATCATACCACGTGTGTTATCAAACATAAGAAAATTGGACCTTTAAAAATCCTAACTCCTCGGAAAGTATTCATCATCATTTGCATGTCCATCATCTTATGTCTTGTTGAAATTTCTTATCTTCTTTCATCCCTTATTTCTCATCACACTAACAAGGTACTATGATAGTTAATCATCATCATCATTGTCATCCATCCTACATCCACAAATCATTAGCATATTGCAAAAACATATCATATACGAAACATATGCATTACATTTCATCATCATATAAATATATTATTATAAGCATTTTCCATAGATAAGAACATCCATTTTTTACCACATTACATCCCTTTCTTATCATATTACATCTATTTTTTTCCATCACATGAACCATCGCATAACATTCATTTGTATAAACATTTCATAATCATTTCACATTACCACCTACTGCATAATCAAACATAATAGGTACAAGAACATTATAGGTAATCCATCACATTATAAGCATACATAAACATCATAAAGTCATCTCCCACATTACATTCAATTTGCATAAGGAATCACCATACCACTTTGCATTAACATACCATTTCATATATTACATCACATCACATTACATTATCATTTAACATGTTTAGGATAATATATTTGTTATTCAGAACCACCTCATAAATAACCACATTGCAATCATTTTTCACATTTCATTGCATAAATCATTCCATAACATTTCAAACATTCAAAGCATAATAGGAACATAGATAACCCATTACATTAAAAGTGTACATCCATCTATAATCATGATTCACATATCATTTCACATATACACCATAAATCATCTCCATATCACTTTGCATACTAATCATCCATCAGATATCAAATATCATTTGCATCAACATACATAGATCATCATATAGATTACATCATCATATACATCATTATCCATCCACATCACATATCATATAAATCCATTTGCATATCATGTATTAAATGACATATTATAGAATCATCAAAAAAGAAATGCATCCATATATACATCGCATCACACCATTGCATAGCATAAAGAAATAGAACCATCCATAAAATGAAGAAATAAATGATAAACACATAATATCATATCAAAATCATCATCTCATAAATATCATCATCAGGTAATTGTCATAATACAAAATAATCAGATCACTGTACGTGTAAGTCAATAAGTACAAAAATTCCCATTGGGCTATAAAAAATGAGCCCATATTGCAAAGAAAATGGTGTCTCAGTCAAAATGAGGCTTATCCCTCCTGTATGTTTCCCTCGTCTCTGTCACCATGAACCTTAGCTGGTCTATAGCTAGTCTGTTGCGAGTAATCTGGGGCCCACTCTGCTTTGGGTACAGACTAGTGATAATGCATACGATAATAATCTGCCTCTCGGATGGCCTCCCTATAAGACCGAAGGAATACTATGCTCTGAGAGGAGGAGGCTACCATGCTCTCCAACTATTGTCTCTAGCCCATCTCTGTGGCCACCTATAGCTTTAGGACCTGTCTCTGCAAAATGGCTCTTGGCCCTGGCCTGGTGTCTCTTAGCCCTGGCCTGATCTCTCTCCATTGTCAAGGTCTAAACCTAACCCTACAGCTATGCAATCAGTGTGTCTCTAGGTTCCGGCTGCCCTATTAGCTATGCTCGTGTGGGATGCACATGAGGCTAACCCTCACCCTCAGCTCGTGGCAGTGCACCTACCAGATCCTACTCCCTAGTTGGCAACTACTCTTGGTCTTGCATCTGAATGTCAGCCTAGCCTAGCTGAGATGGGACCCTAACTGGCAGATCCTGCTGTGCACCATCTCTCCATCCTCTTCCTCCCCCTCTACCCCTTGTCCTTTGCTGAGCAGATGGTGCTCTTGGAATAATCAACCATAGGTGTGGCCAAAACCAATCTTTGTAAGCCTAAGTAACCCCTAGATCTGTAGGTCCCTAATCATAAACCCATCGCTGAACCACCAACTATCTAAAGCTATCTACGGCCTTCGAGGGAGGAATGTATCACCCCCACAAACCTTGTAACATGGTGCAAGAAAATATGGCCATGCAATCATCATCTGGTCGGTCCTATGGCTCACCAAACTGGCCTTGGGCATGCCCTAGTAGGTATCTCTCCACCATGGTATGCTCCTGCCCCTACATAAACCAGTCCTAATGGGAAAAGAAGATTTGTTGGGTATCATCAGCCCATCCAGGGCGACCAAGGTATGGGTGCCATGTGAAAACCTACATCTCATCTAGGACCCTCCTCCAGTGAGGAGTCTCGTGCTTGCCCGTGTGTGTAAAGGACACACCACCTCTATAGTGCCACATGAGGGGATCATTAGGCCCCATCGGTACTACAATGACTCACGATGAAGAATAGGGATGTGCTCCCACGCCCATACATGGAGGAGTGTAACCCTTGCCCGAGTGCTCTGTTGTCAAGGTAGACATACTCATGTAAATATTTGTAGAGTGAAGCAAGAAGAACATGTCCCCAAGAAAAATGAACTGTCCTATCATACATCACCATGTGATCCCAATAGAGTCCCCAACCAGGACTGAAGTATCAGCCTCACTGATCTAGGGCAATGAGACCTGAAATGATAGCCACAATGACCAAGCAAAAGGGAGAAGCTAGAGCCCTATGACGCTCAAGCTCAATCTGACCCTTGCAGTAAATAGTGTCCTCTGTAGTGAGGACTTTGTGACAAGCATCCCATTCACCATCCATGTCATATATAACATGCTACCTGTGAATCAACAATCAGAGGATCCACCACACATCCTCTAGGGTGATGGTAGCCTCGTTGGTAGGAAGGTGGAAGGATGAGGTCTCACTATTCCATCTCTTGACAAGTGTTAACATCATCCCAAGGTGGGTCCACACAGGCATTGCATATGCAATATACCATAGTCCCATGTCTTGTAGCCGATCCTGATCCCTATCACTAAGGTCTCGTAGGTAACCAAAGATCTCCTACGATCTGTGCTCCCAAGAGTAGACCTCCCTCATTGCATCCTACATTAGGAAAGGTCACCATGTTAAAACTTTTGAAAAACTTCATTCCCAACATCCAAAAAACCATCCCAGTGTCGCTATCTGTGAAGGCATCACAGTTTGAAAATTCCAAACTGCACACTGAACCCCAGAAAATCAGGGCTGATGAATAGATAGTTCTTGAGTGCTATATAGCACCGCTGCAGAATAACTAAGTCTAAAAGCAATAAATGAGCGCGAAAAATGAAAAACAAAACTCAAGGATCACTTACTAGTGCCCCAATGTTATGTGGTCATTGGTATGTCCGAACTCGATTGAAAATGTGCATTGAGAGCTGTTGTTGCACCATCTCATCAGAATGTTAGAGCTCAAATATCAAAATTGCTAAAGGGAGGTGTGTGAAAATGAACTGAAAGTGACCCCTTAGAGCCTTTTTAAGCCTAAAAATTAGAGTTTTTTCACCCTATTTGGCTATCCTGCTAGAGTTTTGAACTCTTCAACCTATTTTTGTCTAATTGAGACTTGTTTTACATCATTTTATTGCATTTAGACATTTTTTTGGCCTATGGGAGCCTTTTTGGACTTGTCAGGCACCTTGTCCTCTTTTTTCGCGAGATCATCCAAAAATCAAAATTTTCGTCCAATCTCTCAATGGGGAAATATATTGGAATGTTTTCTCTCACCAGGCAGTAGTGGGGAAAGATTTTGAAAACAAAAAAATTTGGCTTTCATCAAGACCATTTATTATTTGAACCAACACAACGAGTGCATTGCTTCAAAGAGGGGCGAAATGTAGACACGTAAAATGTACTGATTGGCATTGGATATCTGATCCTGACCACTAACATCATTTCATCCTGAATCATCTTTCAGTCTAACCATTTAATCAAATACCTTTACTTGATTAAATTCATCAATATTCCGCTTTTAATTAAATAAATCAGTTATCTAATTAAGTCACCCTTTCTTGATAATTAAATTAGCCATTCTAATCTAATTATCCTATTTAATTAAATAATTAATTTTATTTGATTAAATATCTAAAGTCTATCTATTAAATTAAATAAATTAAAACCTTATTTAGTTTATTCTAACATCATCTCTTTTAATTAAACAAATCAAAAATCCTTATTTAATTAATCCTTTATCACATTCTTCTCATATTTGATTTAAATAAATCCACAAATTTAAGTCAAATAGGTCACATCATTTAACCCCTTCATTAAATTAATTAACCTTGATTAATTTAATCTCTTCTCATGTCCCATCCTCCATCTTTTACCACTTGCACATGAAAATAGAGTTATTTGATTTATTCAATCTCTATTTTCTTCAACAAGGCATTTTTTAAAGAATATTCCTCAAGTTTGAATTCAAAATCCAAGTGGACTTTGTCCTTCCAACAAGGCATTTACTCCACCTATAAATTCCCTTTTCCTTGAGCCAAGTGGCATTCAATGCACCTTCTTTCCCTCTTACATGTCATTTCAACAATTTCAAAATTCAAACATATGCATTTATTGACACAATCTTCAAAATTTGCACATCCTCCATCCATTCACCCATTGACAAGTGGCACTTTGTCATTGGATAATTCTTAGTCCTGCATTGCTCTATTTTAGACATTCTTCCATCTTCTCATTCTATAAATAAGAGGCTAATCTCCTCATTTCATCATCCACAATTTTAGTAAACTTACTATGATCAAATCATTAGCAATTTTCATCCATTATCATTGAGTTCATAGCTAGGTTATGCAGATTTTTCTATTGGAGCACTCATCAAGCATCAAAAAAGTGGATCACTTTTCATCCCACATCAATCTTCCATCATAGGAGTTGGAAAAGGGCCAATTTTCACATCAAATTGGCACCAATTCCCCTATGGGATCAAGAGTTTGCATTGTTTTCAATAGGATCTAGCTTATTTTCTTGTTCATTTGTTTCATTCTTGCTTTGTTTCCTATTTCAAACCTTGCTAATGGATTTCATGTGGAATCCTTGTTCTTGCTTGCATTTTATCTTTTAATGTGTTCTTTTGTTTTGTTTTGTAGGTATTAGGATTGGGGTTCGATAGATACCAATATTAAAAAGCATCCTCAAAAGGTCAAAAGGGCCATCACTAGCTCTGGAAATGGATGCACCTTTTTGACCTCCTTCCAATCAAAGAGCTCTATTCATCACCTATCTTCAATAACTTTTATTCTCCATGCTATTTTTTATGGCCTCCAATTGAGATCATGTTTCCAAGGGGGCTCAGCCTATCTTTGGAACTTCTATCATTGCCATTATCTATTAAAGCAATTTCTTCAAAAAAATTGATTCCATATTCCTTTAACTTTTGTGCCATCTTCCATTGTCCATGCCTTTAAACCTTTCTTTTATCGTGAAGTTGTCTAGGGATTGATCAGGAATCAATGTAATGCATTGGATAGTTTGCCAACATAATGAATTTGTGGGTGGAAATGTCAAATTCTTTTTACAAAAATTTAATTAGCTCATGCTTTCCATCTCCTGGAAGTTACAAATATCTCCTCTAGCATTTAAGAGAGAATGTTTTCTTGTAGGCTTCAGTCTCTTAAGACTTGCAATGAAATGTAGATCTATATGATCCTCCCATGTCTTCTGCTAGACCAAGACTCCATCTTTGCACTGAATGCCGGTTACATAAGGATACTATATGTGAGAAATAGATGTGTTGGGAAAAGTAGAAACATGGACTTTCTTGTTGCATTTTCTTAAAATTTTATAAAAGTTTGCAACAAATCATTTTGGTGTGTATCTTGCAGTCATTGTGCTCCATGAGACACTTGGTGAAACACTTTTGCACATTGTCTAAGCCTCCATATTTGTGTGTATTTCAGAACATTTGGGGCACAACCCAAATCTTAATTATTCCATTGAAAACCAAGAACCTTTAACTGAAATAGGTAGTTATCGGGACTTGATTTTTGACATTTTTGCACAATGACTACACAATTCAAGCAGCCTCTAGAATTTCTTTGGAAAAGTGATCAGACGACCTCCAAAAGCCACGAAAATGCACCACCATGTTCAATTACATGATAAGGGAGTGTGTTCATCAAAAAAATTGGCATGAAGTTATTGGGATTGAAAGTTGTTAACAATCAAAGTTTCTTGTTTAGCAATTTTTTGCAATTGCTTAAATTGGACTAAAACTTGCCAATTTGCCCTTCTGGAAAAAATATCATATTAGATTCTAGGGAGCTGCCATCATGGGGATTGGTTTATTTAGGTTACATGAACATGTATGCACTGCAGATCTTTGTAAATCTTCCTCCTTTACGAAATATCAAGCATCAAAGTTGAGCTTTTGTAGTTGTCTTGGAAATGCAGTCTCCAAACTGGGTAAAACCCATTTGGATTTAATTTTGAGAAAATACCAAATGATGTCTTGAAGCTCTAAAAATTAACATGGATACACATTGATATGGGGAGAATCAAGAGCACCAATTGGTTTTTCATGAAATCTTTTCAGTTGCTTAATATTGTCCTCCAAAGTTGATAAACTTGTCATATTTAACACTGTGTAAACAACCCTTCAACTTGGCCTTTTGAAATCTTGTCAAAACTGATTGTACAAGTCTGAAAACTGGTGTGCACACTCATATATATCAAATAAACATGTTTTCAAGGTGGTTTTGCATGAAACTACTTTGGCTTCAAATTATGATTTTTTAAAATAGGCCTTTTGAGTAGATTTTTCAAATGTACTTGTGAGTGCTAAGATCAAATTTCACACATGCGGGCCTAAAATTTGCATGAAAATTTAGGCTCCAACATAGTTCACATGCCTTTTCTATGCTTATATGCTTTGCATACATGTTTTTTGGGAGACATGTTTTGCATACATGTCTACCGAGATAGTTGCAACTACAACATCTGTAAAATTCCTCTATCGTTTATCATTTGATGAATGTCCATACCATGTTCCAAAGCTCCCATTTTTGCATAGACTGTGAGGATGCTAGAAGAGGCTATGAACTTTTTCTTTACACTTTCCAATTGCATTTTTAAAAAAAATTCTAAATCCTTTTCAACAATTTAGACATTTTGTGCATATCTTGCAATCATAACATTCAATGAAACCACATTTCTTTGAGGTATCTGATCAAAAATTCTGCATGCCTTTTCTATGCTTCCACATTGATCATTTCCAATTCTGATATCAGAAAATAATCACCATTCCATTATATTTCAATGGATGTCCTTACGTTGTTTCAAAGCTCTCATTTTGGCACAAGCTAGGAGTAGGCACACAAATGAGAGAATTTTAGGTAAAAAACCTGCATATGGAGATCTTACGGGTGGGAGAAACAAATTTTAAAAATTAAACTTTGTGTGGGGAGTAATGGAGGATGAGAGTTAAGTGATGGGGAATGAAAAATAGGATAGATTTAGAGGATCCTATGCCAGCTACGTAAGAAAATTGCTTAGAGTGCGCTGGTCAAGCCACACCCACTGTAGCGCCCAGCCTATGACCACAAAAACTTTCTCCACCCTTGTCATCTGGAATTCCTTCGATCGTGCCTACAAAAGAAGTTAAATATTTTTTCACCATTAAAGAAAGAGGAAAGGCCTTGAGGATCATTGAGTATTTGATTATGGTGTAGCCAGGCATATGTCTTAATTGTTAAATTAACAGTGTTCCACGTGGTTTCGGGGATGGGGATAGAGAATGGTAGGGTAGGGATTTGTTTTGGGGATGAGGATGGCAGGGGATGCATTTTAGGGACATGGGATATGGGTTTAAGTTTTGGGGTCACAAGGGATGTAGGGGGCGATAGGGTGTTGAAATACATATAGTACTTGAAAAAATAGTTATAAAAAGATGTATAACTATAAGAATTATACATCTTGGAGACAACTAGGAGTCCCCTAAACATCTTGAGGACACCCCACCATCCTTGAAGTCCTAGTGGCATCTTGGAGATAGTGACATTGATGGTGGGATGGTGGCATTGGTGGTGGGATGGTGGTGTTGGTGGTGGGCTGGTGGGGGGCATCTCCCAAGTCCCAAAATCTCTGAGACATCCCTGTCTACAAAACATGGGGTTTTTTGAGGACATGTCCCTGTGGAACACTAGATTTATTTATCTCTGCAACATACTAATATGGCTATAGATATGTAAATAATATCTCCTCCAGCAACCTACAAGGATTTTTTTGGAACAAAATGGGTCCCCCTTTTATCTTGCTTTTGTTACCTTTGGTTATTTGTTTTACTCTTCAAGGTTCTTCTATTTTCTTCCTTAGGTTGTCTACTGGTTCTATTAAATTTTGGTTTTTTTTTAGGTTGAGTTGGTTTTCTTCTTGCTAGAAATTCAATGACATTATCATAGACAATAGTGTATCTTAGGATAGTATATCAAGTATGTGCTTCTGAGGACTAATGGGGATTCTATTTTATAGCATCAAATCACACATGATGATATTTTCCAAGGGAGCTCAGTTGGAATGTATTCCTCAATCCAATTGGTCATAATTTTCCTCTAAGAAGAAAGTCGGCAAGACCTTATAGATGTCTTACCGACTACCAGTGCATTTGGTTAATAGGCATCTGTGTTGCCTATCGGCAAGACCTCAGGGGTGTCACAACAATCAAAATTCACATGCAAACACCTATTGGCAAGACATCAATCATAGTCCCGGCGACTAAGAGTTTCCCATCAGCATGAAGCTCTCCTTCGGCGAAGGGTCTTGGTGAGATCTTTGTGTGTCACCGACAGGCCACTGAGGGATGCACATATCAGCCGGAGATTTTCCTTCGGGGAGAAGTCTCGGTGACTTCTTCATGTCTCATCGACTAGCGCATATGGAGCAGACACTTCAGTGAGAGTTGTTCCTTCAGCCTGAAGTTTGGTCGACATGCTAAAGTCTTGGCAACACAGGAGTGATATCGCCAGGAGTCCACCCAATAGAAGGGGGTCCCATAGAAGGTTAGAGCTCGGCGATAATTTTGCCTTTGGCAGGAGGTCTAGCTAACTAACAATGGGTCTCACCGAAAGGTCAGTCTTCGATATAACATGAGGGGCTCGGGGGGATGTCCTGTCGATATGGGATTGTCCCACCAACATAAAGAATGAGCACGCCCAAGGGTTATCCTTTTGCAATATGTCTTGCCGACTATGAGAGGTCTCCACGAAGAAGAATGAGCTCTTGACGAAAGGAAGAGACTTTTCCAAAATATCTCGGTGAAGGAAAGATGTCTCACCGACATAAGGTAATATCAACATAAGGTCTCGCCAATCAATTGGAGTCTCAACGAAACAGAGATGTCTTCGAGACGATTTCACCAAACAGAAGGATGGTTTCGGCAAAACTCTCACAGACAAGGTGAACTCTTCCTGAAATAAAGTGGCATCGGCAAAGTGAGATTTCATCGCCATGGGGTCTTGGTGATTGGGAGATGTCTCACCGATAAGGTGTGCCTTCGGGGAGAATGAATGCATTCGGAAAAATTTCTGGGTGACTCTGAGGTGTCCCGGCGAAAGAAAGGGTCTTCGATGAAATATCTCGCCGACCCAGCAATGTCTCGGCGATAGGGCGTGAGTTCAAGGTAAGGTCTCCCCGAGACAAAGAAGTCTCCCTGAGATGGGATGTGCTCGCCAAGAAAAGAGGAGATCGGCATGAAGTCTCACCGCTAGGGTGGACTCTTGCTGAATTAGAGGGGGCATCAAAGAGAATATTTTTGTTTTCCAAGAAGCCTCGGCGACTTCAGAGGGTCTCACCAATAGGCCAGGATGTCGGAGTGAGGTATTGGCGAAGAACAAAGTTCTCGACTATAGGACATTAGTTTGGGGTAAGATCTCCTCGAAGTGATGAAGTCTCCCCGACATGGGTGTGCTCGCCAGAGAAAGAATGGCTTGTGGAGATGTCTTGGCGAGCGGACTTAGTCTCGCTGAAACAAAAGTGATATTGCCACAAGGTCTCCCCAACATGAAAATCAGTGCGCCAAAGGATTTTGAAGACATCACCGTGACATCCCACCGACTTGAAGGAGTCTTACAGAGGTAGAAGGAGTTTGAACTTAGAGAGAAAAGAAGAAGCCACGATGAAGTCTCACCAACTCGATAGGGTCTTACCGATACAAAATGTGCTTGCCAAGAGGAAAAGGGGGGTTCCCTGTAGGGTCACACTGACAAGGAAGGGTCTCGCCGATATGATTTCTCCCTTTGGTATAATGAAGTGTGCTCAATGAAAGGTCTTGGTGACCCGGGGATCTCTCACCGACGGGTTGTGGTTTCGCCAAGAGGTCCTCCCAAAACAAAGAGGTCTCCCCGACATAAAGAAATGAGCTCGCCAAAGGATCCTGAGCCTCGCCATGACATCCCACTAACTTGATACTGGAAAAGAAAAAGGAGCTTAGAGAGAGATTTTGCTTTTACCATAAGGTCCTGCCAACCCGGTAAGGTCTGGCTGATACAAAATTGCATCGGGAAGAAAGATCCAACATCACCATGAAGTCTCACCGACAAATGGGGATATCCCCGACATAAGATGAATTCGCCGAAATAAATTTAAGCTCGATGAGATGTCTTCCTGAGTGCGATGGTCTCACCGAGGTAGAATGACCTCGAGGTAACATCTTGCTGACCCAGTAGTGTCTCATCGACATTTGTTCATAAGGTGGACATTGGAGGGACTCTTGGCCGAATGTTTTGGGCTCGCTATGATGTCTAGCTGATGGTGATTGTCTTGGTGACCACGGTGGATATCGATATGACTTCTATAGCTTGCCAAAAGGTCTCACCAACCATCACCCGCTATGCTGATAGTTGCTAGAGGAGGTATAATCGCATTGAGGAGACATGATGAGTGTCTCACTAACATGCAATTCCATTTGAATGACCTTTGACTGCCCAGGACTCTAGTGTGGTGTATGTCTAACCAATCAAGAGGAGCTAATGAGGTAGACCAATAACAATTTGATAGATTGATTGTTTTGGTAAAACATAAAGGAAGACCAACAAAATGCAAACAACATGGATTTATTCTGAGATCAAGGCGATGGATCAGCTCAGGTGATCATGTTCAGATCTAAAGAGAGGCCTGATGATGCTTCCACAAGATGGTCAACATGCAGAAAGGTCTTGAACATGAAGGAGGCTGAAGGAAAGAAGCAACCATGACTCACAAGGATAGTTGTAGTGACTACTAGCGAGGAGGCGGATCGGTATTAATGGAAAAATACTTTAGAAAATTCAAGGAAGCCCTTTGAAGGAGTTGAAAGATAAACACAGATACTAGGAGTAAATGTTGTAGCCACAAAAGATATGAAGGCTTCTCCTGAGGTCAAGCCATCACTAACATGGACAACAGCGCTTCACATTGAATACAACATTGACTCTCTTCAAAAAGATCTAAGAGTCGACCCTCCTGCGACCAAGTGAGATATTTTATAAACCCTAAAATAGGGGCCAGCACATTCTTTTTGGTACACTTTGTATATATGGAATTATTGCCTCTTTGTAGGGGTTAGAATAAAAGAAGATTTAGGGAGGAGATAGAGTAGAAAAAGAGTTAAAAAGTTGTAGTTAAAAAGGTTAGAAGAAGCTTTTAGAATACAGAGAGAAGTACAGGAAAGATAGAGGAGACAGAACTATGTTCTGATTCTTTGTAATAGGAGCTTCTTTTGTCTTCTTAGGATAGGAGTTAGATTCAGCAGAAGCCTGTAATGTATCTTTCAAGTTTTCTTAATATAAATGGAAACAATTTGGAGTCATAGATTTTTTGTACACTGGTGATTATGCCAGCTTTGTAAGTGTTGCTTATCTGTATCATTAATAGTAGAAGCAACCAGATCCTAATCTACTTTAGATTGTGTTTTAGAATGGTGTTTGTCTTAAGTTAATCGTTTGATTTGTGAATCCTTCAAGGAATAGAATTTTATTTTGGTGTTTTATTTAAAATGGTAACTAGTACTCTGTTGTAGAAATTAGCACTGTGAATGAATGCAACTATGTGTTAATCACAAGTTAATTTTGTTCTCCAGTTTTAGTTTACAATTCCTTGAAGGATAACAAGTTTGGTTAAGATAGGTGAATTATCATTCTTTTCTACTCTAAAACTCTGACCCATCATTTTATGTTTCTTTAAAACCCCTCGTTAGAGTCGGTTTAAATTCATGCTTGATCTTAGAACAATCCAGAAGCTCACACCAGCAGGCCCCTTGAACATTACTATTACATTGACCACTGAGGGACATCAACACAATTGAGAACCAACTACAAAGACCTTGGGAGCTAAGATATCCATGCATTATCTTTCTCTTTCAGGAGAAACAAAATAGCAATATTCTGTTTAACTGTTGTTGTGCCATTTTGACCATCAACAGAAACTGGCACTAGGAGGTCCTAGAAGGGAAAACTGGATAAAACTTGGTTTTCCTCCCCAGAAAGGCCCCATAGAGTTCTTCGATCAACTGAAAATCCATCACCTTTCATAGAATTGAAGACCCTAATAAGACACAAGAGTTATAAGACCGGCTCAATTATCATACCACCCTTATCAACTCTGCTCACTCCACCAGGCTTTTCACCAATACCCCAGTGGATACCTATCAATCCACCACCACATCCATCTCAATTGTCATCACAGTTGGTTTAACCCATACAACGGCTAGCTCAACCACCACCCCCACCAATGGCGTTCTTTCAAAATAATCCCTCTCCATTGGGGACTATTCCTAGAGGTTTTCATGACATGCCTAAGAACCCTAAGAAATTTTGTCCCAAGTACATTCATGGTGAATCAAGGAGTGCTAAGGAGCACATACAAGCTTTTAAGGATGCTTGTACCAAAGCTCAAATAGCTCACCATGATGTAGTTTGTAGGTTGTTCCCTGACTCCTTAGGGTATATGGCATACAATTGGTACCTTAATCTTCCTCAAGGTTCCATTCTGACCTGGACACATTTGGAAAATGCCTTTATCAATCGGTTCAGGGTTTATGTGGATCCAACTCTTTTATACCACCAATTTGCTACTATTAGGAAGGAGCCCTGTGAATCCTTGCCCTTGTTCAATACCAGATTCCAACGAATGTATAGGAGATTGCAAGATCCCTATCTAGTCACTAAGAATAGTGCCATTCAAGCTTACTTTAGAGTTATAGACTGCTTGCTTGGCTTGTTCCTGCAAAGGACTTATCAACCAGCTGATATTGATTCTCTATCCAAAGTCTATCATCTAGCTATCAAGCTACAACAACAAATTAGTTCTCAACAAGGAAGTCTGGGAAGAGGTTTCCCTTCAATAGGTATCAGATGCATAGCCCAACCCCTCTATTCAATATTGTCCCGGGAATGTCTCCTTCCCATTATGGACCCATGTCTGAGTTACACAATCAGCCACCTATTCCATTCTTTACTAATGGAACCCCTGATTTCCTCCAACAACCACAGGTTCCTCAAATTCCACAAGGTCATCACAACCAAGTTGGAACACCAAGTCATGGTGGTCAGCCACCTATTGCTAAGAGTGTGGAAAGCGAAAAGACAATTCAGCTTACAAATGAGGTAGAAAACTTGAAGAAAACGTTGTCCCAAGTCACCAATGACATGGCTCAGCTTTGATTGAACCCCTCCCAAAACTAAGGTAACTACCCTAATCAAAACAACAACAATCAAGGTAACTATTAGAATCATAACAATTACAACCAAAGGGGTTATCAGGGCCAAAACTCCTCTAATCAATGGTATCAAAATCAAAATAGAGGGTATAACCAAAGGTCAAATAACAACAGACAATGGAACACAGGGCCCAATAATGGTGGAGTTTCACATAACTATCAAGCTAATGAGGAAAGATCGCATACTGCAAATGTGGCTGACCTCAACTTTATGACTAACTGGTGTAGGCTACATGATACTGCAACCCATTCTGAGGTGAACTACCCTGAAATGGAGAAATTTTTCAAGATGGCACAGGCAGATGCTCAAACCTTCCAAGGGAATTCAATCAAAGAAGGTGGATCAATAGATACAACAATGACTTATGACCTTTTTGAGGAGGAACCTTCATTCCCAAGGCATGAGGAGAATGAACCGGAGGAAGATTCATATGATGCCCAAGCCTTTCAGACAAAAGGATGACATTTCCTAAGAAATTACTATAAGGGTCCATTCACCTCATCAACGCCACCTAATCACATGGTGCCTCCAAATAAAAGTGATAATAATAACCCTCCTCCACCAAAAAGCCCACCTGACTTCCATAACAAGGGTAATCCCTCTGGTGTTTTTAAAAGTAATGCAAGTTATGATACAGAATTTGATATTGTTTCTGAGATGTAGAAACAAAAAAATTCTTTGTCATATTTTGACATCTTAAAGTGGTGCCCTACTCAAAGGGAGATAGTGTTGAAAGCTTTAGAACAAGCTGATAAATCAAAAGGGAGAAACAAGGTTGCCCCTGCTACACAATAGAAGGTTGGCAGCATATAGAAATAGGGTATGGAACTTGATCGAGGACTTTGATGCCTTTGGGATCCATGTATTTTCGAAGAAAATCAAATAACTGATTCATTTTGTTTGTTTTCATGCTGCCAGACCTATGCAAAATGAGAGGTGTCTAGAATTCTCAGTGGAATTAATTTTCCCTCTTCACTGATAATATCCACAGACTTTTCATAAGTTTTTTGATGATGACCTACTTATTCTATTTAGCAAGCTAGGATGTTTTGAGAGAAAAATTGAGTAAGGTCCAATAGAGATCAAGAGTTCAGAATGCAAATAGGAATAGCACGTCTGAGAGAGGGTCTCAAATCTAAAGTAATAATTCCCCAAAGAGAATGGTAGCTGAAATAGTGCTGATTCAAAGGCCCCAAAGACTCAAGACAACATATGGTAGAGATAAGGGAGGCGAATATGAAATTGTTAACCTAGATGATTCTGGCCCTAAAAGGAATGTCTACATGGGGAAAGCCTACCCTAAAGCAGTTAGAAAAGATATACTGAGGGCACTGGAGAAGGATATTGCTGCCATAGCTTGGGGATATGAAGACCTAAACACATTTTATGCTTCTGTAATGATTCATACTATTCCTCTAAAGCACAAAGCCAAGCCATTTTGAAAAAAACATCACCCTGTCAATGCCTTGATTGAACCATTGATCTTCAAAGAGGTTCAGAAATTGCTTTCTAGAAGGATAATCTTCCATGTATACCATTCAACATGGTTGGCTAGCTTGGTCCCAGTCTGTAAGAAAAACAGAGAGATTAGGCTATGTGTCAACTTCAGGAATCTGAATAAAGCTTCAGAAAAGGATAACTACCCACTTCCTTCTCTAGATGAAGTCTTGCAGACCGTCAATGGATCTCAGATGATATCATTCCTGGATGGTTACTCTGGATATAATCAGGTAATGGTTAACTATGAGGATAGGATGAAGATAGCCTTCACTACAAAGTGGGAAATGTTTGCATATAGAAGGATTCCATTCGGTTTGATAAACGTCGGGGCAAATTTCCAACATGCCATGGACATAGCATTCAAGGATCTAATTGGTAAATGCATTATTTTTTACATGGATGACCTAAGAGTGTTCTCCAAAGATCGATTGAACCATGTTGCCGACTTAGCCAAAGTTCTTCAAAGATGTATCCAGTATGGAGTCTCCTTGAATCCTAAAAAATGTGTATTCAGAGTTTCTGAAGGGAAGCTTTTGGGACACGTAATTTCTGAAAGAGGAATATCAATTGACCTAGATTGAGTTGAGTCCATTCTAAAGATTACCAGGCTAGGAAGCAAGAAAGAAATGAGATCTTTCTTTGAGAAGATCAATTTCGTGAGAAAGTTTATTACAGGCTTTGCAGAAATCGTAAAACCTCTTAATCAAATGATGAAGAAAGACACTAAAATAGAGTGGATTGAGGAGGAAAAGGTCACGTTTTCACAAGTCAAGTGATCCATTTCAGAAGTGCCTGTTTTCACTAGCCCTGACTACTTGAGACCATTTTATATCTATTCATTTGCTTCTAAACATTCCTGTGCAGCTGTATTAACTCAAGGAAGAGAGGAGGCAGAGGAGAGACTGATTGCTTTCATGAGTTCCCCATTCAAAAATGTTGAAGTTAAGTACCCCCCTCTCGAGAAGTAAGCTTTTGCACTGGTCAGGGCTGTCAAGAAGTTCTGACATTACATTCTTTGAAGCCAAATCATCGTTGTAGTTCTTGATGCTATTGTGAAGTCTTTAATTATGCAAAGCGAGCTAGGAGAAAGAAGAGGGAAATGGATGGCCATCTTGCAAGAATTCAATCTGGAGTTACACCCTATGAAACTAGTTAGGGGTATAGGCTTGTCTTAGTCCATGGTGAACACTGGCGACAACATCATCTGTTAGCAATACATGACCCAGTCTTTCTCTAATGACCCTTGGTATGTTGATATCATTTGTTTTATGCTCAGTAATCTGTGTGCAGAGAGAATGAATGCAACTCAAAGGAGAGCGCTAAGAATGAAGAGTTCTCATTACATGCTCAAAGGAGGGTTTCTATATAGGAATAATTTTAAAGGAGTGTACCTATGATGCCTTGATCAGCAAGAGGCTAAACATGTGATCTCTGGGTTTCATGGGAAACATGGCACAGGTCATGGGTCTACAGACTCATTAGCACACCAGATCCTCAGATCTGGTTATTACTGGTCGTGTGTATTCAAAGATGCCCATCAACATGTAAGAACATGTCACATATGTCAGATCTCTACATCAAAAGAATGTCATTCAGCCATGCCATTGCAGCCCGTCTACAAGGTGAGGCCATTCACCCAATGGGAACTGGATTTTATTGGGGTAATTAACCCAAACTCTTCTGCAGGACACAAGTTTATTTTAACTGCTACTAACTACTGCACAAGGTGGACAAAGGTTGTACCCTACAAGAATAGCACAACAAAGGTAGTGATCAAGTTCCTCACAAAATGCATCACCACCAGGTTTGGAGTACCCTTCGCATTCGTATGTGACAATGGCTCTTCCTTTTCTTCTGCTGAATTCATTTCATGGGCTTACGATCACAAAATTATTTTAAAATATTCTTCAAACTATTACCCATAAGGAAATGGAGTTGTAAAATCAACCAACAAGAATCTCTTAGGGGTAGTTAAGAAACTATAAGAAAACAATCCTAGAGACTGGCATACTTAGCTAATATTTGCATTATGGTCAAATAGAACTAGGATCAAGGCTACCTTAAAGACCTCACCATTCAAGCTAGTATATGGCCAAGAGTCTATGTTCCCTATCCATCAACAAATACCTATCCTTGAATTCATGCAAAATTTCTAGTCTAGTGACAATAGGATAGAAGTAAGATTAGTTGCTTTGTCAAAATTAGAATAACAAAGAGATGACACCTTGCAACAATTTTTTAGGCACCAGGCTGTTTTCAAGCGTTGGTTTGAAAAAAGAGCCAAAATCAAGGCTTTTAGGATATCAAACCTTGTGTTGTTATGGGATAAAGCCAGTGAAAAGAAGGGTAGTCACCAGAAAATTCAATAAGCTTTGGCTAGGTCCTTATCAGATTGCTGAGATCCTAGGAGATAATACTTTTAGACTAAGTAGTTTAACTAGAGAACCTGTTCCCTTGCATGTCAATGGATAGTTTCTAAAACATTATTTTGAGTCGTGAAGTTGGTACTTTTGTTGGGTGATTCATATGCGTAAATAATTTCTTCTTGCAAATAATTTCTGTGTGTAATAATTTCTTTATGTGAATAATTTGTTGCTCTTTGTGTAAGTAATTTGCTTTCTTGTTTGTAAATAATTTGTTGTTGGTTTGTTTGTCTCTTTTGTTGGTCTTTCTGTTTCCTTTGTTCTTTTGGTTTCTATTTTTGTTTTATTCTTTGGGGTTTACCTATTCTTTCTCATCTTAAAGTGGTGGTTGATATCTTGAGCATACTTTGGTCATTAGGAGAGAAGTGGTTTAGGTATTTTCAGGTTTGCTGATTGGGTGATTTTGTCCTAAACTTTTGTTTTATGCCCATTGTCAATAAGAGTTGTGGAAGGTTTTGAAAACAAGGTGCAAAGTAAATGACCTTCATTAGCTCCCCTAAATTTGTCACAAATCATTAAGATCATCTCTTCTTGTAATGGTATATTTGTCCTAGAATGATAGTGTTGTAATATTTGAGTGAAAAATCCAATCTCCCAATTGGTGCTCTAAGGTCCATGGTATTTTTCAACCAAGATCAGATGTCAAACATTTGACATATTGAGAAAGAATTAAATGAAATATCTGAAACTCCAAGAGAAAAAAGAAAAGAAAAGGAAAAGCATTATCTAAAGAGAAAAAAAAAGACTCAATATGAATGGGTGATTACAGTATCTCTACCGGGGCTATGGATGCCTGACTGGCAGTAGAGAAATGTTGTGAGGAAACTAGAGGTATCTCTGCCAAGCCTATGGATGTCTGACTGGTAGTGGAGCAACGCCCAGGATATCATTGCACAACAGTTGAAGGGAATCAACTCATGTAGCTCAAATCTTGCACATTATCGTTTGAAAGGTGAAGAGGACTTTACAAAAGAGTGATGCAAAATCAAGCACGCACATAAATTTCAAGGGTAGCCAGTGATGATTTACATTTGAGATTCTACCTCAACCTTGGTTGTTATAATTGACCCAATTGGAGTTGCAATGTTCATGAACCAGGAGTTCTGGGTAGCTGAATACTTCAGTTTCATGAAAATGGTTAAACCATTTTCCCAACCGAGTCACCATTTATTATGCCTTGCATAACCACCCCTTTTTATTCTAGATCAAAATGGGTCCCCCTTTAATCTTGCTTTTGTTACCTTTGGTTATTTGTTTTACTCTTCGAGGTTCTCTTTTTTTCTTCCTTAGGTTGTTTGTTGGTTCTGTTAAATTTTGGTTTTGTTTCAGCTTGAGTTGGTTTTTCTTCTTGCTAGAAATTGAATGACATTATCATAGACAATAATGTATCTTAGGATAGTATATCTTATGTGCTTCTAAGGACTGGTGGGGATTCTATTTTTCAAGATCAAATCACACACATGATGATATTTTCCAAGGGAGCTCAGTTGGAATGTATTCCTCAATCTAGTTGGTCATAATTTTCCTCTAAGAAGAAAGTCAGCAAGACCTTGCAGATGTCTTGCCGACTACCAGTGCATTTGGTTAATAGGCGTCAGTGTTGCCTATCGGCAAGACCTTAGGGGTATCACAGGGATCGGAATTCACATGTAGACACCTATCAACAAGACATCAATCATCATCCCGGCAACTAAGAGTTTCCCATCGGCATGAAGGTCTCCTTTGGCAAAGGGTCTTGGCAAGATTTTTGTGTCTCACCGACTAGTGACAGAGGGATGCACATATCGGCCAGAGATTTTCCTTTAGGGAGAAGTCTCGGCAACTTCTTCATGTCTCACCAACTAGCCCGTATGGAGCACACTTCGGCGAGAGTTGTTCCTCTGGAATTGTTAGGACTATAAAATTTGATGATTTTACATGTTTGATTTTGCTCATATATTTTCCTAATTGGTCCTACCGTGAGCATATTTTACCCATTTTTTTGCCCATATTGCCCCCATAGAATCCATTGAGTCATGCATTTTTCACGTTGTGGTCCATATCGGCATAAGTCTATCTAGGTCTCTCCGACCCACAATGCATTTTTTCTAAAATATGTTTGTTTTAGGCATATTGGTGTGACAATATCAGGGTCTCCCCGATCCTTTTTTTTTCTTGCAAATGTCTATGTTGCCTATCGGCAAGACGTTTCTGCTGTTATGGCGATTGAATTTTACATGTTGGCACCATTCGAAAGGACTTCTCCGTGGTCTCGGTGATAGAGGGTGATACACATTTCAGTACGAGTTTGGTTTTCAGCATGTTGTTTCACCGAGTGCTTTATGTCTCACCGACTGTCTTGATTGTGGTTACATTGGAAAGAGTTGCAGTGTTGATATATGGTCTTATCAAATTCTTGTGGTCTCACCAACAAGCATTATAGATTCACTTCGGCCAAATAAGTTGCTTCCGCTGTGAGGTCATAGCAAATGTACATTGTCACACCGACCGGTGGCGAGTGGATATCGGTAAGAGTTAGGGTGTTCGAGATAAGGTCTTGGTGAGTGACCTTCGGTCTCACCGATATCACGCATATAGTTTCTATCAAATCGCTCATCGGTGAGAGAAGTTCTCTTCAAGGTAGGTTTGAGTGATTGTTGTGGGTCTAACCGATGGAATACGTATGGACTATGTCAGAATAAGATTTGTGTTGTCTTGGCGAATTGGTGTGACTTTGGGACTTTTGGTAAAGCAAAGTTAATCTATGTGAGGTCTCTCCGATATCTTGTGGTCACGGCAATAGTGAATCAAATAAAGGTCCATCTCGGTAAGATAATTTCTTATGTCTCAACGACTGGGAGATGGTGTTTAGGGTGACTCTCGGTATAATGAAGACTTGTCTACAAGATGTTTCCCCGATATCACAGAGCTACAGCGAAACACAAAGGGAACATATGGATGCTTCTTGTCTTCGGTGTAACAAGAAATATATTATAGCAACATACAGTTTGATCATGGGGGCTCTCGTTGAAACATAATGTAATCAGCATGATGTTTCCTCGACTCAGACAGGTCACAACAAAGGCGAATAACACCACAGAGCGATTAATGATTGAATTCTGTTTGGCATAACTGTTGGTTTGTCTCGCTGACTATTTCATGTGAGATTAACAAAAATTCAAATACTGTGGCCGACATGTGAGTTCATAAAACTGTTGCAAACTGACTTGATTTGGGCCCGAATTCTATGGAGGGCCAACATGGAATTTCAATATGATTTATTTTCTTGATACTGGTGTATAAATAGGCATTTTGTAATTGTAAAATGATGATCAGCTATTAGTTATTCAATATCCAGTAGGCAAATTATATGGATACAGTACAATAGATTTATCAGATCAGAGACTATTGTTGGATGATTTCAAAATGGAGGTATTTATGAAAATCAGTTGATGTTGGTGCATTTCTCTGGTGTCAATTATTTCTTGAATCTAATGAAAGTATTGCTAAGTTGTCTCCAAGATTGAAGCTTTCTGGTTGTTTGAATTGATATGACAAGTTTATATATAATTCATCAGTACACATTTGTTGTATCTATGTGATTGATTGATTGGTTCTTTCAAGAAAAGATTAAATCCTTTTAGTTGATCACAGTAATAAGAGAGAAACATCTGGATTGTTCAAGTAGACCTTAGTAATCATATTTTTGCATGTTCATACAAGTTGTAAACATAATATGCCAGATAATTTGAGTTTTTCTAGAGAAGTGTTGCTCATCTTGGTCTCATTTGACTCTGTATACCCAATAAGGCACTAGTCTCTACACTTCATCACTTGATTTCATTCAATTTATTTACATATGTTAGTTGAACATTTTAGGATTTATATCATAATATTGCTACTTCTTTCAAAAATTGGTTTCATTTGTTCACCTCTATTTTCCATTGTGAACAAATTGCTGAAGAGATATAATTATAAGTCTACTTAATTTAGAGAGGTACGCCCGCCTAATGTTTAGCAGCACCTAAAGAGTAGAAGGTTGAGTTCTTTTGACCTTGTTTGTTACCCTAAAGCGTATCAAGAGATTGGAAGCCTCTTGAGGCATTCAACCTGAGTTTTTGAGAGCTAACAAATTGGCAACTCTACTGGGGAATACATTCAGAATCAAAGCCTTAATCATAGAGTCAGGAATTTTATATAGACTCCGCTAGGACTCAGATACATCAAATATTTTCTCAATTTTCACAAAAGTGAGTGGCGACTCTGACATAAATTTTTTTGTTGTTCATCATGAATAGAAGATCTCAATATAGGGGAGGTCATACTAGAGCTCCTGCTGGCACTAGTAAGTGGACACACAAAGATTGCAAGGTTCATAAGGGAAAAGGGATAAGTGAGGAAATGTGCATGACTGGAAAGAACAAAACATCAAGAGCATATGGTGAAACATATAATTGCTATGATACATGGAGAGATGATTCAAGTGCAGAACTTTGTACCCCTAAAGATCAAAGAAATCCTTTCCCTTCTCCTGATCCTCAGGAGGCTGGTTGAAGCTGCACTGAGGCTGAACGAATTAGAGTTCAAGCATGAATATGATCAGAAGATGGAGAGTAACCAAAATGTGTTTATTGATCATGAGCTTCCTAAGGAAGTAAAAGCACTGTTTGAATTACAGAGGAAGAGGATAGAGGAATTAGAGACTAAATTGTAGAAAACTCAAGTTACTGATCAGACGGCTGGTTGCCCAAAGTATTTACCACCTCATAAGCAAGGTAATCATGGTGTAGGGTCTTTAAATCCACCAGTGTCTCCTCACTATCAGATAGGGAATCACTATAAGCAGCCAAATCATCCACCTCATATCCCCACATAGCATACAAGTATGCATCCATCTCCTGGTCAGTATTATATCCCACAATATAATGCACAGTACAACAATCACATGCACCTGCATCAGTGTCCACCTATTCCTCCCCCTCACCAGCATACAACCATGATCAGATAGTTTGATTTAGAAAGTTTTCAATTATACCCTTACCCTATAGATGGCAGTTGGAGGGGTATGGTGCCCAAATTTATAGGGAGTAATGCAATTACCATTGAAGAGCACTTAAGGAGTTTTAACATTTTCAACCAAGACATTGATGTGCCATATGAAGATTTACACATGAAGTTGTTTATGATGTCACTTCTTGAAGATGCTAGGGATTGGTTCAACAGCTTTCCAACATTCTCAATTAATTCTCTTCATGTATTCCAAGATCAATTCTTAGAACAATATGAGAATCTAAATGCACCAGATGCAGCTCTTCATGAACTGATGTGAATTTAGAAAAATTAGAATGATTCAATTTATGATTTCAATCGAAGAGATTCAACAAGTTGACCAAGGTACCCTAGATCAAGGTTTCCAGATTCTGTAGCTTTGAGTGTTTATTTGAATGCATTTGATCCCAAAACAAGGTATGAATTCTAAATAGATTCTCAAAGATGCTTGAAGCTCATAAGATATAAGAAGGTTGTTAAGGTGGAGGGCTCTTCTTTTGACTTCACTCAGGTGTTATCCCAAGTAAAAATGTATGTCCCACTACTTGAGATGATGAAAATTAAGGAGTATAGGGATATTGTTGTTCAATTGATAACAAATGGGAATGAAAAACATATGAATTCTAAAAACAAAGTAGCCACTAAAGCAGTCAATAAGCAAGAGAAAGTAAATATCCTAGAATTCTACTTGAGTGATGTATTAACAACTCCCCCACAAGTTGATCATTTTTTCACTACATTACTTATAAATAACAAACTGTTAAGGAATTGCATGATAGACTCTGGTGCTGCCATAAACATTATGCCAATAGGAGTTATGAAACAGCTTGGCATGTGGGTTGATACATGTGAGGGGAAGTGATATGCAATGGATAATAGACCTGTACCTATGGTAGGAATTATGAGAGGTGTTGAAGTAAAACTACCTACTTATCCACAGGTGGCTTATAATATAGATATAACAGTCATTGATACTCCTCAGTTCGGGATGCTCTTGTCAAGACAGTAGACAGCAGCAGTTGGGGGAAATGTCCAGTTTGATTTATCTTATGCTACTATTCTGGTGAATGGTCAAGAAGTGAAATTGTATAGGGAGCCAAGAATGAAATAGCTTGTTGACTGTGTACCTCAAGATCAGATCAACTATTTTTGTGAAATTGATCTTGGAAGTTTTAAGATTGAATTAGCCTAGCCAGAACCAACCAATAGTGATCCAATTGAAAAGCATGTGGCACAAAGCTACAATGAAGTATGGAAGATGTATTTTGATGGAGCATGCAGCCAAGAAGGTAATGGCGTTGGGATTTTTTTTGTTTCACTTGAAGGTATTACATTTAAATATTCATTTATGTTAGCATTTGAATGTACAAACAATGTGATGGAGTATGAAGCCTTATTGACAGGCTTGAACATAGCTGTGAAACATAAAATCAAGTTGCTAGCTATTTTAGGAGATTATGAGCTGGTTGTTTCACAAATTAAGTCAAAGTATGGAAAAAAACACAAAATATTGAAACAGTATAGGAATGATGTATGGGACACAATTGAATTATTTGATGCCTTCTCAATTGAGTTGATTGATAGATCAAAGAACATAATGGCTGATTTTTTAGCAAATATGGCCTTGAAAAGAGATGATATCACATTGGCTGGGGTATCATAGATTGAATTCAAGTCAAGGCCTGTTGTTCCTGATAATATTTATAGTTGGCAGGTCTTTAATGATGATACTAATCTTTTAAAATTCCTCAATTGTATAGATTAATATGAAGCCTAGGAAATTGATTTCAATGCTTTTGTTGAGGAAGTGGATGGGAAGCAAACAATGTTTGGAAAGGAGATATTGCAGCTCAAAACAAATAAGCTTCCTAAGGGCTTAGTGGCATTGGAGCAGTTGTATGATAGAAATGATTGGTCTCTCATGAAGCAAACACCAATCAAAAGAGAAGATATTGAAGAAGTTATTGTGGGGATTGAGATAGCACCAAGAAAAGTGTATATAAGAAAGAAGATAAGCCCTACAATTAGAAGAATTCTAATAGAGCTATTGAGAAAATATAGGCATGTCTTTGCTTGGTCTTATGAAGATCTAAAAGCATACAAGGAAGATTTGTTTTAGCATGAAATACCATTGAAGCCAGACGCTAAACCATTCATACAGAAGCAAAGACCCATAAATCCAACACTGGAGCCTAAGATGCAAGAGGAGTTGACAAAGCTCAGAGATGGGGGAATTATCAAACTAATCAGGCACTCAACATGGGTCTCAAATTTGGTCCCTGTGAGGAAGAAAAATGGAGACATCAGATTATGTGTGGACTTCAGAAATCTGAATATGGCATCTCTCAAGGACAATTATCCTTTACCCAATATGGAGGCTATATTACATAAGGTGATAGGGTGTGAGTTGTTGTCTATGATGGATGGATTTTCAGGGTATAATCAAGTTAAAGTCAAAGAATCTGAGCAATATAAGACAACATTCACAACTCCTTGGGGAACATATGTATACATAAGAATGCCATTTGGTCTCACTAATGTAGGAGCGACTTTCCAAAGAGCTATGGAAGTGGAATTTGCATATTTAATCAATGCTATCACTGTGGTGTATCAGGATGACCTGACTGCTTATTCAAGGAAGGCTGAAGATCATGTACAACATTTGGAGAAGGTATTTATTAAAGCCCTGGAATATGGTATTAGCTTAAATCCAAAGAAGTGTCATTTTGTAGTCACAGAAGGTAAGCTTTTAGGACATATTGTTTCAAAAGAGGGGATTAGGATAGATCCTGAGAGGGTTGAAGCTATTGATAAGATTCATGTTCCCAAAACTATTAAGGTTCTACAATTATTCTTTGGACAGATTAATTTCGTTAGAAGATTTGTTTCTAACTTTGTTGAGATCATTAAGCCTATATCAAAAATGTTGAAGAAATGATAGAAAATGGAATGGACTGCAGAAGCCTTGGAAGCTTTTATATCTATCAAAAGGGCCATCAAGGAGGTTCCTGTCCTTAAATCTCCAAACTTTGCAAATCCTTTTTAGATATTTTCTTTTGCTTCAATGCACACTATTGCTACTATTATGTTGTAGAAGAAAGAGGATGGTCATGAGCAGCTTGTGTCTTTCTTCAGTAAGTCATTACAAGGGTCTGAATTGAAGTATGATATAATGGAAAAATAGGCGTTTGCATTGGTAAAGGCCACAAAAGAATTCAGACCATATCTTGTTGGACCAAAGGTGATTGCTTATGTACCTCATGTAGCTATCAAGGATATTCTAACACAATTTGAAGTTACAGGACAGAGATGCAGATGGATCAACAAAATCCAAGAGTTTTACATGGAGATACAAATTACTAAGCTAGTGAGAGGTCAAGGCTTGGCTAGGTTGATGGCAGAATCGAATATTGAAGCAAGTCAAGTTTGTAATGTGGATGAAGGGACTGCAGTTGCAAGCATTGAGTACACTCCTTGGTATGCTGATATAATGCATTACCTTAAATACAAGAAGTGTCCAGAGGGATTGAGTGATAGCCAAAGGAGAACTTTGAAGTTGCAAGCATCAAAATATGTTTTCATGGATGGAGATTTGTTTTGAAAGAACAGGGATGGTATATTGTTGTTATGTCTAGATGAATTTCAGGCCAAGTATGTTTTAAGTGAAATGCATGAAGGAGTGTGGAGGACACTACTCAGCAAAAACAATTGCACACAAAATTCTCAGGACAGGTTATTATTGGCCAATGATTTTTAATGATTCTTTTACACATGTGAGAAAGTGTGAGGCCTGCCAAAGGCTCTCTAGAAAATTGAAGCATCAGGGTGCTTTACCACTTCGACCCTTGCTGGTTGATGCCCCTTTTCATTAGTGGGGAATTGATTTCATTGGAGAGATATAGGAAAAATCAAGTGGTGGACACAAGTGGATACTGGTTGCCATTGATTATTTTACCAAGTGGGTGGAGGCAATCCCAACTAAATAGGCTACAAGCAAAGTGGTGAAAAATTTCTTGATGGAAAACATTATCACTAGATTTGGTGCACCACTGAAGTTAATCATAGACAATGGAATGTGTTTTAGGTCAGATGAGTTCAAAATTTTCTATGACACATATGGCATTACTATTTCTTATGCAGCTCCTTACCATCCACAAGCCAATGGTCAAGCTAAATCTAGTAATAAGAGTCTCTTGAAGATTATAAGGAGGATGTTAGGTCAGAAAAAGAAGGCTTGGGATTTAAAATTAATGTTGGTTGTGTGGAATGATAGGATTAATGTGAAAAGGGAAATTGGAAAGTCCCCATTTTAATTGGTGTATGGAGCATAAGCCAGGATGCCTTTGCATAATTTGTTGCCAGTCTACAAGTTTGTCCTTCAGGAAGATTTGGATGTTCCTGAACCCATGGAAGAAAGAATGGAGCAATTAGTTGAACTTGATGAAATAAGAAGAGTTTCCCAAAATCAAAACATGAAGTTACAGACACAGATGAAGTATTTATTTGATAAGAAGGAAAATGATAGAAAATTTGAAGAAAATGACTTGGTGTTAATGTAAATTTGAAGCCTTGTGGCTGGGACCTTTTGTTGTTGTTGGAAAGAAGGGTGAAGACTCATACTATCTACATAATATGACTGGTGAAGATCAATAATTGCCTATTCATGGGCAATTCTTGAAGCATTTTTTCTCTTAAGTAGCATAGAGGATTAAGGGTTGTCATTGCATGGAAAACTCTTGCTTATCCTCTCTAAAATTATTTTCCATGCACAATAGTTTAGGATTCTGGTCCCCTCCATTTTGCATTCACTTTCCATTCATTTCCATTGCCATTCACTTCATTTCTGTTCACTAGTTCATCATTTTGTGTCTAGTCTGCTCACCCAAAGATCTAGATCCTTGTAATGATCTCACTATCATACATCCCTAGATGGAGCCACTGTTAGGACTATAAAATTTGATGATTTTACATGTTTGATTCCGCTCATATATTTTCCTGATTGGTCCTACCGTGTGCATATTTCACCCATTTTTTTCCCATATTTCCCCCCATAGAATCCATCGGATCGTGCATTTTTCACATTGTGGTCCATATCGGCATAAGTCTATCTAGGTCTCCCTGACCCACAATGCATTTTTGCTAACATATGTTTGCTCCAGGTATATCGGCGTGCCAATATCAAGGTCTCCCCAATCCTTTTTTCTGCTTGCAAACGTCTGTGTTGCCTATTGGCAAGACGTTTTTCCTCTTATGGCAATTGAATTTTACATGCTAGCATGGTTCGATAGGACTTCTTTATGGTCTCGGCGACAGAGGGGTATACACATTTTGGCAGGAGTTTGGTTTTTGGCATGTTGTTTCACCAAGTGCTTTATGTCTCACTGATTGTTTGGATTGTGGTTACATCAGCAAGAGTTGCGGTGTCTATATATGGTCTTAGCAAATTCTTGTGGTCTCACCGACAAGCATTATGGATTCACTTTGGCCAAACAACTTGCTTCTGTTGTGAGGTTATAGTGAATGTACATTGTCACACCGACCAGTGGTAGGTGGATATCAGTAAGAGTTAGGGTGTTCGAGATAAGGTCTTGGTGAGTGACCTTCGGTCTCGCCGATATCACACATATGGTTTCTATCAAATCGCTCATCGGTGAGAGAAGTTCTCTTTGAGGTAGGTCTTAGCGATCACTGTGGGTCTCACTGATGGAATACGTATGGACTATGTCGGCATAAGATTTGTGTTGTCTTGGTGAACTGGTGTGACTTTAGGACTTTCGGTGAAGAAAAGTTAATCTATATGAGGTCTCTCCGATATCTTGTGGTCACGGCGATAGTGAATCAAACAAAGGCACATCTCGATAAGATAATTTCTTATGTCTCAGCAACTAGGAGATGGCATTTGGGGTGACTCTCGGTATAATGAAGACTTGTCTACAAGATGCCTCCCCGATATCACAAAGCTACAGCTAAACACAAAGGGAAAATGCGGATGCTTCTTGTCTTCGGTGTAACAAGAAATCTATTATAGCAACATACAGTTTGATCATGGGGGATCTTGTTGAAACATAATGTAATCTGTATGATGTTTCCCTGACTCAGACAGGTCACGGCGAAGGAAAATAACACCACGGAGTGATTAACGATTGAATTGCCTTCTGCATAATTGTTGGTTTATCTCGCTGACTATTTCTTGTGAGATTAACAGAAATTCAAATACTATGGCTGACATGTGATTTCATAAAACCATTGCAAGCCGACTTGATTTGGGCCTGAATTTTGTGGAGGGCTGACATGGAATTTCAAAATGATTTATTTTCTTGATACTGGTGTATAAATAGGCATTTTGTAATTGTAAAATGATGATCAGCTATTAGTTATTTGATATCCAGTAGGAAAATTATATGGATACAATACAATAGATTTATCAGATCAGAGACTATTGTTGCATGATTTCAAAATGGAGGTATTTATGAAAATCAGTTGATGTTGTTGCATTTCTCTGGTGTCAATTATTTGTTGAATCTAATGAAAGTATTGCTAAGTTGTCTCCAAGATTGAAGCTTTCTGTTTGTTTGAATTGATATGACAAGTTTATATATAATTCATTAGTACACATTTGTTGTATCTGTGTGATTGATTGATTGGTTCTTTCAAGCAAAGATTAAATCATTTTAGTTGATCACAGTAATCAGAGAGAATCATCTAGATTGTTCAAGTAGAGCTTAGTAATCACATTTTTGAATGTTCATACAAGTTGTAAACATAATATGCCAGATAACTAGAGTTTTTCCAAAGAAGTGTTGCTCATCTTGGTCTCATTTGACTCCACATACCCAATAAGGCACTAGTCTCTGCACTTCATCACTTGAATTCATTCAATTTATTTACATATGTCAGTGAAAATTTTAGGACTTATCTCATAATATTGCTACTTCTTTCAAAAATTGGTTTCATTTGTTCACCTCTTTTTTCCATTGTGAACAAATTGCTGAAGAGATATAATTATAAGTATGCTTAATTCAAAGAGGTACACCTACCTAAGGTTTAATAACACCTAAAGAGTATAACGTTGAGTTCTCTTGACCTTTTTTGTTACCCTAAAGCGTATCAAGAGATTGGCAACCTCTTGAGGAATTCAACCTATGTTTTTGAGAGCTAACAGGCCTTAAGTCTGGCTGACATGCTAAACTATCAGCGACACAGGAGTGATATCGCCAGGAGTCTGCCCAACAAAAGGGGGTCCCACCGAAGGTTAGAGCTCAACAATAATTTTTCCTTCGGTAGGAGGTCTGGCCAACTAAGAATGGGTCTCATCGAAAGGTCAGTCTTTGATATAACATGAGGGGCTCGGGGGGATGTCCTGTCGATATGGGATTTTCCCACTGACATAAAGAATGAGCTTGCCCAAGGGTTATCCCTTCGCCATATGTCCTACTGACTATGAGAGATCTCCACGAAGAACCATGAGCTCTCGGCGAAAGGAAGAGACTTTGCCAAAATGTCTCAGTGAAGGAAAGACGTCTCACCGACATGAGGTAATATCAGCGTAAGTTCTTGCTAATCCATTGGAGTCTCAACAAAACAGAGACGTCATCAGGAGGATTTCGTCAAAGAGAAGGATGGTTTTAGCAAAAGTCTCACCGACAAGGTAAACTCTTGCCAAAATAAAGTAGCATTGGAAAAGTGAGATTTCATCACCATGAGGTCTCAGTGATTGGGAGATGTCTCACCGATAAGGTGTGACTTCGGGGAGAATGAATTCATTCAGCAAAATGTCTGGGTGACTCTGAGGTGTCCTAGTGAAAGAAAGGGTCTTCAATGAAAGGTCTCACCAACCCAGCAATGTCTCGGTGACAGTGCGTGAGCTCAGGGTAAGGTCTCCCCGAGATGAAGAAGTCTCACCGAGATGGGATGTGCTCGCTGAGAAAAGAGGAGATTGGCATGAAGTCTCACCGACAGGGTGGACTCTTTCTGAATTAGAGGGGGCGTCAGAGAGAATTTTTTTTTTACCGAGAAGTCTTAGCGACTTCAGAGGTTCTCGCCGATAGGCCAGGACATTAGAGTGAGGTCTCAGCTAAGAACGAAGCTATCAGTGACAGTATGTTAGTTTGGGGTAAGATCTCCCTAAAGCGATGAAGTGTCCCCGACATGGGTGTGCTCGCCAAATAAATAATGGCTCACGAAGATGTCTTGGCGAGGGGACTTAGTCTCGCTGAAACAAAAGTGATATCACCACGAGGTCTCCCCAACATGAAAATCAGCTCGCCAAAGGATTCTGAAGACCTCGTTGTGACGTCCCACCGACTTGAAGGATTCTTGCTGAGGTAGAAGAAGTTTGAGCTCGGGGAGAAAAGAAGAAGTCGCCATGAAGTCTCACTGACCCGGTAGGGTCTTACCAATACAGAATGTGCTCGCCGAGAGGAAAAGGGGGGTTCATTTTAGGGTCACATTGAAAAGGAAGGGTCTCACTGACATGATTTCTCTATTCGGTATAATGAAGTGTGCTCGATGAAAGGTCTTGGAAAACCGGAGATCTCTCACCAACGGGTTGTGGTTTCGCAAAGAGGTCTTCCTAAAACAAAGAGGTCTCCCCAACATAAAGAAATGAGCTCACCAAATGATATTGAGCCTCACTATGTCATCCCACCAACTTGAAGAAGTCTTACCTAAAGGGAAAAGGAGCCTGAGCCCAGAGAAGAAAAAGGAGCTCGGAGACAGAGATTTTGCTTTTGCCATGAGGTCCTTCCAACCTAGTAGGGTCTAGCCGATACAAAATCACATCGGGAAGAAAGATCCAATATCTCCATGAAGTCTCACTGACAAATTGGGATTTCCCCGACATAAGATTAGTTCTCTGAAAGAACTTTAAGCTTGGGGAGATGTCTTCCCATGTGTAATGGTGTTGCCAAGGCAGAATGACCTCAGGGTAACATCTTGTGGACCCAATAGTGTCTCATCGACGTATCTTCACAAGGTGGACATTGGAGAGACTCCTGGCCGAATGTTTTTGGCTTGCTATGATGTCTGGCCGATGGCGATTGTCTCGGCGACCATGGTGGATATCGATATGACTTCTATAGCTCACCAAAAGGTCTCACCAACCATCACCCACTACATCGATAGTTGCTAGAGGAGGTATAATTGCACTGAGGAGACATGATGAGTGTCTCACCGACATGTGATTCTATTTGAATGATATTTGACTACTCAAGAATTTGGCGTGGCATATGACTAATAAGGAGGAGCTGAGGAGGCGGACCTGTAATAGTTTGACGGATTGACTATTTTGGTAAAATAGAAAGGAAGACCACCACAATGCAAATGACATGGATTCTGATGGATTGGCTCGGGTGATGATGTTCAGAACTAAAGAGAGGCCTGATGATGCTTCCACAAGACAGTCAACATATAGAAAGGTCTTGAACATGAAGGAGGCCGAAGGAAAGAAGCAACCATGACTCACAGGGATAGCTGTAGTGACTACTAGTGAGGAGGTGGATCGATATTAATGGAAAAATGCTTTAGAGCATTCAAGGTAGCCCTTTGAAAGAGTTGAAAGATAGACATGGATACCAGGAGTAAATGTTGCAGCCACAAAAGATCTGAAGGCTTTTCCTGAGGTCAAGCCATCATCGACATGGACAGTAGGGCTTCACATTGAATACAACATTGACTCTCTTCAAAAAGATCTGAGAGCCGACCCTCCTGCGACCAAGTGAGATATTTTGTAAACCCTATAACAGGGGCCGATGCATTCTTTTTGGTACACTCTATATATATGGAATTCTTGCCTCTTTGTAGGGGGTTAGAAGAAAAACATAGTTAGGGAGGAGATAGAGTAGCAGAAGAGTTAAGAAGTTGTAGTTAAAAAGGTTAGAAGAAGCTTTTAGAATACAAAGAGAAGTATAGGAAAGATAGAGGAGACAGAACTATGTCCTGATTCTTTGTAATAGGAGCTTCTTCTGTCTTCTTAGGATAGTAGTTAGATTCAACAGAAGCCTGTAATGTATCTTTCAAGTTTTCTTAATATAAATGGAAACAATTTGGATTCATAGATTTTCTGTACACTGGTGATTGTGCCAGCTTTGTAAGTGTTGCTTATCTGTTTCATTAATAGTAGAAGCAAACAGATCCTAATCTACTTCATATTTTGTTTCAGAATGGTGTTTGTCTTAAGCTAATCATTTGATTTGTGAAGCCTTCAAGGAATAGAATGTTATTTTGGTGTTTTATTTAAAATTGTAACTAGTACTTTGTTGTAGAAATCAGCACTGTGAATGAATGCAACTGTGTGTTAATCACAAGTTAATTTTGTGCTCCAGTTTTAGTTTACAATTCCTTGAAGGATAACA
>VDFB02000015.1:511268809-511503702 GCA_007258455.2 Sequoia sempervirens
CCTCTTAGTTTTCCTATTCAACAACCTTCCTTTCATTTGATCTTAGATTTTCATCAACTTATGTTTTGAGTGGTAGGAATAATGTTTTTGGGACTAATATTAGTTTGAGTGGGGGGTATGTGTAGGATCATCACGGAAAAAATAGACCCTTAGGTGGCAATTTTTTAAAAAAAAATAGAGTTAGAAAACTTGACGTAAAAATTTGAATAAGTTATCTATATTATTTCAAAAATATGTAAGAATAGAATCTATATAAAATTTAATTTATTTTCTAAACTATTAGGCTTATTTAAAAATTAAAAAAAATCTATTTGGTGAAAATTTGAAATTTCAATGCAGTAGTACTTAAATTTTAAGGAAAACATAAGTAGGTGTATGTCTGACCACCCTAACCGCAATAAAATGATAATATTTTTTTATAATATTTTAGATATAAGTGAGGACTAATGTCTCAATGTGATGCATTTTTTTTGTAATTTTTTTCCAAGTAAATAATTAATTATGAATTTTTTATTACAAATTTTAAAAAACATAAAAACTCGTGTCTGATTACCTTAACTTGGTCAAAAATTTATGAAATTAATTTTTATTTTTTTAATCCTATATTATATGAAGCATAGAATGTGATGCATGTTTTGGATTCAAAAATGTGATACCTAGAAACTATAGATTTTTCAATCAACCTATCAATCAATCAGGACTTTAGTTGTAATTCAAATAGAAAATTAATAATAATTATTTATTAAATTCAAAGTAAAGCACAATTTATACTGGTGGAAAGTTGGGAATCTTCTTTAAAAACCCTTTTTGCTTCATCAATTTTGGGTAAAAAGAAATTGTCAGCCACATACCCATCATATTGCCACTTTTTGGCCCATCATGATCTCGCATATACCCTAGGAGCATGTGTAGATGAGATCTTTAGTTTAGAGAAGATGACAAGAGATTTGAGTTTTGATATTGAACAAGTCAATGATGCTATCTTTGATGTGTGAAAGCTCAAGATGGATTATTTACACATTAATAGACGAGAATTACTAAATTGGAAAAAATCTTGCTATAATATTGTTAAAAGATTGAGTATTTATAGAAAAGAATGTGAGAATCCTTGTTAGGTTTTGCTTGGTTAATTCACTATTTCTAAGTTTCTATGAAGAATCTAGCACATAATCCTTTGGAAGAAGTTTGAGAGCTTTTAATAAGCTAAATATTTTGATAATAACTTTATTCTATGGAAGAATAAATATACTTTGAGGATGGATGATAATGATTCTAGTATCAAGCCCTTAAATGTATTAAATATGATAATTAGTCAACTACACTTAGTGGATAGAAATATGGAAGAACAAATCAATTCTTGACCCATCTATGTTCTCTGTAAAACTCAAGAGACAACCTAGTAAAAGCTATTAAAATAATTGCTACAAAAATGATTTTCATGAGATCTTGGCTTCTTTTGTCTTGGAATAGATAAGTTTAATACCTTATTATAGTGTATTTGGGAGCCTATTGCATGCTATATTCTATACTAGAAAGTAAATTGTCGAAGAAATGAGAGTCTTGAGCCATTATGTAGCTAATCATAGCCAAGAAAATTAGATTGCATGAAGAGGGTTTTAGGTATTTGCAAGGAAATTTTGGTCACTCCATATGTTGCTATGGTGATATTCTAGAGTACCAACATCTAGTGGATATTTAGGGATATGTATATTTTTATTAGGAAGGAGATCATAATGTGTATTGATGGACATATACTTATACTATTTAGTGGTGTATTAAGTTGGATGAGTAAGTGACAACTTATGTTTACTCTATCCATAATAGAGGCAGAGCATGTTGCAACTACTCATTCTTGTAAGTATTTCATTTGTCTTCCAAGATCATGTCTAAATGTGGGGCTAAGCTAGATAGTGTTTAGGTTTCATTTTGTAGTTAAAGTGTTATTTGTTTGAAAAAGACCCAACTATTCATATACAAATGACACATAATATTATCTTATACTATTTTATTTGAGACTTTGCAAGGGATGGAAGGGTGATGTTGGAGAAAGTTGTCAATTTGAAGAGTGTTATAGATGAATTAAAAAAATACATGTAAATAGAGAAGTTTAGGTGGTATTGTTAGACTATGGGCCCCTTGGTCCCTAATAGATAGCTAACAAGTTGGATACTTATATATATAGGATATCTAGTTAACAAGGTAGATTATATAGCTAGTTAACAATTTTAGTTTATAGTTTTTGGTACAAAATTTTGGTAAACTTGACTTATTTTTGGGTTTTATTTTACCTATTTATTAGATTCTATAGACAGAGGTTTCATTGTGAGTTTGTAAGTATAGTCATTAATGGAAAAAGTGTGGTAAACCCAAATGCATGAGCAAGAGGATAAACCACCAAATTTTTTCCTTATTAAGACACTCAATTATGAGGGGAAAAAGATGCAAATAATAATAAATAATGCTAACCAATTGTTATAGAAACTATGGGAGAAGTTTTTAGAGCATAAAAAATTGTGTACTTGGACAAAATATTGTTGTTTTTAAGCTATAGAGGACTCATTCGCCTTTAGTAGTGAATGGGTCCTTTTTAAGGTTTATGAAACTGAGATTAGGGTTTTTTTCCTTGATGTCTCCACTCTTGAGTTCCTTGTTGTCAACTTTTGAAAGTCTATATGCAATTTTGTAGCTTCAATTCTTTGATTTTGCACTTTTAGTGACAACTTTTACAACTTTGCAATGTTGACAATTTTTCTCCAAACTTGCTCCACTTCAACTTCAACTTGTAAATATGAAATCACACACTCGATGGTAGAAACAATTGTTGATTATTAGTGAATGGTAGTTTTCCTCAATCAAACCCCTTGTAGGTAATCAAACCAAATGATGAAATAAAGGAATGAAGCATGAAACATGAAATATGCAATTCTTGTCACCTTGGATGATGTCTTGTGAAACAAATTTACAATCTAACATGTAGTGTCCATGAAGAATGTAGCTCTTGGATCCTTGAATGTGATTTGAAAAATGGTTGCAAGTAGATATTCAGTGCTACATCCACTTCTTTAGCTTAAAAACATGAATGAATGCTTCAAACCCTTGACATTATGATATGATCTTGAATTGTTACAATAGACTCTTGAAATCTACCTTAAAATTCCTTAAGAATGCTCCTAAAATTCTTTATAATTCTCTTGCTCTTAATCTCATGAAGTCACATATGTTTGCTAGGAGAAAAAATGTGAATTAACCCCTTATACTAGATTAGGAGATTAAGCCAAAAATTCAAATAATTAAGGTAGAAACCAGATCTGGAAGGAATATATATTAAATTCCCACCATAATGAAATTCAAAAGGAATGTATCATTAAGGGAGGACCCATTTTCCATCTTGGATGAATGGGTCTTGGCTCAGTTTACCATAACCTAACCCTGGGGGATTGAAAGGGGGTGAAAAATTCATTCCAGATCAATTGAAAAAGGGGTGTCTTGTTAAGGGAGGACCAATTCACCATAGGTCTATGGTGAATGGGTCTTGACAACATTTTCTAGGACCTAAATTTTCCCAATGAAATATTTTATTAATTAAATTATGGGTGTTGGGATCTAGATCTTCAATAAGTGTCAAAATTAAGACTTAAATTTGAATTAAAGGGGGTTAACTACTTTGATTACCCACAATTAATTAATGACCACCTAGATAAATGTGAAAGTTCCTTATAACACTTTACAACACTTAAATAAGGTACAAATTTAAATACATTTTACTAAAAAAGGGGCCCATTAGGCTTAATTAAGCAAATACATCCCAGAAAAGTGTGAAAGTGTGTACAACACTTTACAACACCATTGCAAAGGATCAATTAAGGCATTTTTTAGTCAAATAAATGTCCTATAATAGTGTGAATGTGTACAACACATTACAACACCACTCCAAGACATCATTAATTCGGTTTTCATGTCAATTATCAAACCAATTAAGGGAAAGGCTTACTTTTTCCATTACTACATATAGTTATCTTGTTATAATTACTCTATATTCATTGTTGGTGATTAATCTTATGAGAGTTCCTTTATTATTTTATATTTTAACTAACATTATTGTTGATTAGTTCAATGTTTGGAGGTTGATATTTTTTAAAGATTTTTCTTAGGATACATAATTTTGTAACGGTTTTATTATTTTTATATTCATTATTTTAGCATTTTAGATAATTTATTATGCAATTTTCCCTACTTATAGATTTGTGTAAGAATAATTTTTTATATCTTAGCTTCCTTTCAATGGCAACATTGATGTGGAGTGTAGTATAATTTTATTTTTTGAGTATCTCAAATAGAAATCTTTATTTTTAATAATGAATCTTGCTTATAAAATATAAACAATATAATATCAAAATAAAATATATTGTGTATTATATATTTTTTAAATTGATTATGAGCGATATCTAAATGTAATGTTTTGTCTCTAGGAATTTTTTTGATCATTGTTGTTGATGTGGAGTCTATTGTTCTAACCCTTAAAATTACATGTGGATAGGAGAAGAAAAAACTACTACAAGAGTGTAACATGAGAAGGTTAGATTAAATGATTGACGAGGAGTGGTAGGAATGCAAACTAGAACACGGAGTTTTCTGGATGGCACGTGTCTGCTCTGCATGCCGAGCTAGGGCGTCCATGCCCTAGCTCTCTTTCTACTTTCTGCTTGCTTTTGCATTGGGAGGGGGGTTTGTTCATGCGTTTGGGGGGCATGGGTGGCGTTTTTACTTCCTGTTCCTTCTCTCTTTTCTCTACCCGCGTGTGAGGAGTGGTCTCTGGTGTTTGTAATGCATTTGGTGTCACTGGTAGCTGCGTGTGTCTTGCGTGGAGCGACCCTTGAGGCTTGGTTTGCTTCCCTTGTTTGACCTCTTTTTGGAGGTGCTTCCTCTTCTCTTGGCCCGTGTCTAGTGGTGCATGTGGGCTAGGGTTTTTTGATACCCTTGTTTTGGCTCTTTTTTGGGGGCTTGTATGCCCATTGTGACTTGGGTTTAATGTTCCCTGGGGAGACCTCGGGTGCTTGTTCCAAAATGGATTTTTGATCTGCAATTGGCATGAAGTCTCCTACGTCTGCTTCAAAAATTTTCAATAATAATTTGTTTTCATCGGATCCGGGGGTAGATGGAGTGGGTTTGTCTAGTGGGGCTCAGATCACGAAAATCAATGGATGCCTAGAACGTTGCAAGGAGAGGCCGAAATTAGTCATCCCATTGGAGATGGTTGCAGAGGATATTGATTATTATTCGAGGCACTCTTTTTATTGCAAGTTTTTGGGCATGCGGATATCGATGCAATTTTTAGAGTCTTGGGCTCGACGAACTTAGATGCTGAAGGGTGAGATGGATATAGAACTTATGGCGAATAATTATTTCATGGTTACCTTTGACTGCATGGCAGATCGTAACAAGGTTTTTGAAGGGGGCCCCTACTTCTACAACCAGGTTGGCTTGTTCGTTAAACCATGGCATGCTAGTTTTAACCCTGCTGAGGAGCTTCCGACTCGGGTCCTGGTGTGGGTTCGACTTCCGCTGTTCGCTATGGAATGTTGGTGAGATGATGTTTTGCATTTGTTGGGGTCGATGCTTGGGAAGCCAGTTGGCTCTTCACAATAGACTCAATTTAAAAAGGTGATAACTTTTGCTTGTATCTGTGTGGAGAATGACCTAAGTAAGCCATTACCAGATTCTTTGGATATGTTTGTGGGTCCTCACTCTTGGGTGCAGTCATTGGATTATGAAACTCTTCCATTTTGATGTCGTCTCTGCCATGAGTATGGTCACCTGCAGCGGAGATGCCCTAGGGCTAGGCCTGTTGAGACCCACTTTTCTCAACCTCCTCACAACCCACCTAAGGAAGATAAGGGAAAGGATCCCATTCCTGGGGATGGGGTTGGTCCAGATGGTTTTGCACCTGTTAGGAATCGTAACAGAAACCGAGGTCAAAAGAGGACCTTGAATGAAAGATAAGATGAGGATTGTTTTAATAGGTTCGAGGTTCTAGAGGATCTTGGTCAGCAGGAAGTGAATCCGAGCTTGGTTAACTTGGATCAAGGTATTGTGTGTTCTGGGCAGGAGGATCCTCCTTTTGGGATTACTCAGGATACACATGATTCTGGTGCTCTACAAATGGTGACTGACCTTCCAATGGATGCCCAAGTGGAGCCAATTTCTTCTATGGAAATGAAGAAGAGTGGGGGAGACAACTCTTTTCTGGCTTTGCATGCAAGTTCAGATGTAGGTAAGAATCTCAAGTCTTCTCCTTCTCCTTTGGGTATACATCAGAAGGATCTCAAAAAAGGGTTGGGGGAGAAATCTTCAAAGCTTGGCAGGAAGGATATGGAAAAGATTAAGTTAGCTGGGGAAACTCTGGTGGAGTCTGGGTTGGTTAAGACATTGGATTCACACTTCTCTAGCTCTTTGAAATGATTGTTCTATCATGGAATGCAAGGGGCTTGAACAGCAGCCCTCAACAAAAGGTTGTTCGTGAGTTGGTTAGAAGTCAATCTCCTAATATTTTATTCTTGCAGGAGACTAAGTTATCTGTTGAATGCATGATTGGTTTATCTCCTAAGTTGTGGAGAAGCGGGGAGTGCCAATGCATTAGTGCTCAAGGGTCTGTGGGTGGAGTGGCTTGCCTTTGGAATTCGTGGAAGATCTGCCCTCTTTGGTGGATGTCCAGCAAGTCTTCTATCTCGATGATTGCTTCTTGCTTTGAGATTGGGGAGTCTATCCTCCTCACTAATATCTATGCACCTGTTGATTTTCAGGATAAGCAATTTTTGTGGGCTCATATTCATTTTGTCCAGAGTATGGTGCCTTTTTATCCTTGGATTATGGCTGGTGACTTCAATGCTATCTCTGAGTTGGCTGAGAAGTGGGGTGGTAGTGCAAGGTTGGAGCCTTCTGCTTTGCTTCCTCAAGATAATATTTCTGCTTTGAATCTTGTTGATGTAAAGCCTAATAATGGTCTTTTCACCTGGAGCAATCGAAGGCTTGGGGATCTCTGCATTTCTGAAAGACTTGACCGATTCCTGGTGTCTTATTTTTGGGTTGGTGGCTTGTGGTCTTCTAGCTCAGAAATTTTGGATTGGAGGGGGTCCGACCATTGGCCTATCAAGCTTGTTGTTTCTTCAGCTCATGTGCCCCGGTCGCCCCCTTTTAAGTTCCTGCTTATGTGGCTACGTGAGCCCTCTCTTCATGATTACATGACTGAATGGTGGAGAAATGGTAGACCCGCCTTTGGTACGACAATGTATACTTTTGCTAAGCTTCTCCAATTTGTTAAATATCAGCTTAAGCGTTGGAACCGTCAGTGCTTTGGGAACATTTTTCAAGCTAAGTGTGCTGCCCAATCTGGGTTGAATAGCATTACGAGGGTGATCAGGGATAATGGTGTGACTGCTCATTTACTTCAAGAGGAAGCCAAGGCATTGAGAGTTTTAGAGGAGTGTGAATTACATGAAGAGATCTATTGGAAACAGAAGGCACAAATTGAATGGCTTCAGGAGGGAGACAAGAATACTACTTTCTTCTTCAATTCTGTCAAAGCCAGGTGACATGGGAATTCTATTTCAGTCCTGGTGAACGACAATGGTGAGCCTCTTTCCTCTTTTAAGGATATCTCATGTGAAGCAGTGTAGTATTTTGAGTCTCTATTCAGGGAGGATCCCCAAGGGGCTCCTAATGAGGAGGCTCAAGTTTTGTCTTGCATCCCTTCTTTGGTCACTATGGATATGAATGAGTCTCTTATGAGTGATATCTCGATGGATGAGCTGGAGAGAACGGTGTTCCAGATGAAGAAAGGGAAGGCCCCTGGTCCTGATGGCTTTCCGGTGGAGTTCTTTCAAGATTTCTGGGATATTATCAAGCTAGATTTATTAGCGGTAGTCTAGGAATCTTAGAGGAACAAGCAGATGTTACGAGCTCTAAATTCTACCTTTTTGGCTCTTATCCCCAAATGTGATGGGGCAGATAGGCTCAGTTAATTTAGGCCCATTTCTCTTTGTAATGTGATCTATAAAATTATCTCTAAAATTATTATGGACAGGCTGAAAAAATGGCTCAAAGTGTTGATCTCTGAGGAGCAGAGTGGTTTTGTGGCGGGCTGACAAATTTTAGATGGGGTGGTTATAGCTACTGAAACCATTCATTCTATGGCCACTTCTAGGGATAAGGCAATGTTCATCAAGTTGGACATGGCCAAGGCTTATGACAGAGTTCGTTGGTCCTTTCTTCGAAAGATCCTTGGGGCTTTTGGTTTTGGGGATGAGTGGATCCAATGGGTCATGAGTTGTGTTACTTCAGTATCCTTCTCTATTCTGATTAATGGTGAACCCTCAGAGTTGTTTTGTGCTTCCTGGGGTCTGTGTCAGGACGACCCAATTTCTCCTTATTTGTTCTTGCTTCTGGCTAAAGGTCTCGGCCAGTTGTTGAAAAAGAATGCTGAGATGGGTTTCATTCAGGGGTGGCGATGGGGAGGTAATATTCCCCCATAGTCTCATTTGCAGTTTGTGGACGATACTGCCCTGATGGGTATGGCTACTATCAGGGAGGCTACACATTTGCGTGCTGTGCTGGATGTTTATCTTCTTGCCTCGGGTCAACGAATTAATAAAGATAAGTCATCAATCTTCTTCTTCAATACTCCTGGTCCTATCTAGCGGAGGATTGCTAATATCTTAAGGTTTCAGGTTGGCTCCCTTCCTCTGACCTATCTTGGTATTCCTATCTCAGTCAAAAGGATGCCTAGGGACTCATGGCAGAGTATTTTGGATAAGTTTCAGACAAAAGTTAACCATTGGACCCATAGATGGTTGTCCTTTGCTGGTAGGGTTCAGCTGATCATGTTTGTGGTTCAAGCTCTCCCCATTTATAGATGTATACTCTAGGTGGCCCCGGTTGGTTTTGTTCAAGATCTTAATGCTTTAATTAGATAGTTCCTTTGGGATGGTAATTTATTATCCTCCAAATGGAGTCTAGTTAGATGGGAAATTATTTGTAGCCCGAAGCATTGTGGCGGTCTTGGATTAAGGAAGTCATCTTTGTCTTGGATAGCGATTGCTGCTAAACTGTTTTGGCGGTGGTGTGTGGAGCAGGGTCAGACTTGGGCCAAGATTTTATCCCATAAATATTTTTCGGGGATCCCTCAGATGGATATTCCCCACTATCCTTTGGTGGGGAAAGGTTTGGTGATTTGGGATACACTCAAGAAAGGGGCTGCTCTTGTCAAGGATGGGTTGTTTTGGATTTGCAAAAGTGGACTGGAGGCTCACTTTTGGTTGGATTCTTGGGACGGTTTTCCTCCTATTGTGTCCCAGTTTCCTCACCTGTTGCCCCTTTGTCAAAGATTCACTACAGTTGGTTGGGTTAGGGTGAGTGATTTTAAGTCTATGTCTGTCCATGGCCAGTTGATGGTGGCTAGGTGGAAGAATCATGAGGAGTGGCCTGTGGTTGGTATGGAGGAGGAGTGTGCGGAATTGCAACGTATCCTTTCTAGCAGGAGTTGTAGCTCCCTCCTGGATGGAGATGTTTTATCTTGGTCCCCCAACCCTAAGGGTGTTTATACTGTTGCCTCTGGCTATCAGGTTCTCTTATCTCACAAGTTGGACAGGGTGGAGGTTCGTTGGTGGCAGAGTTTGGGATAAGTTTTCTTGGCCAAAGTGCAATTGCTTCATATGGACTTTGGCATGGAAGAAGTGCTTGACTTGGGACAATATTCAGAAGCGGGGATTTTAGGGCCCTTCTAGGTGTGTTTTGTGTGGGAATGGGGAGGAGGATTCTGCTCATTTTTTTTTTCGCTGCTCTTTCTCCTTGAGGCTGTGGCATTTTTGGTGGGAGGCTTGGAAAAGCCCTTGTGTTCATGCTTCCTCTTTGGTGGATTTCTGGAGTAGTCTTGGCAGACCTCTCACGATGGCAACCTTCTTACAAGATGTGTAGTATGTTGGGCCTACCTTCATTCTTTGGCAAATTTGGTTGGAGCGGAATCGTAGAATCTTCTGAGGTGAAAAGATGGTCATTCAGTAGATTTGGCAGAGGATTATGGGTATGATTCGGGAGACGGTGGAAGCGAAGTGTGAGGTGGTGTATCCCTTGGAGAAAGAGGATGTTGAGAAGGTGGAGAGACTGGGACTTCAGGAGATGTCCTCGGCTTCGGCTTGTGTTCGAAGGGGAAGGCGGGCAAGGCAGAAAGTGATGAGAACAGGTAAGTGGCTTCCCCCTCCTGTTGGGGTTCTAAAGATTAACACAGATGGCTCCTCTAGGGGAAATTTGGGGCCTGCAGGAATTGGGGGGGTTGGTAGGGATTCTTCAGGGATGGTGGTTTTCTTCTTCTCTATCTTTGAAGGGGTGTAGACTATTAACCTTATGGAAGGTCTGGCGATCCTATTCACTCTGGAACGGGCCTATGCTCTGGGGTAGAGAAAGGTTATTTGTGAGTCTGACTCACAAGTTTTGGTTAATTTGCTTAATGTTAGGAAGATGGTTGATGTCAGTTGGTAGTTGGCTAGGATGGTTTAGCAGATTCTGTAGATTAGTTCCTTGATGGAAGTGGTGTCTTTTGTCCATATTCCGAGGGAGTGGAATAGGGCTGCTGATTGCTTGGCGAAATGGGCTTCAGAACAGCTTGATGGCTAGAAGATTGAGAGGTGGGAGCAGATTTCCCAGGAGCTCCGTCATGATCTGGAAATGATTATTGCTGAGGAAAGAGAAGAGACTGATGTTGGATGTTGATTGGCTCTTGAGTTGTTTAATTTTTTTTTTGGTTTCCTTGGGGCTTTTGCCTTTTGCTGTGATGTAATGCTCTGTTTCTGATCTTCAATAAAGTTTTTACCCCTCTTTTTTCAAAAAAAAAAAAAGAAAGAAGGTTAGGTTAAATAAAATTTGATATAAGGTGGCTTCTTGTTGAACCATCTTCTATCTAAAGGGTTTGGAAAGGCCACCTTAGATCAAAGGTTATTTGATCAAAACTCTATCATAATTTTATAAAAAAATTAAGTTCTACCTCATTTGTACTTACCCCCCATGTTTAAATCACTTTAATGGTAAAAAATTATGTGATGCTATGAATCATAGTATAATTTGTCACACTATGCATTCCCAAGCCATTTAATATTTTTTTATAAAAAAATTTAATGTCCTAGAAATAGCAATGCATAAGTTAGATTATTCTTTCAAAGAAGCCCAAATTTGGTTAGAATTGACATTTAATATAGTAGAGGAATTTGGATCAATTATACTTTCACTAGGAAAGTAAACGAGAATGGGCCAATCCATCAATATCAAAGAATATGAAGTTATTGATAAAATATAATTCATTTAAAAATACAATAGAGAGAAGATACTATATGCAATGAGTGTAGGCATATTCATTTTTGGTAGAGGAAGTAAAAATGATGGAAGAAGTGTATATAATGATAGGAAACATTTGGTGTATGACTATGGTGGAGTAGGAATAACTCCTAAGCCCGTGAGTTCCAATTCCTTATCTACTTAAGTCATGACAAGTTTGTGGTAAGGAATGTAAAGACATGGAGGTGAAAGAATGCAAAAAATAACATATAAACTATAATTGTGAAAACTAAGTTGGTAGAAATAGAGTGCTCCACCTAGACCACTCTAACAAAACAAAAATATTAGGTCTCTATAAATTTTTGGTAGTTGACATGACTAATAAATATTAAATACATGGAGATGTGAACATTTATTCTATTTGTTCTTATTTTATGTAAAAGTATAAGTGTTATCTTATTTGAACTTGTATCAAAATTGAAGTTGCACATGATATAAACCAAAAATTAGTACAAATCCAATGTATTTTTAAAAATAAATTACAAAATAGTTCTACTAATCTAGAAGAGAACATTAACACTATAGAATGTTTGATGAGAATTCAAACCTTTGTAACAGGATATACAAACTAGCTTATTTAAAAAGGAAAAATAAACAAAATTTGAAAGAATAAAATCATTTTACCAATTAATATTAATAATAAATTTTAATTTTTCACTTAGTAAGAAATCTTTGAACTTGTCATATAATTTTAAAAAAAGACAAGCAAGCATTGGTTGACATTTAAAAAACAGACAAACAAGCATTGGTTGACATTTAAAAAATGACAAACAAGCATTGGTTGATATGATGAATGTCGACCGCATCTTTTAAATAATTTGATATGTCCACCACAATATGAAAACGTTTCAATGGATGATGTATACCTGGCAACTTTTAAATACCATTTTCTTCTTTGTGGGAAATGACGGTGCTCCCAAAAGGCCAGCGCAAAAGACAGAGGAGACATTCTAGGTTTTATCAAACCGCCTTAAAACATTCAACAAGAATACCTCTTCTTCAAGGTCTGTTGTGCAAGCTGTCTTTCAACATTAAACAAGAACATGATGAGCAAAACTGGTTTTCATGTTTCCTTTGAGAGATTGTTTAGCCATCTCTCAACTAAAAGAAACATAGCGTTACAGTTCACATGGTGCAAAAATAGTGAGGGGTGCCTCTGACTGAAGTTGCTCATCTCGAAATGCATATACTTGTTAGTGTGCCACTATAGATAAAAACAGCGTAGAGGATCTGACCTTGGGCATCATCACCATGCGGCTAAATAGGTTGTGGGTGTTTTTGTTTAGTGTGGTGGGATTTGGGATGTTTATGTTACTCTTCCATCTGAGATCTATACCGAGTATTGTGACATTCACTTGTGCATTTGTTTTGGTGTTTGTGGTTGCTTGTATGTTTATTTGGGCCGATGAACCGGAAGACTCACTGTAGCAACCGCCTCCATCGTCTTCTTCCGACGTTGATAAGATTGATGTGGAAATGGGCGTATTCAATTACAGATGTGATGAAGAAGAACAAGAGAAGGAATGTGCTATCTGCCTCTGTGAATACCAAGAGGATGTTGCGGTTGTGGCGCTGGCACCGTGTCAACACCATTTTCACGTGGACTGCATTCGGAGGTGGCTGCAGTGCAAGCTCCGGTGTCCCATTTGCAATGCATGTTCACTTCAGAAATTTGGATCCCACGCTCAAAATGATGTTGCGCTTCAAATTCCACTTCCGCGCCCTGTGGCTGATTGAAATTTCATTTTGTTTCTTTTTGGTTTTCGGTGTGCCTTCTGTTGTTTTTTCCAAATTGAGAGAATGAGTCTTCAAGCAAGAATCCAAAATGGCTAAAGTTTCTCGTCACTTTGATTGTATATACCGTATGCATTTGAGAAGGAAAGAGAATAAATGCATGCTATTCTTGATACGAGAGAAAGAATGGAAGGATGATGTTGAAAAAAGTTAGCCACTTTGAAGAATATTATAGATGCATTAAAAAAGTTAGCGAACATAGAAAATTTTAGGTATTGTAATGAGACTATAGGTTTGTTGGTCCGAATTTTAGGTATTGCAGTGAGACTATAGGTTTGTTGGTTCCTAATAGTTAGTTGACAGGTCGGTGTTTCTCTTTTGCTCTTACAAATTATGTGATAAGTGAGAGAATGTTGTGAAATGTGTCATAAATCTTACATTTTAATATTTAGAGTTATTTATTAAGTTTTAATTAATTGTGGATTCATAGAAAAGAGTGTCTTATTATGACAACCATTATTATTATGTGTATATTTTGATATGATGTTTGTTAATATGTGTACAATAATATTTTGTTATGTAATATGTGTAGGAGAATATATGAAAATATAGTCTATTAACTATCTAATGAACAATGACATTCAAATTTTGGTCAAAATAGGGCACCAATTTTGGTTTATAGTTTTGACATACTTTCCATAAACCACACCTAATTCTTGGTTTTATTTTACCTATTTATTAGATGCTAGAGGTGGAGGTTCCATAATGATTTTGTAGGTATAAATATCTTGTAAAAGTGCTCTAGATTTGTTATTGAAATTTCCTTTTATGAAGGCTCTTTGCTTAGATTGTATTGTACCTACCATTATTTTAAATTAATACATTAGTTAAAATTTTGAAGGTTGATTTTTTTAAAAAAAGTTTTTTTGGGATACACAATCCTATAATGATTTTATTATGTTTATATTTTTTCTTCCTATTAGCAATAAGTGTTCTCATTGATGTCAACTTAAGATGTGTTGTTGATTGATGAAAAGTGTGTGTGCTGAAGATTGTATAATACTCTGAAGATAGTTGATGAGCAGTGATATCAGTTGTGTTCGATGAGGTAGAATGGTGATCTTTCTAATGTTTATGTGTGATGAGGAGGTGGTTACACTTGTTCCAATATGTTTCCTACATGCCTGATTTGATATCACGCCTATTTGGTAGGCCACACATTGAGATTTAAGTTACAAAAAAGTTGCTAAGGAATTGACAATTATACGCTAAGACAAAGTCATGGTGTTTTGGTCCATATCCCTCCACAAAGAAATCCTTTTTCTTATGGTTTAGAAGATAATATGGTTGTGATGTGAAGGTTTTATATTCAAGTATTCAAGCCATGACACCTTCTATAGTGAAAGATATAAGTGAAAGAGTTCCAATTTATGTTTTAGCAAAGTAATGTGTTGATGAAGGCTTGTTGGAATGATCCACATTCCTCTAGAAGTGAATTGTTGACCTTTTGGTTTTGTGGATATAATAATTAATGTTCAAATCATATTATATTATTCTATCAATTGATTTGGTGGTCTACAAATACAAATTTCTTATGACATAGTTGTACAGTTGGTTCTAGGATGTGTTATTTTCATCAATTCAATGTATTTGTCTCCTTGCACTAGCACTTAATGATTATATACATTACAAGATGATTGAAGAGATATTATGCATAGGCTACAATGATCAAATCTTGGTCTGCATAATGTTTTTGGTCTCTGATTAGTGGTGTAAAGTTGAAAACTTGGTAGCTTTGGTGGTGTTGTTATTGTTTAGGCCAATAGTCTTGTTATCTTGATTTGTGATTGGTCCTAAATAATTAATATTACTTCGGAGGATGTGTTGAGATGGTTTTTTGATCTTCTTATTCCATGTGTTGATCTACAACTCATTCTCTCTTCATAATACATATATGTTTAGATCGACCCTATGAAGTATCATTCATTTCATCTAAAGGTCATTTTGGAGCTTACCCAATTATGTTTTTGAGTTGTTGTAGAAGGTATTTATAGAAGAAAATGATCATTTGTGAAAGGTAAGAGTGAATGGTAATTTTGAATTGAGTAATATGTTGAAGATGAAGTGTGCAAAGTGAATATGATGGAGTAATTAAGTTAAAAAGGGACTACAACATTGGCATATTTTGGATACTTCTTTATAGAAGTTCATATTTATATTTTTTATTATATTTTTCATGTATCCTGCTCTGAGATAGCGAGTCTCATTAGGTCCTTATATCTTTCCCTAAGGTTGTGTTCCTTAGTCTATAAGTCCTTAGGTAGTGATCCTTAAACAATATTATTATTTTGTAAGCAGTGAACTTCATATATTATGAGTTAACTCTCACTGTGATTTTTCCCTCATTAGGTTTTCCACATAAAAATCTTTGTTTCCTTTTGTGGTGCATTATTTCATGTCTTATCTTCTTTTAGTTAATGTGATGTGATGTTTATTCTACAAATGGGAATGGATAAGTTTTAATATATGTTGATTCACCCACCCCCCTCTCAGCACTATAGTGTGTTCAATAATTGGTATCAAAGCCAAGTGCCTTTGAGAGGCTTAACATATGAGATAGATCCTACACTTGAACACATGGGTTCTATAGCAAAGATCAATGATATGTTTATTCCAAAACTAGATCTAGAGCCAATGGAACCTGAAGGTTGGGACATCAATTTGAAAGATTGTAAAGTAGATTTTGAAGGAGAACTCTGATCTGCTCTTGAAGATTGAATGAAGAAAGAATGCTAAATATCAAATATGAGTGCATGCTTGAAAAATGAAAGGAGACAATTGTCAAATTGAAGGAACAAGCTAAAGAATCAAAAGAATAAATTGAAAATTTGAGAAATCCAACGGAAGGAGGTAAAGGGTGTGAGAATAAAATCAAGGAGGAATAATTTGTGATCTTTAATTTGAAAGTTAAGATTGAAAAGGACAAGTGGATTGAAGATTGTTTCAATCTCAATCTCAATGATAAAACTATTGAATGATCAAAGCTTGAGAAAGAGATTGTCACTCTCATAAAATAACTTGAAAAAGAAAAAGAGAAAATTGAAAAGGGTCTAAAATGGAGAGGATGTTCTAAAATTATTTATGAATTGATTAACTCTAAAAATCCATCAAAATAGAAATTTGAGCTTGGTTTTGAAAAGGGTGAGATTCTTATATCTAGTACATCTTCAAACCTGTATGATAACTTCAAAGCAAAAGGGGAGTTTGAAACAAGGGAGGAGAAAGCTAGTACTAAAAATACTAAGGAGACATCCTCTAGAGATGTAAAGATGAATTAAGACACAAACAAAGAAGTGGTTTCATTATTGTCAAAAATAAAAAGTTCAAAAAGCCTACTCCTAAACTAGCTTCCCCTACTAGGTTCAATGGTAATTTCTATGCCTGTAATATCATTGGTCATAAGGCTATTAAATGCAAAAGCAAGATGAGTTAGAATTCATTTAGGCCTCCAAGGTATAATTTTATGAACTCTCAATCATTTCATGGTTAGTGTTATGCTTGTAATAAATTTGGTCATAAGGCTAATAAATGTAGAAGTAAAATGATAAGGAATAGTAAGTATATAAATTATCAATCCTTCTATGTTTACTACTACACATACAACAAGTTTGGTCATATATAAAGGTTGTTTATTATAGATCTAATCTTAGAATAAGTAATTATTCTCTACAAACTAGTATCGATGCCTATTACAATTGCAATAAACTAGGGCACATTACAAAGTTTTAGAAGGGAAAGAATGTAAGATCTTTTTCTACTCAAAACAAGTCCAAAAATGGTTATAAAACTAAATAAATAAACAAGGTATGGTGGAACAAGGAAGAAAGTGATGAAAATAGTGAATCTATACCTCAGTCTAGTGTAGATGCATTCTCCAATAATTGAAAAGAAAGTATTGGCTCAAGAGGTGTTGTAATTGAAAATATTTTCAAACCCTTGTAAAGATAAAAATGTTTAAATATTGAGCATAATGATTATTGATAACGTGGATATGTTTTCTCAAGGTTCTAGATAAAATACACTCTTCAAAGAAGATTGTTGAACATGATCATGGATCTCTATATATCTCAAATAGTAAAAAGTTGGTTATGTCAAGAACTAAGAAATAAATTTAATACATAGTGACTAGGGTTGGTGTGAACCATATTTAGTTTCTATTTGATCAAAATTTATTTCATTTCAAATATATCAAGTGTATATGCACGTGCTAAGGAAGAGAATAACGTTTTCAACAAGTTTCACACAAACCCTAATGATACTAGTATTCAAAGGTATTTCTTTAGTTTACTTGTAAAACCCTATTTTTTAGAAGTGTTATCATGGATACACCAATTTTCAATGATGTTGTTGAGAATTCAAAGCCAAAGTTGAAAAAGAATCCTTCCATATCTACTGTGACCAAAAAAGATGGAGCATTTCCTAATGTTTAGATCAATGTGATTCATTCTACAGATGTACATATCTATATTCACTCTCAACTAAGTGAGTATAATCATCTAAAGTTGGAATAATTCACACAAAATCATATCATCGCTTTTTGGACCATCATGAACCTACACATACCTTATATTCTGGATTGGTCAACCCCACCTAATAAAAAAGTAAGCTATTAGAATTGCAACTAGGTTATGCTCCACTAGACTGGTGCGAACACTAAAATCTATAAAGAATGACAATGTTATGAAGCTTATGTAATGCCCCACCGTGCGAACCCCAAAGGACAACAACACAATAATTACAGCACAAATCTTTTTTTTTTAAAAGTTAACATAACATACATGTAATACACATTAAGTCATGACATGAATTTCATTTAAGTAGATTTACTAACACATACATCCCTTGGGGTACATGAAGAGTCATTACGCGACTTAGATCCATACAACAGCAATAAAAAAAACCAAGGATATACTCCATAACAAAGTAAACATTATCAAATGTAACACATACATGATAAAGCATTGATAAGAAACCATCTGTGTACATAAATACAACATATGCATGATTAACTTAACACATTAAATAACAACTACCATGGCCAATATCCACACCAAGTTAACATTACATTACAGTACAAAGCTCTAGAGGTACAATGATACAACAGTGTTCCAAATATGAATGGAACCCATATAATAAGATAACATGATGCAAATAAACTGATGAATACAAAGTATCATAACTGGCTCCAAGATGGATACAATTCTGGAGTCGCTGCAACAACACCAATATGCACCTCTCGATACTCGACTGGGGACCCAATGGGGTGCTTAGCACATTCCACCCGACCATGTGAGTCCGAAGACCCACCCCCCGTGCTAGGAGTGAACAAGAAAGAGACCTCAACCAAGAACATCCAAACATGGAACCACAAGACTCAACAACATATGAAGGTATTATAAAACTCAAAGATTACAATGACATAATCAACCACATCCAAGAGTTAGCATAATAACATAAATCAAAGCAATGACCAGTAAACAAGTAACCAAAGGATGATCATGAAACACTTCCAAAACATACTGAATTAATAAACATAATACAATTCCAAATTGCAGTTAAACAATACAATAACATCATAACATAGTATCATAGGAGTACAAGGTAATAAGTCAAATATCAATGAGATCATACAAGACCACAAAGTACACCAAAGATAAAACCATAGATCATGTAAGACAAAGGACCACTTCTAGAGGATTTCCAAAGAAGCAACATAATAAGGAGTGTTAGAGGAGAGTGTCATCGCATGGCTTAACATGGATTCTCCAGACTACCTATTGCAAGGTGTCACCTCCATCTATTGACGGATTATCCAGACAACCAAGCGCTAGGAGCTGCCTCCATCTATGGTTATCCAGGCTACCTATCTCAAGGAACCGCCCCATAGGGTTGCTCATGCGGAACCATTACCTTTTGCGAAGACAAGGCAACGATCATGCCAACCACGGCCTTCTCAATCCCCTTTAGTCTGTGGTAGCACTAAAAGGCGGATGAGGCAACAATTATCTTTTTAGTGTGTTACTACCCATCCCCTAGTTAATTATTTAAATTATCACTTATTAAATTCACTCTAACGAGGGCTATCCTGGCGCCCCTTTATGCACCGACCACCCACTTAGAGCCACTCTCTCTCTAGACACTCAAAACATAAAAAACAAAATCCAAGGGTTGTACAACATAACAAGAACATATCACAATAGAGAAGCATGCGAGGCATTACTCATCTCGCTATAAATACATAATCAAAATCTCAATGATTCCCGTACAACCCTTTCAAAATCATGAAACCAAAACACTTGCCATATCAAGGACACATGAAAAGAAGAGACATTGACCAACCATAAAACAAACAAGCCTCTGGAAGATTCTCAAAAAGTTTACACTAGGTTTCCCCATCAAAGAACTGACAACAAAAATTTCAAGGCCACAAGAACTATTTTCAATTTAAATATAATGAGTGAATACACCAAAATGAGATCAACAACTCCATCCAGACTACATAACCAACCTTGATATGAAATAAAACAGAAATTTAAGAAGATCAACTATCCACAACTCATAAAAAAAACATGAGTTCCCAAATACCTTGCAACACAAATTAAATGACAAAGGATTCCATGAATCAAAATTAGTCTCCAAAAAAATTCACACCGACACAGAACCATCAGAACAATCCTTCAACAACAAAGGTAAAAGCATGCAACCAGGCATCCAAGGGAGATCTCAATTTCCTCCTCACAAGATACCCATACAGTTGGTAAACAAATGACCTTGACAAAATTGACAAACATGACAACAAGATTCCCTCGCCTCTAGAAGCCCAAAACAAATCAAATACTCAAGGACTCATCAACGAGGGTAAGACAAAATAGTAAGTGTTTCAAATCAACTAACAACACAAATTTAGGAAATAGAAATCCTCTCAAAACCCAGAAGTAGCTCAAGAGAAATTCACACCGAGACAACACCCTCAAAATTATCCTACACTCACTAACATTTCCAGGACACCAAATTAAAGAACACCTTAAATACTCAATCACTCACAACTCCACAAAACACTCGCATAATAATAAACAACCAAAAATTCAAATGAGAATAATATTAACCAATCAATTAATGACCAGAACTAAATGACTTTACAACTTACCCATCTAAACAATTCATGATATCCATTACAAGTATTCAAAAAAAAAAAAAAACTTATCCATAAAAAAAAAACTTACAAATCAACCATTAAATGAAAATAAAGGAAGTCAATTTCCAAAAGATTAAAATCCCAATTCACCAATAAACTATCCAATTCAAGAATTACCCTAATCAATCTCTAACCATGCCCATACAAATAAATTTTACCTTTCTTTTATCAACATAATTGAAAACTACTTAATAGTTGGGTAGTTAACTCGTTACCATTTCATAACCACTTATATACATAACACCAATTAAAACATTATTTCCACTCTCCCTTCATCTTACTAAGTTAGCATTCAATTCCAATATTTAAAGTAATTGCGCAAACCACTTAAGACCATGATAATGATAACCATACTCTAAATATTCAACTACATATTAAAATTTACCACCATAAAATCTTAGATTTATTAATGTACACACATAAATACATTTTAAATCCACTACATATTTATATATTTTAATTTCTTGAGGAGGGAATATAAATAGAAGATAAATCCTTTCAAAGAATCCCTAATATTACAATATCTTATAAATTTAATTCAACAAAATCTTTTCTAAAGTTATGGGCATAATTGGCAGGTGTAAGCCAAGTTCGCAACCTTTACCTGCCGTGCCTCACTGCTTGTGCAACGGTGTAAACTTTGGAACATGGTATGCACCTCCCTAAAAGATAAAAGATAGAGGAATTTTGTAAGATATGAAGTTGCAAAAGTACAAGTAGACATGGATGCAAAACGTGAAAGCATGGACAAGGCATACAAAGGAAAACATGCAGGATTAGAAGCAAGAACAAGGTTCGATCCAAAGATAATCTATAATTCAATACGATATGGATGCAAGGATCCAATAAGTAAATGATCGAAAGAACAGATCCGATAATCTTAAGGTATCTTGCGGTTTGTTTAAGAACTTCTATGCAAAAAGGAATGTTAGGATCTAAAGTCTGGATGCCCTTAAGCCTTTTTGTTTCCTTAACGAAATAATGTTGAACTCATATGACGCAGCAAAGAGTAGATAAAGCAACTCAATATGCAGACTGATATTCCTCCAATACATTACCATAATAACTCGAGGAATTATACATGCCTTGCTATACATGCGCGCTAATTGAGGTGGCACTATTATAACACCTATACTGTTTGGCATAATGCCTCAAGAAGCAACAGACTTTAAAAGTACCATTTTGTTATCTGCTAGATGAAGCCCCTAAAGAAGGTATTGAATCAAGACCAGGTATTCGTAAAATGTCACAGCTAGTTAATGTTATGCAAAATATAGATTACAAGGTCCAGACAAATCATTCCTACCCATCTATAAACAAAATAAGAGAGAAGAGATTTTTAAAACAAGTCAACCATTTGATCAATCGAGAGCTCTCTAGTACCCTCTTGGCTTAAATGGCATATCAAAGTAATAAGGATTTATTGCCATTGTCCGGTATGCCATGTATGAAAACTTCAGTAGCTTGGACAATGCACATAATCCGGTAAACAAACACCAACAAGGAAAGAGGTCACACAAACTGCCATGAGAATCAACTCATAAAGATACTCACAAGTATATGGAAGTAACGACTTAGGAGAGAGACCGCGAGGTACGGGCCTAACTATCGAATCCTAGATGAGTCAAATCCTCGCATGATGCAATGGTCTCAGGATATGCACAAAATGTATTTGAAACAAGATCTTTAACAGAGTCACATTAAGAGAGAGGGTCCTTTCTAATGATGGGCAATTTCAGTTAGATACTCAGGCGGCTAAATGATGATAATTAGATTTCACTCGCTATGTTCTAATCTAGCATCAAGATCTATTTTTATCCTGTGTATTTAAGAATGGAGAAGGATGGAGGAGTACTTACCTGCCACCATAGGGGAGAGTTGGAGATGTCACCCGTTTGTCCAAACTTGCCCCTTAGAATAGCTACCAGAGGAGATGAGAACCTTCATTTATTTTAGAAGCCGACGAACAAAACTCACCACTTTCCTCATACACCATGGTTTTCAGGGGTAGGCCGAATGAGAGTCATGAGCCAAATCCATCAAAATTGCAGAGATTATTGATAAAGTTGAATAAACAATATGAAAAGATAGACCTTGTTTGTAGGATACACACATTAGGATTTGTGGGGAACCTCTCTAGATCTCCCTAAGGATGACCCATTGATCTATGCTAAACCTCCTCTGCTTTAGATTTCTTCCTTCTCATGATTGGTTTAGAGAGGAGTTCCAGAAAAACAAGGGTTCTGGCGGAGATTTTTCTGCCACTCCCCCTCCCCTCATCTCATGAAACAAAAACCATCTTGTAACCGTCCCCATAACCGAGACTTGAAATTCAAATAATATTTCTTTGCATGTTTATTATTTATTTCACATAGAAATAATAATAAAATCTTATTTTTATTGCATATGAAGTATTTTATCCTCCGAAAATAATAATAAGGAAGTCATTTAATTTTGTTTATTGCACTATTATTCATTACCTCCACAATCATTTATTTATTTATTTACTTAATTATGATATTCAAGTTTGATTTATTTAATTCATTTTAAACATTAATAATATTTTATTAGAATTTATTTCGTCACATTGCTTACCATATTAACATTATTAACTTATCAATTATAATTAGGTACCAAACTTTTAATGGCTTTTCTCGTTTTTACCTTCATTCAAACTTAAGTGCAATTTTAATATTTAATCCTCTCTAATATTTTCTCAATATTAAATTTATTAATCGAATTTAATCATTAAATGATAATTACCTTTCCTCATCTAATCCGATTACTTTAAATAACTAACTCCCAAAGATAATTAAAATAACGTTTATTATTGAATCTAATTCTTTATTTAATTCCAAATAAAACAAGTAACCTTATAATTAAATTAACTTTATTAATCAAATCCAAGCATATTATTAGTGTTATCACATAACCTTAAAATTAAATTAAATAATAAAATCACCACATCATTATGACATTACCAACAACAACTTACTTGACATCAACGACAACCGCAAACGGAGGGCACTACACTTATTAGAGAATTTTTTTACAAAAGAACCCTAATTGTCAATGACTCTGACCTAGGGGTTTGGTATGCCACGATGGGAGTTGCGTAGAAAGTATATTACAAAAACCAAGTGTTGAAAGTATGAAGGTATTATCATTGATTTCAACAAGCTTGTGTTTCCATTGGTGATAGTTGTGTAGTTGAGAGAGACTGTTGCTTGATTAGTTGCATTATGTTTTCATCAATTAAGTTGTTGATCTTAACCTTTGGTGTTGCTTTGATTTGCTTTTGTTTATGGTTTAGATGTCAATAATATTGAGAAAGTTGATAAAGTAAGGAAACAGGGTGTTGTAAAGGTGTTCTCATTTTTCTTTGTTGTAGATATGATCAAGCTTTATGGTGTTGTCATTAATGTTGTCACTAATGTCAACACAGTTCAGTATATTGTAAGTTTGACATGCATGGTTGAGATGCTGCTAAGATTTTGTGAGTACATGGAGCTATCTATATAGTGTTGCAGATGTGTTGTTTTGATAAGTTTCCAAGTAATTTTGAGAAAATTAAATAAATAAGAGAAAACAAAATGTTGAAAGTGTTCAAAATGTGCTCCAGTATGTTCTCTACATTTCTCCTATGTTGATATTATGCCTATGTGGACCTGAAATTTTGATAATGGTGATTTAGTGGTGATATCTTCTGATTTATAGCTTCTAGTGTGATGGTATGTGAAAGCTACATTCACCTGTGTGTGAACTATTCTAATAGAGTTGATATTCTATGGATTGGGAGAAATATTGTTGCTTTGCAATTTTTCTTTGTTTCATTTCAAATCTTGTCGATATAGAATATATCTTGTGAAGGTATTTTTTGTTCATTAGCAAAGAAGTTTGAAGATTGGTGATGTGGAAGTCAATTTTCAGTAATTCAATGTGAAGTTTATACACTTTGGATGGACTGTCAAAAGATGTTTAGTGATTGAAGTTTGTTGATTTGATGTGGGTGTATCTAAAAGATTCTAAAATGTATTCTTGTGCTTAAGGAAGTGTGTTGTGGCTTCCATGTGTCATCTTCTAGTTGGGAAGTGTGTACATCATTGATTATTTTTGTTTTCATTAGTTTTGGACGACCTAGTGTTTACACTTCATTTGAAGAATAAAATTAATTTGAGGAAGCCTATGGGTGATTTGAGACATCATTTTTTAGTGGTTAATTTTTTTATTATTCCACACTTATTCCTTTCCACTACAAAAATTTTGAGTTGCCAACCTATTTTGAATTTATGAAATAAAGTATTTGTGGATGACCTTGGAGAAAGTTTCTAAGATTGAGGACAATATAAAAAAAAATCAAAGTGTGAATATTTGTATGATAGTGTGATGCAAAGTAACGAAAGTGACCCACAAATCATAAGGGCAGAAGTGTGTGTGTTTGTTGTGACAAGAGTCTTTTAGTGTGTTGAAGGTAGTGAGCTAAATGTTTTTGCAAATCCTATGGATATGCATTAATTATTGTGGTGGATCTTTTGTTCTCTTTTGTATTTGTAGGTAGTGAGCCTACTTATTGGATAGTGAGTCCTTTCTGTAGGAAGTGAGCCTTTGTATTTGGATAGTGACTCCTCTTCTTGGCAGTAAGCCCTTGGTAGTGAGCCTTTGTTTTATAATCTTTTATATTGTGAGTTAACTCTCACCATGGTTTTTCCCTCATTTAGTTTTCCATATAAAAATATAGTGTTCATTGTGTTGATTTTATTTTTGTTATTTGTGCTTCATGCTCTTACTTAATAACAAAATAGTGTGGTTGTGGAATTAATAATTATTGAAGTTTTAAGTATAAATTGTGTGACAACTAATTCACACCCCTCTTAGTTGTCTTGTGCATGTTTAACAATTGGTATCAGAGATTTGGTTCCTTGTCCTTGAGCTTAACTGCTTAAGGAAGATCTGATGGTGCATAAGTTGGCAATCTCTATGTTTGATGGAACTAACTACAATGATTGGAAGAGACGGATGAAAGGATATATTATCTCCTTTGGTTTTAAGACCTACAAGGCTATTAAGATAGAGTATACACCCCCATCCATTGGTCTCACTAATGCAGATGAGATATCTTCTTATGAAGAAAATGAAAAGGTGAAGTATGCTATTTGTAGTGGTTTATCTAAAAATGAGCGAGAGAAGGTTTCTTCTTTGGAAAATACATATGAATTCTAGAAGAAGTTAGAGGATATGTATTAAGGAAATGAAAGAGTGAAATTGACAATGAAGCTAGCAATGAAGCACATATTTGCGAATCTAAAAATGGAAGAAGGTGAAGAGTTTAAAAGTTTCTTTTAGAGAGTTGAATTGAATGCAAATGAAATTAGAAATCAAGGAGGAAAGCTATTAGATGAATATATAATTGAGAAGATCTTGATAACTTTAGTAGAGTGCTCAAGTGATAAGATCTCACTTGTTGAAGAAGTATATAATCCTAAAACTTACACTTTGCAATAGTTGTTTGACACCTTGCAATCATATGAGATGATAAAGTTCCAAAAAGAAGACAAGATAGAAGAAAATACAGAAACAAAATTTAAGGAATTGAATATTGAAGAGGAATTAGATAGTGATGGTTTTGACGAGTTAGAAGAAAACTTCACTAGGAAGTTGAAGAAAGGAACCAAAAATTATAAAGGTATGTTACCCTTTAAATTTTATAGTTGTGGTAATATTGGTCATTATGCTTCGAGATGTCCAAATAGAGCCATGCACAAGAAGAACAAGGATTATAAGGATAATGCTAGGAAGGATAAGAAATATAAGAATTTGTTCTATATTAAAGAAGAAGTAGGAATTTCTAATGATGAATCTGAAAATTGAGGTTGATGATAGTGAATGCTTATTCTTAGCTTTGGAAAGTAAATCTATATCCACTAACCCTAGAAAATGTGTAAGCAAGAAAGCTCCAAAGAGTAAGATAAATAGGATGAAAGGTACTTTGGTTACCACCTCCCATGCAAGACAGGATGAAGACTACTAGGTAATTGATAGTGGATGTTGTAATCACATGACTTGAGATAAGAGTAAGGTCACTAAATTTGAGAAGTATGATGGTGGTTTAGTTATGTTTGGTGATGATTTAGGAGAAAATATTTTTGGTAAGGGTTAAATTATTTTTGATGGAGTGCATAGTATTGATGATGTATATTATATGAAGGGTTTGAGGCATAACCTTCTGAGTGTTGGTCAGACATGTAGCAATGGTTTCAAACTTCTATTTTAGAATAATACGTTTGAAATCAAAAAAGGATTTGGGAGTGGAGACATGATTTTTGTCGAAAGAACTCATGGAAATATCTATTAGTTGAAAGAATTTGTTGGTCATTGCCTTGTATCTCAAATCAATGAAAGTTGTGTATTGCACCAGAGAAAGTGATGTGAATTTTGATAACTTGGTCAAGATCATTGCAGGACTACCTAGAATCACAAGACATGGTAATTCTATTTGCAGAAGTTGTCAATTGGGGAAACAAACAAGATGAAGATTTAAGGGAAAATAGAATTCTACTACCAGAATGTTGGAGTTAATTTCTATTGATCTCTATGGTCTGACTAGGACTGGAAGCTAGAATGGTGACAAATGTTTCATGTTTCTTATTGTATACAACTAAAAATGGTCTAGAGAATATATTTAATTAAATATGATTTATTTGATTAATTGACCTTAAATTCATCTACTTAATAAATAAATAGAAATATTTATTTATATTAAGTTCACTTTTAATTCTTCTATTTTACCATATCATTTCCTCTTAATTAAATAAACAAAATTAAATACTTTGTTTTATTTAATTATCATATCTGATACATGAGCATCCAGTGGTGTGAGGGCAATCTTGCATCACCCAAAAAGATGCTTTCCATTTATGTTGCTTTTGTTTGTTTTTTATAGATTTTTTTTACATTTCTGGATACCCTTTTCGTTGAATAAGAGTTTCTAACTTTTAGAACTACTTTTCTGCTTTTTCTACTCAACTGTTATTTTTAGCAGGTGGGATTTTAAGGCCTGGGAAGTCAAAAATTTATGGGAAGGTTCCTGTGGGAAAAATAATCACTTTGGCAAAAGAATTAGGTCAAGATCATTCATGGTTTGAAAGTTATTAAAGTTCCAGTTTTTACTTTTTGCCTTGAAAAACCTTTTGAGTCCAGTTTGAGGCACTAAATGGTCCCATACGGGCCCATAAATTGTTAAAACTAGCAAAGCTAGTTCTCAGAATTTTCTTCACTCTGAGACCTTTCCGACGGTGCAAACGGTTCGAAAAACAAAGTCCCGGATCAAAAGTTATGGCTTCCGGAAGTTGGCCGATTTTTGGAAAATTGCCAATTTTCAAGTTAGAACTTAGTTTTTGAATATCAAATTGTACTTTTGGTGCCAAACCACCAAAATCTTATCTTTAATGTTATTTTTGGCTCCAAACTTAAAAGAGGCTATTTAGGGGATAATTTTTGATTTTTGGGTAACTTTTTGGGGAATGAGTTCGCATGCTGCGAAAAGGGGATTTTTTGTAATTTTGTACTCTTTTCTGAAACTTTTGTAATTTTGCATGTATCACAAAGCTTGAGGATTTGTGATCCTCTGCATGTAAGAGTTTCATATTTTAATATAAAATATTATTCTCTATTTTGTGAGTGTATTTCTGTGTCTTGGGTTTTCTCCCTCGTCAGGTGGTATAAGAGTGGGTTTTCTTGAGCATGTGGACAGATCACCGATCGTGAGGCAGTTCGCACCAGGATAGTGATTGTGGGTTCGAGGTATTTAAGATGCCTCCAAGAGTGATTCCTGGTAGGTGTGGTGATTCTAGAGGTGGCAAAGGTGGCAGAAATGCTAGTGGAAGAGATCCATTGGCGGCTGAGGGTTTCAAAACCCTCTAGAGACAAATTTATGCGTTGCAAGAACATATGAGAAGAGGGTTAAACCCGGGAAGGAGAGAAGAATGTGAGGATGAAGAAGAGATGGAAGATTCGGATGTAGAAGAGGAAGAAGAAGTGACTGATCAAGATCAGATGTGGCTGATAAGGGCCATTTTGAAGATCAGAAAAAGACCCAAAATAGAATTCCCCAGTTATTCCGGATGTCTAAACCCGGAAGAGTTGATCGAATGGATCAACAAGCTAGAAGAATATTTTGAGTATGAAGAAGTAGAGGACCCAGATCGGGTTAAGTTTGCAAAAATGAAGTTTAAGGGCCATGCCAATATTTGGTGGAAAGAGGTCAAGTTGGAGAAAAATCGAAGAGGAAAAGGAAAAATCAGCAGTTGGGATCACATGGTTGAGAAACTGAAGAAACAGTTTATACCAGTGGACTACGAGTTAGATCTATTGAAGAAATTGCAAGGGTTGAAGCAAGGAGGTAGATCTGTGAAAGAATACACAAAATATTTTCACAAGATGATCAGAAAAGGGCCATGCAGGGGCCAATAAGGAGAAGGTAGCTCGTTATCTTAATGGGTTGCGACTGAGTATTGAAGAGGAGCTAAGCCTGGTTAGAATGACCACCATTGAGGATGCATACAAATTTTCTCTAAAATTTGAGGAGAAGCTAAACAAAAGATTTGATAGCAAGCAAAAAGGACAAGGAGGTCAAAGTGGAAGGGGTAGTGGAAGATCTTTTCTCTAAAATTTAAGGAGAAGGTAGCCCGTTATCTTAATGGGTTGCGACTGAGTATTGAAGAGGAGCTAAGCCTGGTTAGAATGACCACCATTGAGGATGCATACAAATTTTCTCTAAAATTTGAGGAGAAGCTGAACAAAAGATTTGATAGCAAGCAAAAAGGACAAGGAGGTCAAAGCGGAATGGGTAGTGGAAGATATTTTGGGAGCTGAAATGAGGATGAAAGGAAAAATGAAGATGTGGGTACTAGTCGAAGCCAAAAGAATGATAACTTCTACCACCCACGTGACCAAAATAGTGGTGATCAAAGAGGTAGAGGATGAGGAAGATTTGGGTCAGGACCTAGAAGAGGTGGTTTCAGAGGAACTTGTTTCCATTGTGGTGAAGAAGGGCATCGAGCCTATGAATGTCCACAACACCAAGGAAGGACAGAAAGAAGGATAGAAGGTCATGGAAGGGTTGTGCACACAGATGAGGAGGCTCAATCAAAGCATTCAGATGATGCTAAAAGGGGAGAAGCCCTAGTGGTTAGAAGAGCCTTGGTGACCGAAGAGAAGGAACTAGAACATAGGAAGAATTTGTTTTGCACAAGGTGCAAGTGTGAAGAAAAATGTTGTGATGTCATTATTGACAATGGGAGCACTGATAATCTGGTGTCGAAAGAGATGGTTACAAAGTTGAAGCTGAAAAGGGAAAGGTATCCACACCCATATCAGATTGCCTGGTTGCAGAAAGACCACAAAGTTCTGGTCAATGAGCAATGCCTAGTAAAGTTCAAGATCAGAAGCTATAGCGATGAGGTACTTTGTGATATCATCCCCATAGATGCCTGTCACATGTTGTTGGGGAGGCTGTGGCAGTTCAATAGGAAAGTTGTACATGATGGCCATGCAAACACTTATTCCTTGATGAAGGATGGAGTCTGTCATAAGTTGAAACCCCTGAAGAAGGACGAAGAAAAGGTATGCAGTAGTGCTAGAATTTGTTTTGTTGATGGAAGGAAATTTTTAGAAGGCTTGAAGCATGAGCATATGTGTTATGCATTGATTCCTAGAATGGATAAGGAAGATAGTGAGAAGGTTCCAATAGAAGTTTCTAGACTATTAGAAGAGTTTCAAGAGATTATTTCTGATAATGTACTTGAGGGTTTACCACTAATGAGGAAGATCAGTCATTAGATTGACTTGATCCCTAGAGCCAGTTTGTCGAATAAGGTAGCTCACAGAATGACTCCTGTAGAAAACGAGGAGTTGAACAGACAAGTTCAGGAGTTATTGAGAAAAGGTTTGATTCGAGAGAGTTTGAGCCCATGTGCGCTACCTACAATACTAGAACCGAAGAAGGATAGGGAGTGGAGGATGTGTATAGACTCCTGAGCCATAAACAAGATAACAATCGAGTATAGATTTCCCTTTCCAAGGATGGATGACCTGATGGACTATTTGAGTGGAGCACAGTACTTAACAAAGATTGATATGAAGAGTGGATATCACCAGATCTAGATTCGTGAGGGAGATGAATGGAAGACTGCCTTCAATACCAAAGAGGGCCTGTACGAGTGGTTAGTCATGCTTTTTGGGCTACCCAATGCACCGAGCACATTCATGCGGCTCATGAACGAGGTACTGAAAGAGTTTCTGGCAAGTTTTGTTATTGTATATCTAGATGATATTTTGATTTTCAGTAAGACTTTGGATGAGCATTTAATGCATATTCATAGAGCTTTTGGGAAATTGAGAGAAGAAAAATTATTGATTAATATGAAGAAGTGTAGTTTTGTGAAGGAGTTAGTGTACTTGGGGTTTGTTGTCTTGGCAGAAGGTCTCAAGATGGACCCAAAGAAGGTGAAGGCTATTCTAGAATGGCCTACCACAAGAACTGCTACTGAGGTGAAATATTTCCATGGTTTAGCCAATTTTTATAGAAAGTTCATTAGAAACTTAAGTAGTATTTGTGCCCCTAACAAAAACAATGAGAGGGGATAGAAAAGAGTTCAAGTGGAGAACTGAAGAAATGAAGATTTTTGATCTGTCGAAGAAGAAGGTGACAGAGCAACCAGTTTTGGCCTTCCCAGATTTCAATAAGGTGTTTCAGGTGGATTGTGATGCTAGTCGTTGCGCCATTGGAGTAGTGTTGAGCCAATAAGGTAAGCCCATTGCCTATTTCAGTGAAAAGTTAAATAATGCAAAGAGAAAGTATTTTGTATATGATCAGGAATTTTATGCAATAGTTCAAGCATTAAAGAAATGGAGACATTATCTATTACCCAAGGAGTTTGTTTTGTTTATTGATCATCAAGCATTACAGTACCTGAGTAGTCAGGGAAAGTTAAACTAGAGGCATATGAAATGGGTAGAATTTTTGCAAAGTTATACATTTGTTTTAAAGCATAGGAGTGGCAAGTCAAATAGGGTTGTAGATGCCTTATGTAGGAGGTAGAAATTGTTGAAAAAGATGCAGATTGAAGTGGTTGGGTTCAATGAACTCAAGATGTTATATCCCGAAGATCCTGATTTTGTAGAAGCTTGGAAAGCTTGCAAGGAGCCTGTTATAGTTGATAGGACAAGGTGGTTGGATTTCATAATCCAGGATGGTATGTTGTTTAAGGGAAGCTAATTATATATTATGAGGAGTTCTATGAGGGATAACTTGATAAAGGAGAAGCACAATGGAGGAATGGAAGTACATTTTGGTCGGGATAAGACCATTTCCATTATCAGTGAGCATTATTATTGGCCTTAGTTATCACAGGATGTGAAGAAGTTTGTGCACCGTTGTAGGGTATGTCAAATGGCTAAAGGAGTGAGCCAAATTACTGGGTTGTTTCAGCCCTTACCTATACCAGAGAGGCCGTGGGAGGATATAAGTATGGACTTTGTTCATGGTTTTCCAAGGACACAGAGAGGGAATGATTCAATATTTGTGGTAGTTGATAGGTTTTCGAAGATGGCACATTTCATCCCATGCCAGAAGACCCATGATGTAGTCCACATTGCTAACTTGTTCTTCAGAGAAGTGGTGAGACTACATGGTCTGCCAAAGAGTATAGTCTCAAATCATGATACCAAGTTCGTGGGATACTTTTGGAGGACCTTGTGGAAAAAGTTGAAGAAAGAGTTGAAGTTCAGTTCTGTACACCATCCAAAAATTGATGGGTAGAGTGAGGTTGTGAAAAGGAGTCTGAGAAACCTACTGAGATGCTTGGTAGGTGATAAACCCAAGGGATGGGACTTGATCTTACCCCAGGAAAAAATTTCTTACAAAAATTCTGTCAACAGAAGCACTGGTAGATCACCATTCCAGATTGTGTATGGAGGCAGTCCCAGGACTGCTCCAGATTTGAGGAAGATGGACCAAGAGAAGAAGACAAGTACCGAGGCCAAAGACTTTGCAGAGCATATCAAGAATATGCATGAGAAGGTAAGAAAACATATTAACTAGATGAATATGCAGTACAAGGCTAAGGTAGATCAAAAGAGGAGGTCTAAGGAGTTCCATATTGGTGATGAAGTGATGGTCCACTTGAGGAAATAAAGGTTTCCAATGGGAACGTATAACAAACTAAAGATGAAGAAGTTTGGTCTCTGTAAAATTTTGAAGAGGCATGAATCAGGGAATGCATATGAGGTAGAGTTTCTAGATGGATTCAACATTTCCCTTGTGTTCAATATTTTAGATTTGACAGAGTATCATGGTGGCACAGAGGAAGTACTAACAATGGAACAATGTGGTATTCCAGCATCTACTTCAGAGAAGGAGATTGAAGAAATCCTGGATAGCCGTGTGTGAAGGAGTACCAGAAATATGCAGTATGAAGAATATCTGGTGAAATGGAAAGGAAGCCCTGTGGAAGATTCTTCTTGGTTGTCTAAGGCAGAGGTTGACAGTTTAGGTTTTCCTCAACCATCCGAGACGTGACAGGGTCACTTCTCAAATTACCCTGGGTGTCTGATGCAGGAGCATCCAGTTGTGTGAGGGCAATCTTGCATCACCCAAAAAGATGCTTTCCATTTATGTTGCTTTTTTTTTTCTTTTTATAGATGTTTTTGCATTTCTGGATACCCTTTTCGTCGAATAAGAGTTTCGAACTTTCATAACTATTTTTTTGTTTTTTCTACTCAACTACTATTTTTAGCAGGTGGGAATTTTAAGGCATGGGAAGAAAAAATTTTATGGGAAGGTTCTTGAGGGAAAAATAATCACTTTGGCTAAAGATTCAGGTCAATATCATTCACGGTTTGAAATTTATTAAAGTTCCAGTTTCTACTTTTTGCCCTGAAAAACCTTCTGAGTCCAGTTTGAGGCACTAAACGGTCCTGTACGGGCCCCTAAATTATCAAAACTATTGAAGTCACTTCTTAGCGTGTTCTTCACTCCAAGACCTGTCTGACGATGCAAACGGTTCGAAAAACGGAGTCCCGGATAAAAAGTTATGGCTTCCGGAAGTTGGCCAATTTTTGGAAAATTGCCAATTTTTGAGTTAGGACATAGTTTTTGAATTTCAAATTGTACTTTTGGCACCAAACCGCCAAAATCTGATCTCAAATGTTATTTTTGGCTCCAAACTGAAAAGAGGCTATTTAAGGGCTAATTTCTAATTTTTGGGTAACTTTTTGGGGAATGAGTTCGCATGCTGCGAAAAGGGGATTTTCTGTAATTTTGTACTCTTTTCTGAAACTTTTTTAATTTTGCATGTATCACAAAGCTCGAGGATTTGTGATCCTCTACATGTAAGAGTTCCATATTTTAATATAAAATATTATTCTCTATTTTGTGAGTGTATTTCTATGTCTTGGGTTTGCTTCCTTGTCAATATCTCTTTTTATTAAATAAGAAATTATCAAATATTTGTTTCATTTAATTAAATATCTTCTTACTTTGCTAAAATTTGAATAAATAAAAACTATTGAAATAAAGCAATATTCCTTTACTCACTCACCAATAAAATTAGATTTTTTAAATCTAATTAATTCAATTGCCATTCATGGGAAAGCTTCTAAGACAAACTTGTACGAAATCCTCTCAATATTATTCCTTTGATTCTTCCTATCATCTTTCCTGATTTTTTCTTGGGGAGAAACCATTCCCTTCATCAACTCAAGCTTCTCAATCTCTCACCACTCAATTCTCTAGATTGAATCCAAGCCTTTTTTGTGCTATAGTAAATCTATAAATACAACCTTTTAAAGCAAAGAATAGATCCCCAACTTTGTAAAAACTTACTCTACAAGAATAGAAATCAACCAATAGCAATAGAAATAACATCTTAGCATCATAGCAATCATAGCACTAGTAGATTTAGAATCATGGCTGCAACATAGTTTTTATTGTAGCTTCCATTTATCAGATTTCATGTCAGAATGGATTACAGTAGCATCAATATCATTTATAAATTATTATCAATCATTAGAGCATTGCATGTACCATTACTCCATTCTCTAGATTGGCATTTTAAATAGTCACACTACTTACCAAATTTGAGAGCCTTTTGTGACTTGATAAATCTTTGGAGATAGGAGACAATGAGAGGCTTTCAAGTTTTCTATGATTTAAAGTAGTTTAATTCATTTTAAATATTGATATAATGTTTCATTAAGAAGTTTTTTAGTTTGTTTTACTTATTTACTTATTCCACACTTACAATTTGGTGCCCACCTTGGGGCTTAACCCCATTTTTTTAACAAGTTTTCTGAAAAATGTTCATACAAGATACAACCATGTTTTCTTCTAGCATGATCATAAAATTCTACAACACATCTGACCCAAACTATAGAAATTTTGATTGTTTTAGTACTTCCAACAAAAACTATAGCATTTCTGAAGACTATTTTAATGCTTCGACCAATAGCTTCCAGCACAGATTGACAATTCATGTTCAAATTCATTTTAGCACATCTATTGAATTCTATAATGCTTCTGCCTAATTCTAAAATGCTTTTAATGATTTCTACAACACATTTGAGAATTTCTATAGCGTTTCTAAACTCTATTATAGTGCTTCTATAACTGTTATCTAGATGTAACATGACTGTGACCAGTAACTTCATTTTTTTCAATTGAATTTAAAATGAATCAATCATAGGATAGTCACTTAAGTTAAAATATATCAATCTAGGGTAGTCATCAAATATTTCAATTTGGGAATTAAAATGAACACCATCTCTTTTTGTGAAGTAATATATTCACTATGAAGCAATATCTTCACATAGATCGCAAATTGTTGTTTGAGCTCTAAAATTGAACTGTTGATTATTGTGCTTGTGTGGTGATAGGAATATGCTCTCCCCTTAACTGGGTGATCAAAACACTAGACTCATTCTTTGTTTTATGCATTTTATAGCTTTACTAAAACCTTTAGAAGGCCTGCCATAGTGGGAAAAAGTACTCACCCTACGGGAACGACCTAAGTGGGAACAACCAAAACTAGATTTTCTAACCCACTATAAAATAAAAGTAAATTTGGATAAATCCTCATTTACCAAAAGTTTGCAAGATAACCATCCCCAAAACCTTTGTTCTAAAGGTTGGAAGGTCTCTTGGGGGAGTTTATTAGTACCGCTCTAAATGGAAACCCTATCTAAGAACCATAGGGTAGTATCCCACTTGTTAGTTTCTAAACATTGTAATACTCAATAGTGCTGAGGAAGGGAAGAGTCTACCCCCAATACACTCACCATATAATTCCCAAGGACCTTTTGCTCAGGGGATTGAGAAATATAACCTTGGGGTGCTGTCATAATAGTGGTTTACAATTCCTGAGAGGAACGAATTTTAGCTGAAATCAAATATTTTTAGAAAATATAATTATTTAAGCCTTAAAAAGTTCCATTTTAAGGATTCCAATTGAAGAGGGTTTGATCAAATCACCTTAGATCAAACCCCCTTGGATAGAACCTCACTAGTTTTAAACCATACCTATAAATGCGTCTCCTTTTACACCTATCAAAATGTTGATAAAAAATCACTTTTGATTTAGATTTTGGGGGATCAAATGAATTCACTTAAAATTTATTTCAAATGATTATGGTATTCCTTAGAACAAGCTATCCAATGAATATAATTTTAATATGTTTTGGTTTTGTTATGTATTTGTTTTTTAAGTTTTATTAAACATAGGTTTTTCATCGAAAATGAATTTCTTTGTTCTTCACATGTGGAAAAATAGAAGATTATAAATAAAAAAATTGAAAAATATGAGTGCACCAAATATTGAAGTCCTTGATCCAACAAAAAAATTAAATTAAATTTTGACATATACAAAATGTTACGTGTTATCTGATGCGTTGTGTTTGAATTGTAATTCGTTTGACTTTGAAACTTGATTAAGGAAAAATATTCAATAAAAACTATCTAACCAAGTGGAAACACTAGATATCAGAGTTACAAATCTAAATTTGAAAGAATTAGAATTTTATCCTTCATGGAAAAAAAGTTATGTGTTATACAGTGTGCATCATTGTTTAAAAATGTTGTTTTCTGAAAAAAATCTATTTTCGTGGGAGATAGAAAAAGAAGTGCAATTTGATTCCAAAAATTTTAAAAAAAATATTTTTAGAATCTACAGACAAAATTTGATGAGACTCTAGTTTGCACCATCTCCAAATTCCTCATAGTTTAGCCGCTATAGGTGTCCGAATGTGAAGATTTAGTTAAAAATAATAATTTCAGTGTCCAGTTTGGCCAAAAATTGTAAACCACTATTATGGGATCACCCCTTGAGTATGCACATAGAAAAGACAAAAACATGGGTGCCCTCTAGGGGGTGACACAACTATGTGAGTCGACACTATTTTAAGCTATGGGCTAATTAAGTATAATGATGACCTACTTGTCCTTAAGTGTGAGTCTGTATGAAGTGTCTTTTTGTCAATAAACCTATGGAAATCAAGAAGGATCTATTTGATCCTTGAGCATACACTCACTATTTAGATCTTAGGACTTAAAAGAACTTGTTCTACAATTGCTTGTTGTGTCTTTGAATCATTAAATCAAATAAAGATCATCCAAAAAAAAATCAAAAAACATAAAAAGTTGACAAGTCATTTCATAAAAACTTATGATTAGGGATTGATAGTCCACAAAATTTGCCAAGAAAACCATTGCAAAAATAGTAGAAAAAGCTCAGAAAACAACTTAGTTGCAAGAAATTGTTGAAAAAAGAAAAAACTTGTATCAAAATAGGAAAATATTACTTCACCATAGAACCTTCATCCATAGATTTCATGATTTTGTTGTTGGATACATAGATGAATCTGCTATAGAGCCCTTATATTCACAAGCCTACTTTCAAAGAAGACCTCTTTCAAAAAAAAAAAATTGTAGTCAACCTATTCGTCCATCATCCATTCCACAACTAGTGATAGAGTATTCTAATAGGCTAGATCAATTCATATAGTAGAGGAAAAACTTGAAATATTAGGCTTTCTATTAAAATAAAAAAAATTACTAGCAAAAATACTCTGTCAAAGTGCCACAGATTTTTTCATCAATCCATTCATTGAGAAAACCAAAAAAAACACTAATAAGTCCTAAAACAACACATCCATAGTCTATTTTAGCACTTCTACCCACTGTTTTAGCACTTCTCCCCACTTTTTTAGTGCATATACAGTCTATCAAAATAAGGTTTACCAATGTCAACAATAAAAAACTTTATCACATCTATTGTCTATCATAGTGCATAAACCCTATCTATTAGTGCATATAGTGTCTGTTCTAGCACTTACATAGTTTGTTCCAACACTTTTTCCAAAAGCCACAGTGCATCTATAGTCTATCAAAATAAAGTTTACCAGTGTCAAAAATCAAAAACTTTAGCATTGTTGCCCTTTGTAATAGAGAAATATAGAGCTTTTGGACCCATTTGTTAGACTATAGACATCAAAAAATTGGGTTTTTACCAATCATAACTATTTTCCACAGTCCCAATAAAGTCTTAAAACCTGAATCAAGTAGGATCATACAAATCAAAAAAAATCAAATTGAACCTAGATCTTGTAAACTCTAAAAGTGTCCACAAATCAAACACAAAATCTTGATTATTAGGTTAAGTTTCTTCATTAGGATATTATCATCCTACCATGAATGAAACAAAACATAACAATCAATTTTTTTTAACTTAGTCTCATCAATAGAATATATCATCATATTTGACTTTGTTAAAATCCATTTGACACTTATCCAAACATAGAATATGAAAATTTAGTGTGGAAAACAAAAATTTGCATGCCAATTTTAATGTGGTTACAAAGAAAATAACTTAGAGAAAAGGAAATGGAAACACCAAACATAATGGCTAAGGAAAATCCCTTTTATACATTCCAACAACATGATAACAATGAAATAACTCAAGAAGATATACAACACACCCAACAAGATCCAAATTTTCATAAATTCATGGAAAAGGTCTTAGAACAAGACATGGAAAAATATCTATTGATTTTAGTGGAATTAGGCACAAAACTTCTGAAAGATTTTTGACTAATCAAGTGGTTGCCTTAACATGTCAAATGTAGAACTTACAACAAGAAATTGAAGACATGAAAAAGGGAATCACAAAGAGGTATTCATTATAGGACATTTGTCCTTATCCCTTTCATTTGAGTGTAGATATGATACCCTTCCCTAAGCATTGTGAGTTTCCCAAATATGATAATTACAATGGAAAAATTGATCCGATTGACCATGTAAGGGAATTTAGAACAATGAGCCTCAAGTTTGCATAAGAGGATACTTACCTAATGAGGTTATTTCCTAGAATTTTAGGAATACACTATATGGAATGGTTCCCCAAATTAAAACCAGGGATTCGATCCTTTGAAGAAATAGTCAACAAATTTATCACATAGTTCTCCTTCAACATACAACATGATGTAACCATAAAAGATCTATATAACCTAAAATAGAAAAATGGTTATACATTCCTATAATTCTTGCAAAATTGGATAAAGTTGTTCACTAGACATCCTTGATCTATACCTGAAGAGGAGAAGATTGAATTATTTATTGACAACTTAAATGATGAGATGAGTTATAGACTCGAACTGCAATGTCCCCTAAAATTTCAAAAATTAATTAAGAATGGGCTTAAAATTGAAGAAGCAATAGTCAAACAAGGAGTGATTAAACACTACAATGATATACCAAACAACACAAATCACTATGGAAACAATGACAAGCCTAAATTTTAGTAGAAAAATAGAAATACTAGAAGCAATGATGCTACAAATGACACAAAAATACACAATTAGTATTCAATTTGATAGCAACAACTATCAAAGTAAATCAAAATGAAAATCAGAACAATAATCAAAGTACTACTGAAAACAATAACACTAACAATTGGGAATCTCAACCATCATATCAAAGACAATCCAATCAATGAATATTTACCCCATTAGGACAAACTTTGGAATCAACAATGAGAGAACTCATTGCAAACATACTTATCACTCTACCAGAAGCATGAAATTTGGAGCCGAAGGTAAAACCATCCTAGTGGAATGATGCTGATTATTGCAACTTTCATAAGAATAAAGGACATGAAACAAACAACTATACACAATTAAAGAATCCGATACAAGACTTAATTGAAGTAAAGAAAGTGTTTGTTGAAGGACCTTAAATAAACAACAATTGCATTGCATTTACAAATCCTTTACCCAACTACGAAAAAATGAGTCTTCATTAAGTGGTAAAGGAAAAAGTATAAACTATATCTATGACACCACCATTCTTTGCATTTCTAAGGTTGAGAAAGATGACATTGATAATCAAATAGATATCATAAACATCAATGAAAATGAATCCGTAAACATGATACCAAGCATAAACACATCTAACAATCAAATCAATGTCCTAAAGATCAAGGAAACACAACCAATCAATGTAAAGACAAGGGGGAAGTCCAAAGTGATACTAAAAGGAGTCTCATCTATAAATACTACTCCCCCATCACATCAACATCATTATGGATCAACGAAAAAAGATACCTGCACATATATCCATACTGGAACTTCTTAAAATTTCACCATCACATAAGGACGTTCTTGAACAGGCTCTGGTATCCACTACGATACCCAATAATTTGGATGTCTATCAATTTCAAGCTATGGTGGGACATCTAACCAAACCTCATTGTCTATCATTCTTTGAACAAGATGATGTGTCACTGAATCACCCACACAATGCAGCCTTACATATATAGAAGTTCTAATCCATAAACATTATTTCAAGCATTTCTTAATGGATGGTAGAGTTGGATTAAATATTTTTACTTTAAAACTAATTTGTGCACTAGACTATTTTGACAACACCATTGATGCCAGGATAAAGATAACAATAAAAGCATATGATGAAGAGGAAAGGTCTTCCAAGGGGATGATTATACTACCAATTCAAGTTGGACCAATTGTCAAAAATATTGTTTTCCAAGTGTTAGACAAGGAGCTAACATATAACATACTCTTGGGATGTCCATGTATACATGAGATGCAAGCAGTACCTTCGACATATCATCAATGTTTGAAATTTCCTATTAATGGACAAGAGGTCACAATTTTAGTAGAAAACAATAATTTACAGGCATGTAACATGCTAAAGTCATATCAAGACATTTTTGTACCCCACAACAGACAAGCCAACACTTCCACTTCATCCTGTGGTGAAAGAAAACCCAATTTCATATGTAAATGGGTTGTGAAGAAGGATCAAACGAAGGAAATAACTATTGTAGACACAACTTTATCAAACATTGAAGTTCCTATAAATGAGTTATCACAACAATTTGTAGACAAGGTCAAATTGAAGGAAAAAGGCTTAGGAGAATATTCTCTTGAGCAATCTTTGTGTCTATCACAATTGTTATCATCACCAAAATCATATGGACATCCCACATCAAATACACCATGTTCATCACAACCAATCAAAAATCTTAATCAAAGATGAGTTAGAAGACAATGAGAGAGTGGAAAATCTTCCAGTTGCAAAAATGACAATAGGAAAAATAAATATAATGGTGAAAACCTTTCTGAGGCAGCATTAGATTTTGAAAAAGAAAAAATAAAGAATGTATCTAACAGTGAAAACCTTTCTAAGGAACTGAAGGATGGAGGATTTGACGCCCTTTAAGATAATTACCATGAAAAATCATCAATACTTGTAAAAAAAACACAATATATAAATATAGGAACAACTGAAAAGGAAAAGATCCCACTCCTTGTAGCATCCATGATAGAATAAGAGAGGCCTGCATTCACCAAATTCTTTGAGGAGCGACACATCAATTTTTCATGGTCTTATTCTGACATGCCAGGATTGGATCCAAATCTCCTAATGCATCATCTATCACTACCAAAAGGAATGAAAATAGTCAAACAAAAATTAAGAAAAATGCATCCCTACATTGCCCTAATGGTTAAAGCTGAGCTAAAAAAATTGTTGGATGTAGGATTTATCAGGTCAATAGATTATGTAGAATGGATCTAAAATATTGTGCCAGTATCAAAACCTAATAATAGCATCAAAATATGCACAAATTTTAGGAATTTAAACAAGGCATTCCCAAAGGATGATTTTCCTTTACCGAACATTGACATAATTGTTGATCTAATAGCGGGACATGCCATGTTATGTTTAATGGACAGATTCTCAGGGTATAATCAAATAAAAATAACACCTAAATATTGGGAAAAGACAACATTGACTTGTCCTTGGGGTACATTCTATTGGAATGTCATACCCTTCGAGTTGAAAAATGAAGGTGCAACATATTAGTAGGCAGTGACCACTATTTTTCCACTACATGATGCATACTTTCATGGAACATTATGTGGATGAAATCTTAGCAAAATCATACACTAGGGAAGGACATCTAGAGATCCTTGATAAAATCTTCACTAGACTAGAGAAGTTCAATGTCAGGTTGAACCCAAAGAAATGTGTGTTCAGGGTAACACCAACAAAACTCCTTGGTTACATAGTGTCAGAGAAAGGTATTGAAGTAGATCTAGCTAATGTTAAAGCAATGATGGAGATGTCTCCGCCTAAAAATATTAGTTAGTTACAATCCCTACAAGGTAGGTTACAATCCATCAAGATATTTATCTCCTAGTTGGTGGACAAGAGTCACCCATTTAATCATCTACTTCATAAGAATATTTCATTCAAGAGGGATTATGACTATGTAGAAAATTTTAACCAGATAAAGCAATATTTGGTGTCACCTCCAATACTGATGCCACCCACAATAGAAAGACCATTGTTACTGTATATTGCAACAACTAACATAAATTTAGGAGCTCTATTGGCATAGGAGGATTTTGAAGGAAAAGAACAAGCTATTTACTACATCAGTAGGAATCTCAACGGTTATGAAATTAACTACACATTCATATATAAAGCTTGTTTGGTAGTAATATTTACAACCTTGCAATTGCAACACTAAATGTTGATTCATATAGTTAGGTTCATAGCAAAAATAGACCCATTGAAATATCTACTCAGTAAAGTTGCTCTAACAGGGAAACTGGAAAAATGGGTCATGATCTTGAGTGAGTTTGACATCCAATATGTTGACAGGAGAGCCATCAAGGGATAGGTAATAGTGGATCAACTAGCTAAAGCTCCATTATAGGATCATCATCCAATGAAAATTGAATTTCTAGATGCAGAAATCCTAAATATTACAACACAGTAATGGAGTCTCTATTTTGATGGATCATACACACAAAGAGGATATGGTGTGGGAATTCTATTTGTCACACATCAAGGACACACCATCCCAATATCCTATAGGCTAATGTTTCCATGTACCAACAATGTCGTTGAGTACAAAGCATTGATTATTGACATCAAAGTAGCTATTGAATGGAAAATAAAAAAAATGCAAATGTATGGGGACTCACAGCTTGTCATCTATCAAATAAATGATGAGTATCAAACAAACGATGAGAAGCTCATGCCACATAAGAAAATGAAAGATTATCTTAAAAATTACTTCATGGATGTCAAGTTTGTGCAAATACCAAGGGTAGAGAACAAAGCTTTGGATGCCATGGCGATAATTGCTTCTCTCTTGCAATTACTAGAAGGTCATTATGAGTTTATGGTAGAACAAGTATCTAACCCAGCCTACAATAATCTTGAATCACAAACCATATTCCAAATAACCAATGTTAAAACCTCACTCTATGGAGAGATCTATACTTACCTCAAGGATGATATCCTTCCACTTAATCTTTCTAGAAACCAAAAGCGTAACTTCATCTTCCAATTCTCTCACCATACATTGATTGTCGATATCATTTACCATCGAGGTCTAGATGGTACTCTTCTTCGGTGTTTAAAACACAATGAATTTGAATCAACCTTACATGAGGTGCATGAAGGTATTTGTGGAACTCATTTAGGTGGACCAACCCTAGCAAAGAAACTCCTTTGTTTTGGGTATTACTGATTCAACATGGAAAATAAATCTTATCAATTTGTCAAGAAATGTTAGAAATGCCAAATCCATGGAAATCTCATTCATGAGCCAACACAAGAATTACACCCATTTACATCAACATGGCCTTTTTTTCAATAAGGACTGGACCTGGTAGATAAGATAAACCCATATTCATCCAATGGACACAAGTTCATAATCACAACAACATAATACTTTACCAAATGTATGGAAGTGGTTCCTTTGACAACAATCACTAGAAAGCAAATATCGCCTTTCATATTGAACTACATAATCTATTAGTATGGCATACCTCAGTCCATTGTTGTAGATAATGGAAGACCATTTAAGAACTAGGATGTCAAGGAATTATGTGACTAATTTCATATCCAACATTTTTTCTCAACATTGTATTATCCTTAGGGAAATGGCCAAGCAAAGGCCTCAAACAAGACAATTCTAAAAATACTAAAGAAAATAGTTAACAATGTTGGATGAGATTGGCATGTTCAGCTAAATCCTACATTATAGGCCTACAGAACTAGCATCAAATCACCAAGAGGATCTACACCATATGATTTGGTATATGGATCAGAAGCTAAACTACCCATTGAGGTTGAGATACAAGCATTTTGTGTCTCACTACTCGAGGTATCATTATAGATGAGGATTATAGAGTCTCTAGACTATAGGAACTGCAATTGCTAGATGAACACCATCAACAATCTGTCAATTATTTGAAAACATACCAACAAAGGATGTCAAGGAGTTACAATTACATGGTAAAACCTAGAGTCTTTCAGGTTGGAGACTTGGTCCTAAAGGAAAACCCTAGAAATTAGTAGGAAAGAGAAAAGAAAGGGAAGTTTGAACCTAATTGGTTAGGTCTCTTTTCCATCATATCATTGTATGGATCAAGAGCATATAAACTATCTACAACTAAAGGGGTTCTATTTGATGAATCGATCAACAATATCCATCTCAAAAGGTTCTACACCCAAATCACCTAGTGCATAGATTAATTTCTAAAAAATGGTTACCTTGATGAAAACCTGGCAAAGAAGCATCTTGGTAATAGAAAAATAAAAAAACATAAAATAATAATAATAATAATAATAATAAAATACAAAAAAAAGACTAAAAAGTGCAATAAAAACATATGGTGAAAACCTATAAACAAGTGCTATTTGTGATTTGAACTAGCCTTTTTATCTATTGGATGCATGTCATGGTCATTACTTTCATCATCATTTTTCATCCATTATCATATCATTGCAAGTGTTCATGTATCACCCTAGCTTGGGGGAAATAAACATTGAGTTTAACCAAATAGACAAATAGTGGCATGTCCAATGTAGCAAAAAACAATGATCGAAACACAACCCAACATGGAACATCAGTCACTATCAGAAACACATCAAACATCCATATCAAATAGAAAATCCAAAACCAAGTAAAAAAGTCAATATCAAAAAATCCAAAAACATGAGTCTATGTCAATGGAACTATGTGGTCTTTGATTAGCCCTCAAGGCCCCTAGGATAGGTCTTTAGGTTAGGTTTGATCCAAAATCTTAGAAAATCACAAAAACATCATAAAAATAAGATGGATGATCTAATCTAAATAACATGATTGAAATACTTTAAGCAAAAGTTGGATAATTTTACTTTGATTATTGTTATTGTTTCTTTGGAGCAACTCAATGATGTATTGAAGTAGAGAAGTTAAGAAGAAGAATGGTATTTTTCTTTATCTATTGTCTATGAGTTAGTCATTATTACTGTGTGAATTACCATGAGATATTCTCTAAAAAGTATCATTGATGACATTCCAATTCACATAGGAAAATGATTAATTCTTTTCTATTTACACAAGAAATGCTCAAGTCATTTCGGTTTAATTATACCATGATGCTTGTGTTCGCTTGCAATATCAAAAATCATGAAAGTAATACTCAAATTCATTATTGGTTTACATTATACCATTGATTCTTATACTCACTTTCAAAATTTTAAAAGCTCCATGATGATACAAAGCATGATAAGGGAACTGTTAAGATGCCAATGTTTGCATGTAGATTTGCATGTTAAATTAGATTGCATTCATAATAATATTACATCAGTAGAGTATTTGTTACAAAATTAGTGAAATCATTCAAAGACGATGTTAAATGTTCTCATTAATGGATTGAGTATACTTGAAATTAACAAACACATCATCATTATCATATAAGTTACATTAATCATGTTATGTCTTCATTCTTGTATTACATGATAAAATTGCATAAGAAACTATAAAAAGAAAATCGTTATGTAATTACATCTTCACTTATCCATTCATCACATCATATATCATACATTTGAAATATATATCATATCATTATTTTCATCATTCATTCATCACATCATAAAATTGCATTTGATATCAAAAATAATAAAGCTCACACATCCCATTCACATCATACATCAATTAGCATTTAAAATTAAAACATCATATCCATTATCATACATATAGGCATACATACATCTAAGTATAAATTACATCCATACATCATGCAACTATACATCATAATAAAGCACATCATAGATAGAACATCATAAATCATAAGCATATAATCATGATTAAATTACATCCATCACATCATAATATAAGGATCCTCACATGACATAGAGAACATATAAAAATAAATTTCATCCATCATAGAATCATATAGAATTCATAATGCATCGATAAAGTCCATTATATATAGATCTCAAAATCACAATGTCAAGTATACAATGATGTTTGAAATGAAGAGATATATATCATCAAAAATGGTTGTATATCAAAATAGTCAAAGTATACATCACATCTCGAATGCAACAAGGAAAAAAATCATGTGATGCTAGCTTCAAATGGTGTAGGCATCTCAAGACTAGTCCCTCTACTTCCAGATGTGCCAGGATCTCTGGGATCTCTCAACATAGGCTGTGTCACACCCGCACTGATGGTTCTAGTATGAGTCCTGCTAGATTAGGACTAAACGTAACTCACTCTCTACTCTGAAGGGATGACATCATAGTATTTACCTATGTAATACTCTACCTCCCTAACAACATGAACAAACTCTCACATATAATTTGTAGCAATGGTACCATCTACTAATCTCTGTAATTTTTTGGCTGTAACCTCAGTTGCCTCTACAACTCATCTAGAAATATACCTCTCATGTGTCCTAGCTATAATTTGAGTATGTCATAGCCAACTAAACCTATACCTATGATAGAGCCTAGGCATGTGACTAGGCCTACGCCTGCATTTGTGCCTAAGTCTATTATAATAACCTTGAGTCTAAACAAGCTAAGCTTTTATGGTCCCTAACTATACCTGAAGATTTATAACCTACAACTTCTCTGATGGATTTTCCAATACTTGCCTCTTACGAGGCACTATATGCTCATGCAAATCCAAGGCTAGACCCAATCCACCTACAACATCTCCACTATCAAAATCATAATAATCACCACTACTGTCATCACCACTCCTCTCATCCCCACTATTCTCCTCACCACCAACATCATCCTCATTACGAACATCCTCCTCACTACCAACCTCAACCTCCTCTTTCCTCCACCTATGACCATGTGCAACAACAAAATCCTCCTCTGTGAGTAATGGGGTAGGCTCATCAAGAATAGTAAGATGTGGAAAAGGATGCAAAGCTAGAAACTTGGAATAATTTTCTTTTACTGATGGATCAATAATGTCAAGATAGATATCCCACTCTAATGGCTACAAAGAATGATACTCTTGAATAGAAACATCATATGATAGAACAGGCCCCCAATCTGTAGAATTTGACTAATGATGGGTGTAATGAGAAACACCCTTTGGCATACCCTAAACCAAACCATACTATCTATACATTCATCTGATGAAAAATATCTCTAGCACCCAACGATTCTAACCAATCAATAACATCGACTAACAAAAAAAAGGCATATGAATATCATCCTCATCCCAATGCTCACAACCAAGGTAGGGATGCCATGTCACAGACTCAATGTCATCCATCACTCTCCTCCAATGCTCTAACTTACAAAATCTGGACTGAGTAATGTAACCTACATATCTATACACATATGGCCTCATAGCTAGCCTTTATCTAAATGGCACTAGATGTGTGATAGCTATATTCTCCCATGCCCACACTTGTAACAAAGTGACTCCTAATGACAAACTACAACCTGAGAGATACACTGCCAAATGCAAATCATGATACATATGGGAAAGCACACACATTCCCCAAGAAAATTTTGTCCCATGAACAACCATGCTCTCTAGCACATGGGACCAACCAACAAAAAGTCCCTTTGACTTGTGATCAAGATAAAGGAACTCTCTAATGAATCCATCCAAAACTACAAGAAGGGTGGCATAAGCATCCACCATCTCACGCCAAGGAATACAATACCCAAAAATTTGATTTTCCTAAAACACTTTGCAGAGAGCATCGTCCCACCCTACTCTATAAAATCATAAATGACCACTTCTCTAATAATGGGAATCTGCAAAATCTGCCAAACATCCTTCAGGGTGACTGCCATCTCACCAGTAGGAAGGTGAAAGGTGTTATGCTCGCTATGCCACCTCTCAAGTAACATTGTTAGGATACCTTGAGAAATCCTAATCTGGGGCATGAATAAAAGAGAAGACAATCTACAATGTGTAATAATAGCCATCTCAAGCTGTGCCAACTATGGCATCAGATCGAATGTCCATGGGAATTTCTCTCAAACTTAAAGGTTCTCCAATGGCTCCTATTATCATTAAAGGATCAAGGTTAGTATTCCATGTCAATCATCACACATCAATTATCCTATCAAATCTAATCATATCTTGATGAAAATTTTGATCAAATCTCATAAAAAAGTATCAAAAGAACCTCACCTATCATGAGGTCAATTATCAATGCATCACATCAACCTTTCCTATCATGAGGTACATCAATCAAACTATAATTATTTCTCAACTATCATTAGGATTATTATTGTCAATCAAACATTAGACCTCACCTATCATGAGGTCAAACATCATCTACTATATCGGGATAATCAATCATATCAAACTAACAACTGACATGATAAAAAACAACAAAATCAAGGACAAAATTTTCAAACTTCATCAATTTGATTTGGATGCACTGAAATAGGCATTCAAAGTGCTACAACACTATATGTTCCATTTCATTAGTCCAACTACAATAGATGGACAAAGCACCATTTCATCATATGCACTATTCTATTGGGTCAATGTGCTAAACTATCAAGTCAAAGTGCTAAAATAGAAAATCAAAGCACTAAAGTTTCAAACCTAAGTGCTAAAATTATGGAAGCACTAATTAATCCTCCTATGCAATAAAATAGTTAACCTAAGTGCTAAAATTTTCTAAGCACTAAAATAGATGACCTAAGTGCTAAGGTTTTCTAAGCACTAAAATAGCATTCCTAAACACTACAATGAAAGGAAAAAGCACTAAAAGAAAGGAAAATTTTAAAAACTTAAGAAAACAATAAAACTAAGGAAAGCATGAAAAATGACGAGGTTTATGGGTACGTATCATAGCTCTGTAAGCAGCTGGGTGCTGGTGACATCCAAGACACTTGAACTGGTGAGTGTGATAGGGAATCAACATCCTGCTCCAGATTGCACAAAATTGCTCTATCACAAAGATTTCAAAAATTCAAATGCACAAATGAGTTTGAAAATGACCTTTTTGACCTATTAAAGCTTATTTTTGGTGGGCTTTTTATGGGATTAATTAATTTCTTTTAAGGGGAGATTAATACAAATTCATCCACTTGGGTAAAATTCTACATTCTATATCGGGAGATAAATTATTTCAACAACAAATTTACATCAAATCATCATATAAATCATAAAAATTAGAAAAAATAATTCTTCAATTTATCTCCTGAGGGGGCATATATCCATCAGCAGCTAAAATCAAATGTCTAGGGAAAGTTAGGGGCATACTAATTTTTTTTCATCGATACTAGTAGTAGCAGCAAAATTTTCTTTGAAGCAATGTGTAAATGCATCACTTTAAAGAGAGGAAAAATGTATACACCTAAAAATGGTTTGGAGAATATAATTAATTAAATATGATTTATTTGATTAATTAACCTTAAATTCATCTACTTAATAAATAAATAGAAATATTTATTTATATTAAGTTCACTTTTAATTCTTCTATTTTACCATATCATTTCCTCTTAATTAAATAAACAAAATTAAATACTTTATTTTATTTAATTATTATCATCATTATTTCTTCTATATTTTATCCATTTATTAAATAAGAAAACTTCAATAATTTGTATTATTTAACTATCTTATCATACTTCCTATTAATTAAATAAAGATATCTTAAAGTCTTATTTAATTATCATATCTCTTTTTATTAAATAAGAATTTAATATCAAATATTTTTTTCATTTAATTAAATATCTTCTTACTTTGCTAAAATTTGAATAAATCAAAAATATTCAAAGAAAGCAATATTCCTTTACTCACTCACTAATAAAATAATATTTTTCAAATCTAATTTTCATAGGAAAGCTTCTAAGAAAATCTTGTAGACAATCCTCTTAATTGCATTCCTCTGATTCTTTCTATCATCTTGCCTGACGTTTTCTTGGGGAGAAACCATTCCCATGATCAACTCAAGCTTATCAATCTCTCACTAGTCAATTCTCCAAATTGAATCCAAGCCTTAGCTTTGTTGTCCTAGATCTATAAATACAACCTTTTGAAGCATAGAATAGATCCCCAACTTTGTGCAAACTTACTCTACAAGAATAGCAATCAAGCAATAGAATCTTAGCATCATAGCAATCATAGCATCAGTAGAATTAGAATCACAAATACATCATTGTTTTTACTATGGCTTCCATTTATTGGATTTAATGTCAAAATAGATTATAGTAGCATCAATATCATTTAGAGATCATTATCAATCATTAGATCATTGCATTTATCATTACTCCATTCTTTAGATTGGCATTTTAAATAGTCACACTGCTGACCAGATCTAAGAGCCTTCTGTGACTTGATAAATCTTTGGAGATAGGAGACAATGAGATGCTTTAAATTAGTTTAATTCATGTTAAATATTGATATAATGTTTCATTAAGAAGTGTTTTAGTTTGTTTTACTTATTTACTTATTACACACTTACACTTATTGATGATTATACTCTTATGACATGGGTTTCTTTTCTTAGATTAAAAACATAGGCTCTAGATAGGTTCAAGGTATTCAAAGCAAGAGTGGATAATGAAGTAAAACTGGAAATCAAGTGTTTGAGATCAAATATAGGTGGAGGATTCACCTTTGTTGAATTTAATGCATTCTATGAATAACATGGCATAAGAAGATAGTTTTCTACTCCAAGAACCCCTCAGCAGAATGGAGTAGTTGAAAGGAAAAAAAGGATAGTACAGGAAGCTACTAAAACCATGGTGAAAGAATCAAATGTACTAGATGTGTATTGGAGAGAAGTGATACATACTATTGTTTATGTTCTTAATAAATTTTAGATCAGACACAATAGCACTAAGACTTCTTTTGAGTTATGGACTGGTAAGACTCCTACAGTGATGTATTTCAAGGTATTTGGAAGAAAATGTTATATTAAAAGAGATGATGAAAATATTGGAGAGTTTGATGCTAGATGTGATGAAGGAATCTTTCTTGGATACTCTACTACTAGCAAAGCAAAAATATTCTTTAAAAAAAGATTGAGAAAGATTGTTGAAAGTGCTAATGTGAATGTTAATGAAGACATACGCAGACCTTGTTGGCATATGGCTTTGGGAATTTTTTTTTTATCACTAGTGTTGTCATTGATGGAAACTAGAGTTAGTAGTATAGTTTGTAGTTTAGAAGTAGCTCATACTGGCAAGAAAATTAGAAGATACTATTCTACTGGTTGAAAGCATTAAGAATAGAGTATTTGGTTGGAAAATTGGTTTGACTACTTTACCAGATCATTATTTTGTTGTGTGGATCCCCAGGGTAGCTTTTCAAGCATGTATGCTAAATGTTTGATAATTTTTATGATATTAAATTGATCCATGTATGAGTTTGGAGATTTGGTAGAATGATTTATTGCTTATTTTCTCATTATGGCTGACCTATTGTGTATGGCATGTTCTGGATGTATAAGGAATATTTGTTTTCCTATTTCCTATGTTGGGAATTTTGATTTGGGTCCCTACTATAGTCTATCCAACTTGTGTGGGTATGCATTAATTATAATTAATGTTTTGAGCCGACATGTGGAAGAATATTATATTTTGTTTAAAGCCGACATATAGAAATAAAGTCTTGTTAGTGGATAGATAAAGGAGATTGGTAATTAATTTTGTAGTGTGCGGATGATGAAGTGAGAAGGTGAGAAAGTGAAGTAGTGCAAATAAAATATATGGGATAATATTAGAAGATCTATTGAGTGAATTTTGTTTGTGGTGCAAAAGTGTTTTTGTAGGAAAGCAGAGCAGAGCAGAGTAGAGCATAAGTGTGAATTGGATAGAAGATCCATAATTTGTTTCATGTACTTTATTGGAGCTAAATCTAGGCATTTGGAGATGCTAATTTCTTAGTTCATTCTTTTTGTTATATTCTAAAGTATTTTGTAAGATAGTGAGACTTTCCTTTTGAGCAATGAGCTCTAGGCAATGTGCCTAAATGCAAGTTCTTTCCCTTTTTATCATACTTTTAATAGAGTATACTTTGTGGATTGATCTCCACTATGGTTTTTCCCCTAACATGGAATCCACATAAAAAATTGGTGTTATGGTGTTCACATTGTCTCTTTAATGAATGTTTTCCTTCTACTTGTATGTTGTGGATGCTATTAAAGTTTTATATTGTTGAAATTTTAAGATCTAATTTAAAATCCAAATATTGTTGAACACTGACTCACCCTCCCCTCTCAGTGTTCTTGGTGTCCAACAATTGGTATCAAAGCGTGTTCCTCTTCTAAAGTTTAACAACTTGAGGTGGATCTTGAATTACAGTGGACTCTAGTGGTATTCAACAACTTATGGTGGCACTTGAAGATCTTGATCAGCCTAAAGAAGAAATATTGGAATTTAAAGCAAATCTTGTGGATGTTGAGAATTGAAGTATAAAATAAATGAGTCAAGGGAAAAGAGGAAGGAACTATGAAGCAAAAAGAAAGAAAAGGCTTGGAAGATGTTCATCTAAATAAAACCCTAAAAGAAATAATAGAAGAATGCGAAAAGCTTGCTAAGGACAATACTCCTCTAAAACTTGAAACATAATCTATGGAGATGAAGTTAACCAAACAGATTAAAGAAAGAAAGAAGGAGGAGAATCTATCCAAGTCCTTGAAATAGAAGTCTGAGGAATGGAGTAGAGTTAATAGTGGATTCATTTAGCTAGAGATTGAACTGCAACAATCCAAAAAAAATGAACAAGAGATTGAGAGCCAGATAGTTATTCTAAGAGATGCGCTTGCTACCACAAATGAGATTAAGGAGAAGTTTATAATCAGTTATGCTAATCTTGATGAGATAACTAAAGGATATAAGGAAGTGAATGATAAGAAAAGTCTTTGCTATGTGAGGGGTGAAAGATCTGAATCTAAATAGAAGGACCTTGAAAAGAAGAACAAAGGTAGAAGATATTTGGTAAGACAACCCAATTCTTAGAAATTTAATGGATATTGCGTTTGCAATAAATTTGGACATATGGCTTCTCAATGTAGAAATAAGATAAACTTTGGCACTCCATTTTTTGGTCAGTGTTTTAAATGCAATAATTTTGGTCATAAGTCATTAGAATACAAAAGTATCTCTATCAGTATAAGGAATGCTAGATACTACACATGTGGAAGATTTGGGCATGTTGCTAATCAGTTTAAACTAGGAGAAAATAAATGGAATGGATGGTATAGAGAGAAAAATACACTATGCTACAATTGTAACAAATTTGATCACATTGCAAGATTCTATAGGAATAGAAACATGGATAGGAGAGGTCTAGAATATCAAGGAAGAAATTCATAGAACGGTGACAAGGGAAAAGTAAAAGCATCTATGGAAGAAATAAGAGATCAAATGAAGAAAATTTGGGTAAAGAAGAATGGATCTAATAAGGTTGTACTGGAAGCCCCCTTCAGTAGTTCATCTAGAAATTGATTTTAGGCCATTGGCCTAGGGGGAGTTTTCATGAAAATTTCTTGCCCCCATTGTGTGTAGTTAGTACTAGATCATAGGAAGTTGTCAGTTGGTGTTTTATTCATCCTTAAATGTATTGGTGATTACTTGTTGAAGGTCCACACATGGATTTTTCTCTTGCTATTTGAAAATAGTGTAACTAGAACTTCTAGGGAAAAGCATTTAATGCGACAAGGAAGTTAGGTATGCAAAGTTATCAAAGGGAATTTGGAACCCTCATTCTTCACTGTGCATTGAAGAAGAATAGTCAGAGAACCATTTTAGCAAAATTTTGAAGGAGAAAAAGTCAATTTAGCAATGAATTCTCCAAGAATTTTTGTTGATTATTAATTTTATACTTATTCCATGATCGGTAGAACCCTATTCCATCTAGAAAATGGAGAAAATTAAAGGAACAATAAATTTGGATGAATATAGTAGTCAAAATCTTAGGGATGAAAGAAAATTATTGTCTTCCATCGAATTAAACAAGCTTAGAGCACTGAAACATAAGAACATGGACATGTAGAATGAATTTCCTCATTTCATCAACATGGAGGTAGTTCGGTTTATCTTGAACAGATTGGATGGTGATATCCTTACTTTAGATAAACCTTATCAAATTTCTAAGTATGCAGTTAGAAATCTAATAGGATTGTGCAATGTTGGTGTTCTTCCAAACAAGAAGTCAATTCAGAATGTCGAAGTCAAATCCCTAACTAGAGTAAGAGGAGATCAGAGGGCTTTGGTAATCACAACAATCAAAGATCCATTAACAAGGTATATTGCACATTGAATTTCTTATAAAAAAATCTTCAAAAATAGAGAAGGATCAACCTCAGCAGGTGTAGTGTATACTGCTCACAAGATGATAATAGAAAATGAAGAATTTGATCTATGTGGATTACTGAAGGATCAATTAATTGAGAATGTGAAATTAACGAATGATATATATTACTCTTTCAAGTTTGGTACCCTAGCTATATGCATTATGATGTATTTCCTAAAATGTTTACCTCAGAATGACAATGTTGTATGGAAGGATAATATGTTGATTTGCAATAAATTTTTTGAACATTTCAACTCTTTTGAGAATGGTGAACAAGATTATGAAAGCTTCTTTAGGAACTTCTTAGGAAATTTTGGTGTAAGTGATATTCCTCTCCTAGTAAAAATAGTTGAATTTGGATCATCCTTCGAAAGGATGGGGAAAAAGCAAAAGAGAGAAAGAGAATTTGTTGGCAACATCCCTTTGACACCTAAGTCAACAAAATTTGAGGGAAAAGGTAAGGAGAAGATGGTTGTGGATATAGTGGATGAAGACTCTGAAGGATATACACCAAGAGATGAACCAAAACTAGTCAAACTGGATGTGGTAATTGTAGAGGAGAGTGATGAAGAAGGTTCTCTACTCAAGTCAAAGATACTACAAATTTTTCAAGAAGAAGATGGAATGCAAAAGTTAACTAACATATGGTTAAATGGACCATGATATGAATAGGATCTCATTGAGGAAACTCTAGGAAGATACTTTATTGATAACAACATTGAACTGGAAAGTCACAGAATGTACTTCTAGAAAAATTGATTGAATGTGTCAAGGAGGCTATGGAATGTGTGCCCTAGGATAGAAAAAAGGAGCACATAATCTCTCATCTGAAGATGTTTTTTAGGCTATCTCTCTCCAAATTGAAAAAGAAAATGAATGTGTTAATATAGTGCATATACTCAGCAAACAAGATCTACAACTACTATCTTAGGTTGCCTCATGTGGTTGGAAAATATAAGGACAAGTTGGAACAAATTGAGAATGAGCTTATCAAAATCGGGCAAGACTACAATATGGTTTAGGACAAGGATGGAGAAGTTAGAAAGAAGGTTCATGAGTTTCAAGTTGAGCATGCGAAGGTTCATTTTTCCAGAAACACTCTTATGGATACTTTCTAGAAAGTGAAGGATCAAACTAAATGCAAATTAGAGAAAATGATTGAAGTTATGAAGAAAGGAGAAAAACTAGGAGCCATTACCATTCATAAATCCCTTGTCCAGGTCATCAATCGAACATCAAAAAATAATTGTCTAATAATTGGTACTAGGATTGCGATGGACTCTTGGAACAAATTTCTCCCGGAAATGAAAGATAAGTATAAAATATATTTTTTCATTTAGTAGTAGTTGCAACATCTTTTTCAATTGAGGGAGAGAATACAGTAAGAGAGAATGTAGTAAAAATTCTAAGCTGGAGAGAAAAGTAAGTTTTTTTCATTGATATCAAAGGGGGAGAGAATGTAGTGAAAAATGACTTGACATCCAAAGGGGAAGTAGTGTTTTTGAATTCTTGACACTTAGTCATTTTTCAATAAGTGTTTCCATCAATGCCAAAGGGGGAGATTATTGGAATATGGCTTTGCAAGTCTTCTTTTAGTACTAGTGTTGCCATTGATGGTAACTAGAGTTAGTAGTACGATCCATAGTTCAGAAGTAGCTTATATTACATCAAGAAAAGTAGAAGACAATATTCTACCAGTAGAAAGCATGACGAACAAAGTATCCAGTTAGAAAATTGGTCTAAATAGTTCACCAGATCATTATTTTGTTGTACCAATCCCTAGGGAAGATTTTCAAGCATGTATGCTACCTGTTTGATAAGTTTTATGATATTACATTGATCCACACACAAGTTTGGAGATTTGGTAGAATTATTTATTACTTATTTTCTCATTTTGGCCAACTTGTTTATGTATGGCATGTTCTATATGTATAAGGATTATTTTTTTGCCTATTTCTTATGTTGGAAATTTTTATTTGGGTCCCTACTACATTCTAGATGACTTGTGTGGGTACACATTAATTCTAATTAATGATTTGAGCTGACATATGGAAGAATATTATATTTTCTTAAAAGTTGACATATAGAAATAAATTATTCTTAGGAGATATATAAAGGAGATAGGTAATTCATTTTTTAGAGTGTGGATGATGAAGTGAGAAGGTGTGAAATCAAAGTAATGTAGAGAAACTATATGGGGTAATATCAGAAGATCTATTGAGAAAATTTTGTTTGTGTTGTAGAAGGGTTTTTGTAGGAAAGTAGAGTAGAGAAGAAGTGCGAATTGGATAGAAAATATAGAATATGTTTCATGTGCTTTATTGGAATTGAATATAAGAATTTGGAGATGCTAATTTCTCAGTTCATTCTTTTTTTTATAGCCTCAAATATTTTGTAAGGTAGTGAGCCTTTCCTTTTGAGTAGTGAGCTCTAGGTGGTGTGCCTGAATGCAAGTGCATTCCCTTTTGATCATACTTTTAACAGAGTATACTTTGTGTATTAATCTTCACTATGGTTTTTCCCCTAACAGGGTTTCCACATAAAAAAATTGGTGTTATGGTGTTCACATTGTCTCTTTAATGTATATTTTCCTTCTACTTGTATGTTTTGGATGATATTAAAGTTTAATATTGTTGTTGAATGTTTAAGATCTAATTTAAAATACCAATATTGTAGAACACTGATTCACCCCCCTCTTAGTGTTCTTGGTGTCCAAAAAACCTACTAAGATTAGTGAAGTTGAACCTGGTGATCCTATCTATGGGCATGTACCTAAGGAGAACAAGGAGAATGAAGAAGAAAAGAAAGAAGAACAAGTGGAAGAAGGAGAAGAAGTAAATGAACTAGAACCTATTGTTAGAACTCCTAAGTATGTTTAGAAGAATCATCAAGAGGATCAAATAATTGGTGATAAAGTGAAGGTGTGAAGACAAGAAACAGAGTTGTAGCCCAGCTAAATTTGTGTCTATTATCTAAAATAGAACCCAAATCTATAAGTGAAGCATGCAAAGATGAGATTTGGATGAGAGATATGAAATAATAATTGTAATAGATAGAAAAGAATCAAACATGGTAACTAATCCCTAGGACAGTGAATAAAAATGTGCTTGGTTTGAAATGGGTGTTCCAGAATAAGCTTAATGAAAGTGGAGAAGTTATAAGGAATAAGGCAAGACTAGTATGCAAGGGATATTCACAAGTTGAATGTATATATTTTGAAGAAACATTTTCCCTTGTGGCCAGAATGGAAGCTATAAGGGTGTTTTTGGATTTTTCTGCTCACAAAGAATTCAAAGTGTATTAGATGGATGTTAAGTCATCATTTATGAATGGTGAGTTGGAGGAAGAACTATACATAGATCAACTTGAAGGGTTTCAGTTGTCTGATAAACTGAACATGGTTTGTAAGTTGAAGAAGGCATTGTATGGACTAAAGCAAGGTCCCAAAGCTTGGTATGCAAGACTGGATAGATATTTTACAAAGCAAGGATTAAATAAAGGTTTTACTGATAGTAATCTTTACTTCATTATGCAAGGTAAAAAAATTGTGATAGTAGTTGCCTATGTTGATGATATCATTTTTTGGTGGAAATGAAGGTACGTGTAAAAAGTTTGCTCAAGAGATATAAAAAGAATTTGAGATGTCTATGATTGGTGAATTGAATTTATTTCTTGGTCTATAAGTGAATCAAACTAATAAAGGGATATTCATTTCATAATATAAGTATTTAAAAGAGTTGTTAGAGAAGTTTGGGATGGATGATTCTAAACCAATTTGTATTCCTATGGTAATTGAATGTAAATTGAGAAAATATCATACATCTATTTGTGTTGTAGAAAAAAGGACCCTTTGCTTGACATGGGATGAATTCATGATCAAATGGATTTAACGAGGCCTTAATCTAGTGTTGTGAGGAATCCTATGCGTCCACACTAGGTCTTGGACCTTTCAAATGCATTTAACATCTTGTAAAGGTGTTGTAAAGTTTTGTACAATACTTTCATGCTTTTCTAAACTTAATTAACCTATTTCTCCCTAATTCAAAATTATAAAATATGTTTAATAACATTATCACATTAATCTAGAAGATTATTAATGTAAACTTAATGTTAAACTACTATTGTAATGTGCCTTGCACATTCACATTGGTTTTTGTGGGCTACATGGACCTAATTTTAGTGTTGTAAAGTGTATTTAATCACACTTTCACATTTATTTATTTGTTCCAAGCCCTATTTAACATTTACATAATCACTAATAGGTACCTAATGACCCATATTATGCATCCCAAGGCTTTAATTGATCAAAAACCTAACAAAATTGCAATTTAAAACTTATTTCCTTATCCCCTAGCTTATGAGTTCTTGAAATGGCCCTTGCAGGATCCATTCGCCATGTGTGGCGAATGAGTCCTATTTGGCCCCACTTTGACCCTTGAGTAGGAAAAAGTGAAATTTAAGGTTTAATTTCACTACATGCTAGCCTATGATGAGGTATAATCGGGATAATAAGGTACAATTATCTATAAATAATTTTTTTTATCCTTATTTTACATCTAACAACTCATTATTACATCTCTCATCATTAATTCATCTTCTATTTTCTCATACAAGTCTAGCAAACTAGGGTTTCTTCATTAGAAGTCATCAAGTTAGCTTTCTAAAACATTCAAGTGTTGAATCATGTACTAATGTGGATTTCAATATCTATCATCATGGCAAGGTAATCAATTCAATTTTACATTTTGTATTACATTCTTTCATCATTTTGGTTTAATTACCTAAAAAGGGATTGACCAAGGAAAACCCCCATGCCCTAACATTCAACGAGTATGTGCAGGATCATCATGGAAAAAGCATGCCCTTAAGTGGCAAAAAAATCAGAAAAATAAGAGTTACGCAACTTGACGTAAAAATTTGAATAAGTTATCTATATTATTTCAAAAATATGTAAGAATAGAATCTATAGTAAATTGAATTTATTTTCTAAACTACTAGGTTTGTTTAAAAAAAAAAAATCTATTTGGTGAAAATTTGAAATTTCAATGTAGTAGTACTTAAATTTTAGGGAAAAAATAAGTAGGTGTCTATCTGACCACCCTAACCACAATAACATGATAATATTTTTTTATAATATTTTATATATAAATCAAAGACTCATGTCCCGATGTGATGCATATTTTTTTGTAATTTTTTTTGAAGTAAATAATTGTACACACCGAAATCTGGTCTAAGCCTACGACTTCAATATTCTTCATAATTCCTATTCTTCATGGTCATGATTAAATAATCTTAATTATTTAATTAATTCATCTTAATATTAATTCTTCTATTAATTAAATAATCTTAATTATTTAATTAATTCATCTTAACATTAATTCTTCCATTGATTAAATCTTAATTATTTAATTAATTCATCTTAACATTAATTCTTCCATTGATTAAATAATCTTAATTATTTAATTAATTCATCTTAACATTAATTCTTCTTAATTCTTCTATTGATTAAATAATCTTAATTATTTAATTAATTCATCTTAACATTAATTCTTCTATTGATTAAATAATCTTAATTATTTAATTAATTCATCTTAATATTAATTCTTCTATTAATTAAATAATCTTAATTATTTAATTAATTCACTTTCTTTATTCTATCTAATTAATTAAATGAAATGTTTTTTATTTAATTATGTTACTAATTAACCTTATCCTTGTCAAATTAAATAAATTCTTATTTAATTTATCTTTATCATATTTCAACTATAATTAAATAAATTCTTTATTTAATTATTCATTTAAATCCCTTCATCATTTAATTAAATAAATCTTATTTATTTAATTATTCTTCGAATATCGAGTCTTGAATTAAATGAATTATTTAATTCATTAATTCTATTTTAACGCATTCCTCTATATTTTAGATAATTATGTGAGTTATCTAAGTATTCACTTTTACTCAACTCAACATCTATTTTAATCGCTTAGTTAACTCTTCATTTGATGTATGAGTGGTTGTCTCGAGTAATCTCTTCGTCAGATCATTCAATCGTCCAATTCTAGCTTATTTGCGTGTACATGCAGATTAATTAAATGTTCTTATTTAATTAATTAAACCTCGTGCATGCATTCAAATAGAGAGTCGTTATAATCAATCTTCATCTTTGTCATGCAAAGATATTTCTTATGTTTTCGAATGCCGAACTGAAGATTAAATTATTTATTTAATCTTTAATCCTATTTCTAGTTTGTATCACTCATGTCACTACTAACAGTTATCAGAATGCATGTCTAATCTATTGATCTCAACCGTCCGTTGATCTTTCAATCTTGACCTATCGTTTGAATAATCAATTTTCTATAAATTGATTTGTCATTCTTCATTCCAATCTCTCACAAAATCTTATGACTTTTGAGAGCACTCAATCTTGAATCTTCGATATTTTGCTAATCATTATCTTAGGCTATACTTGCACGAACTCTTTAAAATATGAGGGCAATTATACTACACAAGCAAAATGAAGAAGGGCAATTGAGATGAATCATGGAAATACATTTGAAATTGGTGAGATTGTTTTAGTTTGTTTACGTTTTACTTTCCTTTGTTCTTTGTTGCTTAACATTAGATTTGCATATTAGATTTTAGTATTGCATGTTTGCTTCTAATCTATTTCTTGTGCACTTTCTTGGCATTACATTTGGTGAACCCGACATGAAGACACCATCTTCGCGAATCTGTAGATCTTTTATTTTTGGTTTTTGCAAGTTTTTCTTACGGAATGACGCATCTGAAGTTTCTTGAACCACAATTGACTTCTTGAGCTGCATCTGACAAAGGAAATGACACATATGTATTTTCTTGAACCGCAATTAAATTCCTGAGCCGCAATTGAAGAAGAAACGATGCATCTAATTGGTAACATAGTGACACAATTGACTGGTAAACTTTATTTCTATTTTTAGAAATCTCAAATTTTCAATTGGATTTTGTATTACTGATATCTGATTTTCAGCGTGTGGCTATTTGGAGTTAACAAGCTTTTGTAGGACAATTGATGAAGACAATATTGAAAACTAGTAACGAGTTTTTTTGTAGGACACTTGTCGAGGACCCTAGTTAATTTTGAAATAGATTGTTTGGTAGCGTAGCAAATCTTTCATTTGGTTAAAATTAACAAGTGTCTATTGTGTTTGGTGTGAAAGCACAAGTTTGGTCACCCTTACGACTTGGTACATCGAAGTATCCTCTGCCCTTGTGCATCTGTGTGATCATGGGTGTAAGAGAAATGGTTACCAACTCTAGAACTTGGGCCTGTTCTGGTGGGAAAAAGTACTCACCCCAGGATGACTCAGACCGGTAGCACCCTGAACCCGAGGGACTTCTAGCCGGTATATAAAAGTGGGTTCTTGGGGAAACCCCAAGAATCACGAGTGTGGTTCTGACGAGATGGATTCGAAAGGGGACTCGCGCCATATGGATCACACCCCACAAACAGAATGCCCGTACTAAATACTTTTTGTGTTAGAGACCAACCTATTTGTGGCCGTTGCTTGGTATAGTGCAGGGTACAGTAGCATGCCCAAAGATTACTCACTACTGATCCCCTTGAGTAGAGATAGCTCTTGGGAGGTCATTTCCCAATGAATTTGAAATTGGTGTGCTCAAAAGACGTTAATGAGCCGTGGAGGGGAGCCAATGCAACCAAATTTCTAAGCTATCCGCTCTCGAGAAGGAAAGGTGTTCATCACCAATTCGGGGTATTTTAGTGGGCTATACCAAGTATAAAAACACTAGGCCTTTGGCCTATTAGGATGTGCTTATCTGTTATCAATTTAAACATTCTTTGAGTCCAAAATTGAAACTGAAAACACTTTGTCTTATGAATATCTTTGATTGTCAGAATTTGATCACGGAAAATGGAGTCAGTTTAAAATTCATGTCATTGAAAATTCACAGAGAGTCGCAACTGTTCACTAGAAACTCGCAATTGATTTTTAGATTCGCATTTGTTAAATCTTGAGTCACATCTGTCAGGTTAAGAGTCGCGTCTGCCAGTTTAGCTGGCAATCGCTTTGTAAAAAATTGCATGCGTTATATTCTGAGTCGCAATTTTCAGTACGAGTCGCATCTGTTAAAAGGATAACCACATCTGTCAGGGTAAAATTGAACTTTACCAAAGAAAAGCAATTGATTACTGGAAAACCGCAACTATTAACTTGAACCGCATATGTTAGATCCTGCAACGCATCTGTCTGATTATCAGAAAACCAAAATTTTTAGTCACTTTCCAGTCAACATGATTACACCAGTTTTAGTTGTCTTCACACAAATAGTCTTTGAAATGGAAACCTGAAATGATTTGCTCAATTTTGCATCCTTTAGGGTCATTTAGTCATTACCATAGTTTTCTTCATTTAGAGTTTAGCTTCATCTTAGGGTACATATTACCTTGTATTAGACTTCTAGAAAGGTCACTTTTACAAACTTCAGGAGTAGTCCACCATCTATACTCTAGAAAAATCATAGTGTCAACGAAATTTGTCATTGAACCTAGTCTTGTCATCTTATAATTTGTCCTACGGAGAGTCCTCCTAGCTCATCAGTCTAGTTAGGAAACTCAACTTATCTTTGATCCTCGTCCTACATTGGTTCCTTGACTTAACTAAATTGACACCTTGGTTTGACTTTAGGTAGTTGGTCCCTTCGTCTTGGGTTTATAGAATTGATCACTTTAGGGTCTTGCTTAGACTTTGCATCTTTAGAGTCTAGACTAGTGTCATCCTAGGACACCCCTTATTTTGCATATGAAAATCCCAAAAACATAGACTAGAGTCATACTGTTCATAGATATAGTCTTGCATACCCCGCATATTGAGCTTGTCTTACATGGTTGAAACTAGGTCTAAGAGAAGGGAGAGAGAAAACATGTCGAACCCAAACGAGTTCATCAATCCATTTTCTTCAAGACCTCATAAGACTCTATTAGACAAATTCACCACTAGAAACGCTCAAGGACATATTGTAGTAGAGGACATAGAGGCTACCGCACAGGACCCTGAGTTTTCCTCTTTTGTAGATGAGTACCTAGCAAATGATTGTCAACAATTTTTAGGAAAATTGCTAGCTGAAGGTGCTACTTTACCTCTAGGATTTGATATCAGCACCTTACAAACTCAACCTACACAAGGGACAAATACCACGACTGCTAGTACTACTATACCTTAGGTCAGCACAACTATGCCATCTAGCACATCTACACAGAGTACAATAGTCCATACGTCCCCATTTGGTACATCTAGCATGACATCAGGATTTAACTTCATTGTAGGGGCTTCATCATCCACTCCCTTTGGTCCTCTTGTTGGGAGTAAATGACCTAAAATGTTAGCCTCTACACCTTATGTTTGTGTCCCAAGTCCGCAATCAACAAACACCCCTACTGCTAGTCTCACGAGTACCATACCACAGTCGATGGCCATACCTAGTGCTCAAGTCACTAGTACTATACCACGGATTACACAAACAGGGGGCATTCCCTCCTTCCAATATGGCAACCAAAACCCTTTTTCACAGATGGGTAGTCAGAATCCATCCACATAGATTCCAAGTCAAAACCTATTTACATCAATTCTGAATCAGAATCCTTTTTTCCAAAGTGGTACTCAGAATCCGTTTACACAGATCTCAGGTCAACACCAATTTATGCCAATTTCGGATCATAACACATTTACCAACATTCCGAATCTGAATCCACCTCAGATGCCAACATTTAATCAAAACCCATCACAAGACTTTGGATTTCAGAATACATACCTGAATCCACATAATCCTCCTACCACATCTTTGACCCAAGTTGACATCTTACAAACACAAATGCAGGCATTACAAACACAAATGGATAACATGTCAGTGTCAACTAAGAAATCATTTTTTCCAAAGGACATATGCCCATTCCCTTTTGATAGATCATTGTACATGACCCCTTTCCCTCATGGATATGTCATACCGAATCTCCCTAAGTACAATGGCAAATGAAATCCAATAGAACATATAAGGGAATTTTCTACCATATGCATAGATGTTGCTTATGATCCCACATATCTTATGAGACTATTTCCAAGGAGTCTTGTAGGAATTGTACTAGAATGGTTTTGGGGTCTAGATTCTGGCATTAGATCTTGGGGTGAACTAGTTGAGAAATTTGTGGAACAATTCTCCTTCAACATAGACCACGAGATAAATATAGCAACTTTGTGTCACACAATGCAAGATGAAGCGGAAACATTCATCACTTTCTTCTAGAGATGGAGAACCATAGCTAGTAGGTGTCCTGTCGAGATACCTAAAAAACAAAAAGTTACAATGTTTCAAGAAAACCTTCATGCAAAACTCAGGAGCAACTTAAGGGTACATTGTTGTACGTCTTTTTCGGAACTAGTGGAAAAAGGGGTGATAATAGAGAAGGATCTCATTGAAAAGGGTGAACTCAAGACATCAACATCCAATAGAAACCCAATTGTACAAAACACCCCCATTGACAGAAACAGATTCTGGTCTCGCAACAAAAGTGTCACCAATGATGGGGTGGTTGATGCTAAAACACTACAAGCAGGACCCCTCCTCACATTACAAGGACCTCATACTTTTTCCAACACACTTAATGTTGTCAATCAACCTCCTAACGTGGTCCCAAATACTCAACGTCCACAACCAAGGAGATTTCAAAAATGTGAATTAACTCCCTTAGGGGAACCCATTGAGTCGATGTTCAAAAAATTGCTACAGCATAACCTCATACAGCTGCAGGAACCAAGACAATACGATCCAGGACAGTTTAAACCAGCTTGGTGGGATGACAATGCCTTTTGTGATTATCATAGGACTAAGAGGCATAACTTACAAAACTGTTGACAACTGAAGAATATCATACAGGATCTTGTCGAAAAGAGAATTATTGAAGTTAGTGGACAAAAACAGAAGTCATCAAACACCGATCATCAAGTATTCTCTGACCCACTACATGACCATGGGTTAAGGAACTGTCCCTAGTTTGAGTACTAAGACCAATATGTCAACCAACTATATGAGTATCAAACATGATTATTATAGTGGTAAAATCATTCATTGCCTTCACACCGCTGATGAAAACATCAATACCATTACTATCAATGCTAATCCTGAGTGTGTGGTCAATACTTGTCGTACTAAGTTCACTATCCAGGTGCCTCAATTGCAGCAAATACCACAATCTTCCATGTTACAATATAACCTACTTGACCAGTTGGGGAAGACCCCAGCCCAAATTTCCCCAGCCCAAATTTCAATCTTGGAATTGTTGCGTATTTCCCCTGAGCATCGATCTATCCTCGATAAGGATTTACAGAACACCATGGTCCATAATGACCTTGATGTCAATCATTTCTAGGAAATGGTGGGCTACTTGACCAATAATCACCATGCCACATTTTTTGAACAAGACTATGCAATAGAAAAGATGAACCACAACGACCCTTTACATCTAGAAGTCCTTGTTGATGACACCAAAGTTAGATGAGTTTTGGTAGAGGGAGGAGTAGGGTTAAATCTATGCACTTTAAAACTAATTAAGGAATTAGGTATTTCAGAAGCATGCGTAGACACCACCAAGAGTATTTTCATTAAGGCTTATGATGATGACGAACGGAAATCAAAGGGGGTGGTAACACTTCCTATCAGAATTGGTCCTGCGGTGATGGAGACAAAGTTCTAGGTCTCGGATCTCACCCTCCCTTGTAACCTTCTGCTAGGTAGACCATGGATTCATGCCATGAAGGTGGTCCCTTCCACGTATCATCAGTGTCTTAAATTCCCTTACAATGGCACCGAAATAACTATAGATGGTGATCCCAATCCTTTCCAATATTGCACCAATCTAAAGGAGATCCCTCAACGCCAAGTGCCAATAAACCACGAGGCCTCATCACCCAATCCATCTTCTTATGTTGATCCATCCACACTCACTCGAACATCTGTTCTACCCTCAATTCCAGTCACTCCTAGGGTTGAGATCCAAGACAAGGGTTGTGGAGAGTATTACATGAAGACTTCTTATTGTGTTAGCCATTTGGTTCCCCCTAAGTCATATGGTTTACCTACAATAGGTCAGGGATAGTCTATGATCACTATACATGTTCCCCCCACAACAACTTTCACCAAATGGGGTGAATTAAGCAAAGAGGTTGTCGATGCAGAAGATGTCACTTCCTGGCTGTATAGGGAAGATGATGACAAACCACTCTTACTAGCTCATATTCCTACAAATATATATGGAAAGGGTTTCAAAATTATGCAAAGCAAAGGATATGATGGATAGAGTGGTTTGGGCTTAAACCAAGATTGCAGAATTGAACCAATATTTGTTTCTCAGTGGCCAAAAGGAGTAGGGCTAGGGTTTCAACTGATTCAGACTAGCATTCCTAGTACTTCATTACCCTTACTTGAGGAAGTACATGCTTCAGAAGATATTAAGACATCTCATGAACCAGTGGACCAATATCATTGTAACTCCCCCGACTCTAATGATTATGAGTGGGAATCGTTATCCTCTACTTCTTCCATGGACCTTGACAAGTTATTTGGAGAACTTGACTTGTTGTTAAGTTCCTCACCCAATCCCTTAAATTCCTATCTGCCAAAGAAAATGAAAAAAGAGGAATGGTTTAAACACTACTATTGGGAATCACTTGATCCTACCTCTTGGCAACCTGAGCCACCTATTTCTGATAGTCAAACCTTGGTATTAGGCCCACCTATTCATCCACCTAGACCCAAACCTAAGAGCAAAGAGGACCTGGTACAAGACTTTTCTAACCACGTGAATAATTCAATCTTTACCTTGACCCCATTAGACTTTGATAACTCTGATGATGACATGCCCTTAGTTTATCCCCAGCTCATTGATTGGGATCAACAAGATGCACCCATCTTAGACACTTTTGAGAATGACAAAACAATTGCTGAGTTCCTAGGACTACGAGAAGGCATACCTAACAGGGATACTAAGGCTGGTTTTACCATTTGGCTCTAGGAAAACTACCAAGTGGTATTCAAAACCATTGAAGGGTCCAATTGACACATGTTCATTGCTCAACATGCAAACAAGAGTTACACATGAATTGTACTCATCTTGCAAATCCAAACTTCAAACTTTGCAGGAGAAGCTCAACATTCACTCTAGCTTCTCCAAGATGGACTCATCCTTTTCAATACTCTTAAATTCAATAATTTTTGAGTCTTGAAGGGGACCATCTGCAAACAACATTAGAATGTTACCATATTTAACTAGTGTGCCAACATTACAATAATATTCCAACATTATAACTAAGACATGCAAGATGTACAACACACTTAGTCCTAATATTACTAAGAATGGAATGTCTCAACCCAGAAAATCTACCTGGTACAAATTAAATAATAAAGATACTGAGATCTAATGGACATGATAAGCCTTACAACTCCAATTCAAGGTAATTGGCCTAAGAACTTATAGATGTTGTACTTAGTAAATTTTATATCTTTAGTGTCTTTTAAGTGACTTGGACAACAAAGCATATTTTGGGGAATCTGTTCAACCCTCCAGTCGCAAAAATGAGAAAAAGAGTAAACAAAATAAAAAAGATGAGTCTCTAGGTGAAAACTGAAAGGCACCTTTAGACAATGAAAAAGTAAAAAGAAAGGATGCATCCAAAGCTGAAAACCTCTCTGAGGCACCTCAAGATGGAGGTTTGAACATTCTTCCCGTTGCACAGGAAAAGTCACCCATGCTCGTTGAAGAATCAGTAGAAGTCAACATAGGCACAAAAGAGAATCCTCGACTGGTTTATTTGGTAGCATCATTGACAACAGAAGATAAATTAGAGTTCCATGACTTCTTTGCACAGAGACAGATAAGTTTTGCTCAGTCATATGTGGACATGCCAGGGTTGTACCCTGAACTTGTTCTACATCACTTGCCTTTACAACCAGGTGCCAAACCAGTAAAACAGAAGTTGAGAAAAATGCATCCACAAATTGCATTATTAGTCAAGGCAGAACTCAAGAAATTGTTAGACATTGGTTTCATCAGACCAATCGACTATGCCGATTGGATCTCCAATCTTGTACTAGTCACTAAACCAACTGGGGGCATCTGCATCTGCACTGATTTTAGAGATATCAACAAAGCTTGTCCTAAGGATGACTTCCCTTTGCCTAACATAGACATGATAGTTGACATGATAGCAGGATATGGGATGTTGTCCCTTATGGATGGATTTTCAGGATATAACCATATTAGAATTGCAACTGAAGACCAACTTAAGACAGCTTTTACTTGTCCTTGGGGAACGTATTGCTGGAATGTTATGCCCTTCGGACTCAAGAATGCCGGAGCAACCTATCAACGTGCCATGACTACTATCTTTCATGATCTAGTACACACTTGTATGGAGGATTATGTCGATGACCTTATTGTAAAATCCAAGACAAGGGAAAAACATCTATAGGTTTTAGACAAGATATTTCAGAGGCTGGAAACGTATAAAGTGAGACTCAATCCAAAGAAATGTGTGTTTGGAGTCAAGTCAGGAAAGCTGTTAGGTTATATCATTTCTAGACGAGGTATTGAAGTGGATCCGGCTAAGGTAAAAGAAATCATGGACATGACTCCACCCACTAATCTTAGTCAACTAAGGACACTACAAGGAAGGTTGCAATCTATCAGAAGATTTATAGTGCATCTAGCAGACAAGACACATCCTTTTCAACATCTACTTAAGAAAGGTGTACCCTTTGCATGGACAGCTAGGTGTGGAGAGGCTTTTCAACTAATTAAAGAGTATTTACTCAAACCACCTATCTTAATGCCACCTGTTGAAGGAAGACCATTGATTCTTTATATTACGGCAACCCATTCATCACTCGGAGCATTACTTGCACAGAATGACGATGAAGGTCATGAAAGGGTAGTCTATTATAACAATCGGACTTTGGTCGGTTATGAGCTCAACTATAGTAACATTGAACATGCCTATCTTGTAGTAGTATTTGCTACCCAAAAACTAAGGCACTACATGGTAAACCATCAAACAATGTTGATTGCTAAAATAGACCCTCTAAAATATCTTCTTAGCAAGGCAGCATTAACAGGGCGACTGGCCAAATGGGTTATGATACTTAGTGAGTATGATATCCAATATGTAGAAATAAAGGCTATTAAAGGACAGGTCATTGCTGATCAGTTAGCTGACGCACCCATACAGGCAGATCACCCATTAGTTGCAAACTTTCCTGATGAGTTCATATTCATGGTTGACACAAACATAACATGGAAACTGTACTTTGATGGCTCACATACAAATCATGGTTCAGGGGTTGGTATACTATTTATCACACCACAAGGTGATTCTATCCCTAAGTCATTAAGGATTGCATTCCCATGCACTAATAATATGGCAGAGTATGATGCTCTAGTGACAGGGTTACACATGGCAGTCAAGTGGAAAATTAAGATTTTATAAGTATATGGGGATTCTCAACTAGTAATCAGACAGGTAAATGATGATTATGAGACTAAGGATGAGAAGCTTGCTCCCTACAAGCGCATGGCTGGTAGCTTTAAAGAGTACTTTGACAAAGTCAAATTTCATCAAATACCTCATGTTTTAAATAGGGTAGCTGACGCTAGGGCTACAATTGCATCACTTCTTGACATTCCTAACAACGTGCCTAAGTTTGAGTTCTTGGTGGAATAGCTTTTGGTCCTAGCCTACGATATCCCAGATTCTAAAATGGTGTGTGACATTGTTGGTCTTGATTCCCCATGGTATAAATAAATATATGATTACCTTCATGTCGAAGTCATGCCCATTGCCCTATCAAATAACCAACGTAGGACATTCCTCCGCAAGTCAGCCAAATACACCATCGTTGAAGACACCCTATATAGACACACCTTAGATAATACCCTGCTGAGATGTCTTGATTCTACTGAAGCACAAGCAACCTTGCATGGGGTGCATGAGGGTATATGCGGTTCCCATTCTAGCGGTCCTACCTTAGCCAAAAATATTATGAGACTGGGTTATTACTAGCCTACTATGGAAAAAGACTCATATGTCTTTGTAACGAAATGTCGTCAATGCCAAGTTCATGGAGACTTGATACATGCCCCAGCACAGGAGCTTCATCCTATCACGCCACCATGGCCCTTTTCCCAATGGGGACTCGACCTCATAGGAAAGATCCACCCCACATCATCTAATGGGCACAAGTTCATTATCACTACCACTGAGTACTTTACGAAGTGGATTGAAGCCATTCCTATGACATACATTACCGGCACACAGATTTCTAGATTTATCCTGAACTATATCATTTGTCGATATGGTGTCCCTCAGTCCATAATCACTGATAATGGCTGCCCATTTAAGAACCAAAAAGTTCGTCATCTGTGTGAAGAATTTCATATCCAACATCACTTTTCCACTCCATACTACCCCCAAGGTAATGGCCAGGTGGAGGCATCTAACAAGACCATCATTAGAATCCTTAAGAAGACTGTCAATGATGCTGGTCGTGACTGGCATTTACAGCTTAACCCTGCCTTATTGGCTTATCGTACCAGTATCCGTACTCCCACTAGTGCTACTCCATATTCACTGGTATTTGGTTCTGAAGCCATTCTACCTATTGAGGTCGAGATTCCTTCCCTAAGGGTATCCCTGAAAGGCCACATTGATGATGAAGAGTACCGAGTGTCGAGACTCCATGAGCTAGAATTCCTGGATAAGCAAAGACAAAAGGCATTAGACCATCTCCAAGCATATCAGAATCGCCTTCGTCATAGCTATAACAAGAAGGTATTGAACATAAACTTTGACATTGGTGACCTGGTTTTAATGGAGAACCCAAAGAATCAACCAAAAAGAGAAAAACCAGGAAAGTTTGAACCTAACTGGTTAGGACCTTATGTTGTTACAGAAGCTTTTGGATCAGGAGCATACCAACTCTCTACTCCTGAAGAGGAACCATTGTCCTCACCAATCAATAGTCTACATCTGAAGAAGTTCTACGCATAGCTTCTGGGAGCCTTTGTCTTAATTAGCAAAAATACAAAAAAATTAGAAAATCACAAAAAATCGTTATCAAGGTGAAAACCTAGCAAACAGGCGTCTTGGTAACATAAAAATAAATAAAAAAATTTAATAATCTAGAAAATAGTAAAGACAAATCATTCGTCTAATGGTGAAAACCACTTCGGTGGCGCTTTGGATAGGTACCCTGGTGAAAACCTGGTAAACAGGCGCCATGTGTACTCGACTCTGCTCCTTTATCTACTATTATTCTAATCTACCCTGTACATAGTCCACTACCCTGTACATAATACCTATCTCTATACATATCCTTTCTCTTTCCTGTCCATCATTTGTATATACCATTCATAATAAGTGATAGTCATTCCCATAACTTGGAACGATTGACATTGAGTGCATTTCATATCCCCCATCTTACCCTATTCATAATCAATTGGTCTTATACTTGACTGGGGGAAAACACTTGACGTGTGCCATATTGATTCTTTCCACTGGCTATGTTGAAGACGTAAAACCATGAAAAATCCACAAACATCACAAAATGACCTGAGAAAACACAAAAACATCAGAAAACTTTAAAAAAAAAAAGACAAAAAATCAAAATATTTTGAAAATCCAAAAACAGAGTCAAAGTCAGTCGCATTTGTTTGTCTTTGTCTTTTGTCGAACTACGTTGCCTCTGTGACAGGACGTAGGCAAGGCCATCTGTCGATGTGCCCCCAAGGCATTAGGTTAGTCCATTTAGGTTTGTCTGTATAAATTCATGATTTAATCCATATGTCTATATGACAAGGTCATTGGTTGTGTCGAACTACAAGGTCTCTGCGTGTATAACGTAGGCAAGGACATCAATCGATGAGCCCCCGAGGCCGCACTAGGTCAGTCCATTAGGGTTCGTCACATTCACTTTCACACATGTCTTCTATTTGTAGTCAGTCTTATCGGTCAAGTCAAGTCGAACTACGAGGTCTTTGTGTGTACAACGTAGGCAAGCCCATCAATTGATGAGCCCCTGAGGCTGCACTAGGTCAGTCCTTTAGGGTTTGTCGTCACACATAGTCAATTGTCAACACTTCATATCAAGTCATGCATCAATCTGGTGAACAAGTCGGCAATATCTCTAAGTCAAATCAAACAACTTGCCAAAAAAAACAATCAAAACAGATCAACTACAGTCTGCTACAGGATGTGCCCTTCTTGGAAATAGATGTTATCAAAACAGTCAACCTATGTCTTATTTAGGATGAGTCCTTCCTGCATAATCAACAAGGTCAAACAATCAAATATAGCCTTACACAGGTTATCACATCGATGACATCTGACTCAACATCTTATATGATGCATGTCCTTCTAAAACTAGGCTTTGTCATGCCTTATATAGAAAGTCATAACATCGAAACCAGACTCATAGTCTTATCTAGTATGTGTATTTCTTGACATCAGGATCTATCAATCAATCCTTCTATCAATCAAAACAAAATCAAACAAACAAGATCAAGTTTTGGCAAATATTTTACTGGATTTTTGACTTTTTGACTTATTTATCTTATATTTTCATTTGACTTTATGATGGGAATTATGTTACTAGCTTTCTCAAGGATATCCCATGAAGGATTTATAGAAGCAACGATGTATCACAATTCTATTTTCTTTGACTGATGTCTGTCAATTGTCTTTTAACTTTGATTTTTGAGTCATGTTACTAGTTTCCTCAAGGATGTCCCATGAAGGATTTAGAGGAGCGATGATGTCTCATGACCCATCTTTTTCTTTGTTTGTTGTCTATGGTTTGTCTTGACAAAAGGACTGGGGCAACTTGTGTCCTTAGTATGAGTTAACGACACTCCTTGTCTACGATTGTCTATTGTTAGCAAGTGGATGACCTTGCACACCTTGATCTATGTCATATCCTGGTGTTTTTCTCCATTTGTATTAGTCCCGCCCAATGATGATAAAGTGCAATTCCTTTTGTGATACAATGAAACATCGAAGATTGCTAATACTAACATCCATGTCTTTTATTATTCATCTTTCTTTTTGCACTAACATTTCTTCTTTTCTACATCTTCACCACCCTTATCTATTTTCCTCTCTCCTTTTTTCTTTCATCTTCTAGTTCTCTCATCAATTTCGAGAGCACACTCATGTTCTTTGAACCTGCCTATCCTCCCAAGGGGGCATACCTTCACCTATTTTACACTGGGGCATATTTGTTATCGATTTTCTTTGACACAATGCCGAAATGACATTGTATCAAGAGGGGCAAATGTAGACACCGAAATCTGGTCTAAGCCTGCGACTTCAATATTCTTCATAATTCATATTCTTCATGGTCATGATTAAATAATCTTAATTATTTAATTAATTCATCTTAATATTAATTCTTCTACTAATTAAATAATCTTAATTATTTAATTAATTCATCTTAACATTAATTCTTCCATTGATTAAATAAAGTTATTAATTATTTAATTAATTAATCTTAACATTAATTCTTCCATTGATTAAATAATCTTAATTATTTAATTAATTCATCTTAACATTAATTCTTCCATTGATTAAATAATCTTAATTATTTAATTAATTCATCTTAACATTAATTCTTCTATTGATTAAATAATCTTAATTATTTAATTAAATCACACTTTTCTTTATTCTATCTAATTAATTAAATAAATGTTTTTTATTTAATTATGTTACTAATTAACCTTATCCTTCTTGTCAAATTAAATAAATTCTTATTTAATTTACTCTTTATCATATTTCAACTATAATTAATAAATTCTTTATTTAATTATTCATTTAAATCCCTTCGTCATTTAATTAAATAAATCTTATTTATTTAATTATTGTTCGAATATCGAGTCTTGAATTAAATGAATTATTTAATTCATTAATTCTATTTTAACGCATTCCTCTATATTTTAGATAATTATGTGAGTTATCTAAGTATTCAGTTTTACTCGACTCAACATTTATTTTAATCGCTTAGTTAACTCTTCATTTGATGTCTGAGTGGCTGTCTCGAGTAATCTCTTCATCAGATCATTCAATCGTCCAGTTCTAACTTATTTGCGTGTACATGCGGATTAATTAAATATTCTTATTTAATTAATTAAACCTCTTGCATGCATTCGAACAGAGAGTCATTATAATGAATCTTCATCTTTGTCATGCAAAGATATTTCTTATTTTTTTGAATGCCGAACTAAAGATTAAATCATTTATTTAATCTTTAATCCTATTTCTAGTTTGTATCACTCATGTCACTACTAACAGTTATCAGAATGCATGTCTAATCTGTCAATCTCAACTATCCGTTGATCTTTCAATCTTGACCTATCGTTTGAATAATCAATTTTCTATAAATTGATTTGTCATTCTTCATTCCAATCTCTCGCGAAATCTTATGACTTTTGAGAGTACTCAATCTTGAATCTTCAATATTTTGCTAATCATTATCTCAGGCTATACTTGCATGAACTCTTGAAAATCTGAGGGAAATTATACTACACAAGCAAAATGAAGAAGGGCAATCGAGATGAATCATGGAAATACGTTTGAAATTGGTGAGATTGTTTTAGTTTGTTTACATTTTACTTTCCTTTGTTCTTTGTTGCTTAACATTAGATTTGCATATTAGATTTTAGTATTGCATGTTTTCTTCTAATCTGTTTCTTGTGCACTTTCTTGGCGTTACAATAATTAATTATAATTTTTTTATTACAACTTTTAAAAATATAAAAAACTTGTATGTCTGACCACCTTAATTTGGTCAAAACTTCATGAAATTCAATTTTTCTTTTTTTAATCCTATAGTATGTGAAGCATAGAATGTGACACATGTTTTGGATTCAAAAAATGTGATACCGTTTGAAAGCTATAGATGTTTCTCAATCAATTTATCAATAAGGACTTTAGTCATAATTTGAATAGAAAATGAATAATAATTACTTATTAAATTCAAAGTAAAGAATAATTTATATTGGTGGAAAGTTGAGAATCTCCTTTGAAAACCCTTTTCATTTCAATTTTGGGTAAAAAAAATTCATCAGCCACATACCCATTATATTGCCAGTTTTGGGCTTGTCATGATCCTCCACATACCCCAACATATCTCTCTTTTGTCTGATTTGTTTGCAAATTTGGTACATTTGGAAGCTTATAAATCATTGGAGATCAAGTTGTAAATTCATCCAAGTCATCTCCTCATCATTCAAGTCAAACAATCAACATAAATTCATTTTCAGACCTAAATCTGCCAGTTTCTAAAGCAAACACTTGTAGAAGACAGAAGTATAGATCTAGACCTACATAATCAAGTCCAAAATTTGTAGATTCCTATAGGAGGATTGATTTTATGTTGATGGTGAATTAGTCCCACCTGTAGGCTTGGAAATTAATTTTCTTAGAATTCAACTCTCAACAGTCAGAAACCTATTTCCAGAAGTTTTCACTAGAAGCAAGATTGATTCACCATTTGTGGTGAATCAGTCCTAGTGGATGTTAATATCAATTTCATGGAAATTATAGAACCTTCCAGTAACATCAATCTACCTTGAGGTGCACTCTATTCAGTTTTATCAAATTTTGTTATCATTTGCTTAAGTTTCTAGTTCATTCTTGCATAATATAATGTGTTTTCAAACAAGTCTTATTTCATAGGGTTTTTTTGTTTAATCAATCAATCTTATCAATTAGCTTCACATATATCATCTCATTTAGTCATATATACATCACACACATGCTAATTTGAGTGAATCATAAGCATTTTTGACCCTATCTCTCTCCTTTTAGGTGAAAAACCCTATGAGTGCAAGAGAAGTCCATAGGGTCTCAAAAATCTATGTTTCATTTTGGTGAACCTATTGTTTGAATTCTTTCTTTCCTAATTTTGGATTCCATTCATTCATCCTAGATTAGCTTACATTGCATTTTTTATTAGTTAGCTTACATTCTATGGTTTCATTTTTGCATGTGTAAAAGTGCATAATAGGTTGTATTTTTGCATCTTTAATCATTAAAAGGTTCTAAAATTTTGCATTTTTCATTTAGACCTGCATCATATCATTTTGAAAACATAAAAATTAGTCAAACATTTATGAATATTTTGAAAAAAATTCATACTAGGACTCATTCGCCACCCTAGGTGAATCAGTCCCTTCTGACCCCTGAAACAACATTGTCCTGAACTCAAAAATTTATTTCTAGGCTTCTATTTGGTGCCTTAACTTGTATATATTAGTTAGTTTCATTTATGTATCATGTATTTCATTGGATTTCACTTAAAATAGCTCATTTCATGCATAGTTTCATCTCATATTTACATCGCCCACATTTCAATTTTCAAATTATTGCATACTATAATCAACAATTTACTTTGTTACATTGAAATTTGTTTACTTTTTCATACCATGTTCTTTAAATGTCCCTTTGATTTTATTAAACATGGATTTAATAAGCATAACATCCCCTCTTATGAGTTTTATTTTGATTACAAGTATTAGAAACATAGCGTAGACCAAAACATTACATTACCCATTGTTGTGAATGGAGGTGTAAACAATCATAACACACATACTTGTTCTTCTCCCAATACCTCTCCTATTAGTGAGGAAGGTATCTTGGTGAAAGAAGTTACAAGTCTTGATGGTCTTGATTGTCCCTTTCCTTATACCCCTTTGGATGATGTTAACAAACAAGAACATAAAAGCATAGACACCCTTGATCCTACATTACCTAATTCTCCACCCATTTGGGAAGATCTATTTGAAACTCATGATGGTCCTCTTGATAGAAAAAACAAACAATCCAATAGAATCTTCCCCTAATCCCCCCACTATAAATTATCAAACACATTAAACCATTAATAGCCCCCTTAGTGGTGATGAAGTTATTTTGGATGAACCAAATTTTCATGAAAATGTGGTTTGTTGTTCTCCTATGAACTCTCCTTCTAGGGAGGATATTGTGAGCCTAGAAAAAGATAATATCCTCTTCAAAGATAATGAAAAATATCACTTGTTATGGGATGCTAACAATATTCAACCTCACCACACACTTTACCTACCTTTGCATCCACTTCATCCTTCTAATAAACCTAAACTCATCGTTTACCCACCATCCCATACCCTTCATCCCTCTAATCAACCTCAACACACCCTCTATCCCCCTAACGCTAATGTATCACAACAATATAGTAATGATACTATTGCTCATACATATAACACTCCAAATAATCCACAACCACCACAACCAACCCCACCCTCTTTACCTTTACCCAATCCACCTAGTGCTCCTCTTTACCTCCCACACACAAAGGAGTATGACCTTATTGAGCAATTAAAGAATACTTCTAACAAAATTTCCCTTTGGGATTTACTTCAAACCTCACCAAATTTTCACAATATTCTTCAATCCACCTTAAACCAAATCACAATTCCTTCTAGTACAACCCCAACTGATGTAACAACTCTCATACATAAAATGAATCTTTACATTACCTTCCATTGACATGAGCTCCCTCCTTTGGAGTTGCATAAACATGATGCATTTATGATAATTGCTCACTTCAATCATATAGCTATCAAACATACTCTCATAGATAATGGTTCTTCCCTTAATGTGTATAGTGTGAGTCTCCTCGATTGATTAAAAGTTCATAGGTCACAAATAATACCTAATTCTATATGTATTCAAGGATTTGATAATACAACAAAGCAACTGCTTAGTATAATCACTTTATGTATTATGGTTGGGGTGGTTACTTTGTAAACTCCTATTCATCTCATGCCTTATGATCTTTTGTACAATATTCTTTTTGGAAGACCATCGATTCATGAGATGAATGTAGTGCCTTCAACCCTTCATCATATAATGAAATATGTCTATAAGAATAAAATTTATTAAATTGGACTGGATCTTGAGCCTGAAAGTTTCTTGCACCTTGAAAAAGGAACTAAAGTCCTCTTAAAACATTAATACCAACATCCAACATAGAAATTGAATGCAACAATGAGGAATTTCCATCTAAATTATTTGATGACGATTGGGGATCTTTAGAATTCACACCTTCATTTATGGGTGAATACATATTCACACAAAAGAAAGATGAGACACAAGGACAACCAACCATCATGTCAACACAAAATTTAGGCAACCTTTCAACAACATCCATCTCAATCACTTTAAAAAATGACACAAAATACACAACCTTTGATGACCACAATAATGAATCCTCACCCAATCCAAAAGCAATGAAGATGCTTTATGGAAAAGGCTATGACCTCATGAGACAACTTGGGTATAGTGAAAAAGGATGTTGTGCTCATGAACAAGGTATCTACAACCATATCAAGCATAACACACAACAAACAACTCATGGTATTGGTTATTATCCTTTGACCAAGATCACCAAACCTTCACTCAACATCAACACTATCACACAACACACTCCTAAATCATCCTTCTCGCATAGTAGTATTCAACATGATCCTTTAACTATGACACAACCAAATACATCTTCGCTTAACATCAGTTCATCTCACAACATGTTCATTATTTGAATTCATTAGATTTTATACCTTCTTATAATAGGAAGCACAAAATCTCGCAGTATAGAGATACTAGTGTAAGTATGGCATTCACTACTAAGCAAGATGTATCTTCAACACCGACCATAAAATCTCATTCTACCATTAATCAAGAGGGTATCTTGTCAGGACTCCTCCAAGATCACTTGATCACCCTCCCTCCTAGAAATCAAAAGAAATGTTCTAACAAGACTTTATTTTGTGCCTATCATAGAGTTCATGGTCACTCAACTAATGAATACCATGCTTTGTGGCACCTTATTAAAGTTAACAGGAGGTATAACTTTGATATGGTTGAGTGGGAAGCACACCTAGTGACATAAATTTTCCCCATAGCCACCTTTGTGTTTGTGAGTGCATACAAACTAGTGTATGTATCTTACCCTTTTGGGCTTTCTAGCCCTGTGGACAACTAGTTTTGTGGCCCTACAATGAGTATACATTTTACTTTTCTCACCTAACAAACAACCAAGAAGTTTTGATGGCCCAGAGTGAGTACATCCTTTCCACTTTTTCTTTCTTTTTATCTTACCGTTGCATGGTTTTGTATCACGTGGGCTTGTCGTACATGTGGATCTCTCTTGAATACCTACTTCAATGTGAGTTTGAAACAAGTTCATCCTCTCACTAAAGTGGGGGGTAAATGTGTCATATAAAAAAGGACCCTTTGCTTGGCATGGGATTAATTCATAATAAAATGGACACAATGAGGCCTTAATCTAGTGTTGTGAGGTATTTTATGCATCCAAACTAGGTCTTGGACCCTTTCAAATGCATTTAACGACATCTTGTAAAGGTGTTGTAAAGTGTTGTAAGATAATTTCATGCTTTTCTAAACATAATTAACCTATTTCTCCCTAATTCAACATTATAAAATATGTTTAATAACATTATCACCTTAATCTAGAAGATTCTTAATGTAAACTTAATGTTAAACTACTCTTGTAATATGTCTTGCACATTCGCATAAGTTTTTGTGCCTTTCTAGGCTATGTAGACCTAATTTTGGTGTTGTAAAGTGTATTTAATAAAAAATTCACATTGATTTATGTATCCCAAGCCCTATTTAACATTTAAATCATCACTAATAGGTCCTTAATGACCTATATTGTGCATCTCAAGGCTTTAATTGATTAAATACCTGACAAAGTTGCAATTTAAACCTTATTTCCTTTATCCCATAGCTTCTGAGCTATCAAAATGGCCCCTATGGGACCCATTCACCATGCATGGTGAATTAGTCCCATCCAGGTGGGACACATTCACTATGTGTGGTGAATGAGTCTTATCTAGCCCCATTTTGACCCTTGAGAAAAAGTGAAATTTAAAGTTTAATTTCACTACATGTCAACTTGTGATGAGATATAATCGAGATACTAAGGCACAATTATCTATAAATAAGTTTTTTTATCCTCATTTTACATATAACAACCCATTATTACATCTCTCATCATTTATTCAGCTTCTATCTTCTCATCCAAGTCAGGCAAGATAGGGTTTCTTCATTAGAAGTCATCAAGATAGCTTTCTAAAGCATTCAAGGACTAAATCTTTATGTATTGCTGCATAATTTCAAGATCTATCATCATGGAAAGGTAATAAATTCCATTTTTCATGCCTTATTACATTCTTTCATCATTTTGGTTTAATTAAAGGGGTTTAACCAAGGCAAACCCCCATGCCCTAACATTCAAAATATCTCTCTTTTGTCTAATTTTTTGTAAATTTAGGAATTTTGTAAGCTTTAAAATCATTGGAGATCAATTTTTAAAGTCATCCAAGTCATCTCTTCATCATTCATGTCAAAGAATCAATAGAAAGTCATTTTCAGACCTCAATCTGACAGTTTCCGATGTAGACATCTATAGAAGACCAAAGTGCAAATCTAGACCTACAAAATCAAGTCCTGACTTTGTAAATTCTAGTAGGAGGACTGATTCACCATGCATGGTGAATTAGTCCTACCTATAGGCCTAACAACTAATTTTTTCATAATTCAACTCTTAGTAGTGAGAAACCTATTTCTAGAAGTTTTCACCAAAAGCAAGATAGATTTGCCATTTGTGGAAAATCAGTCATATTGGCCATTAATTGTGAGTTTAGGGATATTCTAGAACCTTCATGTAACATCAATCTACCTCCAAGTGCACTCTATTTAGTTTCATCGATTTATGTTATCATTTGCTTAAGTTTTTGGTTCATTCTTTCATAACACAATGTGTTTTCAAACAATTCTTATTTCTTATGTTTTGTTTGTTTATTCAATCAATCTTATCAATTAGATACACTTACATCATCTCACTTAGTCATATATACATCACCCACATCCTAATTTGAGTGAATCACAAGCATTTTCAGCCCTATCCCTCTCCTTTTAGGTGAAAAACCCTAAGAGTGCAAAAGAAGTCCATAAGGTCTCAAAAATCTATGTTTGACTACTAAGACTGATTGGAGCAAGTACAAATCTATGATTGGTGGAATATTGTACCTTACTACTACTATAATAGACATTATGCATGTAGTGTGTTTAGTTTGTATATTCCAAGTAGATCCTAAAGAGGCACATGTTGTAGTTGTACTTTAGAGGATATTTAGATATTTTAAAGGTACATCGAATTATGGACTATGGTATCCTAAGAGTAATTATTTCACCCTAAGTGATTATATAGATGTTGATTGGGCTAGATGTGTAGATTAACTTAAGAGTACCAATGGTGGTGCGTTATTTCTTGGTGGAAGATTAGTTTCATGGTTGAGAAAAAGGCGAGACTCAGTTTTGTTATCCACAATAGAAGCAAAATATATTGCCGCAACATCCTACTACACATAGGTTTTATGGATGAAGCAGACACTAAAGGACATTGGTGTGCTATGTGATGAGCCTATTTCTATTTTTTGTGACAAAACAAGTGCAATAAACATTTCAAAGAACATGGTTATGCATTCAAGAACAAAACACAAATCTATCAAGTATCAGTTTCTAAGAGAAAAATTGTTGGAGAATAAGGTCAGATTGGAGTATGCAACAACAAAGGAACAAATTGCATACATATTTACTAAAGCTCTTCCTAAGGATACTTTTAAGCATCATAGGGAGATGTTGGGGGTCATTTTCTCTAAACTAGGTGCATATGAGGGTGCATCAGTCCACTGAATTCATAGATTCTTCATTTATCTAGACTGATAAATGGGTCTACTTTGTAGGGGAAGTAGAAATGGTTTTCATTGTTGCAATATGATTGTACTCCTTAGGGGGAGTAATAAGAGTTGTTGATCTTCTGCATTGATTTCAAAGGGGGAGAGAAAGTTCATGTGAAAAACAATTCTCCTGGCGTTGTGAAGGATGATGTTGTCTTTGATGGTTTTTCACATCATGTGTTGCCATCAATGAAAAATGGGGATATTGTTACAGATATGAGCAAGGTTGGTGTTTTTTTCATTAATTTTGTCATTGATGTCAACATAGTTCAGTATGTTGTAGGTTGTACATGCATGGCTGAGATGTTGTGAGTACATGGAGCTATCTTTATAGTGTTGTAGATGTGTTGGTTTGGTAAGTTTCCAAGTACTTTTGAGAAAATTAAATAAGAAGCGAAAACATAATGTTGAAAGTGTTTAGAATATGCTTTGGTATATGCTTTGCATTTCTTCTGTGTTGATCCTATGCTTGTGTGGACTTGAAGCTTTGCTAATGGTGATTTACCAGTGATATATTTTGATTTTTTGATTATGGTGTGATGGTAGGTGAAAGTTACATTCACCAATATGTAAACTGTTCTGGAAGAGTTGGTATTTTGTGGATTGGGATAAATATTGTTGCTTTTTCATTTTTCTCCATTTTATTTCAGATCTTATGGATCTAGAATATGTCTTGTGATGGAAATTTCTATGCTATGGAAAAGAAGTTTGAAGATTGGTGATCCAGAAATCATCTTTCAGTAATTCAGTGTGAAGTTTATACAGTCTGAATGGACTAGTGAAAGATGTTCAGTAGTTGAAGTATGTTGTTTTGTTGTGGATGTATCTATAATATTATAAGATGCATTCTCATGCTTAATGAAGTTTGTTGTGGCATTTTTGTGCCATCTTCTAGTTGGGAAGTGTGTACATCATTGATTATTTGTGTTTTCATTAGCTTTGGTTGACTAGGTGTTTACACTTCATTCAAATAATAAAATTAATTTGAGGAAGCATGTGGGTGATCTGAGACATGATTTTTTGGTCTTGGTGAAATGTTTTATTGGTCCGCTCTTATTCTTTTCCACTGCAAGAATTTTGAGTTTCCAACCTATTTTGAATTTATGAAATAAGGTATTTGTGGCTAACCTTGGAGAAAGTATCTAAGGTTGAGGACAGTATAAAAGAAAGTTGAATTGTGAAGAGTTGTATGACAGTGTGATGCAAAGTGATGAAAGTGAGCCACAAATCATAAGAGTAGAAGTGTGTGTGTGTGTTGAAGGCAGTGAGCTAAAGGTTTCTACAAATGCTATGGATGTGCATTAATTGTTGTAGTGGATCTTTTGTTCTCTTTTGTATTTGTAGGTAGTAAGCCTTTGTATTTGGATAGTGAGTCCTCTTCTAGGTAGTGAGACCTTGGTAGTGAGCCTTTGTTTTATAATATTTTATATTTTTAGTTAACCCTCACTGTGATTTTTCCCTCATTGGTTTTTCCATGTTAAAATTTGGTGTTCATTGCATTGATTTTTTTTCTACTATTTGTGTTTCATGTTGTTTCTTAATAATAGAATATTGTGGTTATGAAATTAATAATTGTTGAAGTTTTAAGTTTGAATTGTGTGACAACTAATTCACCCCCACTCTCAGTTGTCCCACACCTGTTTAACATCCTTCACATTTCTTCTAGGTTGAAGATATTCTTGTGTAGTTTGTATATGTTGGTTAGAGGTGTCCAAGGTTTCTATATCTAGAATTTGGGATTTTGGATCGATGTGTAGGAGTTATGTTCACCAGCATGTGAACTTGTTTTGCAATATTGCATATAAAGGTGTTTGGGAAAAATATTTTTTCTCCACATCTCTTTGTAGTTGTTTGAAAGGTCTTGTGATTTTGAATGTCCCATGTCAAGAGGATTCATGATTTGGTATTCTTGAAGATGGATTTAAGAGTTGCAATGTGTGGCATTGTAATCTTAATGTACAAGTTGTGTACATTCTAAAGGTATGAATTGTTGCAAAGGATTTTGATGGATTTTAGGGAGATAGAGGAAAATTCTAGATCATGATGAAGCATGGTGTGTGGTTCAAAAGTCATTCTTGAATTTGAGGAAGCATGTAATTGAAAGCTTAATGGTGTTTGCATGGGTAATGAACAACTTGTTGTTTACACTAAATTTGAAGATGTGTAAGTATTGATTTGGGTCCCAATTAAGTTTTTTTTAGTCCAGTTTCATTCCTATCGACCACGGGAATGCTCAGTGGCAACCTATCTTGGATTTTTAATGTGTAAGGTGAGTGTAGCTGACTTGAAGATGTTTTTCAAGTTGTGGATTATATAAATGCAACGTGAGTTGATTTGAGATGTGGCATTGATGACAATTGAGTTTTGTGATGTGAAATTAAGAGTAGAAGTGTGAAATGTAGTGCGATCTATAATGCAAGATTATTGAATGTAGTGAACTAAGGTATCTTAATATCTTGAAGACTACAACTATTGTTGAAGCTATTATGGTGGATTATGTATTGCATTGAGATCATATTCTTTGTGTATCATTCTATCTTCTTTCTTTTTTCTAGTCCATCAATAAGCCTGGACTATGAGCCTTTACTGGGGTAGTGTATCCTATTTTGGTAGTGAGCCTCTTTATACTAGTTTAGAAAATACTTATATTGTGACCTAATCCTCATTGTGGTTTTTCCCTTCTAGGGTTTTTCACATAAATTTGGAGTTCTTTTGTGTATGGTATTCGTTGTTTCAGATTATGTTATATCTTCTTTTCATGTTTAAACACCATAATAGATTAAGGGTTTAGTGAATTCTTGTGAACATGATTACTATTAAGGTGTTTCATGTTTTAATTTGGTACAACTGATTCACCCCCCATATCAGTTGTCTTTCTCATTCAACAATTGATATTAGAGCAAGGTTACTTGGAGAAAAGATTAAGTCATTGAGACATATTTGGGATAGTGAGTTAGAAGGAGATTCCTATGTTTGATGCCTCCAAATACTGGTAAATAGGTTTGGGATAAGATGGAAATTATTTGTGAAGGTGATGATAAGGTTAAAAAAGCTGAGTTAGAGAATTTGAAGAAATAATTTGAGACTTTGGAAATGACTGAAGATGAAACAATTGCAAGTTACATGTAGAGGGTTGATGAATTGGTAAGTGATATGAGAGGTCTTTGTGTACAAGTCAAAGAACCTACAGTGGTAAAGAAAATTCACAAAACTCTTCTATATTATTATAGTGAAAAGGTTTTTTCTAATGAAAATGTTGTAAATTTTAATACCTACATTATAGATCAGTTGTTTGGCACACTAACTTCATTTGAAATGAGAAAAATTGGTGTAAAAAATGGTGCAAAATATGAGACTACTTTTTGTTGAACATCCAAAATACTAAGTGGGGGGCTGGATTAGTACTCCATAAAACTATTCTAATAAAATCCTTCTACCCATTAGCACAATTCTGATTGAATCGGCAAGAGAGAACATAAAAACAAAATCATTTCAACCAGACACACGAACACCAAGATTTTTATATGGAAAACACAAAAAGGGATAAACCATTGTGAGGGTTCACTCACAATATATTATATCTAGATACAAGATATTATAGGGCTCACTTCCAAGACTCACTGCCCTTGAAAAGGATGACTTCTTGAATATAAAAGATGGATAACTGCCAAGATACAAAGATTGTGGCTCACTGCAAAAAGGATTGAACTGATAGAATGCACCTTCAATCTATAGGGTTTAGTTCCAATGAAGCTCAAAATATGAAGTACTACCTCACACAACATTTGCTCAAAAAATATGCTTTGATCCTCAACTAATAAAACATTTAGGCTTAGATCCTCTTTCACCTTGCTTCCATGCTAGCACACCCACCTTTTTTATTTTCTTGAAAGAATCTTATATATATACAAGTATGTCTTATTCATCAAATAGGTTAGCCTAATTAGATGAAAAAAAAATCAAAACACTCTTGTTGGCACCATATGTGATTTAAAACATTTTATGCATGTAGTGCATTATACCAAGTTGGATAGCATCCATAAAGTATAACTAGTCTCCTTAGTGAATGGCATACATTAAGTCGACCAAGACTAGAACTTAATTCACAAAATATCCAAACCAACATACAATCCTCAAAGAAAACACCTTCCATATTTGAGGTCACATCAGTTTCTCATCCTACTATCAACATAAAGACTACCATTGAAACCACAACATTGAAACTACAACATTAGAATGTTTTCCTTAATAAAATGTGGAACCTTCCACACTAATATGCCAAGAAAGCAATGACAATAAAATAGAGAGTTGAACTCTATTAGATATAAATTTCTACTCACAACCAAAAACTTTTCAAGATCTAGGATATATATGTTTGAATGAGATGTGATAACATTGTTAAGAGATTCAAAGAGTCATATTTATTCTTGCAGTTAATTTTAGGCTCAAATACCAACACATTGGCTCATCACAAAAGAACATTATTGACATAGAACAACTTCTGATAAACCAAGTAAACTTCCCATATAGTTGTCACCATGTTGAAATCAATGAAAACATAGGAAAAACCAACACAAACCATCCACACTTCATGCTCATGTTGCAAGGCTCCATAATTCCAACAATCTCCCCCTTTGTCATTGATGACAACATGCATGTCAAAAATAAATTTCAATATATGACAACTAAATATTCCCCATATCAAAAATATTCTTCTAAAAAAAAAATTCCTCTACCAACCTCTATCTCTCCCCTTTTGATAGATCAATGGTAAAGGAGGGGGTTTGGTATATGTATATATGCATCAAAACATAACCAAAAAGATATGAGCAAAAAATAGAATCAACCTAAAGAAGAAGGACCTTTGAGACTCTCTAGGATGACTTTCCATGATACCTTTCCTTCTTCCCATGATCCCTTTTCACTTATAAGAGTCTTGTGTAATAATTTAAGCTTAGTTAAGGAATCTATACCATCTGCTAAAGTATTTAGACTAATATTAATATATGATAATTCACCAATACTGTCAAGAGCACTAGAAGTTGGAATATGTTTGAGTTTAACCATGTCTCCATGTCTTTGAGTACCACAAACTTCTTGATAAACTCTATTGTTTTTTCCTACAAGGTAAATAATTTATCCTAAAGCTACATAGTGTAGCACCACCTCTGAATTATCTCTATCTTCAACCAATCTGTATGTATCTACTTGAGTTGCCATCTAGGTTTCACTCTTCTTTATCTCATCTCTTATGTTTAGTGTACTTCTAGACCAATTTATAAAAAATAAAGTAGTTCCTCTTCCTCACAAACTTGCACACTCTCTAATTCCTTCATCACTCGACTATGTGCATTTGCACATTTTTCTTTGATATCTTCCATATTTTCTTCAAAAGACTTGATTCTAGCATGCACTTCTAGTCCATAGATCTATACCATCAAATAATTAATCATGTTTCTGAGATTATCCACAACAGAAATAGATGAATCAAAATTAGCACTAGGAATTGGGTATGTGCAGGATCATGATGAGCCAAAAAGTTGCGATATGATGGGTATCTGGCTGATAACTTTTTTTTTTACCCAAAATTGATGAAATGAAAATGGTTTTTAAAGGAGACTCTTAGCTTTCCACCAATATAAATTATGCTTTAATTTTAATTTAATAAATTATTATTATTCATTTTCTATTTGAATTATGACTAAAGTCTCGATTGATAGGCTAATTGAAAAACATTTATAGCTTTCTAACGATATCAATTTTTTTAATCTAAAACATGTGTCACATTCTATGCTTCACATACTATAAGATTTTACCAAAATTAATTTCATGATGTTTTGACCAAGTTAAGGTGGTCAGACATATGATTTTTTAAAAGTTGTAATAAAAATTCAAGATTGGTTATTTACTTGGAAAAAAATTAGAACAGAAAAATGCACCACATCAGGACATGACCCTGCTTATATTTAAAATATTATAAAAAATAATATAAATTTATTGTCATTAGGGTGGTCAAACAAAAACCTACTTATTTTTTCCCTGAAATTTAAGTACTACTGCATTAAAATTTCAAATTTTCACCAAATAGATTTTTCTTTTAAATAAACCTAGTAGTTTAGAAACTAAATGTAATTTGTTATAGATTCTATTCTTACATATTTCTGAAATAATATAGATAACTTATTTGAAGTTTTATGTGAAGTTTCCTAGCTCTAATTCTTCTATATTTTTGCCACTTAAGGGCCTATTTTTTCCATGATGATCTTGCACATACCCAATTACCTTCTACAATTCTTCCAAATCTCCTTGAATATTTATTCTTTCATGCTCATGTTGAGCTCTCTCAAACTCACTTACTTTTGCAACTTCTTATTTAACAACACTCTTTCTTTCCTTCCTTGTTTTGGTTTCACTATCAGAGCTACCCTCTACATTGGGATTCTTAGGGATTCCTAAAAGAAAAATTGCATAATAATCAATTTCAGCCTCTGACACTTCTTAATCTAACTCACATATCCACAACAACCTTGATTCAACTGCTTCCATGTGACATAAATCTGTAGACACTAGGAAATTGATATTTTCGATATACCTTTCAATAACACTTACTAGAATCCTTGACCTTCTTATCATCCTTCTCTAAAATTTTCCAAAGAATGCAGCAAGAACAATCCCTTGTGCATCCAAATTACCAAGATTTATAATGAAGTTCTTGACTTTATGGGAAAGAGGCTTTGTATTTGATCATTCTATTCTTCCTATTTCCTATAATTCTTTCAAAAAGTAAAAGAATAAGTAGACAACCAAATTTATATACTAGAATGTATTCTTCTTACTCTTCTTGATTTAGTTTTAAATCTTAAAAGGATGTATTCAAAGTAGTTCACATAGATCATAATCCATAAGTCTTTTAACCATATCAATATTAGTATGTACAATAGTAGAAAAAACTATGAGATCATTGCTAGGGAGAAAAGCTTTGTGACCAATGACTATTGTGGTTATTATGAAATAACTTGCTCAATAGAAGAATATGATATGAAATATGCTGCAAATACTTGATAATAACTAAGAATAACAAGCCACTTTGAGGGGGAAAACCTCCAAATATCTCTAATGCAAACACACTTCACAACTTGATGATCAAACAAGACTCACAACCTCCTATATATACCTATTTATGCCTAGGATATCACCTAGGCCAACTTAGACACACCTATATAAGTCTTAGGCCAACCTAAACAACTATATAATAATATAGTAATGATAATATGACTTAATAAAGAGTTAAGATAGCCACAAGCCAACTATTCGTAACCTAATGTACACTAATATTAAGGGTATAGCATGCCCCCCTTCTTCAAAGAAGCATTGTCCTAAATGCTAATGAAGTTTGGATTCTTTTGAATGAACTCTTCGTCCTCCCATGTGGAATATTCAACTAGTAAACTCTTCCATTGGATGAGATACTTAGTGAGAGTTCTATTCCTCAGCTTCTTCATGTGTGTTAGATAAATGCGTTCTAGTTCAAAAATGATTCTTCCTTCTTCATCAAGCTCTGGTAGTGTTGTTTGAGTGGGAATATTATGCCCAATTACCTTCTTCAAAGAGGAAACATGAAAAACTGGATGTACCTTTGTTGTTAGTGGAAACTCTAGCTTGTAGGCAACACTACCGATCTTTTGCATAATTTGGTATGGACCATAATACCTTGGAGACAACTTATTATTCTTTTTTTGTATCTTTAGTGAGATTTTCTTATAAGGTTACAATCTCAAGAAGACACAATCCCCAACTTCAAAAATTTTTCACTACGATGTTGGTTTGCCCATTGTTTCATTCAATTTTATGCCATGGCTAAATTCTCCTTGAGTCTTGAAAGTACTTGTTGTTGATGAAGTGGTGTTCTACTGCTTGAACTCTTGGTGACACCTTTATTGATGATGTGATGGAAGGAGGATTATGTCCATAAAGTTCCCAAAATGGAGACATTTTTTATGAGCTATGAAAAGAAGTGTTATACCACCATTCTGCAAGTGGTAGCCAATCTACCCATTGAGATTGTTTCTCTGAAGTGAAAAAACATAGATATCCTTCCAAACACTTATTAACAACCTCAATTTTCCCATCTAATTGATGGTGGTATGAAGCGCTATGAGCCAATTGAGTACCTAAACATGAGAATAAATATTTCCAAAAGTGACTAGTGAAGATAGGATCATGATCACTAATAATAACCTTAGTTGTACCATGTATCTTTTGGATATTATCCAAAAAATATTTTTCCACTACACTTGTTGTAAAAGAATGTGATAATGCAATAAAATGTACATATTTAGTGAGGCAATCAACTACTACCATAATGAAATTATGACCTTTAGATTTGGGAAGCCTTGTGATGAAGTCCATCGATACCTCTTCCCAATGTTGGCTAGGAATAGATAAGGCTTGCAAGAGACCTAGTGTATTAATTGATTCCCCTTTATTCCTTTGAAAAACCAAACATTCAACTACAAATTTTTGATGTTCATCACCTTTTAGCCCTTCCCAAAAAAATCTTGCTTGACTTGATGATAAGTCTTCAAAAATCCTGAATGACCACCCACTGGAGACTCATACAACTCTATGAGAATCTTGTGTTTAAGAGTGGAATTCTTGCAGAGATACAAATGCTCTTTATACCAAAGAGTATCTCCCTTCCAAAAAAACTTATTTGAACTACTACGATAACTTTTTTAATTGTTCGATGAGATTACTTGTCTCAACATCATTTTGCCATTCTACTTTGGCTTCCTCCACCCAATTTTCTTGTAATATTGAAAGGGAACACAATAAGGCTTCATCTTTCTCATCCTTCCTTGAAAGTATATTTTCTACAATATTTTCTTTCCCTTTATTATATACAATCTCAAAGTCATATCCTAACATCTTAGTGACCCATTTTTGTTGCTCTTTAAAAGATAGTCTTTGTTCCAAAAAATATTTTAGGCTATCATGATCTTTCTTAACCTTGAAGTGTTTACCCAATAGATAAGGTCTCCATTATTTAATTTCATGGAGTATTGCTAGCATTTCCTTCTCATAAATAGGTTTTAGTTGATTCTTACCCTTTAATTGATGACTCTCAAAAGAAATTGGTCAACCTTCTTGCATGAGCACTACTCCTATCCCATTTCTAGAAGTATCACATTCCACAATGAATTCCTTGGTGAAGTCAGGAGTGGCAAGCACTGGAGTTGTACACATAGCCTTCTTCAATCTCTCAAATGTTGTATTGGCATACTCATTCCAATGAAAAGAATCCTTCTTCAACAGAGTGGTGAGAGGTGTTGCTATATGACCATAATTCTTCACAAATCTTCTATAGTGGCCTATTAATCCCAAGAAACCCCTCAATTTCTTAATGGTTTTTGGAATAGGCCATTCCATGATAGCCTTAATTTTGTTAAGGTCCACCTTTACTCCTTCATGTGAAACTATGTATCTCAAATAATCCACCTCCTTAAGACCAAAAGCACACTCGGATGGATTAGCATAGATTTTATGATCTTCAAGTATGTGGAATGCTTGATCCACATGTTGCAAATGTTATTCCCAAGTCTTGCTATAAATTAATATATCATCAAAGAATACTAACAAAAACTTTCTCAAGAACTTATTAAAAATGGAATTCATCAAACTTTGGAATGTAACTGGTGCATTGGTAAGACCAAATGGCATCACCAAAAATTCATAAGGACCCTCATGAGTCTGAAATTTTGTCTTACAAATATCTTCCTCTTCAATCCGAATTTGGTGATAACCATATCTAAGATCTAACTTGTTAAAATGCATAGCTCCATTCAATTCATCTAGAAAATCATCAATGACTGGAATAGGAAACTTATCTTTAATGGTGTACATTTTGAGCACTCTATAATCTAGACACATGCACCAAGTATCATCCTTCTTATTTACCATCACCACAGGCAAGGAGTAAGCACTTTGGCTATACCTAATAATTCCCACCTCTAGCATATCCTCAACAAATTTTTCTCTCTCTTTTGTATGTGTGGATACCTGTAAGGCTTGATGTTCAGTGGTTGGCTACCTAGAGCTAACTATATGGCATGATCATGATCCCTCCTAGGAGGAATTCCTTTAGGCATGTCTCCAAGAACAACTAAGTGATGATCAATTATAGATTGCAATATGGATGAGTAGGTGCATTAGATTGAGAAACTTCTAATGAACATAGCTAGGCCACAAATTCATCCAATCCTTTCTTAAGAAACTTTTGCATTTGATGAGAGCTTACCATTTGTGGGGATTTTTCCTTCAACCCCCCTAGCTCTACTACCCTTCCTTCTAATTGAAATCTCATGAATAGTTCTTGGAAGTTCATCTCAATCATTCCCAAAGTAGTAAGCCATTGTACTCCCAAAACAATATCTACTATAACCATGGATATCACATACATTGGGGTATCAAGTTGATAATCTCCCATGGATAATTTAATGCTATGAAACTTTCCTGAATAATTAATTGTACCACCATCTGCAATCAAAACTTGAAACTCTAAAGCTACATATATAAAACAATTTAGATGAGTAGATAACTTTTTTTTGATGAAATTATGAGTACTACCAAAGTTGATCAAAATTATTACCTTCTGCTTCTTTAAGAAGCCCACCACCTTGAGATTTTGTGGAGCTGTAGCACCCCTCCATTTTGGCTCTTTTGATCGACATTGTTCTTCTTTGTTTTGTTGTTTCTATTTATGCTGTGACTTTGGAACTTGGTTCTATTTGATCACATTGTAAAGCGAGGTGAATGTTATATTTTGATTTGATGGTATTTTATTCTTATGCTATCTTTATGGTATGCATTGAATTAGCCAAGTAGATATTTGAATTAATGATGCTTTATGTTTTTATTATATTATTGATTTTAGACTCGTTAGTTAGTGAGTCTGTATTGGTGAAGGGGATGGGATTGTATCAATCGCTTGCGAGCGCCCTATGATTATGATATTTCCTCTTCATGATGTGTTATTATATCATATTTATATGCATGTTCAATATACTAATTGTTCATAGCTTGATAGGTATAGGAAATTGTCTCCACCTGGTTCACAGGTTTGAGCATGTCCATTGGCCAATGGTATTTGATTGGGTGATAGTATCTAGGTTTTTCATGCCAAGTCATCACCCTAGCCATAGTGTGTCATCAGGTTGAAGTCAAGTTTAGTTGTTTTAATGTTTCCCATTCACCTTGTTTTTTATTTAATTTCTAATTATAAAGGTAAATAAATGGTGTTATGTATTCAAGTTGTTTAGTAAACTTATTTGGTTATAATGTTATAAATGTTCTTTAATTTATTAATTAAATTAACTTAATTAATAAAATGATCTAATATTGGATTAGATTTTTTTTATTTCTTAATTAAATTAATTAGGTTGAAATGAATTAAGTTATCCATTTTGGGAATGAAAAGTGTTAATTTATTTTGGAAACGAATTTTTTTTTTAAAGTTGTAGATTCTTTTGAAAAGGAAATTTTAAAAATTTCAAATGCTTTGAAAAGGAATTATTAAAGTTTTAAATTCCTTTCATTTGAAAGAAAATTTTAAATGTGTAAAATCCTTTTTCAAAAGCAATTTTGGTTTTAAATTTAAAAATTCAAAATATCCCCAAAAAAGGCAATAACTATGGTGGATGGGATATTTTAGGTAAGTTGACTAAATTTGGGGAAGTTTTTCATTTTTGGAAAGAAATTGTCGTTAAAAGAAAAATGAAGGTATTCTTGTTTGGATTATGCATTGTTTGATTTGGGTAAATATTTTGGAAAAGCTTTGGAGGAATTGGAAATTGCAATTCATCTTTCTTCTCAAACTCTCCTTCAAGCTTCAAATTACAGGTTCCATTTGTTTATTTTTTTATAAAATTACAATTTCAATTTGAAAACTTGCTTGGGAATCATTTTGGAAACTTGGTTAAAATCTTGAAACAATTTAGAGTTCTTGAAGAAAAACAATCTCTTTCAGCAAAAATTTCCAAGTTTTATCAATAGAAAATAGAAAGGAAACAAAAGAAAAGTTTAAAACCTCTATCGAATTTGGGGAATTTCCAAAAAATTATATTATGAAATTGTGTTTAAAATTTCTTCTCCTTAATTTATCCTATAGAAATTTTCCCAATCTGGTTACAAAAAGGAAATATATATATATTGTTTATGTATGCAGATTGATTTTCATTTTGAACGAAATTCTATGAAATTTTTTATAAAATAAAAACTATGTTCTTGAGTTTCAGGGGTTTGATTTTTTTATAAAATTTTATTGAAAAAAAAATAATAATAATAACCATGGGGAAAGTTGGGGCTGCCTCCACAGCTGCCTCCCATGGGGGGCGGCTGTGGAGGCAGCAGTGCTGCCACCACGACAACAACCATAGGGAGGCTGTGAGGTAGCCACCCCCAACAGGGGCTGCGTGGGGGATGGGATTTGCTTTCTATTTTTTTTAATATATATTTAATAATATATAAAATTTATATACATATGTATATTATATAATATATATATATATTATATATATATTATTTATAATATATATTATAAATAATATATATATAATATATTATATAAATATATATGTATATATATATTTATATATATAAATAAATATTTTTTATTATTATTAAATAAATATATATATAATATATATCTGTTATATATATTATGTATATATATAATGTATATATTATGTATTCTTTTAAAAATATTTGGTTTTGGAATTTTAAATGTTGATTTTAAATATATATATATAGTTGTATATACATTAACTATATATTTATATATGTATATATGTATATATTTATATTTAAATATAAATTATTTTTAAGGTGATTGCTTCATTATTCTAGTTGAAATAAAATTGACTTTATAGTAAATGGTTTTATTTTATAAAGTTGATTTTTATTAATATGTGTAATTGGAGGAAACGAAATTAAATTATTGGTTTAAATTCTTTAAAGTTTCCAATGTGATTTGATTTACTATTGAGGATGTGCAATTGATGTTAATTATTTAATTGATTTCATGCCCTATGTCATTGCTTGGCTTGGATTTAGGAAATCCTAACATTAGTTTAATGAGTTGCCTAAAATGCCTTTTAAGTGATGTTTTCGTTCATCCTTGATGTTGGGAAATTGAGTCATTTGTTTATGTAAGTCTTCCAAAGGGGGTTTTAATCTTTTGGGGTTTTCATATTATGTAGTCAACCTCTATATTGTCTTGCGTAGTGCGTATAGATGCATCATGTTGTTTTTACTTGGTTTTCATGAACGGGGATGGTTTGTGCCTCCTTGGGATTAGGAGAGAGTTATGTGGTTTGTGCCTCCTTTGGAAGGAGTGGATTTTTTTTTTTTATTCCTCTGGTGTTTGAAGTGATTTTCCTTTATTTTTTTCCTCCTTGGATTGGAGTGGTTGACTTATCTAGTTTACCCATTGAATTTTGGGTTTTGTACTATATGTGTTGTTGATAGGAGAGTGGCTCTTTGTGGGGGTCTGGCACATGAAGGGGTGCCAGGGTAAGTCACTTAGGGTTTAAGTAAGTGATAACTTAAAAAGAAATAATGAAAAACTCATACTAATTAAGATAATGAATGCCTCTCTCATGAATCATATGCTTATTAAGGCTTGAGATGAGATGAGAAGCACAATTTGTATGAGGGTCCGACAGCTAGTAGAGGCAAGCCAAGGTAACCCAAGATGGGGGTCTGGTAGCCTCAGAAGGTTGAGCCTGGGTAACTCATAGCAAATGATGTGTGACACTCTCTCTATGTCAAATAGAAGTTAGTTGTTGTACTGCGTAAATGATCATTGTTCTTTGGAAGCGTTGTAACCTTTGTGTTAAGTGATATTGTATTTGTATTTGATTCAGTTTAGTTATGTTTTAGCCTATGTTTAGACGTAGATGGTCTTGTGTAGGAATCCTTGTTACTATCTCCTAGCATGATGGGTGAGCCTTCGGGTATCACACGGTTGGGTGGAATGTGCACCTTCATCTGTTGGGTCATCTTCTTATTTGTGTGGACGAGAATTCCAGTTGGAGAGCTCATGGGATCCAAATACTTTTAATGCTTTATTCATTTTAGTTGGAACTTGTAATTTGTTACCCCTCATTTGTTATCGAGGTGCAATATGTAATATGTAATCATGCTTATTGGTTTTACCTCATTTAGGGAATGAGAGTTGAAATCTTATTGTAAATTTATTGTTATCTGAAATCAAGTGGTATCTCTTATCGTTTGATGTATTTTATCTTGTATGGAATGTATGCATTCTTGATTTGTTAAGTAATTAAATGTTATGGTTTCAATTCTTGTTTGGGTTTAAGTAATCTCAGTCTTGTAACCTTAGGGGTTGTTGCAATGGGTAGTGAACTTCCATGTTTATGTTTTCAAAAAAAAAAATAGTTTGTTTGTGTAGTCAATTGCAACTTCCCCTAGGGTTGCGTTGCGGGTCATTACACATGGTATCAGAGCCCAAGTTCAAACACTGGGTGCTCTAGGATAATGTGGACCCATTAGGTTATTAGCTGCATAGAGTTTAAGTTTGTGTACCTTGTCTTATGTTTTGGTGTGTATCTACATAGGATCATGCCACTGAGGTGAGGTCGAAGAGGTCGTGGCCGTGTTGGTAGTCGAGGAGGTAATCAGCAGGATAAACCTCCCATTGTTCCCCATGTTGTAGATCATGAGGAGCAGCAGGCTTCTCAGTTTGTGCCAGAGGTTGGTAATCAACATCAGGATCCACCACGGATCGGGGATGCTCAGTTGCGTCACTTGCTAGAGGAGACTCTTGCTCGTATGGGCCCTAGGCAAGATAGAGATTAGGAGGTTATAGGTGAGAGAGATCAGGTTCCAGCTCCGTCTAAGGTAGTCATGGCTACTCATATGAGAGATCTTCTTAGAGCTTATCCACCCACTTTTAATGGTTTGGGCAGTGGATTAGAGGCCGAGACATGGTTGATTGATTTGAATAGGCATTTTGCTATGGATTTGTATGGTAGCAACACCAAAGCTAGGTGTACAATCATGCATTTGAGGGACTTTACATCTACCTGGTGGAAGTTAGAGGAGAGGAAGCTCCATTTGGATATCGGTACTATATCTTGAGAGTTGTTCCTAGAGCGGTTCAAAGCTTGATTCCTTTCTGATCATTGGTGTCAGCGTCGTGGAGATGAGTTCCATGCCTTACAACAAATGGATATGTTAGTAGAATAGTTTGAGCATCACTTTTTCAAGCTCAAGTAGTTCACGAGCATAGGTGATGATAAGGGTATGTTGGTTCAACATTTCATTAGGGGCTTAAGCACCTAGATCAATGGTGGAGTTTTGTATTCGATCTGAAGACCATGAAGATAGCTGTGGATAAGGCTCATATTGTTGAGGAGAATTTATCCTTGGTTTTAGGTGGTTAGATGAGAGTTCAGTTTGGAAGTGTTCCTTCCATTGGTGTTGCATCTCAGAGTGGTCGATCTCAGGCTATAGGATTTTCTAGAGGGCATCAGTCACCTGCTAAGGGTGAGTAGCAACAACCTTTGCAGTCAAGGCAACAAAATCCTCAGTCCCAACAAGATAGAAGTTGGATACAAAAGAAGAGAGATCAGAGTTGGATGCAAGCTCTTCATGATCATTATGATTAGCCTGCTCAGAGTTCTCAATCAACATTTAGTGGAGGTGGTCTTCCATGACCTAGTGTATCTCCAGCTGTTTAGGAATTCAATAGGGGGACATGATGTTTTGTTTGTGGTTAGCAGGGCCACTTTGCTCGCTAGTGTCCTTAGCAGGGAACTTCTAGTTTTAGTCAGAGGTCAGCAGCTTCAGAGCTAATAGTAGGAGATGTGGGAAGATCACATAGGGAATTTACTATGGTGGATACCCTCCAGGTAGAGCATTTGGGTGCAGTTCATCCTTCGGCTTTAGGAGTTGATCCTCGAGGATTGAGGTTCTGAGTAGGTTAGGGTCTAGCTAGTTTTGAGGGAGCTCTCTCTCTTGTGTTTGTAGGCTTCCAGGAGTAAGCCTGACCCTAGGGAGGGAGGATGTAGCACCCCTCCATTTTGGCTCTTTTGATCAGCATTTTTCTTCTTTGTTTTGTTGTTCCTATTTATGATGTGACTTTGGAACTTGGTTCTATTTGATTGCAATTGTAAAGTGAGGTGAATGTTATATTTTGATGTGATGGTATTTTATTTTGATGTTATCTTTATGGTATGTTTTGAATTAACCAAGTAGTTATTTGAATTAATGATGCTTTATGTTTTTTATTATATTATTGATGTTAGACTCATTAGTTAGTAAGTTTGTATTGGTGAAGGGGACAAGATTGTATCACTTGCTTGCAAGTGCCCTATGATTCTAATATTTCCTCTTCACGGTGTGTTATTATATCTTATTTATATGCATGTTCGATATACTCTTTGTTCACAGGTTTACAAGTACAAGACATCGACTCCACCTGGTTCATAGGTTTGAGTGTGTCCATTGGCCAACAGTATTTGATTGGGAGATAGTAGCTAGGTTTTCTATGCCAAGTCATCACCCTAGCCATAGTGTGTCATCGAGTTGAAGTTGGGTCTAGTTGTTTTAATGTTGCCCATTTCACCTTGGTATTTATTTAATTTTAAATTATAAAAGTAAATAAATGGTGTTTTGTATTCAAGTTGTTTAGTAAACTTATCTGGTTATAATGTTATAAATGTTATTTAATTTATTAATTAATTTAATTTAATTAATAAAATGATCTAATATAGGATTAGATTTATTTTATTGATTATCTAAATTAATTAGGTTGAAATGAATTAAGTTATCCATTTTGGGAATGAAAAGTGTTAATTTATTTTGGAAATGAATGTTTTTTGAAAAGTTGTAGATTCTTTCGAAAACGAAATTTTAAATATTTCAAATGCTTTTGAAAAGGAATTATTAAATTTTTAAATTCCTTTTTGTTGAAAAAGAAAATTTTAAATGTGTTAAATCCTTTTGAAAAACAATTTTGGTTATAAATTTAAAAATTCAAAATTTCCCCAAAAAAGGCAATAACTATGGTGGATGGGATATTTTAGGTAAGTTGACTAAATTTGGGGAAGTTTTTCATTTTTGGAAAGAAATTGTTGTTAAAAGAAAAATGAAGGCATTCTTGTTTGGATTATGCATTGTTCGATTTGGGTAGAGATTTTGGAAAAACTTTGGACGAATTAGAAATTGCAGCTCATCTTTCTTCTCAAACTCTCCTTCAAGCTTCAGATTAAGGGTTCCATTTGTTTATTGTTTTATAAAATTGCAATTTCAATTTGAAAACTTGCTTGGAAATCATTTTGAAAACCTAGTTAAAATATTGAAACAATTTAGAGTTCTTGAAGAAAAACAATCTCTTTCAGTAGAAATTTCCAAGTTTTATCAATGGAAAATAGAAAGGAAACAAAAGAAAAGTTTAAAACCTCTTTGTTGAATTTGGGGAATTTCCAAAAAATTATATTATGAAACTGTGTTTAAAATTTCTTCTCCTTAATTTCTCCTGTAGAAATTTTCCCAATCTGGTTACAAAATGGAAATATATATGTGTGTGTGTGTGTGTGTATTGTTTATGTTTGCAAATTGATTTTCATTTTGAGGGAAATTCTGTGAAATTTTTATAAAATAAAAACTCTATTCTTGAGTTTTAGGGGTTTGATTTTTTTTAAAAAATTATTGAAAAAAAATAAATTAATAACCACGGGAAGGTTGGGCCTACCCCCACAGTCGCCCCCATGGGAGGCAGTTGTGGAGGCAGTAGCGTTGCCACCACAGCCGCCCCCAACAAGGGCTACGCCCCTGTAGTAGCAGGGGCTACGTGGGGGATGGGATTTGCTTTTTTTTTAATATATATTTTATAATACATAAAATTTATATACATATGTATATTATATAATATTATATATATATATATATTATTTATAATATATATATATAATATTATATAAATATATATGTATATATATATAAATAAATATTATGTTTTTATTATTAAATATATATTATGTATATATATATATAATGTATATATTATGTATTTTTTAAAAATATTTGGTTTTGGAATTTAAATGTTGATTTTAAATATATATATTTAAATAATAATTATATATTCAAATATATATATAGTTGTATATACATTAAGTATATATATATATATATATATATATATTTAATATATATTTATATTTAAATATAAATTATTTTTAAGATGATTGCTTCATTATTCTAGTTGAAATAAAATTGACTTTATAGTAAATGGTTTTATTTTATAAAGTTAATTTTTATTAATATGTGTAATTGAAGGAAATGAAATTAAATTATTGGTTTAAATTCTTTAAAGTTGCCAATGTGATTTGATTTACTATTGAGTATGTGCAAATGATGTTAATTATTTAATTGATTTCATGCCCTATGTCATTCCTTGGCTTGGATTTAGGAAATGCAAACATTAGTTTAATGAGTTGCCTGAAATGCCTTTTAAGTGATGTTTTTGTTCATCCTCAATGTTGGGCAATTGAGTCATTTGTTTATGTAAGTCTTCCAGAGGGGGTTTTTAATGTTTTGGGTTGTCATATTATGTAGTCAACCTCTGTATTGTCTTGGGTAGTGCATATAGATGCATCTTGTTGTTTTTACCCAGTTTTCATGAACAGGGATGGTTAGTGCCTCCTTGGGATTAGGAGAGGGTTATGTGGTTTGTGCCTCCTTTGGAAGGAGTGGATTATTTAGTTTTTTGTTTCCTCCAGTGTTTGAGTTTCCTTTATTTGTTGCCTCCTTAGATTGGAGTGGTTGTCTTATCTAGTTTACCCATTCAATTTTTGGTTTTGTACCGTGTGTGTTGTCAATAGGAGAGTGGCTCTTTGTGGGGGTCTGGCACACGAAGGGGCACTACGGTAACTCACTTAGGGTTTAAGTAAGTGATAACTTAAAAAGAAATAATGAAAAACTCTCAAACTAATTAAGATAATGAATGCCTCTCTCATGACTCATATGCTTATTAAGGCTTGAGATGAGATGAGAAGCACAGTTTGTATGAGGGTTTGGCAGCTAGTAGAGGCAAGCCAAGGTAACCCAAGATGGGGGTCTGATAGCCTAGGAAGGTTGAGTCTAGGTAACTCATAGAAAATGATGTGTGAAACTCTCTCTATGTCAACTAGAATTTAGTTTGTTGTACTACGCAAATGATCATTGTTCTCTGGAAGCATTGTAACCTTTGTGTTAAGTGATATTGTATTTCTATTTAATTCAGTTCAGTTATGTTTTAGCTAGTGTCTAGAGGTAGATGGTCTTGTGTAGGAATCCTTGTTACTATCTCCTAGCACGAGGGGTGAGCCTTCGAGTGTCACACAGTTGGGTGGAATGTGCACCGTAATCTGTTGGGCCATCTTCTTGTTTGTGTGGATGAGACTTCCAGCTGGAGAGCTCATGGGATCCAGATACTTTTCATACTTTATTCATTTCAATTGGAACTTGTAATTTGTTACCCCTCATGTGTTATCGAGGTGGAATATGTAATATGTAATCATGCTTATTAGTTTTACCCCATTCAAGAGATGAGATTTGTAATCTTATTGTAAATTTATTGTTATCTGAAATCAAGTGGTATCTCTTATCCTTTGATGTATTTTATCTTGTATGGGATGTATGCATTCTTGATTCGTTAAGTAATTAAATGTTATGGTTTCAATTCTTGTTTCTTGTTTGGGTTTAAGCAATCTCTATCTTGTAACCTTAGGGGTTGGTGCACTGGGTAGTGAACTTACATGTTTATGTTTTCTTTTTTTTAAATTAAAAAAATAGTTCATTAGTGTTGTTAATTGCAACTTGCCCTAGGGTTGCGTGGTGGGGCATTACAAGAGCACTGAAACCTAAGAGTTCATTACAAGAAATGATTGGTTGAGAATCATGTGATTCCTCATTTGACTCCCTTTCATCCTCTAGTATGCATTCCTCCTCTTCTTCCTCACTTGGACCTTCAATATAGAATATTTTTTTCTCATTGCATTTATGTCCTCGACTATATTTTCTATCACAATTGAAACACAACCATTTTCCTCTTTTCTCCTTAATTTTCTATGGAGTCAACCTAGTTGGTTGTATTGAATATCCTTTCTCTCTTGTCACATTAGCCCCTTACTTCATAGGAATCAAATACTTCTCCTCTAGCCTGCATGCTAAGATAAAAGGCCCATTTATGGAGCTAGGGCTAAACATGCTTACCTCATGTTGAATGTGATCCTTGAGATCCCCAAAGAATAAATCATTCTTTTTTTCCTCTGTAATTGTATCCACTCTTAAGGATATATTTTTGAATTGTTAAATATAATCCTTAACTTATCCTATTTGTTGAATTTTAGCTAGTTGGATGAAGAGGTTGTATATCATGCTATTGCTATATTGTGCTTGGAGTTCCTCTATAAAAATTGAACATGAGATGATGAGCCCCTTTTTCCTTCAATGATTGTAAATCCAATGATACCAAATGAATTAATCTAGTTCTAAATATAGGGAAGCCGTCATGACCTTTTGTCCATTTGGGATTTGGTGTACTTCAAAGAAATTCTCCATTTGATTTATCCATGATAGAGGATCCTTTCCATCAAACTTGCACATATCCACCTTTGGAAATAAATTCCTAGATCTCATAGGAGTACTAAAGCTTGTGTCAATGTTAGCTAACCTAGAATTTTCACCTTGGTCACTTGAGAACTCCTTTCCTGGTTCAGCCATGTAGGTGCTTAACATGTTTTGTATGTTTAATATATCTTCTCTTAGGTCACACATATCTATCTTCATTAAGGAAATCTCTTCCTTAACCTTACTAATTTCCTCATTAGGATTAATATCCTCTATTGTTACCCCATCCTTATCAAGAGTCTTCCCTAGAGTGACAACATTCCTTTTGCCCCTTGTTGCAGGCCCTGTCATGATGGAAATCACTAATTTTGAAATAAATCACACAAATGAAACTTAAATTCTCTAAAAATTTAACTATAATCTCCCTTAGTATGTCTTCAAAAACCCAATAAAAATCAGACTCCAATTTGACAAGATGTATGTGACATGTAGATTCCAAAAAAAGTTGTGTAGAAACCCTAATTCTGCAATAATTCGCTTAATTTTGCTCCAATTCTTTTGAAATATTGATTATAGCTTCTTTAATATGTTCTTCAAAAAAATTTAAAAATTAGAAAAAAATTGCCAAAATCTGAAAGATATGCTCTTCCCAAAATTGCCTCCAAAATTGAGAAAAACCTTGCCTCTACAGTGCCAAGATCATGCTCTGATACCACTTGTTATGAAATAACTTACACAATAGAAGAATATGATATGAAATATGCTGCAAATACTTGATAATAACTGAGAATAACAAGCCACTTTTAGGGGGAAAACCTCCAAATATCTCTAATGAGAACACACTTGACAACTTGATGATGAAACAAGACTCACAACCTCCTATATATACCTATTTGTGCCTAGGATATCACCTAGGCTGACTTAGACACACCTATATAAGTATTAGGCTGACCTAAACAACTAAATAATGATATACTAATGATAATATGACTTAATAGAGAGTTAAGATAGCCACAATCCAACTATTCATAACCCGATGTACACTAATATTAAGGGCATAGCAATGGCACACCTAATGAACAAATCAAAAGTTGATCTCACATCAATCTCTTTCACTTCAAGATTCACACCAGTAACCTCAATTATCCCTTGCTCATCCACATCCTTCTTTTTGGGAACTAATTCAGAGGAACACAAACTAGTTACATCTTTGATTGCTTCTCTAGTAATCAAATGTGCTTTGTTAATCCTCAAAGATTTATTATGAATTCTACTAAAAAATATTTGAATATTCTTCTTGTCAAATTCATGCAAAGGGGATTTCTACCAAACATCCAACTTCTTCTCAACTAACACTTTGTAGGCTCTATGGTTCTCTTCCAATTCACTCTTACATAGAATGCTCAATTGGACTAGTGACATTTCCTCTATGTTATTGTAAAAAAATCGATAGATATATTTTGCAGGAAACACTCTAGGAAGTATGAAATAGAATGCACCAACTGACTCTTTTGATAGATTCTTCAAATATTTTCTCATATTAACTTGCACTCTATCAACAGTATTTGAACAATCCTTGAGTTATCCATAACAATAAAAATAAAAGATTGTGGAAACAGGAATACCTTTGTAAATTCCAACAAGAGATAGATAGATATCTAGCTTCCAAAGCACACTTTGAATCCACTTGATCTCTACTTCAAACCCTAAAACTTTGAATCGATCTCTAAACTTCCTTTACACATTTCTCCAAAAATATCTATGGCTCTTGAAATATCTAAATTTATTTCTTTCATTCTAAATGCTTTTGTAATAAATGATTCAAATTGCAGGTAGATTACCTCTAAAATTGTGTGCACCTCCATTCTTTCAAATTCTACGAACTTTATTCTTCACACATGCAATTGAGAAATTCCTTAAATTTGTTACCACATTAAATATACTTGTGCCTTGATGTGACATAAGTATCAATGAAGGGGTTTATTAATTTTTTTGATAATTCCCCCTCCTTAGTTATTGCTAGACTCAAAAATTAACAAGCGTATGTATATCAAAGGTCGATACAAATAAGATTGATGACTTTAATTCACATTGCTTAAATTCTCCTTCCTTTCTCTAAATCCTTTTCATCTCTTTTCTTACATCTTTTGAATCAATTATTTGTGTATGCTTCTTCATTGGATGACTATTTTTTCTTCTTCTACAATTATTAATAGGTTGTTCTAGATTGCGACACTTACAACAAACAACATTCTTCCTTCCATTCTTTCTTTTATTCAATCTATTCTCACATAGACTAGCTTTATGTCCAGCCTTTTTTCACTTATAACATTTTTTGAAGAATGATAAAGTATCATTCATTTTACTTTTGTGTAGTCCTTTTGCTTATGACCAAATTTCTTATAGGAATGACAAACAATGGATGGAAAGATAAATACCTTTTAGCAATAGGTTGTTTGATAGGATTTCTTCTAGAATTGCTTCTTAGATTCTTGATTCGTTCATCTTTCCATTGAGTCTTCTTGTTAGTAGATTTCTTCACTTTAGAACTATGACCTTCTTCAAACCCTAAACCACTTTTATGCATTGCCAGTCTCTGAGAAGTAATCAACTCATCAATCATTGTAGATCTTACCTTAAATTTGTCTTCAAAATTTCTTTCCTTTTCTAGATCATATCTCAAGATTTCTGTTTCTTTTTGAAGCTTTGTGCATTCATCCATCTTCCTTTGAATTTCAATTTTTGAAAAATCTTCATTTATTTTCTTTTCATTCAATTGTTGCAACAAGCTGGAGACAATTTCATCTACCTTAACAAATAGATCACATTGCTTCATCAAACTTTCTAGTTTTTCAACATACTCATTTTCTTTCATCAACTTGTCCTTTAGATCTTATATTTCTTTTGAACATCTAGTAGAGATCACTTTTAGAGGAAAAAATTTCTTATACTCAAATTTTGGGACCTTCCTAGAGCTATTAGGCTCCTTCCAAGGAACCAAACTCTAATAAAAAATTTTGAACATCTAGAATACTGAGAGAGGGGGGTGACTCAGAATTCCATAAAACCATTCTAATAAAATCCATCTACCCATTATCACAATTTTGACTAAATCAGCAAGAGAGAACATAAAAAAATCAATGAAACCACACACATGAACACAAGGATTTTTATCTGGAAAACCCAGAAAGGGAGAATCCATGATAAGGGTTAACTCACAATATATTACAAGCCTCACTAATAGGACTCACTGTCCTTGAAAAGGCCCACTTCTTGAATACAAAAGATGCCTAATCACCAAGATACAATGATTGTGTCTCACTGCCAAAAGGATTGAACTAATAGAATACACCTTTAATGTGAAAGGTTTAGTTCAAATGAAGCTCAAAATATGAAGTACTACCTCACACAACAGTCACTCAAAAAATCTACTCTAATCGTCAATTGATAAAACATTTAGGCTCAAATCCTCTTTCACCTTTCTTCCATGCTTGCACATCTAGCTATTTTTTGTTCTTCAAAACATCTTATATAAATACAAGTATGTATTATTCATCAATTAGATCAGCTTAATTAGATGAAAACAAAATAATAAAAAACACTCTTGTTGGCACCATATATGATCTAAAACATTTTATCCATGTAGTGCATTATACCAAGTCGGCTAACATCCATAAAGCATAACTAGTCTCCTTAGTGAATTGCATACATTAAGTTGGCCAAGAATAGAACATAATCCACAAAATCTCCCAACCAACATACAATCCTGAAAGAAAACACCTTTATAATCTAAGGTCACATCAATTTCTCATCATACTATCATCATAGAGACTACCTTTAAAACCAAAACATGAGAATGTTCTCCTAAAGAAAATGCAGTCTCCCACACTGATATGCCAAGCAAGCAACAATAGTAAAATACAAAGTGAACTCTATTAGAGATAATTTTTTCCTCACAACCCAAAACATCAAAAGATCCAAGATATAGATGTTTGAATGAGACATGATAGCATAGTTAAGAGATTAGAGTCATATTTTTTCATCACAAAGGACCATTACCAGGTGAGAATAACTTCTAGTAAACCAAGTAAACTTCCCATACAGTTTTCAGCATGTTGACATCAATTTAAACATAGGAACAACCAACACAAAACCATCCACACTTCATGCTCATGTTGTAAGGCTCCATAATTCCAACACTTTCAAGACTATCTAAAATTAGAAAAAGTTGAAGATTCAATTGAAGATGATCTTGATGATGTTGATGCGAACTTTGTAAGAAGAATGAAAAAGGGCACGAAGGTAATTACAAAGGAAAATTACCTTTCAAATCTTTCAATTGTGGAAATATAGGTTACTATGGTTTGAGATGTCCATACAGAGTTGTGAACAATAACAACAAGGGAAAAATAATAAAAAAATGCTATTATGCTAGAGAAAATGTTGGTATTTTTTATGATGAATTTGATTATGGAGAGGATGATAATAAATTTTTTCTCTTAGTTTTAAAAGATGAATCTCGTTCTTCTAACTATGAAAGTTGTGTAAAGGAAAGTGTTTCAGAGAAAAAGGATAAAACTAGAAGTAGTTTGGTATCTTCGTCTCATGTTAGATAGAATAAGAAATATTAATTTATTGACAATGGTTTCTCAAATCATATGAGTAGAGACAAAACTAAGTTTTCTAAACTTTAAAAATGTTATGGAGGACTTGTTAAATTTGGAGATGATTTAGGTGCTAATATTTGTTGAATAGGTTCAATTAGTTTTGATGGCAAGAATAATAGTGAAGATGTTTACTATGTGTGGTAATGTAAAAATTATCCCTTTTTCACACTTAATCTAGGAATAATTAATATTAAAATGAGCCAATTTTTTCCTTGATTTAGTGTTGTAATATGTTTTTTATATTCACATTAAGTTTAAGGCCCTTTTAAACTAAATGGACTTAATTGTGCCTTATTTAGAAATTTGTAAGGTGTATCTTTACACTTTCACACTAATATCTAGGGCTATATTAATTAATTGAGGTTAATTTTCTTTAATTGTCCCCTTTAATTCAAATCTAAGCCTAATTAATTATAAATTCTGAGAGGTAAAACTTAAAATTCATAACACTTAATTTCAAAAGGTGTGTGTCCTAGGTAAGTGACCTAGGACCCATTCACCACATGGAGAATGGGTCCTCACTAGGTCCTAGGACCCTATTTTTACATAACATTTCACCTTGTTTGATGTTTGTCCTAGGTAAGTGGCCTAGGACCCATTAACCACATCATGATTGGGTCCTCACTTAGACCTAGGACCCCTCTTTGAAATATTTTTTGGCAGTATTTTAATGATTTGAAATCCATAATTCAATGTCAGCTTGTGATATTTGAATTATAAGATATGTATAAGTACAAGGCTATTTCACTGTGTTTTATCTAGGAAACTTTATGAGCAAGTCCTAATAGCAATTCTATGCAATCAAGAGCATTCAAGAATATTTCTAAGGCATTCAAGGTTATATTTGTAGATTATTGCAACAATCAAGATCCAGTTCATCATGCCAAAGATTTCTTGTATTATGCATGTTGTTTGAGCTAATGTGGTGATGTAGCATTCAAGATCTAATCAAGCATATGAAAGTCATTTTTTTACATCAAGGTTTATGATCAAGATCTATATCCACTGAGGCCACTTCATGCTAGTTTGCATATTTGTTATCCAAGGTTTCACACAAGGTATCATTGTTTCATTTTTCATTGTTTCATCATAAAGTTTAATTGCCAAAAACATGGTTTGACTAATGTGAACCCCTATTCCATAACAAAGAACATTTTTCTCTCTTTGATGTGTGATTGTTGGTTTTAGGTTGAAGACCATTTAGAGAGAAGAATTGGAGAAAGTTGCAAAGTTGTCAAAGTTGCAAGAAAAGTTGTCAAATAATGGAAACTAAGCTATAGGATGTATTTTTGGCTTTCTAACAATGACCAAATAGAATCTAGGAGTGCAAACTGAGAGGAACAAAACCCAAAAAAATATTTCCTAGAGCCCTAGCCAGGACCCATTCACATGGGGTGAATGATTCCTCAGTGAGGTTTGAAAAAGCACTTTTGGTGGAAGGTACATTGCATTTTACCCTTTTTAGAGTTTCCTTTTGACCACTATTTGGGTTATATTTAATTTTTGAACTCATGTACACATTATAGGACACATTTTGAATGAAATCAGAAGAATAGGTGCATCATACATTTCATTCACCACACTTATTTTTCTATGTTTCATTATTGAAAATCCAACCTTTTGAGCATTGGAATTTTCTGATTTTGGAGCCCTTTTCATCCTATATTTACATCTTGCATGATTCATTTGAATTCATTTACATTGAACTAGGTCTCATTTAAAGTGTCTAGTTTGCATTCAAATTTGCATTACATTTAGTGTTTTTGGGTTGCATTGTTTTCATTCTTTCAATCTAAAAAACACAAAAAATCAGTCATCTTGCATATCAATTACATTATATTAACTCAAGCATTTGAAAAATTGAAACAAAAATTGCAAATCAAACTAGGTCTTTTAGGTCATTATTTTGTCACATTTTGGACTTGCATTTCACATTGATTTTTATAGAAAATCAAATTGAAACTTGTTGTAACAAACTTGAATCTAAAAACCACTAGAAAGTACTTAAAAATCTATAAAAATTTGTTTCAAAACCCTAATATAGGACCTATTCACCCTAGGGTGAATGAGTCCCTAATCAAATCATAATATGAATTTTTGGGCATTAAAATATTCATTTTTGCATTTATGTTTGTTGCTTTTAGATATCTATTACTATTTTATGTGTTTATGTTTCATCAATTTCATCATATTTAGCTTAATTTGGTACATTTAGTGAATTGTCTCATTTAAAAATTGTATTCACAATATGTTGTGTAGGAAAATGCATACCCTTGCATTTTCACACTTGTTGGCCCTGCGTTGCTTTATTTATGCTTCTTCATGGCTTAATTTATCCTATTTTGTGTCCACAAGCCCTATGAATTACATCATTTTATGGTTAATCCCAACATTCTCCAATAAATGATAATTTAGTGACTCCATTAGTGTTCCCCTAATTTTTGGGTCAGGACTAAAATGCCACCTAGGCCATCTTTGTCCCCCAAGGCTCTCAAGACCCTAATTTTGGCATATCTAGATTGGGACCCTTTTTGGTGTATGTGCCCCAATTTTTTAGGACTTAAGACTAAGACACTACCTTGGGTGTCTCATTCCTCCTAAGGCATGAAGGAAGGAAGAAGAGAAGCAGTCTTGAGATCCTCTTTCTTCCTCTTTCGCTGGTTAGTCTAGAACTTCTTCTCACTCTGCTATGGTACCATTAGATTTTTCTATGTGCTTGTAGGAGAATCCTATGGTGCCCACTTGGCAAAAGCCTAAGAATCCTACATTCAAACTACTTATTTTGTCGACAGGGCCTAGAAATTTTCAATATAATAGGAAGAAGGTCTCCCACGGAGAGTCCTCTTTGTCTCACTCTTTGTGGCCTCCTAACATTCTTCCTCCCAAAGTAGTGAATGAGAGGAGGCCCACTATCGAGGCACTTGAGCTTACTCCCCCTGATGTTCCTCAACCTGCTTCTCTTACTCTCTTTCAAGAATCTGCTCCTCTGATGGAAATGGCTATAGTGGAAATTCCCCTAGTTGAGCAAGAGCTTTCCATTCCTTCACAGTCTCTTGCCTCCAACTCAAAGAGTCATAGGAACCACCTTGCATGCGAGCACAAACACCAGTGAAAGGATCTTGTGGCCAATTAGGCCACCTCATAAAGGAAGGAGGAGGAGATGGCTACCGCTACTTCAAGGCCTCCTCTATTGTCTTCCTCTTCCCTTCCTTCTGCTTCTCTTTACTCTAGTTGTGTGTTGCTCTTGACTTCCATTGTGAGTATGAATGTGCCTAACCCCAAATGGGTACAAGCGTTCATCGCTCCTTTGGTGGAGCCACCTTTGCTGATGTTTGTTCCAGATATCCATCCTTTCCCAAAACCCATTTATATGACTAATACCTCAAATGTATCGAGTGTGGTCCTTTCGTCCCCTTCTTCCAAACCTCTAGCGTCGTCTATGGGGAGTTCATCTCCTCCAACAAAGAAAAAGGTAGAGTGTGGTCCTTCTAGTATTGAAGGAAATAAGAGGATCACACCTTCTTCACAAGGTTGTCCCATGCTGACTTGTTCTATCCTAGTGATAGAACCAGTCTGGACTTCCCTTGAGTTCATCATTGCTCTCGAGTCATTCAATGAGCCTAGTAGTGAATCTTAGGCACAACCTACCTTTTCCACTAAAGTTAAACACAAACCTCTTGTGGGGTCCATGTTTAACTCCCTAGATGAAGTTTTGGCCTTGTCAACTTTCTTCAAGAAATCACTAACACTAGCTCCACAAGAGCTTGGTGAAGAAGACATTGTGGGGCCTTCTTCCTTGGCCCTTGTTGCAGGAGGATCAAAACCTACTCCTTTTAACATACCACTACTACAGGTTCATCCTCCTTCCCCCTAATATGATATAGAGTGGGAAGTGGATGACCTCTTGGTCGATTAATGTTAGGAGGAGGCCTCTTCTTGATCTCATGTGTGTGTGTGCACTTTGTGATGTGTTCCCCTGTGATCTTGCTATGTGTGCTTGGATATAGGCATGGTTTTTTTGTTGTGAACCTTCCTCTATTTGTATCATCATTCTTCCATGTTTGTGCTTGTTTTTTGATAAATTGGGGATGATGTAAAGCGTTGGGGACATTTAGGCTTCCCTTCCGTGATGACCCAATTTTTTATTTTTACTTTATTTTCTCATGCATTCTTCACATGGTCTAATATAGTAGGGGGTTGATTATAGTTCATTTATATACTATTATTATACATACATACATACATACATACATATATATATATATATATATATATATATATATATATATATATATATATTAATGAGTAGTTCTGATCTCAAAATATTAGGCTACCCCAATGCCCTTTGTTTGTGCCTTTTATCTTTTTCTTTCTCTTTATCTTTCTCTCTTATTTGCTTGAGTTGTCCCTCTCATGTGTGACATTTCCCTTTCTTCAACATTTCAATTTTTAGAAAATGTATTTGTTGCCAGTGAATCTTTTCTTGAAAATCCTCACAAACCTTTCTTCAAAAACACATTCTCAACTTGGAGCCCAAACAAAATATGTTTCCTTCATCATGGGTTCATATAGAAAGGACTTGAAAACCATCCTCTAAAGTGGGAACAACTTTGACCTTCCCCTCACATTGGGGCATATTCTTCCTTTTGAATTCCTTGATGAAGGGAACATCTTTCAAAAGGATCCCTTGATGATGGATCTTTCTGAGAAAGAAAAAATCTACTTTCAAATTGTGTGTCCCTTGAGTGGAACCCTTCTTCATGATGGGTTCCCAATGGGCCTCTTTGAAATTCTTCCAAATTATGGATAGTCTGCATGACTATCCACTTACTTGCCTATGTGGCCACTTCCTAACACTATGGAGTCTTTTTTCCTAGGTTTCCTCCATGTGAGAAATCTTGGGGGATACCTCGATATAGGTTTGATAGCCTATAGGGTGCTTCCTTTGAGCTTCCTCCATGTGAGAGATATTGGGGGTACTCCCCTATAGGTCTACAGGTTGGTAGGGTGCTTTCCTGGGGTTTCCTCCATGTGAGAAATCTTGGGGGTTACCTTCCCTACAGGTTTGTAGGTCTGTAGGGTGCTTTCTTGGGCTGCCTCCATGTGAGATATCTTGGGGTTTACCTACCCTATAGGTCTTTGGGTTTGTAGGGAACTTCCTTGGGTATTATTCATCCAAGAGAGCTTGGAGAATACCTTCCTTATAGGTCTATAGCTCTATAAGGCACTTTCGGGGCTTCCTCCATGTGAGAGATCTTGGGGAATGCTTCCTAGGTATCCTCCATGTCAAAGTTCTTGGGGGACACCTTCCTTGTATGTCCATAGGCTTGCAAAGCTCTTACTTCATGGGGCTTCCTTCATTCGATAGATCTTGGGAGTTGCCTCCTTGCAAGTTTGTGTACTTGTAAGATGCTTTCTTTCTTCCATTTCATAGCTCTGAGAAGCTATGAAGTCCTTCACTTTCGTTGCACCTTCAGATTCATCAGATCATGGTCTACTTCCTTGATAGTTTAGGTATACACTTCTAACCTTACTCTTCTTCGATCTACTTTACCAAAGCACTCATCAATATTCATTCTCACTATAGTTGGGGAAAAATGTATAAGAGTGAATTTGCACCCCTTTTTCCTTTATCAACTTCAGAAAACCAAGTTTAGAGGCTTAATTACACCTAAGATCACTGCTTTCATTCCACTTGGTTTCTATTTTGACCATCAGTGGGGGAGCTTTTGTTGGAGAGGCCCATGTGATGCACAAAAATTCGTGCAGTGTTCTTACGTTCCTGGCAAGTTCCTATGGCTGAACTTATAGAGGCATTACACTTCTTATTGCTAGTCAATTTGTAATGCCACCTCCAGCCGAACTACCCGAATATGGATTTTTTCTTCATCTTTCTCTAAAATTCCCTCCTTCTACATGTATTTCAGATCTTCTAAGCATTGAAGACTTCATTTGCATCCCTTCAAGCATTCTCCAAGCATTTTAGCAACACTTTTTCACTCCATCACTTCATTAGAGCAAGTGTGGGATAACACCATTGCAGTAGAGGCTCAAGTACTCTCATTTTTTCCTTCATTATCCTTTAGTGCTTTTGGTGGAGGTGGTAAGATTTCCACTCCTCTCCTTTATTACTTGATAGAGTAAGTACATTTACTATTTTGTAGTGTTTTAGTGTTCTTCATTACATTACTTTTCTATCATACTCACTTTCTTGGTTGTCTGTGGAGGTGGAAACACCTAAATGGGGATGTGACTGAGGTAGACCCCTATACAACCATGCAACATTTTTTCTCCTCTTTGTGTGTAGGTGAACATGCTTTTAGAGAACTAGCTGGAAAACAAATTTCTTTGTGAGATCATTCTTCCCACCCTAAGTCTCGCATTTTTACTTTATCATATTAGAGCATATTTTATTTATTTAATAGCATTATTTTTTCCCTTTAGTGGTAGTTAGTTGGGGTGTTATCTTTTTTTCCTAGGTTTGACCTTGTCTCTCTAGTTGTCTGGTCATATGAATGCTAGCACACTTGAGAGACACCAGTGCACTGTATTGTCATCCCTAGACCGCACTTCCATCCTTGAGCAAAGAGCTTTCTAAGGCATAATGTTGAACCCAAAAACTGTCTCACCTAGCCCCATTCTATATTTTGTGTCTATAGAGTGATTGAAGGACCTCATAATCCTCATCATTATGGAAGCCTTCCACTCTTCGCCCTCTATGACCCAAGACCTTGAATGTGGTTGCTCCCCCTCTCTTACAATTCCATATTGTAACATTTGAACATGAAAAATAATAGACTAATGATTAGTATTTTAATTGAGAGTAATTTATCAATTGAGTAGTCTTTATCTATACCTAGTGAGATGGAGTATATGTCTCATGTTCTATATGTTGATGCAATTGGAAATCTTATGTATACTATGGTTTGCACTAGATTATACATATCTCAAGAATTAAGAGTCTTGATTCATTTCATGGCTAATCATGGATATGATCATCGAGTTGTAGTGAAGAGGTTCTTTGAATATTTATAGGGTATTTCCTAGTACTCTTTGTGTTAATAGGGAGAAAGTTTCTTAGGGGAATTGTAACACTCAGTGGATATTTAGAGATGTAAATTTTAATTGATTAGGTGACTTTGAAATATGAAAATCTACTACTGATTATGTCTTTAACTTTTTTGGTGATGTTTTTAGTTGGATGGAAAAGAATTAGTCTATGGTCACTTTCTCCATAGTAGAGGTAGAGTATATGGTATTTATTCATGCTTATAAGGATGATATTTTATTTTACAAATTATAAATTAATATGTTGTGTAGAGTTATGAAATCTAGTTAATATTATATTGTTTAATAGTGAGAGTACCATGAACTTGACAAATAACTTAAAATTTCATGCATGAACTAATCACATCAATATATAATATCATTTTTCATGACATGGTGGAGGGTGAGAAGCTAATGCTTAAAAAAATTGACACTTTCAAGAATATTGCAAATGCATTGATAAAGCCTATGAATACAAAGGAGTTCAAGTAGTTTGGTTAGTCTATGGGTCTCTCAACCCTCAAAAAATAGTTGATAGTGTTGATGTTCCTCCGTGCTCTTGTTGGAAAGTGAGAGAATGTTTGGATAGGTGTGCCACACCTTGTAATTATAATTATCATTTGTTTATTTTTATTAATTTTTGGTGAGCCCTCATGGAGAAGAGCATCCGACCATGACTTGGTCACCTTGGCATACGAATTGATATAGAATGTGTAAGAGTATCTCTTTTCACATAAGATGCATAAGATCATCTATGAAAGTGTAAGAATGTGTAAGAGATCTTATGATGTCTATTAGAGAATTTGAGATGAGAGTTACACTATTGACTTGACTTGGTGACTAACTTATGACTAATGTTATGATGAATTGTAAAGAATTTTTGAATGGATTCAAAATGGAGAGTCTAATTTGTTGAGTGGAATATGGTGAAGTTATGATAACTTATGGTAAATGTAAGGAATACAGTATTTTTATGTAGCACACCAAGACTTGGAATGGGGTTTTTTATTTCAACTTAGGATTTGGGTGATATACTTTGGGAAATTTTAGTTCATGATTTCCTATTTACAATTTCGTAGTTTTATGTATTGCTTCTATTTATCCAGCTTAATGTATTTGCAATTTTTTTTATGCTATTATAAACTCTCCAAACATAGTTGATTATACATGAGGGTAAATGTTATTGGATTGTATTGTAACTATGTTGTTATTGAATGATACAAAAGACACCAATACCTTTACTAGTGGGAATTTTTGTGAAAGGCTTTTCTCAAATTAAATTTATATGCTATGTGGTTATACTTCAATATGTTTTATGTGTCTTATTTCTTTATGAAATTGTCTAGATTTCCTTTTTTTACATATTTTATCATAGCTTAGTGTATGTAGTATTTCCATGGTGTTAGCTTCCTTTTCAAAACTGAATAAATTAAACTATTGCTACTTAGCTTTGATTTTGATGTAAATTTCTCTAACTAGATGTCATAATCTATTTGCCAAGATGTTGGAATTTGACACTTTATTGCCAATTTGTAAATTTGATTTTCTATTGTTTAAATTTGCTTTCATTGGTGTGAAGACTATCTCTACAAGTGTGAGAATGAATGCAATAAATAGATCAAATCCTAAAACTTATGAAATTGATTTAATTAATTTTGATAGTCTACAACTTGCTCACCTTATATATAATTTTAATACCTACAAAGACTAAAAATAGTTAAGAATGTCATTAAAGAATCTACTAAAATTATTTAAGACACCTTTGAAGAATCTACTCCTCAATTAAACCCATACATAGGCCATTTCTATAACCATAAACAAACATTATAAAACTACTTCGTTGTATGCCTAGATCGATTTCATTCTAGGGTAATCGTTCTTTGTGCAAATAGTAATCTAGCGTAATCAGGTCGAGAACACCCAAAGAAAGAGATAATCACAGAAGTAATCATGGGCAAACCGATTTCATTGTATGTGCTTCCAATGCCAACGGAATGTAGGTTAAACTAATTATGTTTCATTAATGCTAAAGATGAGAAGCAACATTAAGGAGTTGCAGGTAATTGGGCTAAAATGTTGAATGACTGCACAAATTTATATACAAGACATTAACCTTTCTTAGTAACTTTCCAATGTAAAGCTATTATTCTGAATAATGAATACAACTAAATCATATAAACCTGCTCTAAAACATTTCCTCAACAAACAGAATCTCCCACTTTCCACCACAATTCTTCTTCCAAAGACTTCATGCCATCAACAAAACAAGCCAATTCAAATCAATATTCTCCCTAACAATTATTTACAACATCAGTTAAAAAACGGCTAATAAATCTGGATCAGGATGGATCATGACGTCGAATGCCCCCAGAAAATGGATAACACTTACTACAATGGTGAAAAAGATTTCCTGCGAAGTCCTAATAGCTGCCGGCACACATGAACTAAAAAGCTCTTCTTCTTAGCAGCTGGAGTTACACTGAGATCTCCAACAGAAGAACAAACCCCACAAACTCGAGCCTCCTCTATGGCAGAGCATCCACCATCATCTTCATCCTCTGTAACGCTAAATCCTTGATCATCGAGGAAGAAACGAGTGTACTTCATAGACTGTGTTCCAATGGCAGAATGCAAGATTCGCTCACCACCGCCACACTTACAACATCTCAAGCTCATCACACTCTCGTTGCAATCTTTGGGAGGAGAGGACGATAGCCATGAAATGTAAACATCTCTGATGGCGCCGATGCCTTTGACATCATCTACACAAGAGGAGGAGTGGCGTTCCCTCATCGCCATTGCCCTTTGCACTGCAGCGCCCAGTCTTCCACTGCCATTCCCTCCTTCCTTCCTCAACTCCCTTTCTCTATTGTTCAATGAACAGGTGGATATATTATCATATCCTTTCATTTTCCACGCCTCCCTTAGCTCAATCAGACACTACAAAGCACAGAGCAATTAGCTGTTCATGTCAACACCCAGAGCATCAAACTAATATAGAAAACCATTGTGGTGTACAATGTACAGCTTGGAGATGGATGAAGCCTTATTTTTTTATTCTGAGCAAAGAAAAAGCAGTTTCTTGGAAAGGGACTGTCATTTGCTGAGTCCCAACTGGTAATTTCTCTCTTGCTTTGGCACCATATTCTACGGTTGTTGAATTATTTTTTCTTTTTTTGGGATCGGAACGTTGAGAACATAGATTTGTTTAGCATACTATATAAAACTGTGCTGGGACCATCTGAATTAGTTGATTTTTTTGTTTTTAAAAATATATAAGGTAATCATGTAGCATAATTGAAGTTCGACAAGATTCAATGACAATCCGACAATTTTTATAGAAAACAATTGTGAAGCAAAGGTGAGAGGGCACACATGCTGGATCCTAATGAAATACTCCAAGTGTTATTACAATAATGACGTTTACATAATAATTTGGAGATCAGTGAACCAGTCCAAATTAGATTTCAACTCTATTCATTGAATCTCTTCTTTATCTAAAAAGTTTTCATACAAGTTGGTATTTTATATGCATATATTTATATTATAAATGAAATAATTACGCTTATTTTTCAAAATAGTAGGAGGTTTAAACTTCCTTTAAAGCTTAAGACCAAGCTAATCTGTATAAAATTTATAGACATAATTATAACTAATTTAGATAGATTATTTATTAATGATTAGATATTTTTTAATGAATATTTTTACTTTACTTTATATTAAAATAAAAATAGCACAATAATTACAAAAAAGTAGGGTGATAGCAAGACACATCTATAAAGTTTAGAAAGGGAATAGTCTACAATAAAGATGAAAATAACAACATTAAGAAATCATATATCTACAATTATTAGGTGGATATGTATCATCAATATTAAGTCCACATACATTAGTGGGGTAGTGTCCTTAAGGAGCTCCCAACCATTGATAGCACCTTCCTCCTTAGGAGTGTCCTTGACAGGTTGCTATGGGTGAACAAGAGAGATGACAAGTTGTAGGCAAGGGAACTTGTCAACACTCGGCCATCCAACCTCCCCATGCCTCTAAGGAGAAAGAGGAGGCTACTAACGGGTAGTTTGGGAGGGTAAGACCAACCATGAGCAACAAAGTCTTGCAAATTTCTAAGGGATTGAGACCTACAACCTCTCCCAACAAATTGGTTGTGGTTGCACTTGTGATTGCTTGGAGGAGAGGAAGAGTCTAGAGGCACTCTAACAACAATACATGGGGAATTTGTAGACTCATCTAGCTACTCTTGGACGCAAGAAATCTTGAGTGCAAATTTTTTATCTTGCACCTAAATCTGCATAAAAATATAGGAGCAAATCATAGCCTTGAAGTATAGAGAGAAATGAACATTATTACTACAAATGAAAAACAAAGAGAAAATTTAATCTTTCCAAATATAGAAAATAATTTCCACCTTGAAATCATGCTAGAACTAGGTTTAATTAATGGGAAGATAAGGCCAATCTCCTAATAACACATATACCAAGAAAATGGAGAAGGGTGAAAGGGTCATAAGAGCTCATGGATCTAATTTTAGGCTTCTTAAGCTCAAGGAAAATACTAGAATATGTATTTGAGGCTCCCCATATGTCCACATAAAGGATATTGGGGGCAAGGGATGCCCATTTGAATTAGTTGTTTTCCCATTGGAAGGCTAGGATAAAGAATGCACCAAGAAAAATTAGCCAATTTAGGCTCCATCGTAGCAGAGTTGGGATCATGACATTAAAAACATAGATTTGTTTAACACATTATACAAGACTATGTTGGGGCCAACTGGATTAGTTATTTTTTTTGTAAATTTAAAAATATATAAGGTAAATATGTAGCATGATTGAATGTCAACAAGATTCAATAAAAATTTGATAATTTTATAGAAAATAATTGTGAAGCAAAGGTGAGAAGGCATACATGCTTGATACTAATGAAATATTCCAAGTATTATTACAATAATTGCATTCACATAATAATTTAGAGATCAGTCAAGCAATGAAATTGAGATTTCAACTCTATTCATTGGATCTCTTCTTTATCTAGAGGGTTTCCATAGCATTTGTTAATTGGTATTTTCTATTCATATATTTGTATAAGAAATGAAATAATTAGACACATATTTTTCTTAATAGTAGGAAGTTTAAACTTTGCTTATAGCTTAGTTGAATCTAATCTAGTAAAATCTATATGCATACCTATAAATAATTGAGATAAATTAATTAGTGATGATTAGATATTTTTTAATGAATATTGTTACTTTATATTAAAATAAAAGTAGTATAATATTAAAAAAAAGTAGGGTGGTAGAAAGACACACCCACAAATTTTAGTGGAGGTACATAGTCAAGAACAATGGAAAAAATAACATTAAGCAACCATAGATGCACTGATATTAGGTGGATCTTTGATGCCTTTGATGAGATCCAATATGAATAATACTAGATATGAGTGGAAAACATAATTTTAGTGCAAATCTAAAACTTTCCACCCAATTAGAGGGGCTTGGTGATCTAGTAATAATTTTTTTCCTAAATCTAGCAATAACCATTTTCCATAGCTCAATAGTTGAGGCCTAAAATGTAAAAATAATCCCTAGAAAATGAAATATTTCCCCTTGACCAATCCAATTCCACTCAACATGATTAAGACAATTTGGTATGGGAAGGAAATATGAATGATAACATTGGATATTTTTCCATTAAATGCTAGATCCTAATGTTTGATAGAAGATATCCAGATAGTGTAGGGCTTGTTTAACATTGTCCTCCTCCTCAAGGAGAGTGAGGAAAGAGTCATTCACAAAATGATCATTAGCCAACTACTACAAAGAATGGGAAATCCATTTGGCACAAGATTGGTAAAATACCTTAGCCAAAAAGTACCTAGAACACTTTTCCAATAGAACATAAATAGCTAGGGTGAGAGGAAATCCTTGATGAAGGGATGCATGGAGCCCAAATTTATTGGATTATTTGCCAACAATGGTGATGCAAGTAGAAGCATAATAAAATAATATTTTGGCAGTTTGAATGAAGTGCAGGATGACTCCACAACTTAGAGCATGGCCAAGATAAAAGGCCAATCAATCCTTTCATACACTTTTATATAATCAATTTTCATAAAATGGTAAGCTACTAAGAGTAGAAATGCCATTTCATGCCTTCCTAGATAACAATAAGGGTATCTAGGATGAACACAGATTTAATGAATCCTATTTGTTCAGGAAAAACAATGAGGTGGAGCATGAAGTAAATATTAACAGTTATGGCCTTAGCAATGATTTTTTGGGAAATATTTAGTTGCATGATAGGCCTATAGTTGTAAATTTACTTAAGATCCACAAACTTAGGTATGAATTTGATATTTCATATATTAATTGTGCTTCCTAATGAGCCAATTTCATGGCCTTAATATAGACATGATGCAAGTTGCTACCTATTGTATGGGTAAGTGCACAAAGATTGGGGACCAAAAATGGGTCTTAAGTGGCCACTCTTTTTCTAAAATTAGAAAAGATTGGACTTATATGAGAAATTGAAGATAGTTACACTCAAAATTTTAATATGCAACAAAAATAGTACTCATAGCTCTTCAAATCTACTTTCTCAACTACTAGTTTTTTAAATGGTAGAGATTAATGAGTTCAAAAAGGGGGGCCACACAAAGTGGTCCTTTTTTTCAAAAAGTCTAACATAGCATCTGGTGTGGCCCCATAAAATTTTGACCTATTTTTAGTATTTCAAAAATTACTTTAGTAAGAAATTAGCTAGCACCATGTAGTTTATGATCAATTTTTTTGATAATTTTTTAATGAATGTACAATTTTTACTAATTTTCAAAGTGGACACATCCTAAAAAATAGAAAATTGAGTGCACTCCATCCTAAATTTTTTGAAAAAAGATCAAAAATCAATTTTATTTTTTTGAAAATGTGTATAATGAAGTATAGTTTCTAAAATTGTAGTTTATTTGAAATTTCAATGAACGATTAAAAAATAAAGTCAAAAATACAACACATTGGTTTTTGATAAAATATGGATACACTAACAAATAAATTAGAGATAAAAACCTTAACATACCCAAAACATGAAAAAAATTACATGGCTGGAAATCTAATAGAGCTTAACATTATTGTGGTATTTTTTGACTTGATATTTAAACATGTACAACTCTAATAGGGAGTGCATTCGATATTATATCATTTTTTACTATTTGTAAAAATATGCCTTTAGATGTTGAAAAGTCACTCCAAACCTTTGGGTTGGAAGCCTAAGGAAAATCCAACCAAAGACTTGGAAATTTCCAAAGAAAAACATAATGTGAATGTGTTATAACACACTTGCATTATGTTTTTCTTTTAAAATTCATCTCTCCCTCACATTCTCTCTCTCCCACTCTCTATCGATCCTTCCCTCTCTCCATCCCTTTTTTCTCTCTCCCCCCTCTTTGGTTCTCTCCCTCTCTACCTCTACCTTTCTCCTTCCTTACCCTCTCACTATTCTTCTCCCCCCCTCTTCTATCTCTCTCCCCTCTCTAGGTCATTACCTCTCACTTCAATCAGATCTACTACAGGAATTAAATAAAGTATCTACTTCAATTGTGTGAATGGTTGTTGTAGTCTCTCTGTCCAAGGGAATTTTATTTTATTCTCACTTGAATGCTTGGCCCATAGGTCATGCCAAGTGAGAGAATCCCAATTACACAAACCTCTAATAGAATTTAGACGATCCTAAAAGTCTATATTATTATATGGTATCTTTATGAGGTGGCCAATCTATAATCACCTCTATCTTTCTAGGGTCCACATAAACAAATTATCCTTGTTCATAATGTATCTAAAGTAATGAATCATTTCCATAATAAATGAATACTTTTCTATTAAATTTTTACCATAGAGCCCATTGTGTAGTAGAGATGAAAGTAACTATTGAACATGGTATAGATGTTCCTCCTATGTATTAATTAATATGAACATGTTATCTAAATATAAATTAATAAAGAAAATAGTGAGAGGTTTGAGTCCATCATTCATCAGTCACATGAAGATGGCAAGTGTATTGGTCAAGCCAAAGAGCAAGGCTAGCCATTTGAAAAATCCATTTGCATTTGAAGGTATTATAATTTCACACATATAATGACTCAATGGTAACTTTGTGGTACCCAAAATTTACTTAAAATAATAGCCCCCTTAAGTTGATCCAAGAGGCCATCCATGCAAGGATTTAGATACCTATTCATTATAGTGATCTTGTTCAAATCTCAATAGTCAATGTAGAGGAATCAATTTCTACCCTTATTCTTAGAGAGAGTAATTAGGTTTTCATAGGGTGAGGTACTTGGTCAAATGTGCCCCTTTTGAATCAATTCCTAAATCTATCATTTGATTTTCTCATTCTCTAAGATTCATCTTCTATATCTATTGGCCCCTTTGGTAATGGTATCCTTGGAATGATATCAATCAAATTTTGTATGTGACAATGAATGGTTTACCTCATTAGTGAGGTAAATACATCCTAATGACCTTTAATAATATCTATTCCATCTACTTTTTTGGGGTATTCATCATGGTTATTTTGGTATTAGTGGATACTATAACTGATTATACCTCCTTAGGTCAGAACAATGGTAATATAAATGCTCTAATTTGAGAAAGAACATTTTGACATTATTTTAAGACAATCAAAGAATAATATTTAAAAATGACCTCTACTAGTGGATACTTATATTCACCCAACTTATTTGTAACCTACCTAAATATTTTACCCTAAGCTCACTCATCACATGAGCTGTCGATGTGGGTACAATTTTGTTTATATGTTTAATCTCTTAAGAAAATAGTAGATATAAAAAAAATTACTTCCACTTTTAACCACAAATAATAGACCCTTCCAATTCACCCACATCTATCAGTGGAATATGATTTTCTTGTCCTCTTCTAGTTCAACTTCCAGGCTGAGGATAGAAGTGTAGGGTTCAAGGTGTAGGGCTTAGCGTCAAGGGAATTGGGTTTAAAGTTGAGGGTATAAGGTTTAGGGTTGAGGGTTGAGGGTATGTGTTTTAGGGTTGAGGGTATATGGTTTAGGATTTAGGTTATATAGGGTTGAGGGTATTGGTTGCATAGGCTTGAGTGTATAGGGTTTATGATTGAGGGTATAACATATAGAGTCAGGGGTTTAAAGGGTTTATGATGGAGGGTATAAGGTTGAGGGTGTAGGGTTGAGGATATAAGGTATCAGGTTTAGGGTTGAGGGTATAGGGTTTAGGGTTTAGGGCATAAGGTTTAGGGTTGAGGGTATGGATTTTAGGGTTAAAGGTTTAAATGTGCTTACCATGCCTTATCATTCTTGATGTTACATGTGATTATTGGAAAATGTATATACATTATTCTTATTTATTTTCATGAACCATATGCTTAAATTATTATAAATAAAAATCACTTGTTTTCACGTATGATTGTTCCTTTTCCTTTTGATTCCTTGTGTTGACCAATGCTTTTTCTAGTAGAACCTTGCAATTCTCTAAAAAATAGCCAACTCGTATAGTGAAGAAAGTACAAGGTTAGTGTCCAACATAGTGAGCTTAGGATGTTGTGATCCTTACTTCTTCACTTCAGGGTCTATGAAACCTACGAGGGTGATCCCAATTATGTCTTCGTGAACTGTATTCAATTAGTAACACATTTATACACAAATTTATTCCTATTTATTGCAAATAAAACCCATCTCATTGAAGATATGGAAAATCTATAAATGAATGACTACTTATTTGGTAAAAATTAGAGATATTCCTAACCCACACTGTTCTAAAACAAAATTTTAAATGAATATTGTGCTTATTTTAAGTTCATGGCCTAGTGTGCTATTTTCTCATTTTTATACAATATTTTCAAACAAATTGCCCAATGTCTCATCAATTGGAGCAACAGAGTCAAATATGTAAGAATCAGTAATATATGAACTACTCAATTTAGAGATAGGTGGACTATTTCCATACTGATTTGCATTTATGAAAACTCACAATGCCTGATACACTCACTTCTTATAAATCCTTTATTGCCGTGTCATAATAGTGGTTTACAATTCCTGAGAGGAACGAATTTTAGCTGAAATCACATATTTTTAGAAAATATAATGATTTAAGCCTTAAAAATTTCCATTTTAAGGATTCCAATTGAAGAGGGTTTGATCAAATCACCTTAGATCAAACCCCCTTGGATAGAACCTCGCTAGTTTTAAACCATACCTATAAATCGTCTCCTTTACACCTATCAAAATTGATAAAAATCACTTTTGATTTAGGTTTTAGGGGATCAAATGAATTCATTTAAAATTTATTTCAAATGATTATGGTATTCCTCTGAACAAGCTATCCAATGAATATAATTTTAATATTTTTTTGGTTTTGTTATGTATTTTTTTTTAAGTTTTATTAAACATAGGTTTTCATTGAAAATGAATTTCTTTGTTCTTCACATGTGGAAAAATAGAAGATTATCAAAAAAAAGAATTGAAAAATATGATTGCACTATATATTGAAGTCCTTGATCCAACAAAACTAAAATAAAAAAAATTTGACATATACAAAAAAGTTACGCGTTATACGGTCGCGTTGTGTCTAAATTGTAATTTGTTTGACTTTGAAACTTGATTAAGAAAAAATATTCAATAAAAAACTATCTAACCAAGTGGAAGCACTAGATATTAGAGTTACAAATCTAAATTTGAAAGAATTAGAATTTTATCCTTCATGGAAAAAAAGTTATGCATTATACGGTGTGCGTCACTTTTTAAAAATGTTGTTTTCTGAAAAAATCAATTTTCATGGGAGATGGAAAAGAAGTGCAATTTGATTCCAAAAATTTTGAAAAAATATTTTAGAATCTACAAACAAAATTTGATGAGACTCTAGTTTGCACCATCTTCAAATTCCTCACAGTTTAGCCGCTATAGGTGCCCGAATGTGAAGATTTAGTTAAAAATAATAATTTCAGTGTCCAGTTTGGCCAAAAATTGTAAACCACTATTATGGGATCACTTTCAAAATCTATAACCCTCTTCAAGCATTTTAATCAACTCTTTGAGTTAAAGCTGAACACAAAATCATACATTCAAGTGGAACAGTTGAAGATAAATGAGAACACCATTAGTTTTTTTGTTTATAACTCATGAGAAATAGACATAGGAGAGTATTTGTTTCTAGACTAAGATTTTTTTTTATATCAGTAGTTTCTAGAGAACTAATTTAAGACTATTACATACAAGATTTCATACCCAAGACAATCTATTGGCCTATTTATCTATATTCTGTTTGAAGTGCCTTTCCTGAACTTAGCTATCACCCAAAAACCCTATTTAGAATTAAAAATGTGACCCTCTGTAATGAGCCCTAAAATGCCTTTTATAGAATAAGGGAGAAACAAGCCTCAAGCTCAATTACATTTACATTAAATCATCTCATTTCAAGATAATTTGCACCAGAATTTGAGACTTCCTCAATTAGTTACATGGAATCAAATTGTGGAAAATGGAAGAGTAAAAGACCACATTCTACATTCCTTGCATGAAGACATGCCAGATCCTTAAAAGGTAGTGTTTGTTGCAGCAGTGTTGAATCCTCATCCTTGATGATGAAAGAAGATTCTCCACTCACAGCCCCAGCAAAAACCTGCATACAACTTAGAAGAAACCAACATGCCACCAACATTAGGAAGTCTGGCACTTCTCCAATACACTAGCCTAAAAAATTTCCACATCAACACTATAAACAAGAATCACATGAATGCTAAATAGGACAATCCTAAAAAAGGGGCCATGGTGTCATCAAAAACAAAAATGGGGAAAATTTATCACTCTAAGTCATCGGCTTCAAAGGATACTGTCTCACACCTTACTCATGGTGGAACTAGAGGAATTGTCACCACCTCGTCCTTAGAATCCTCATATGGTACTAGGGAGAGGAGATAATAATCACCCTTTAGATCAATTTCGTCGTCATTGTCTAAAGGGCTATGAAAAAACCTCACTATGAGAATTACGTCCTCCCATATAGGCCTTATGATAATTACACTTTTTCTTTTCCTTCTTATCATATTCCACTGGCTTTTTCCTTTGAACTTGACCAATTCTTTTGAAATAGTTCAGCTCCTCAAGTGGTAGTTACTCCTGACACCATATTTCTTGAATTTCCTATGTCACCTTCTACTCTTTGGTGTATTACAAGCTCCATGTGTATCAACTTCATCCTCACGGGCATTCTCCTTAGGCTTGAGAAAACTCAATCTCCTTGACTTTTGGACCAGCCTTATAGACTATCCGAACTTACTCATCCTCTTAGTGTAAAGGACCAGGAGACCTCTACCAATTCTTCCCTTAGAATCAAACTTGATTGCTATTTTTTGAATGAAAAAAATGGCCAATGGTCCACATTATAATGAGCAATGCAAGTGTGCCAACCATTAATTCTTCAAACAAATTTTGTGCACACGAGCTAACAACAGTCTACTTTGGTTTTTTAATCTTAACCATTGATTATGTTTTAAAGATAAATCAATGGGTAGATTACTATGAAACCACTTATAATTAAGTTTTAATTGTGCTTTTAATGCTCATTTAAATAAGAAAAGACTTGAGTAGATATACATCCACTCTATACATAGCATCAATTAAAACTATTTGTGCTATAATTTCCCATTTATTGGTAGGAATTAAAACACCTATATTTCTTGGTAACAAAATAGTAGAGAATGATCCTGATCTGATCTTAAAATATATGTTGATGCAGGAGCATCCAATGGTGTAAGGGCAATCTTGCATCACCCAAAAATAGGTAAATTTCAAATTTCTCAGTTTTTCTAAGATGTTTTTACATTTTTGGATACCCTTTTCATCATAATGAAATTCCCAATTTATAGTTTTTATTTTCTATTCCTCGGTTGAAAGATATTGCAGTTTTAGTTTCCTAGATTTGCACCTAAAAATCTTCCAGGTTAGATTTGAGGCACTTAGAGTCCTGGATCAAAAGTTATGGCCCCAGGAAGTTGGCGCACTTTCTAGAAGATACAATTGCAAATGTTCTTTTGAAATTTGAACTTCAAGTTGTAATTTTTCAGCACCAAACCACCTAAACTCAAATTTGAATGTTGTTTTGGCTCCAAACCAAAAGAGGAGCTCTATTTATGGGCGGGTTTCTAATTTTTGGGTAACTTTTTGGGGACAAGCTCGCATATTGCAAAAGGGTGATTCCGTAGCTTTCTGTAACTTGCATGTGTTGTAGAACTTTGGGATTTGAGATCCTCTGCATGTAAGAAGCTCCATTTTTTGAATAATAAAATTATTTTCCTATTTGTGGGTTATTTTCTAAGTCTCGGGTTGCACCCTCATCAAGTTGTATTAGAGCGAGGTTTTCTTGAGCGTGTGGATAGATCACCGATCATGAGGAAATTCGCACCAAGACCGTGGTTGTGGGTCGAGGTCAAGAAATATGCCTCCAAGAGTGATGCCTGGTAGGCGTGGTGGTGCCAGAGGTGGTCGAGGCAACATAAATGCTAGTGGGAGAGATGCACTGGCAGCCCTCCAGAGATAGATTGATGCATTACAAGAGCAGTTGAGAAGAGGGTTAAACCCGAGGGAGGAAAGTAAAGATGAAGGACAGGAAGAAGGTTCAGATGTAGAAGAGGAAGAAGAAGCAATTGATCAAGACCAAATGCGGCTAATAAGGGCCATTTCAAAGATCGGGAAAAGACCCAAAGCAAAAGTCCCCAGTTATTCTAGAAGTCTGAACCCGAAAGAGTTGATCGATTGGATCAATGAGCTAGAAGAATATTTTTAGTATGAGGAAATAGAGGACCCAGATCAGGTTAAGTTTACAAAAATGAAGCTAAAGGGCCATGCCAATATTTGGTGGAAAGAGGTCCATTTGGAAAGAAATTGAAGAGGAAAAGGAAATATCACCAGATGGGAACTCATGGTAGAGAAACTAAAGAAGCAGTTCATACCAGTGGACTACGAGTTAGATTTGTTGAAGAAATTGCAAGGGTTGAAGAAAGGAAGCAGATCTGTGAAAGAATATACTGAAGATTTTCACAAGATAATCATTAGAATGAGCCACACAGAGGCCAATAAGGAGAAGGTAGCCAAATATCTTAATGGGTTATGACCAAGCATTCAGGAGGAGTTAAGCCTAGTCAGAATGACCACCATTGAGGATGCATATCAGTTTGCTCTGAAGGTGGAAGAGAAGCTGAACAAAATATTTCATGGCAAGCAAAAAGGACGAGGAGGTCAAAGTAGAAGGGGCAATGGAAGACCTTTAGGAAGCCAAAATGATGATGGAAAGAAAAGTGAAGATGTGGGTACCAGCCGAAGCCAAAGGAATGATAACTTCTACCGCCCTCATGATCAAAATAGTGGTGATCAAAGAGGTAGAGGATGAGGGAGATATGGACAAGGATCTAGAAGAGGTGGTTTCAAAGGAACGTGTTTCCAGTGTGGTGAAGAAGGGCATTGAGCCTATGAATGTCCACAACACCAAGGAAGGGTAGACAAAATGCCAAAAGGTCATGGAAGGGTTATGCAGATGAGGAGGGGCCTCAACATTCGGATGATACTAAAAGGGGAGAAGTCCTAGTGATTAGGAGAGCCTTGGTGAGAAAGGAAACCAATAGAGAGGAAGAATTTGTTTCCACAAGGTGCAAGTGTGAAGGAAAATGTTGTGATGTCATTATTGATGGTGGAGCACCAATAATCTGGTGTCAGAAGAGATGGTCACAAAGTTGAAGCTGAAGAGGGAAAGGCACCCGCATCCGTATCGGATTGCCTGGTTGCAGAAAGACCACAAAGTTTTGGTCAATGAGCAGTGCCTAGTAAAGTTCAAGATCAAGAGCTAACATGATGAGGTACTCTGTGATATCATCCCCATGGATGCATGTCACATGTTGTTGGGGAGGTCGTGGCAGTTTGATAGGCGAGCTATACATGATGGCCATGCAAACACTTACTCCTTAAAAAGGGATGGGGTTCATCACAAGTTGAAACTATTGAAGGAGACCAAAGAAAAGGTATGCAGTAGTGCTAGAATTTGTTATGTAGATGGAAGAAATTTTTAGAAGGTATGAAGTATGAGCGTGTGTGTTATGCATTGATTCCTACAGTGAGTAAGGAGGATAGTGAGAAGGTTCTAGAAGAAGTTTTTGGGATGTTGGATGAGTTTCAAGATATTGTTTCTAATAATATACCTAAGGGTTTACCACCAATAAGAAAGACCAGTCATCAGATTGACTTGATTCCTAGAGCCAGTTTGCCAAATAAGGCAGCTCATAGAATGACTCCAGTAGAAAATGAGGAGTTGAATAGACAATTTCAAGAATTGTTGAGAAAGGGTTTGATACGGGAGAGTTTGAGTCCATGTGCAGTACTTGCAGTACTAGCACCAAAGAAGGATGGGGAGTGGAGTATGTGTACAGATTCCCAAGCCATAAACAAGATAACAATCAAGTATAGATTTCCCCTGCCAATGATGGATGACCTGATGGACTATTTGAGTGGAGCTCAGTACTTCACAAATATTGACCTGAAGAGTGGATATCACTAGATCCAAATTTGAGAGGGAGATGAATGGAAGACTACCTTCAAGATCAAAGAGGGCCTGTATGAGTGGTTAGTCATGCCTTTTGGGCTAACCAATGCACCGAGCACATTCATGCAGCTCATGAATGAGGTACTAAAAGAATTTCTGGGAATTTTTGTTATTGTGTATTTAGATGATATTTTGATTTTCAGTAAGACATTGGATGAGCATTTGATGCATATTCAGAGAGCCTTTGAGAAATTAAGAGAAGATAAATTGTTGATTAATATGAAGAAATGCAGTTTTGTGAAAAGGGAGTTAGTGTACTTGGGGTTTGTTGTCTCAGAAGGTCTCAAGATGGACCCAGAGAAGGCGAAGGCTATTATGAAATGGCCTACCCCAAGAACTGCTACCAGGTGAGATCTTTCCATGGTTTGGCTAGTTTTTATAGAAAGTTCATTAGAAACTTCAGTAGTATTTGTGGACCCCTGACTGAAACAATGAGAGGGGATAGAAAAGAATTCAAGTGGAGCACTGGAGCAGCAAAGAGTTTTGAACTGTTGAAGCAAAAGGTAACAGAGCAACCTGTTCTAGCCCTCCCAGATTTCAACAAGGGGTTTCAGTGGATTGTGATGCCAGGGTTGTGCCATTGGAGCAATGTTGAGGCAAGAAGGTAAAGCCCATTGCCTATTTCAGTGAAAAAAATTAAATGATGCCAAGAGAAAGTATTATGTATATGATCAAGAATTTTATGCAATAGTTCAAGCATTAAAGAAATGGAGACATTATTTGTTCCCAAAGGAATTTGTTCTATATACTGATCATCAGGCCTTGCAGTACCTAAATAGTTAGGGAAAATTAAATTAGAGGCATATGAAATGGGTAGAGTTTTTGTAGAGTTATATCTTTGTTTTGAAACATAGGAGTGGGAAGTCAAATAGGGTTGCAGATGCCTTAAGTAGGAGGCATACATTGATGACAAAGGTACAAATTGAAGTGGTTGGATTCAATGAACTCAAAACACTGTGAGAAGATCCGATTTTGCAAGCTTGAAAGCTTGCAAGGAACCTAATACAGTGGATAGGATGAGGTGGCTGGATTTCATAATCCAGGATGGCATGTTATTTAAGGGAAGTCAATTATTGTATTCCGAGGAGTTCCATGAGGGAGAACCTGATAAAGGGAGAAGCATAGTGGAGGAATGGTGGGACATTTTGGTCGAGATAAGACCATTGCCATTATCAGTGAGCATTATTATTGGCCTTAGTTGTCACAGGATGTGAAGAAGTTTGTACAAAGTTGTAGGGTATGTCAAATGGCTAAAGGAGTGAGACAGAATATAGGCTTATATCAGCCCTACCTGCCAGAAGAGGCCATGGGAGGATATAAGTATGGACTTTGTTCTTGGTTTGCCAAGGACACAACGAGGAAATGATTCAGTCTTTGTGGTGGTTGATAGGTTTTCAAAGATGGCACATTTCATTCCATGTCAGAAGACCCATGATGCAGCCCACATTGCTGACTTGTTCTTCAAAGAGGTGGTGAGGCTACATGGTCTGCCAAAGAGTATTGTTTCAGATCGTGACACCAAATTTGTGGGGTACTTTGGAGGACCTTGTGGAAGAAGCTGAGTGAAGTTTAGTTACTGCACACCATCCACAAATAGATGGGAAGAGAGGTTGTTAATAGGAGTCTGGGTAACCTACCGAGATGTTTGGTAGGAGATAAACCCAAGGGATGGGACTTGATCTTACCCGAGGCAATTTTCTTACAACAATTTGTCAACAGAAGCAGTAGATCACCATTCTAGATTGTGTATGGAAGTTGGCCCTACAACTCTACAGACTAAGGAAGATGGACCAAGAGAAGAAATAAGCGCTAAAGCCAAGAAGATTTTTTGCAGAACACATCAAGGATATACATGAGAAGGTAAGAGAACATATTAACAAGATGAATATGCGATTATAAGGCTAGGAAGATCGAGGAAAGGGGAGGTAAAGAGGTTTGATTGGTGATGAAGTGATGGTCCACTTGAGGAAAGAAAGGTTTCCAGTGGGAACATATAAAAAATTGAAGATGAAGAAGTTCGGTCCCTGTAAAATTTTCAAGAGGCATGATTCAGGGAATGCATATGAGGTAGAGTTGCTGGATGGATTCAACATTTCCCCTGTGTTCAACATTTCAAATTTGATAGAGTATCATGAAGGTGGTGCAGAGGAAGTACCAATGATGGAACAGTGTGGGATTACAGCACCTACTTCAGAAAAGGAGGAGATTGAGGAAATCTTGGATATCGTAAGGAGTACCAAAAAAGTATAAAGAATATCTGGTGAAATGGAAAGGAAGGCTGTTGAAGATTCATCCTGGTTGCCTAAGACAGAGGTTGACCATTTGGGTTTTCCTCCACCATCTAAGATGTGACAGGTCACTTCTCAAATTACCCTGGGTGTCTGATGCAGGAGCATCCAGTGGTGTAAGGAGCAATCTTGCATCACCCAAAAATAGTTAAATTTCAAGTTTCTCAGTTTTTAGATGTTTTTACATTTTGGACACCCTTTTGTCATAATGAAATTCCCAATTTATGTTTTATTTTCTATTCTTGGGTTGAAACATATTGTAGTTTTAGTTTCCCATTTCTTTAAAAATCTTCCACAGGTTAGATTTGAGGCACTTAGAGTTCCCAGATCCTTGAAACTTGCCAAATTGGCATAGCAAATTTTCAACGCATTGTTGACTTCAAGACCTTTCCAACGGTTCAAACGGTTCAATCGAGTCCCAGATCAAAAGTTATGGCCCCGGGAAGTTGGCGCACTTTCTAGAAGATATAATTGCAAATGTTCTTTTGAAATTTGAACTTCAAGTTGTAATTTTTCAGTGCCAAACCACCTAAACTCAAATTTGAATGTTGTTTTGGCTCCAAACCAAAGAGGAGCTCTATTTATGGGCGGGTTTCTAATTTTGGGTAACTTTTTGGGGACAAGCTCGCATATTGCGAAAGGGTGATTCTGTAGCTTTCTATAACTTGCATGTGTTGTAGAACTTGGGGATTTGAGATCCTCTGCATGTAAGAAGCTCCATTTTCTGAATAATAAAATTATTCTCCTATTTGTGGGTTATTTTCTAAGTCTCGGGTTGCACCCTCATCATATGTTTGTGCATTATCTTGCTCTTTTTTCTCTTCTCCACATGTATCAATAACTATTAAGAATGACAGCTGAAATCTCAAGCATGTGCATCAAAGAACAAAGTTGAAAATAGTGCCATTTATAAATAGTACCTTTTCAAAAAAAGTTAGAAGTATTCTAACTTTGTTTAAAACCCACTAGAGCCTTTTATAAAGTCTAAATGGCACTTGCCCACTTGCTCGTTGCAAGATGCAGGACATGGTGGGGGCCCTCATAGGATGGTAGGGAGTGGTCAAGATTAGGTCATGTCACGTGTAATTGACCATCAATTTCATCTCTTACAAAATAAACCTGCATCCTCAAAGGTTAGAGGGTCCCACAATAATGACAGATGTCACTTTACTTGCTAGCCCATGTGACTATCTTTCCTCACTACCATAGAAGAACAGGCATGTGGGGAATGATTCTGATGAGAACACGTGTCGTGAAATCCACCATTGATCTTCTTTTGAACTACATCCACTAGTCCTATAGAGATATTTTTCCCACCATCTGACAGTACCACATGGCCATTGCCTGCTACCCCTTGTCTTTAAAATAACATGAAATAAATCAAGACAGGCACACAGGGAGTGGTAGAGATGTGGCCATGTTTCACTCCTATAGTTGTTGATCTTCTTTGAAAGGCACTAGCAATCTTTACAAAGGATATTGGGCCCACTAGCATACCAGACACATGGTTGAAGCCCACCAACCCATGTAAATAAAATAAGAGAAAATAATCTAGCGTAGGCATACGGGGAATGGCTGGGATTAATTCCCCGCGATTAAATGATCAACATGAAGTTCCATTTTTGTACATACCACAAAGATTAATCATAAAAGGGGGCCATCTCTAGGTAAGTGCGATGTTGACCCATAAGAAAAAAAGGCTAAGGTTTTTAAAATATTAAGATCAAGCCTCAACCATAGGAAAATTTAATACCAATAAGGACTAAGGTAACCAATAGACCTAAGATTAAGGGATTGATAAAAAGAACAACCTCAATATCATAAGTGGCAACTTAAGTGATTGGGTACTAGGAATATAAGTCAACACGACAATATAATGACCAAGGTTTTTATGATTCATAGGCCAATTTTGGGGAGGTTTTATAAATATAAAACCCTAACACAGTGATGGAGATATGACTGAAATCAGAAATGAGGGCCCAAGCCAAACTTTGCATAATTTTTTGGGTGGAACCAAGAAATTTTCTAAAGGGTTCCATCAGTAGCTCTAGTTGGGGACACATGCCTCATGTAGGCATGGTGAGATCCCAAAATCATTAGGTGAAGTAGACCAGGCACAAAAAACCAAAATAGAAAGAAAAAAATATGTACAAAATCATACACATTCCAAAAGACCTGAAAATGGAGATCCAATCTCCACTCTGCTTGAAACCTTCTCCAGAGATGCAAATTTTAGTATGTACCCTATAATCTAACTGGGATTCATTTCAATATTTGGTGGCACTAGGCCACTTAAACTTAGGGCTAATTCTTGCCCCTGTCAAAAACCAACCTATTGAAAGAACTAATATCCTTCCACCCACATTTACCTTTGTCATACCACTACAATAAGTATAACCTTCTCCTTACAAGCAAAAAAATGTGGGTACCCTTCTAGGGTCTACATGATTACAAACAATGTTACCAACTTTTTTTTCAATTTTTCCAGAGTATATTATTGCCACTATAATCTCTATCATTTTGTATTGTAGATTCAGATATAAACTACAAACTTTCATCATTACATAACATATATGTTTTATTTTCATCATATAAAACATGTTCATATTCAAAACAACATTTCTTATTATTCATCTCATTGTCATGCTCTACAAAAATACCTTCTAGCTGATTTGGAATTTGAAAATGTTCATACTCCTATAAGTAGATAGCATTATGATAGTCATCTTTATTTGCTACACATATTTCAAATGTGAAACATTCGTAAAAATTACCCTTCGAGAGCTCACCAATATGTTCCTTTTTTTTCTTGAAACCACATTCTAACCATGTGTTAGATGCATCATTACAATTCTCAAAGAGTGGATTTTCTCTACACCAATAAGGATCACCATTTCTCATTTCTGGTGAAGATGGAGGCTCATCAAATAAAGGGTTTTGTATTACATTCATTGTTGTCAAAAAATCCTCATCCTCCTTATCTTGAAGATCTAAATCCTTTATGTCATCATTACACTCAATGTCACTACAATCACTAGAAGAGAAGATAGACACATTATCAACTTCATTCCCACCCTCATATTTTTTAGTATAGACAACAGTAATTTCTGCCATGTCCACATGATTTGAAATGTCATGGTCATAAAGCTCTTCAATCTCCATAGCAGGATTACCAAAAAGTGGTGACATCCTATTACTCAAATTCTCATCATAATGCATAATTTAATCACCTGAGAGTGAAATCATGTCATCCACATCTTGCATGCTAATGTTATCCTCCTTTGATATAAAATTTTCCAAGTCTACTTCATTCAAGCTAGTATGACTAGTAGAATAACAATCAACATGATCAACCTCATGAATTAAATGTTCATGAACTATCCCAATGAAGCTAAGCTCAGTGTTGACAAAATTTCAACCCTGGCAATATTGTAATCATAACTACATGGTTCTAGCATACTGAATGATGAATATATTATCTTATTATTACTCTTATTTTCAAACAAGTCAAGTATTCATCTGAATCATAAGACTCTTGTAGACCCTCTTTGTGGTCTTGTCACCAGAACAACTAGTATTTTTATCAACATTTGGTGTCTCATGGTAGAAAATTCTTGTATTCAAATGACCTTTGTGCATTCCATAATTCTGGTTGTTTTCAATGTTCATGGCTATCCCATATTCTTGATGCAAAGTTTTGGGATTTTTATCTCTCAGCTAATAGCTCTTTTTTCTATAAAAAGATCTCAAATAAACAACCAAATATACTGCATCACTTAACTTTAAGAGCTCAGGAATATCCTTTAATGTTTTAGCAAATCTTCTATTAAATGTTGGAACCAACTCATCCTCTTCTTTCTCAATGTTCATAAATTTATTGAGCAAATAATTAGCATTGATTCTTTCACCAAATTGCTTTATGAACACTACCTTCAAATCTTCCCAAGAGTAGATAGAGCATGTTGGTAAACCAGAGAAGCAATCTCTTGAATCTCCTTTTAGAGACTAAACAAACAACCTCATGATTACATCCTCATGATCTATCTCAAATTCATCTGTTAGATTATTGAATTCTTGCAAATTCTTTCTTGTTGATTCACACTTTTTACCATTGAACTTGGGTAGATATTCCCTTATTTTAGATGGAATAACATTTGGGTAGCCATTAATCCCAATGAAATTAATAGCTCTCTGTCTATCAGAGTTAAAACTTCTTCTACAGCCTGAATGGGGCCAATTACAAACCATAGTTGCACACTGGATCATACAAAGGTATACATATTGATAATATACCCTCTTATACCCTTAAAAGCTTTTCATAACATCATATTCAATCATAAAAGGTTCCTCCCATTTCCTTTTTAGGAATAATTTATACCTCACATCATAGTAGATTTTGCAACTTAATAATATAGAAGTATACAAAATTACCCTTCCCTTTTTTAGTGCTTATTTTCACTAAATAGGGAATCAATTTTTTTTTAAAGTATTACAAATATGGTTTTCATATATAGTTCTTCTTTTTGAAAACCAAAATATGAAGAATACCTAGATATATTGTAGTTGCTACAAATTCTTCTTGATTGGAAATATTATAGATTTGAAATTCCTATTGAATCTTCAATAGGTTCTTTAGATAGAGTTGCCACCTCTCTTCACAGAGGATGGAACTTCAAATGGTATGATGTTCCTTTGAGTATGAGTTTCCTTATAGGTCTTGTTAAAATAAATATTTGAATAGCTCCCTTTGGGTTTCTTTTTGTGAATATGTGTGCGCCGGCCTGTGCGTCGCCGAGTCTGGTCGGCTTTCCATCGAGTTTTGATCTCCCGCTATTCACATCCTCTCTTCGCAACTTCGGGTGACGGCTTCCCTTTTGGCTCTTAAGAGGTTGCGCTGGGCGTCCACGTGTCTCACGTGCAAAGGTTTTTATTTCCTTTTTTCCTTGAAGTCCCTTCGAGTTTCGAAAGCCTTCAGTCGAGGCCATGACTTCTAAAGATTGTCAGAGGGACCCACATCTTGCTACATAGCAGCGTATCGCGAGTTTTTCATACGGGAATGAAATAAGTAGCCATGGGCTGCGAATCGCTGCCACGCGTCTTTTGCACCCAGTTGATGTGGCTTTATCTCCACTGCAACGAAGACCTCAGCCCATGGGACACATGTTGCTACTTCACAATCTCTCGGCACCGGTAAGGGAAGTTTTCATTTGGGCAACGACAGGATGCCATGTACCTTATAACTAATCCTTGAGGTGGGCGATACGCTGGATGACGAAATTATGTTATTGGATGCCGCTCTTCATGTTTTTTTTTCAAAATAGTGGATGATGTTTGTCGCCTCGGGTATGGATGTGACTGCTGCCATCATTACAAAGGGCGCGCCTACAACTGGATGACCAGATGTTGTGTTCTAGCTCATTGCTTTTGTAACGGCATTGAAAATATTTTGATTCTGGAATCATTACTGGAGATTGTGGGATCTTTTATGTTTCAGCTTTCCAAAGCAGTGGGAGTTTTTCCCCTGGCTATATATGCTCTCTCTATCAATGAGAGAAAGGGCCCAAAAAAGAAATTCAAGGGATCCAAGAGTTCAGGAAAAAGGATACTGGTTTTAGCAAGAGATACCAGGCCTCTTTTACATGTTTATTTGCAAGAAACTTTCAAACTGTGCCCACTGTTCGGCCTTTCTGCTTTTCATATTTTAATCAAACTGTGAACTGTGCCTTTTATTGTCTCAAGCATTTCATTTAAGACAAGACTTCTATGTATTGAATACAAGCTTGCTTATCTAAATCATGTCTAAATGACTCTTCTTAGTAGTAAGGATGTATGCGATATTATTTTATGTCAATAAATGAACTGTTTATGCTATAGCTTTAAGTTTCTGACGTTTTAGAACGTGACAACACCATTCAGGCCCTTAAGTCTATGATTTACGTGCCCATCAGCAAATTTTGGCGCATCGCCTTAGATTAGATTTTGCTTCATTATATTTGTTTCCTTTTCCCTTTACAAAAACCATTACAGAAGAAGCTGACTTCTTTAAAAATCCAGAGGTTACTCAGTTTGGTGCAAAGGGGTTCCCCTTGAACTGAGTTTCCCATAAGGCACTGTTAGCTTGTCAATTTTTGGTGTCAACAGTTTGTCCTTTTTCTAGAATGCCCAGTGGGACCCGAACTAATGAAATTGTGTTATAGAGGGGTGTATGAGCCATCGGCCTGTATCTAGATCCCAGACTGCAAATAACCCAGGTTTACTAGTGCCTCCATTAGGGACAGTCCAGGCTGCAAATTAGTTAGTAACTATTTCATTCCCACCACCCTTTCCTCTCACCATGTTGCTGGCCATGAACAAAAATTATGTAGCATGGGACGCTGGGAGTCCCTTGGTAGCTCCGATAGCGCCTGCTATTTGGGGCTCTATCCTGGTCTCGGCCCTGAAAGCTCTTCCCAAATTTGTCAGAGATAACACAAAAATGCCAGTAGAACATTTGTAGGATGTAGCGGATGTATGTCTGGTACACGGTATCACAACGCAGAATGTAGCCCTGAGACTCCTCGCCGCGTCCTTCAAAGGTAAGGCTCTGGATTGGTACCGAACGCTGACTCCTAACACTATTCGCACTTGGGATGACCTCAGAAATCCATTCTATGAAAGGTTCTCAAATGATGGAGATCGTTCTTCGTTATACTATCAGCTATCCATCATCAAACGAGCACCCCAGGAGGCTCTGACAGACATCAATGCCCGATTTCACTCAAGTTGGCGGAGGATTCCTATGACTATCCGTCTGACTCCAGAACTGGCATTCATGTTTTATCTAAAGTCCATTAACCCCGACATTTCTATGATGATCAAGTCTTTGGGAGGAGCCACTTTACCAGATGCATATGCTACCACTATCAAAGTGGATAATCATTTGATAGATTGCAGGAAATTGCCTCCTCAACCTATTGTGCCGATATTTCCCAAAATATCAAACGCAGCACAAGAGGTTGCGTCGACCAGTGTGCCAACAACTCCCCAGTCAATGTACTCATATGCAGCTGCTCTGGAAAGCTTGGCTTCCACATCAGGTTCTTCTAGGGATGAAATAGGTGACCTCAAGGAGATGTTGCGAACTATGGTGAATGACATAACAACTCTTAAGTAGAACCAAGCAATGCCTCCACGGCCCGCATATCAAAACTATCAAGGTGGGCAGCCTACCTATCAGCAAAATCAATATTAGAATGTGCCTCGCACTAATCCACCCGCAGTGGCTACAAACCAAATAGTTCTGGTGCCTACATTGCTGATAGGTGTGTCACCAAGCTCAAGTAGAGAACTAACTGTGGGACAAAACAATCTTATCGATGACATCAATCCATGGTGCTTTCTTTGCAATGATGCACATATGCCCTGAAATTGTCCACGTGGTAACTTACAATAGAAGGTGGCAGAACAATGCAGTCAAGGTACTGCAACAGAAAATGGAGAATACATATATGCCTCGACAATGGAGAATGCAGTCCTTACCGCGCAAATACAAGGAATGTCCTTAGAGTAGGAGTCTGATATTGTGCCTTATCATGCGCTCTTCTCATGGATGGAAGATGAGGAAATGGTGTTTTCCAATGACACATCCACAACCGAAACGCCACAGGTACACTCCGACTTTAACACACGCTCAAAGAGGAGATTCACCGGTGAGCCTGTTGTTTCACTTTCGGACAGCCCGCAATGCAAAGGAGTGTCCGATCAAATTTCTAGCATTCTGACCGTCTCTTCGCCTTCTCAACCATGGAAGGAGATTATTATAACAAAAGAAAAGGAGCAGAAATCTTCGAGCTCATCACATTTTAATGTGGTGGAGAAATTGAAGAAATCATCCGCTAATGTGTCTTTATGGGACATGCTAGCTATCCCGGAACAGAAAACTATGCTACAAAAAGCACTTCAACAAGAGATCAAACCAGCACCAATAGAGCCATCTGCCAATACAGAGGTGGTTTATCAAATGCCGCCAGCTAAAATTCTTGCAGACAAGATGAAGGGATCCCATGAGGAAGGCGGAGGTAGGCCAAAATCTCAACCCTTCTTCTTGACTCTCATTATAGGGGAAAAGCTATTACACAACGCTATGATTGATTATGGCGCTAGCACAACGGTTATGCCAAAATTAATAGCCGAAGCCTTGGGGTTCAGCTATGAACCTATGAAGAAGGGGGTGATGCAGCTAGATGGAAATAAAGTTGATACCGTGGGTGTCATCAAAGTGCTTCCATTAACTCTATTTTCCTGCCCAAGTATCACGGTCCTGCAAGATACTGTAATCATAGATGTTCCTCCTATGTTTGGTCTCTGTCTATCTCGAGAATTTACTTCAAAGGTGGGCGGATATTTGTCCTTAGATTGGTCACATCTAATACTTAGGACCAATCATGGTGCGAAAATGAAGATAGAATCGGAGGCTCTACATTCCGAAACATGTGGTGGATGAGGCCCTAATCAATTTTGAGGTCGCACATACCTCCATCACCAAACAAGACATGTACAATGTCGAACTGCTAGAGGAGGAGAAGGTGAGTGGAGACCGAAATGATAAGGAAGATGCTCTGTTGAGTGAACATATAAACAATGATCCTTTCAGGAATTATCATGCTACCAGATTGGGCACATATGTGATTTATGATGAAGACCAGGTTCTTTCGAAGGTCGTCAAAGAATCCAACGATAACCAAGCAAATGAGCTGTGGACGTTGTATTTTGATGGAGCAAGGAGCAAAGTTGGAGCTAGAGTAGGGGTATGTCTAATATACCCGCAGAATGAAAAGTTGTTGAGATCTTTTCATTTCCAATTCATCTGTTCAAACAACGAGGCTGAATATGAAGGGTTAGTCCAAGGCCTAAGCCTAGCGGAACGAATGGGTATTAAGCAATTGATTGTGTTTGGAGATTCTGAACTGGTAGTTAATCAAGTCCGAGGAATTTCCGCAACGAAGAATGTCCGAATGAGATCCTAACGGCATCGAATCTGGGACCTGATTGAATTATTTGAAGCTTTTAACATCCTGAACATTCCCCGAAAGCAGAATGGCGATGCAGATCGCATGGTGGTGATTGGTGCTCAGTTTGACATTGTCTCTGACTTGCTTTATAAAAAATATTCAGTACGAGTGCTTGTTCAACCAGTGATTCCCAACAATGATCAGAGTTGGCAAGTATTTGAGAGTGATGAGCACATCACCTTGTTTATCCAACACTCGGGATAATTCGCTGATCAACTTCAACCGAAGATCGCCGAGGCCTATGAAGGACAAATTATGCAGCTTAGGTCAAATAAACTTCCAAAGGGGTTAGTTACTCTCGAGAATTTTTTTGATTGTAATGACGCCCAAAATGATAAGCAGAAATTCGTGGCAGACAAAAGTGATTATGAAAACTTTTGGGTCTCCGATGACAGGAATCTTCGGGTTAGAAAAGATGTCTCACAGTGAGATAGAGAAAGGCTTATCAGTTTCTGTGAAAAATATAGAGTAGTGGCCTGGTCCTACGATGATCTGGAGGGTTATAATCCTGGCATCATTCAACATACTATTGAGCTAATAGAAGGTGCAAAACCAGTCTGACAGAAACAGCGGCCGGTCAACCCTAAAGTTGAGGCCTTGATGGCACAAGAGCTAACCAAGCTCATTGAGTCATGTATTGTCTTCCCAATCAAACACAGTACTTAGGTATCAAATCTGGTACCGGTCTGAAAGAAGAATGGTGATATCCGCTTATGCGTGGACTTCTGAGACCTGAACATAGCATCTCTGAACGACCACTATCCATTGCCTTCTATGGAATCGATCCTCCAAACTATTGCAAGATCTGAAATGTTCTCTCTGCTGGATGGCTTCTCTGGCTATAACCAGATTCGAGTTAAAGAAGAAGATTAGCACAAGACTACGTTCATGACCAAGTGGGGAACATTTGCATATGCTAAAATGCCTTTTGGTTTATCCAATGCTGGGGCAACTTTCCAGCGAGCTATGGACGTCGCATTTAGTGAACTGATCAATAAGTTTATCCTAATCTATTTGGATGACCTTACTGTGTTCTCTAAATCTAAAGATGATCATTTTGATCATTTAGAATTATTTTTTCAAAAGTGCCAGGAGTTCAGGATTTCCTTAAATCCAAAGAAATGTGTATTCAGAGTACCCCAAGGTAAGCTGTTAGGGCATGTTGTGTCTAAAGAAGGTATTTCAATCGACCCCGAAAGAGTGAAGGCTATCAAGGAGCTTCCCCTTCCAGTAAATAAGAAAGGTGTCTAGTCTTTCCTGGGCAAGGTAAATTTCATCAGCAAATTTATTTCCAATTTTGCTAGAATGATTAGGCTGATCACTCTAATGCTGAAAAAGGATCAAATTTTCAAGTGGACAATAGAGGCTCGAAAGGCATTTGAAAAGGTCAAAGAAGCGATCTTCATAGCCCCAGTGTTAATTAATCCAGATCAGTACAAAGATTTTATAATGTATACCTTCAGTAGCAAGTCCAGTGCCGCTACTGTTCTGATTCAAAAGGATAGTGAAGGAAAGGGATAGAACCCAGTTGCGTTTTATTCCCGAACCTTAAAGGAGTATGAGGTGAATTATAACTTCATTGAAAGACAGGCCTTTGCAATAGTAAAAGGGCTTAAAAATTCTGCCATCTAATTTCCCACAACAAAGTTCTGGTATATGTCACACATTCTAGTGTGTGAGAATACATCATGGAGGGAGAAATAACAGAAAAATGGGCTAATTGGATCACCAAGATCCTGGAGTATGACATCGAGGTCAGGCCTACCAAGACTGTCAAAGGCAGAGGACTGTGTGAGTATATGGCACAGGACGAGGAGGTGCCTGCCAAAGAGGAACAGCCAGGGCTCGTCCTGATGAATGGATCAGGATCGGAAGATGATTAGCTAACAGATAGAGTGAACTTCATGTGAACCGAAAGGTATCCGCCAGGCCTCTCATCCCAAAAAAGAAGGTATTATCAGCTACAAAATTATGGATATATGCTGATAGAAGGAGTTCTTTTCAACAGGAATTTTAATGGTGTGCTCCTGTGATGCGTTACTTCAGAGGAGGCGCAGAGGATCCTCGACGCATTTCACAATAGTGATGAAGGTGGACATTTCTCTGCTAAAACTACCACCATAAAGGTCTTGCGGGCTGGATATTACTGGCCTACACTTTTCAATGATTCCTACTCTCTGGTAAGGGCTTGTAAAAAATGTCAGTTCTTCTCCGATAGAAGGAAGAATTCAAGGATGCCCCTCAAACCTATCGTGGCGGATGAACCATTTGTGCAATGGGGCCTAGACTTCATTGGAATGATCAATCTGGTTTCTAGTACCGGACATAAGTGGATTTTAACAGCTACTGACTACTTCACAAGGTGGGCGGAAGTTGTTCCCCTTAAGGGGGCAATAGAAACAAAAAATTGTAGACTTCCTTGAAGCACTAGTGACAAGGTTCGGCCCTCCGAAAACAATCATTTCAGAAAATGCCAGAGCATTTGTAGATACAAAGGTATGTCACTTTGCATTAAAAAATGGCATATTCCTTAAAACATCATCAAACTATTATCCATAGGGAAATGGCCTAGCCGAGTTGACAAACAAAAGTTTAGTCCGACTCCTTAAAAAGGTTGGCTCAGAACACCAAAGGGAATGGCATAAAAATCTCTGAAAAGCGCTCTGGGCCAACTGCATAACTCCTAAGCAAGTCCTCAAGACTTCACCCTATGAGCTAGTATATGGGAAGGAGGCGCTGTTACCTATTTCCATGGAGATCCCAGCAATACAGTTATTAAAGTCACTTGAGGTAGAACAAAATGATGCCATGGAGGTTCGACTCGCTGAACTACTGGAAGTATAAGAAAAAAGGGAGAATTCACTAATAGCAATGACAAGCCGTCAACAGGTGGTCAAACGATGGTTTGACAAGAAGGCTTCCGACCAAGGTCTAAAAAGTGGAGACTTAGTGCTAAAATATGACAGTAAGACTGCAAAGTTAGGTCAGCACGATAAGTTTGATAGCCTATGGGAGGGACCCTTCAAAATCATTCGGTGCAAGCAACACAACGCTTTTGAGCTAAAAAATATGGAACAAGAGTCGTTAGGAATCCCCGTCAATGGGATTCATCTTAAGTTATTCCATTAGGCAAAAAGGGTCTACCCTATATAGTTGTAAATAATGCTTTTATTTCCTTTCCTATTTTTGGCCTATTCTTTTGCTGAATCAGTGGTCTTCCTACACATTTGCTCATTATCTTTGGCAAGTAAAACACCAGAGATGATTTACACAAAATATACTCATAAATGGAGAAAAGGCATACAAAATTTGAGAACCCAGAAAATTTTAAACACAAAAGCAAAAAGGAGCATAGACTTTCCTTAAAAAGAGAAGTATATATTTATATATATATGTTCCTGGGTTACAAAATGGCTGAGATGCCGATTTTTAAAATGTACAAGTATTAAAGTATACTATATATACAATGGACTTTTATCAGGCTTATCTAGAGTAGGTGAGTTACATCATCAGGCATGAAGGCAAGGGGGTTATCTATCTAAAGGAATGGTTAGCAGCAACCAACGCATTCACCGCAGCGTCCACTTCTTCCTCGTCCACGGGCTCCTCGGCGGCACTGGCAGCATCATTCAATGCGGCCATCGTCGGTGGTGGATACACCAGGTCCCTGAAGTCAGTATACCATTCTACGTCGTAGAAGGGTATCACGTTGTAGCTCTAGAACAGGAAGTGTAGGGCTTGAGTAACCCTTTGCTGGTGCTGGCCACGGGTTTGCAGGCAGAATCTGCTAAGAAATGACAGCCAAAAAATGATAGCTTCTTCTTCAATAAAGCGACGCAGGTCGCTAGCTGTTGGCAGGCCTATCCCATACGCAGCATGTATAACAACCTCGCCAAGCCCATTTAGGTATTTCTTTGAGAAAATTTCTTTGACCAGCTTCAACATAAGAGGTTGGGGAACACAAATGTCCAGCATGGACGTTACAAAGTGCGAGCATACATCAGTGTTCACCCTATACTTATCCTCATATTCTACGCAATCCTTGCCTAAGACCCACTTAATGGCTACCAGAACCAACGAGTGCTTGTTCTTTATCATCCTTTTCAGCCTTCTAGTGGAGATCTCACCTACAAACGCCGTCTGTGATTTGAACGAGGTGAGGCGAATTGGGGTATCCATTTCTCCTGACACTATCCCTAAGTCTCCTAAGACAATGCCAAATTTGCTCACCACCTAACCTATGAAAGGACTTACTTAGCAATCTGCTACTGACCTATCACCTCTCAAATGCTAAGTATGTTTGCTTGCTATCTACTGGCCTATTTATAGAGAAATTGACAAGACATATGTCAATCCACCTCTAAGAAATGTGATGTATGCTGGCTGCCATCTCGAAGGCTGAGTCTGCGTTTGTTCACATTTTGGGCTGGTACATGCATGATAGCACGGCTCAAGGTGTGCTTAATTGAATGAAGTTGATTAATTAGCTTTAAAAAGGTGGCACTTGTTGGTGAAAGGACGTATGACCGTAGGCTATTGTGTCATATCTCAAGTGCATCCCAGAGCCTAAGGCGATACTCGTATCTTTTTCAGGCGGTGATCATTTGCTTGGCGTAATCATTCCGGCTGGGATATTAATTGCCAGTACATGTTAACACAAGGTTGGAAGGCCAGTTGCAAGCTCAATTTTTAAGAAAATCAGAGCGTATCACATGATCTCTTAAAAAATAATAATGAAAGCCGACCGCCTCTAAATAGCAATCAGTTCATCTTGCACGAGTTGTAGGATTAACTGTACATGCCAAATTAAATGTGAAAGGCTTGCTTTCACCTACCACCTTGGGAAAAGTTGCTATTATTGCATGAAGGGGCTTAAATATTTAAAAGGCTTTTACAAACGTAGAGAAGTGCAAAGTTTTTTCAGACTGTCTATCCAATGCAAGCGTATTCGCAGGTCAGGAGCTTACAAATTCTACAGAGAAAGAAAAATGTCGGAATCCTCAGCTTAGCAGATGTAGGAGGAGATTAGCCAGGAACTGTATACGACTATTCGTTCCTCAACCGAGGTATACGTGTATGAGGATGTAGCATACGCCATGCCTGGTATACCTGTGAAGACGAAAAGAGCCCACAAGGAAGAGCTGGATAGACCCAAGGAATGGAGTAACCAGAAAAAGGTTAGGGAAAAATGGGATAATATCTAGCACCCAAGGCTTGCAAAGAACCCTAAATCTCTCAGAGAGGCAGCTTTTGCAAGGTTATCAGCAGGAAAGGTAGACCAATCCATGGCAAGTAGAGTCTGGTTTAGTGGTCTCCCACAATATATGGTCCCATTGGTGCACTATTGCCCGGAGGTGGTCGACGCAGCTTTTCAGTGCTATAATCCGGATACCCACTGCATTGAAGGTTGCAATTTAAGGGTTCAAATTAGCCCAGAAGCTATCTGGTATATGTTATGTATCCCTGATCCTAGCAGAAGGAAGGAAACTATTGAGTATTTCCGCCCAAGTAAGGGGGAGAAAATATGGAAGAGGATGAAAACCGGCTCCGATTTCTTGTTAGAGGAGACTAATAAGAAAGGTATCGCATCCGCTAAGGCACTGAGTATCCCATTATCGTGTGATTCATTCGCGATGATCTCTGGGACCCCATGTCCATGTTGGCATTTGTTTGCGGCCGAGACTCCGATGAGAAGATCGAGGCTTTTTAGCTAGGCCCTGCGATACAGTTTCGGAAGTAGCATGAGCTCTTCTAGTATGATTTTGCTGAGTTCATGGTTGAAGAGATGATACATCAGATGGAGAATTACCAAGTGGAAAAGAAATTTAGATTTCTTTCCTACCTGATCCACATGTTCCTACACCAAAATCTTGATTTCTTCGCCCGATTTATTCTGCTATCAATTTTTTATGAGCAGAATAAAAGAAAGCCGGTGTCTACATGGACACCTTTCCTTTCTGCAACATATGACTATTATTCATTTACAGACTATTTCATAGCCCCAGTCCTGAATGATTTGATCAGAGAAGGTGATAGCATCTGGCTCAACACGGAGCTGACTGGATTTTTGCAAAGCTACACCCCTACTTGTGACTGGTTCTTGGGCAAGGATTTCACAATCCTTCAAATGCGAGGCTTTATGGGTAAGCCTTTCCTACTCCCGGATTGCATCACCGATAGAGTGCTTGCACTGGAGGTGTTTCGACAGGTTTGTTTCATTGATTTCATGTTTTGTAGTTGTGAAAGTGTCAAGATGAAGGGATTCTTCACCTACCCGAAGAATTTCAAGTCAGTAACGCTTGTTAAAAAATAATCGCACAAGCTACTAGAGGAGAATCTGGCACATCTAGGGTTGGTACTGGTAAATGATAAGTGGGATTACAACCCTTTCAATGGCCTGCCAGAGCCACACATGAAGGTTACACATGTTCCCCGACCATACTGAGAGAAGCGGTGTAATAAGCTGACTAATAAAGATGAGGATTTTGTTGAATTAGCACAAATCCCTACACCGGATACCAGAGGTCCATGGCACAAGTTTTACTTTCCTGTGGCCATGGCCCAGGACAACCTTCCGATAGAGCACGACATGTATAATAAGTTGAAAGTGGGCAAGGAATGGAGTGATGAAAAAATAAGATCTTTCTGGAAATATCGCCAGGAAATAGCACAGTTGAAGGCTCCTTATAATCAAATAAAGGACGATTAGGAGTTTGATAGATGGTGGGATGAAGGCCATCTTAGCTCGATCTCTAGTGCTGACAAGAGCGAAGAAGCAGAAGGATCCGAGGAGCAGGAAGAAGAAACAGCAGTATCATCCTTTTCAGCGCAAGGAGGTAATGTCTCCGAGCATGCCGCTTATGTGGGCACTAATGTATGCTTTAATATATCAAGAGGCTCACTTACATGCACATGGGCCGCTAAACCGGTCAGGCTAATGCCTCAATAGAGGGATCCGATGACTGAAATTAGTGAGTGTCCGCCTGTGAAAAGGCAGTGCACAGAAAGTGTTATCAGAGGAGTTCCGCATGAAACCATCGGAGGAGAGGTGCCCGCTGCTAGCCAAATGCTAGAGTTTGCAGGTGAATCACGAACGATCCCAGAGCCACTAATGACCAGCCAACAGGTACATTTCGCTCCTTCTTCTCTTACATCTCATTCCTTCGTATCATCCCCTGCTCCGTTGGCAACTCCCACCATAAGCCTGAGCTCTCCAACTTCTGCTTCTAGTCCAGCTTATTCGGTTGGATTTGCCCAGTATTTGTAGGCCTCGCCATTTATAATTACTCCTCCGAGTATGCTCATGCCTACTGTTGCCGCTCAGTCTTTCCTCACCTCGCTCTCGGAAGATCTTCCCCCTATCGGCCCCCATTCTTTTTCCGCTATGCTTACTGATCCCCGTTCGTTGCAACAAGTTGACACCCCGTCAACAACTCCCTTTTTATAGCCAATTAGCCTTACGACTGAATCTCTAATTCAGCCGCTACAAATGCCTAGCCTTGCTGACAGTTCTCAGGTCAAGCTATGGAGCGTGTCACACTTTTCTCCACAAACTGTCACTCTCCAGAAGAAGCAAATGCGTGCGCCTATGAAAGTTACCTATCCCTATGCCCTGCCCTCTGGTGTTCCTTTCACAGGTGGGCTAGTTTCATCACCAGCTGAATTCATAGCTTAGATAGATTATGGAAAGGAAGCGCGCATAAATAGAATGAGGCGACGCAAGGAAAAGGATGACAATGCTCCTGCCGAGCCAAGAGTACAGGCTTCGTATGATGAGGCCCGACAAGAATTGAAATTTGCAACCATGTACCCAAGGGTAAGCAAGCCTCAGGGAGAAATGCAACCCGAAGATTATGAGATCTATGCTGTCGGACTTGACATGAAGATAGCCTGGCCATAAGATAAGGTCGAAATCATGGAGGAGACACAATGGGTGGTCACTTCCGACTTCCTCAAAATTGGCCACCAGTTAAAGAAGAAGGATGAGAAACTCAAAGCAGCCAAGGAAAGGGTGATCTTTCTGGAGACAAAAAAGAAATCCTTGGAAGCAAATATCGCCCGAATGACTGAGAGGGCGCTAATAGCAGAAAATGAGAGGAACAGGCTTCAGGGCGAAATTGCGAAGACCCAGGTTGCTGACCCAGGCTTAGTAAAAGAATTGTAGAGTCAAAACTAAGCAGTGCAACAGATCCTATGGTCGATAGAGGAGGAGCTTGAACGCTTCCGCCTTGAGTACAGTCAGAGGATGGCAAAGAAGGGTGAGGAGTTGGAGCGCCTACTAGAGCAGCATCATTAGAAGGTACAGGAAAAAGATGCAGAATTCAAAATCCTGAAAGCTAAGCTAGAAGAGGAGCTCTGAGAGATAAATACTTCTCTAGAAGAGCAATTGGCTAATCACTCCCGAGCTGAACAAAATTGGAATAAAGAAATGAGCAGTTATGCAGAACAGTTAGTGTCCGAGAAAAAAAAGAAGGCAGAATTAGCCGAAGCCCTCATTTCAAGGGATGCAGAGATTTGTTCGCTTAAAGCCTCTCCGTTACCTACCCCTCCCCAACTTGATGTCATTCCGCTGGTCAGGCAATTATACGTTTCTCACTGGGAGAAAGTCAAGGCCTTCTGCCTAACACTGCAGCTTACCCTCTGATTTATCACCAAGGCATTAAGGCTAAATCAGGAGGCCAACGACACAATAGAACAGTTCCCACGTTTCATCCTGGAAAAGGTTTCTGAGGCAAGGGACTTGCTCAATAAGCTATACTCAGTCTCAGATGAGATCCTTACTAGGGTGGGTATTGAAGATCAACACATTGCTGCTCAAACAGCAAATAAATTCATTCATTGTCACTCTGCCTTCTAGTGCACTAAGGCAGCGGTGGCTTTTCTAGGTAAGGCATTGGATGGTATTCAGGGAAGTTTCTCTAAGTTAGGCAAGCTAGGGCTGCCATCCCTGTTCCTCGAGGATGGCTCCATTGCCACAACTACACAGATTGCGGAGATTATTGAGCAAAAAGAGAACAATCTGGAGGCATTCAAGGAGTTCAGCAGTTCCTCAATGGCAGCCGACATTGAGATGATCATCCATCCACTCTCCCAGCTGCTTTTCCATATCCAAGCAGGAGCCGGCCTACCTGAGGTGTTGCCTCACAAGGAAGCTATTGATCTCCGCGGGGCACAAAAAAATTTGCGCAGCATGGCAAAGCTGTCCGAAAGTGAATGGTCGCCTTTGCAGGCTGCACTTTCCAAACTCTAACTCCATTCGCCCTATGGATGAAGGCTCTGGTCTGCAGAACCAGAGAGTTTTCGGGTTCTACGTTCCTTGTTAGAAACGCCCCTGATAGTTGCCAAAAGCTATTAAAATAAATATTCGAACAGCTCCCTTCGGGTTTCTTTTTGTGAATATGTGTGCACTGGCCTGTGCGTCGCCGAGTCTGGTCAGCTTTCCATTTAGTTTTTATCTCCCGCTATTCGCATCCTCTCTTCGCAACTTTAGGTGACAGCTTCCCTTTTGGCTCTTAAGAGGCTGCACTGGGCGTCCACATGTCTCACGTGCGGAGGTTTTTATTTCCTTTTTGCCTTGAAGTCCCTTCGAGTTGCGAAAGCCTTCCGCCGAGGCCATCACTTCTAAAGATTGTCAGAGGGACCCATATCTTGCTACGTGGCAGCGTATCGCGAGTTTTTCATACGGGAATGAAATAAGTAGCCGTGGGCTGCGAAACGCTGCCACGTGTCTTTCGCACCTGGTTGATGTGGCTTTATCTCCACTGCGACGAAGACCTCAGCCCATGGGACACGTGTTGCTACTTCGCAATCTCTCGGCAGCGGTAAGGGAAGTTTTCATTCAGGCAGCGATAGGATGCCACGTACCTTATAACTAATCCTTGAGGCGCGCGATACGCTGGATGACAAAATTATGTTATTAGATGCCGCTCTTCATTTTTTTTTTTCAAAACGGTGGATGACGCTTGTCGCCTCGGGTATGGCTATGACCGTTGCCATCATTACAAAGGGCGCGCCTGCAACTGGATGACCAGATGTTGTGTTCTAGCTCATTACTTTTGTAACGGCATTGGAAATCTTTTGATTCTAGCATCATTGCTAGAGATTGTGGGATCTTTTTTGTTTCAGCTTTCCAAAGTGGTGGGAGTTTTTCCCCCTGACTATATATGCTCTCTCTGTCAACGAGAGAAAGGGCCCAAAAAAGAAATTCAAGGGATCCAAGAGTTCAAGAAAAAGGATACTAGTTTTAGCAAGAGATACCAGGCCTCTTTTACATGTTTATTTGCAAGAAACTTTCAGACTGTGCCCACTGTTCGGCCTTTCTGCTTTTCATGTTTTAATCAAACTGTGAACTGTGCCTTTTATTGTCTCAAGCATTTCATTTGATAAGACTTTTATGTATTGAATACAAGCTTGCTTATCTAAATCATGTCTAAATGACTCTTCTTAGTAGTAAGGATGTATGCGATATTATTTTATGCCAATAAATAAACTGTTTATGCTATAGCTTTAAGTTTCTGACGTTTTGGAACATGACAACACCATTCAGGCTCTTAAGTCTATGATTTATCGTGCCCATCAGCAAATTTTGGCGCATCGCCTTAGATTAGATTTTGCTTCATTATATATGTTTCCTTTTCCCTTTACAAAAACCATTACAGAAGAAGCCAGCTTTTTTAAAAACCTGGAGGTTACTCAGTTTGGTGCAAAGGGGTCCCCCTTGAACTGAGTTTCCCATAAGGCACTGTTACCTCGTCAATTTTTGGCGTCAACAGGTCTTCTCCCACAATAAAATCACACGTAAATTCTTTAACATCACTGCAATAGAAATACTTCTAGGTATTACTATTTGAACCAAATGTCCAAATTCACCTAACTCTTGACTCTATGATAAAAAAAATTGTGTTGGAGATTCAAAGCTAGTTCTCAGCAGATTTACCATTTGTGTTGCTTATTTTTCTAGCAGAACCCCGCATTTCTCTAAAGAGTAGCCAACTCATATAGTGAAGAAACTACAAGGTTAGTGGCCAACACAATGAGCTTAGGATTTTTTGGTCCTTACTCCTTCCTTTTAGGCTCTGTGAAACCAAGGAGGGTGAACCAAATTATGTTTTCATGAATTGTATTCAATTATACACAAATTTATTCCTATTTATTGCAAATAAAACCCATCTCACTAAAGATTTGGAAGATCTCTCAATGAATGACTAGTTATTTGCTAAGAATCAAAGATATTCCTAACCCACACTATTCTGAAACAAAATTTTAAATGAATATTGCTCTTATTTTAATTTCATGGCCTCATGTGCTATTTGCTCATTTTTATGCAATATTTTCTAACAAACTGACTAGTGTCTCATCAATTGGAGCAATAGAGTCAAATATGTAAGAATAAATAATATATGAACTACTCAATTTAGAGATAGGTGGACTATTTCCATACTGCTTTGCATTTATGAAATCTCACAATTCTTGAAACACTCACTTCTTATAAATCCTAAGAACTTTCTTACAAAATCTATAACCTTCTTCAAGCATTTTAATCAACTCTTTGAGTTATAGCTAAAAATAGAATCATACATTCAAGTGGAACAATTGAAGATAAATGATAACACCATTAGTATTTTCATTTATAAATCATGAGAAATACACATAGGATAGTATTTGTTTCTAGACTAAGATTTGTTTCAATATTAGTAGTTTCTATAGAACTAATTTAAGACTATTACATATAGGATTTCATACCCAAGACAATCTACTAGCCTGTTTATCTATATTCTATTTGAGGTGTCTTTCCTATGCTTAGCTATCACCCAAAAACCCTATTTAAAATTAAAAATATAACCCTCTATAATAAGCCCTTAAATCACTTTTATAGAATAAGGGAGAAAGAAGCATCAGGCTCAATTACATTTGCATTTCATCTCATTTCAAGATCATTTGCATTAGAATTTGAGATGTCCTCAATTACTAACATGCAATCATTATGAAAAAGCGAAGAGTAAAAGACCACATTCCACATTCCTCACATGAAGACATGCCAACTCCTCAAAAGGTAGAGTTTGTTGCAGCAGTGTTGAATCCTCGTCCTTGCTGACCAAAGAAGATTCTCCACTCGTAGCCCCAACAAAAACCTACATACTACTTAGAATAAATCCACATTTTTCCAACGTTAGGAAGTCAGGAACTTCTCCAATACACTAGTCAACCTAAAAAGTTTCCACATTAGCCCTAGAAACAAGAAATCACATGAATGTTGAATAGGAAAATCCTGACAAAAGGGCCATGTTGTCATTAAAAATAAAAATGGGGCAGAGTCATCACTCTAAGTCATTAGCCTCAAAGGATACTAGCCCATGCCTTGCTCATGGTAGAACTGGAGGAATTGTCGCCACCTCCTTGTTAGAATCCTCAAATGGTAATAGGGAGGGGATAATAATCACCCACTATCTAAAGGGCTATTAAAAACCTCACTAGGAGAATTATGTTCTCCCAGATAGGCTTTATGATAATTACACTTTTTCTTTGCCTTCTTTTCATATTCCACCAGCTTTTTTCCTTTGAACTTGACCAATTCTTCTAAAACAATTTGGCTCCTCAAGCAGTAGTTACTACTAACACCATAGTTCTTGAATTTCCTAAATCCCCTTCTACTCTTTTGTCTATTAGGAGCTCCCTATGTATCAAATTCATCCTCAGGGGAATTCTCATCTGACTTGAGAAAACTCAATCTCCTAGACCTTCGAATCGGCCTAACATCCTCCCCAAACTTACTCATCCTCTCAGTGATAAGGACCAGAAGACTACCAATTCTACTCTTAGACTCAAACTTAATTTCTAGTTTTTGAATGAGAAAAATGGCCAACGGTCCACATTATAACAATCCATGCAAGTGTGCCAACCATTAATTCTTCAAAGAAAGCATGTGTGTGCGAGCTAACAATAGTCTTCTTTTATTTTTTAATCTTAGCCATTGATTATGTTTCAAAGATAAATCAACAGGTAGATTACTACACAACCACTTATAATTAAGTTTTAATTGTGCTTTTAATTCTCCTTTAAATCAAAAAATCTCTCAGTAGATATACATCCACTTTGTACATAGCATCAATTAAAACTATTCATGCTATAATCATCCTCTTACCCATGGGAATAAAAACACCTATATTTCTTGGTAACAAAACAACAGGGAATGATCCTAATCTGATCTCAAAATAATGGTTTGTACATTACGCTACTCTTTTTTCCACTTCTCCACACGTATCAATAATTGTCAGGACTGATGGCCAAAATCTGAAGCATGTGCATCAAAAAACAAAGTTGAAAATAGTTCCATTTAGAAATAGTACCTTTTTAGCCAATTTTAGAAGTATTCTAACTTCGTTTAAAACCCACTGGAGCCTTTTAGAAAGTCCACATGGCATTTGCCTGCTTTCCTATAGAAAAATGAAGGACATGGGTGAGGCCCTCATGAGATGGTAGGGAGTGGTCAAGATTATGCCATGTCACCTGCAATCAACCGTCTATTTCATCTCTTATGAAATAAACCTCCATCGTCAAAGCTTAGTGGGTCCCATACTAGTGACAATGTCACTTCGCCCACTAGCCCATGTAACTATCTTTCCTCACTATTGTAGATGGACAGGTGCATGGGGAATAGATCTAATGAGAACATGTGTCATGACATCCACAATCGATCTTATTTCATACTATATCAACTAGCCTTGTAGAGATACTGGTCCCACCATCTAGCAGTACCACATGGCCATCGCCTGCTAGCCCATGTCTTTAAAATAACATGAAATAAATCAAGGTGGGCACACGGGGATTCATAGAGATATTTCCACATCTTCACTCCTACAATTATTGATCTTCTTTTAAAGGCACCAACAATCATACCAGACACGTGGTTAAAGCTTGTCAACCCGTGTTAATAAAATAAGAGAAAACAATCCAACATAGGCATACAGGGAATGGCTAGGATTAATTCCCCATGATCGAACAGTTAGCATGGAGTTCCATTTTTGTACATGTCACAAAGGTTAATCATTAAAGGGGGCCATCTCTAGGTAAGTGAAATATTGACCCATAAGAACAAAGGCTAAGGTTTTTAAAATATTAAGATCAAGCCTTGACCATAGGAAAATTTAATACCAAGAAGGACTAAGGTGACTGATAGACCTAAGATCAGGGGGTGATAAAAATGATGACTTCAATGGAATAAGTGGCAACTTAAGTGACCAGGTATCGAGAATATAAGTCAATGCAACAACATAACAACCAAGGGTTTTTTGATTCATAGTCCAATTTTTAGGTTTTATAAATATAAAACCCTAACATAGTGATGAGGATATGGCTTGAAATCATAAATGAGGGCCCAAGCTAGACTTTGCACAATTTTTTGGGTGGAACCAAAAAAAATTCTAAAGGGTTCCATCACCTTGCATCCTACAACACAACCAAATGAAGGGGGAACATATTGTCATTAGCATTCTTATAATTAGATTTTAGGGACTGGTGTGCTATAGAAACTCATTATAATCACTCGATGGAGCATTATCATGTGATATGGTTTGTGTCCCACGTACTTTTTTAACCTATGGATATCATGCCAAACACACCGTTATCATTTTTCAAACAAGTTCTCATAAAGAACACATATAAATGGACACACTTACAAGATGGAACCTTTTAGGTTCTATTATATTAAAAGGATTCCATTTAATATCCTTTGATGTCCAAATATTTATTTAAATGTATTTTTGTGAGTGCTACACACTTTGAGATGCATGACCATTTTAGGATTCACACACACATTAAAGTGGGATAAAAATTTAATGGTCAAATTTCTATACCCGTGCCATTTTCCATTTAGTTTTGTACTCATTAAATAAGGAATTATCTTGCTACATGCACCTATCAATAAATGGTGCTATTTTGTGTGAATGTGCACTCATTCTCTAGGAATTTATTCATCCATATAGATAAATATTCCCACATAATCAACCCCCACTTTATTTTGATACATGCATACTCCAATGCATTCACCCTATCGACACATTTATCACACTTATACTTACACCTCCCTTGATATAACATTTATCCACCAATATTTAATTGTTTGTAAATGTACCTAGGTTATTTCATTATAGATAAATGTTCAAATCTAGGTGATACATTTCTATATCAGGTTATTCTCACAACAGTGAAAATAAACCTAGATGGATAAATGGTGATCCATACTCATAGATTTGATCCTTTCCTTTTAAAAATTTAAATTCAAATTCAAAATTTGGTTAGCTATTCTCCTTTATTTTTTCACCCTAAGCCAACTAAGTATTTAAATTTGATTTTATGTGCTAGTATTTAAATTCATCTAATTACATTCATTTTACATATAATACACATTCAAAAATCCTCTCATTCTAGAGAATTCGAATAATTAATAGTGAAACATTTATATTTTGTACACTAAAAGTGTAATGAATTTTCATGCTTCACGTTAAGCCCCTTTCCTCTTATCTTTGAACTTTTAAACACATAAATCTAAGAATTGACCTAGGTGAACACATCTCCTTTTCACATGCTAAGAACCCTTTCTAGGTATTTATAAATAGTCTCAATGCTCATATATTGTATGAATAAGAAAATCAAATGAAGTGCATATAGGAAAACAACAACTTATAACTTTATACTTTGTAGGGTCGAACTAGATATTGTGGATGCATCTGCAATCATGAAGTTGGCATTCCACAAACTTGATTTGTGATAGATTATTGATCCAACATACATGTTGAGGTATTCTATTGATAGTGATATGCCTTTATATAGACCATATCATCCAAATGTCATGGTTGCATTGGAATTATTCATCATCAATGTTAAAATTAAGTACCCTTATCTACTCACATTAATTTTAAAAAATAATTGTTACAAATTATTAGATTTATGAATTCCAATTATAACTAATTAACTAGAATGATTTTAACTTGATTACATTCACTTAATTAATGTAGGTTAACTCATAAAAAAGTTCTTTTAGATATATATTATTGAAAATTAAGAAAAATCACTTAAATAAAATTTAAAAGATTCATTATAAACATTTAACTTATAGAAAATGTTGGAAGAATAAGGGGATGTCATTGATAAAATTGTTGGAAATATTAGCATGTGGAATTAGCACTGTAAGGTATACAGTTATGCATTGCAGTGTTATCATTGATGTCAACATTGTATCTCAGTATAACGACTATGGTGAAAATCAATTTGGGTGTCTTGAGTATGTTCGAAGACTATTATATAAGACAATTTTGTAAGAAGGTTTGATCTCATGAAGGAAATAGTTATGGAATTTCACTAAGTGTCAATTCAGGTGATTTTGTCTATAGGGGATCTGGTATTTAGGTCCGCACTACTCTATTGATGAATACTTTTATCTACACTTCTAGCATAATTTTTTTGGTTGATAGAGGAACCTAATTCTAGAGTTCCATCTCATTTTGGTTTTTGGTTTTGGATTTATGAGCAATAGAAGTTCGGCTTGGCAATTACAGGTGTTTTCCAATTCAGTACATATGCTTTGGTAAATCCACACTTCTCTATGGATTGGAATTTTTATTTTTGGTTTTGGGAAGTTATTTACAAGTGTTATATGATTGTATATTCTAGTTGGCATAAATTTTGGAGGTCCATGTGTCCAGATATGGGTGTATAGTTGGTGAATTTTGGTATTAGGTCATCACCAGTGCCAACCTAAAGAGTTGGAAGTAATGCAGAGGTTGAGTATGTTATGATCTATTATGTGGGTGTTATTTTAGGTCCATGCCAACCTATTTCAAATTTTTATAAGGTTTGAGTCTTGGCACGAAGCATGTGTCTAAGGATCTTAAGTCAACAAGCTACATTTTATATATTACATTTAATTAGGCTGACCTAATTCATGTTATAGGTGAAGCGGATATATAAGTTAGATCTTTTTTTACACTTGTATGGTGGTGACATGTGATAAGAGTTAGTGGATGTGATCTTTCTTGATATTTTAATTATATTTTTATGGTTTTTTAAATTTATCGTAAGTATATTTTAATGATTAAACATAAGAATAACTAGAACTTATATATATGTATTTACATATGTATGTATATATATATATATATGTAGTGTCAAAAAAAGGATCCTTTGACATTTTTCACAATCATTTGGGTCCTCCTAGATTTTCACTTAATGCTTCCCTGATTTTGTGTTGTAATGTGGATAACACATTCACATTAGGTCTTGGGCCCTTGTGAACTAATGGAATTTAATGGTTCCTTCCAAAAGTGTTATGAAGTGTTGTAACACACTTTCACACTTTTCTAGGGTTTTATCAATTGAAACATAATTTTAATCATAATTGATCTTAATCTTACTTTATTTGGAATGTTGTAAAGTGTTGAAACACACTTTCATGTTCCTCTAGGCTTGTCATTAAAGATTCGGCTTCCTTATGCTTTAATTGGGCCCATTTTTTATCCACAAACCTTATTTATTGTATCTTTTTGAGGATAATCTTGACACCAATCAGTAACCAATCATAATTTAGGTGTTCCTATCTTGTGTGGCCTAGATTTAGTGTTTGGGACTCATTTTCCACCTTGGGAAAATGAGTCCCACCTAGGCCTTTTTGGCCCTAATGCAGATTTCACACATTTTTAGACACTTTTGAGTTTTGGTCCCATACATTATGTGTAATGGGACTCATTCACCACCTTGGGTGAATGAGTCCTTTGTGACCAAAATTCAAATTTAAATAAAAATTTTGATGGAATTTTATTCTCCTAGATCTAATGTCAGCTTGTAGTATTATGATTTTTGGAATTCTTGTATAATTAAGTATAAATACAAGGTTATTTCACTCAATTTCATCCCAATCATTCAATTATTCATTCAGGAGTCTACAAGGGAATTTAAGCATTCATAAGAGTATTCAATGCATTTCAATAGTAGATTATCAAGCATTCTAGAGCATTTTTCAAGTGTCATTCATCATGTCAAAGATTATTTGCATCATGTTGTTTTAGAGCTAACAATTGTGGTGTAGGGATTGTGTGATTCAAGCAAGCATTACATCCAAATTCTATCAACATCAATCAAGATTCCAAGTCTACATCCATTGGAGCCATCATTTACATGTTTTCAACACTTAATTGCAAGGTTTTGGTTTAGGTTGTAGAATTATCAAGGAGCAAGATTTGAAAAAGTTTCAAGGAAATTCAAAGTTTTCAAAGTTGCTATAAATCCTTGGAGAAGCTTAGAGAAGTTTTACATGCTGAATTTTGGAGTTTTTGACCTAGATTTGAATTAGGAATAGAAAAGCATACTAAAAGCTACAAAATCTAGTTTTGAATTTCTAGGAAAGAGAAGTGGACTAATTCGCCACTATTGGAGAATGATTCCCATTGTACCTGTCTATTAGTTATTTTTGTAGATTTGAGCACCCATTTGTCCAAAACCTGTTATAGCAGTTTACCTGAAACTGGACTGATTCACCCAACTTGGTGTTAAGTCCCATTCAACATAAATAGCAATTTTTTAAGGATTCTAGACCTCCACTCTTCTTCAATTTTTGAGGTGCACATTTCTAGTTTCATAAATTTCTATTACATTTTACTTGCATTTATAGGTCATTTTGCATATTACACTATGTTTCCAAACATTTTCTTTTCCAAATTTACACTTGGTGGTGAACCCCTCATTAGAAATTATCCAAACCCTAGAACCTTCCCTTTGTCATATTTCAATCTCCTTTGCATTGAAATCTCAATTGTTTGTTCTTGATTGGAGTGTTGAAAAGTGGTCTTTGGTCTTTCTCCTTTTAGGTCCAAAACCCTAGAAGTGAAAGAAAGATCCATTTCTCCCCATGTCACCTTTTTTCCCATTTCATTTTGTTGGACCTACATATAGAGCATCATATTTCTCACTTGGATTACATTTACATAATAGATTTAGCTTCCATTAACATTGCATTAGATTTTGCATTGTTCAATTTGCATTCTAGGGTATTAAAATTTGCATTAGTGAACAACTCATTTAGCTTGCATTATTGCACTTAATTTCATTGAAAAATATTGAAATTCCATAGTTACATTTTAGACTTGCACTAGAAAAAATAAAAAGCATAAAAATCAATTCAAAATTTCTAAAAAATTAGTACCTGGACTCATTCGCCACCTTGGGAAAATCAATCCCATTGCATATTTTTAAATGCATTTTATAGAATTTATAGTACACTTTTTGAGTTTCCATTTGTTGTTTCTACATTTTATTTTTACTCTCCATAATTTTAGTTATAAGCATTCCATTCTTGTTAGTTTACATTGCATTTGCATTCACCTCACATTTAGTAGCCTTTGCATGAGTATTTGGTGTCCTATTGCTAATACCTTAGTGAGAAGAAGTTCAAGAATCATGTCATCCCATGATAGCACAATCATTGTGGATCTTGGGTTATCTAGAGCTTCCACTCCTAGTATTGACACTAGTACACTAGACATGGATAACACCCCTAGCAACTCTTTACCTTTAGACAACATGCAAGTTGAAAAAAGGAATGATAACATCTTGCACAAAAACATAATTCACATTCATGAGGATCTAGTAAACTTACAACATCAAATAATCCTTGAAAACATTACAACAACTGCAATTCCTACAATATAAAGCATTCACTACATGCTTGAAAGTGAATATGGCCTTGACTTTGTGAAAAACATAGTGCAAATTTTTGGAAAGCATCTTCCTACAACCACTAGTTGTCCTTTTCCCACAAGAAATGTTACATGACAAGGAGGAACACAAATTCATCCTCCCACAACCATAGCCTCAATCCCTACCTATTCAACTCCCCAAGTCACAACAACAATGCAACAAGTAGTAATATGGTTCCTTCCCTAGGTATTCCTGCTAGCATCCCTAGTTCTTATGTGGCATCACAAGTTATATCTCCTACCTTACCATCTATAAGAATCCCATTCACTTGTTCTACAAATACATACACTCCATCACCACTTTCACTTCCATCCAATAACACAAGCAATGACCCTTTCATAACACAACTTTTTCAAATTGTTTCATCCATTCAAAAGAAAATTTCCACCATGAACCAAAACCAAAATGGCCCACCTAGACATATTATGTCAAAAGCAATCCATTGTACTTGGAAATATTGTGAACCTCGATAATTGATTTTATCTCATGCTATCAATTGCTTTATTCCCAAATTGATGTCAAGGTTCTTGATCCACACCTTCAAAAGATGTTCATAGAAAGCTTGCAAAGTAAGATTCAAGAAAATGAGCATGGTGAAATTCCCATCCTTCATTCACCTATCCACTACTCTCCGTGATTATCAAAATTACATTAGTAGTCGAGATATAAAGTCCACTTCTATCCAAATTGAAAGATCCAAACCCATAAACCAAAACAATTCCCAACCTTTTAGAAAAAAAAAGGGGGTTCTTGCAATTCAATCCCCCTCAACAACCAACTCAAAATGTTAACAACCAAGTAGTTGTTGTCAAAACCATGGTGCCCTTTAGTTATGGCGATCCAAAAATAAAATTCACTCCCTTACCTGATACCCTTCATAACACAATGCCCCAACTACTAGAACAACAAATTATTACCTTGCCACCCATTAAAACTCTTGACCCTAATAAACCTTTACCCTCAAGCTTTAAATCCAATGTTGATTGCAAGTATCATCAACAAAATGGACATGAAATGAAACATTTAAAGCATCTTAAACATCTTGTGCAAGACCTCATTGATTCTAGCCATCTATTCGTTTGAGGTGTTAGCAATCAAGGCAATAAGTCTGATGCCCCTCCGAACCAAAATTTGCTAATTTTTACCAATCCAATGCCCAAACACAATATTTCATTTTTCAAAGCTAGCAAAACTACAAAGAATAATGTGATTAATGTTTATACAGATGATGAAAACAATGTTTTTTTCAATATCAATCCTATGGATGAAATGATAGGGGTGATAGAAATCATCCCTTGTAAGGGTTGACTTAACAATTCTCTTGACATTGCTTTCTCTTCCAAGGATATACTTAAAAAATTTCCTGATGGTCCTCTCTACATAGCCAACTGTATCTATGACAAGCCCACTAATGGGATACTAATAGATCCTACCTGTGGAGAGAATGTGATCACTGAGGAATTTCTACTTTTGCATGAACTCTATCAAGATGCATATGATAGATCAAAAGCATGGATTAAGACACACAATGGGTTTGTGTGCCCTACGATAGGATCAATCACCCTACCATTGCAAATAGGACCAAAAATATTAGATGCCACATTCTCCATCATCCCGCAGTTAGACCAATTTCATGTGAAGCTAGGCCACCCATGGCTTCAATCCATGAAATTCATCCCTTTAACAATGAGATATTCACTATTCACCATAGAAAATTTAACCCCTTGTCATTTAAAGGAAAATTTTCCCTAGATTCCTTTTGGCCCGAGCCCATGGAACCTATCACGCCAAGGGAATACTTATTTTTCTTGTCCTATAAAAATTTCAAGGCAAAGAAGATAGCAGAATAAAACATGTCCCTGTCCACCTCCAAACCTCCCATCTTACACAAAACCATGCTTCAACCTAAAAATGAACTAAACAGCCAAGACCAACCAACAACGGAAACTTTAACCACATCCTACAAATGACCAAGAGATGATGAAAGAAATCCTATCATGCCTCCTAGAACAAAAAAAAATTACAAAGCCAAAGAGAAAGTGGATGAACAACCTCCTGTGGTTCCTTTCGTTCCTCCCCTTAGGGAAGAAAAGAAACCTATGGTTGATCAACTCACTCTTACACAAACACAACTTGAAAACAAAACCAAAAGTAACAGAGGTACTCAAGAGTGTAGGCGAAGATGTTGTGCCCTTGCTCGCAAGTTACATGAAGGATTACACAAAGAAAATAAAAATCCAAACATCGCTAAATCAATGCATGATGACCCTCCTCCACAACCACAACAAAATGGCCCAATACAAAAATCACAACAAGAGTTGAACTCTTCAATTGACCATACCATTCATCCTCATACTTTGATTAACCTGGATGATGATGACGAGACCACTAAAATCGACGAAGAGGTGCATAATGAATTGAATACATTCTTTTCCTCTTCTATGAGCTTAAAAGAAAAATCTCCTATAAAGAGTGTTCAACCCAGTGCTTCTCCTAGTTCTACACTTTCTCTTGTCCCTTTGGCTAGTTTCCCACCCTCGACATACACAGAACATTATTGGGAGGTGGATAACATGCTCATAGGTTGACTCATATTTTCCTTACTAGTATTTTTCATTTAATTTTTGTTTTTGTTTTTGTTTTTCTTTTGTGTGATTTCATGTGTGTAATGTGATCCCTTGTGATGTTTTGTTTGATATTCTCTCTCTTTGTGAAATTCCTCTATTTGTACCTATATTCATCTTTATGTCATGTATCGCTTTGGCTTTTCATTTTCATTTTTTTCTTGTTTTTTTTTCCTTTTGGGGATGATGCAAGGAATCAATACATTCATGTCTCCTTCATGTTGACCCAAAAGGATTTCTTTTTATTTTCCTTTTCATTTTTATCTTTTTCTCGTGTTTTCCTTTTGGGGATGACACAAGGCATTGAGACACCCTATGTCTCCTTCATGTTGACCCAAAAGGATTTTTCTTTTCTTTCACCTTTTCTTTTTCATTTTTCTTGTGTTTCCTTTTGGGGATGACGCAAGGCGTCGAGACACCCTATGTATCTTCCATGTTGACCCAAAAGGTTTTTCTTTAGTTTTCGCTCTCTTTGTGTCATTCTTCCAATTTTATGTTTATTTGGGAGATGATGACAATTCCAAGCTCTCTAAAAATAAAAACATTGTAGCAAAGAACATATTGACCCCAAATCCATAGATCCCTTATGTGTTTGGTGTTTTCATTTTTGGGGAAACCCTCTCGTTTCTTTCTCTCCTACATGACGTAGCTTTACTTAGAAACATATGACTTGGCATAGGGATTTCCAAACTGGCTCTCATGTCTTCTTTCTTCTTTTCATTTTTCATTTTCTAGTTTAAATTAATTTCTCATAGCATGGTGTTTATCAATTTCTTTAAAGTGGGGGCATACATTGGCATTATTCTTTTGGATCTTATTCCTTTTCTTGGTTCTCAATGCAGGCTTCTTACTTCATATGATTCATTTGTTGCTTTGTGGATGATATTGAGTGTGATTTACTTAATGAGTGTGATCTCTCTTAGCATACTTCATTCCTCTTAGTGGCTTGATGCGATGCACTACATCCCCTAAGTTGTTATTTTTTTATTCCTTAATTGGTCCACTCTTGGAGACATTAGGCACAATGTTCCCTAAGTTAAAGACCCCACAAGAGCTAAACAAGACTCCTTTGAACATTCTTTGCATGTTGTATTTTTCATTTATTGTTATATGGCCATGTTGCATAACACAACTTGCATGCATCTAGCACCATCAGGTTTGTTCATGAGCTCCAAGCATACGAAGTTTTTCTTGTCTCATGAAGCGTGAAAAGTCATTTTTGTGTGGCCCCTTATTAAATTTATTAGGAGGTATTGTTGGTGTTTTTTCTTGTAAACTAGGTTTGTCTCCTAATCTACCTATGGAATTGCCAATTCCAATCAAGGGCAACTCAGAGGACCTGGACCAACTGACGAGGACTTTAAAAAAAACTCCTACACTTCAGGCTCTGCAAGACCCAGGAGGGTGGTCCCTATAATGTGTTTATGATCTATGCACCAAATTCATAAACAGTCATTAACAATTCATAGATAAACCCACAAAAGCTCAACAGAATAGGATACCACTAAAATGAATTGGCCTTTCACTAGTAATATCAACTACAACATTATTCTGCAACTTATGATAGTCATTTTATTTTCAATTTGGCGGAAAGCCCTAAGCAAAGATATACATATGCAAGGTTTCACAAACTCATACAATTTAGATCAGAGCCATATACCATTAGGGAGTCAAATTCACAAACATTCACGATTCAACAACAGATTTAAATATTTAGCACCCATGATCCCTGACAATATTGCATTACAATAATGTCAATTTCATGTCCCAGCCCAACACTTCTTACTAAATCCCTTTACAAACATACCCATCCATGATTCCATCCAGGAATTTTAATTAATTTTTTGAATTAAAGCCAAAATGGAAAACACACACATCAGAGCAATGAGATTAACATTATAATCCTTGATTATTCTATTCAAAATTATGATATGTTTGTACAAAGGAGAGACTTGAGCTCGAGATATAACGTCATAGCTTAAATGCAAGTATTGTTATGAAACATCCAATCTTCATAAATTTTAAAACCCATTATAAGATAACCCCAAACCTAAATTGCCTTAACATTCAAAAAATTTCTTACAATTTGCTTTGCAACTATACCTAGACTCGACCTTCAAAATTATCTAACTTTCCAACCTCCCTTTCTAGCCTTGAAATCCTTCTTATAGAAAATGAAGGAGCAAACAAGCATCGGGCTAGAAATTACACATGTCACCAATCAATTGAACCACTATGTGCCAGTTCAAACCAAAAACCAAAACCACCAAGTCTCGGAGCATCTTTCTATTGATTCCACTCATTTCGCAATAGCCACAGCATTTGTTACTTCTCAAAATGTGCACCCAAAACCACCATGGAAAAAAAACCAGAATCAGTTATAATATAACCATTGAACTGTCAGTTGCCAGTAACAGACATTGTTTCACTCCTCTTCGGTTAAGTATTTGTCCACCCAACTTTGATATTCCTCATCCACTGTCCAATTAAAATTCATCACCTCCATCACCTTGGTATTGTAAGGTGTGCATTTCACTCCAACCTGGTTGGCCTCCTTCTCAAATGACTCTAAGAACATGCTGGTATTAATTATTTTATCCATGTTGCTCACCAACAAGTCATAATCTGAGTCATCACAAATCAACTTGATTTGTGCATTAATAATATCTTATGCTCTATCTTTCCATTGATGCAATTTCTTAATATTTCCATGTGTATCTATTATATATGGTAGAAAAGTATCATTCCAATCATCAAAACTCTTTACTAGTTCTCTAATTTTCCTACTCAAATTATCAGGCAGGGCCTGCAATCCCTTCAATGATTTCACAAAAATTTGAGTAGGCTTTAATGACTGGGGCCTATTATTTGCATCAAATCTAGAAGCCTTAAACATAAAATCTAAATCAGTGGCCTGACGGATCCATTTCTCAACCAGAGGTAGAATCATTTCCCAATCTTTGTTAATGTTTTGTATTCCAACCAAGAATAAAGAATATAGAGAATATATAGCTGGCAACCTAGAATCAACCTTCTCATTTAAATGCCTCAAAATGGTTTAAACCACCTCATTGTGTTTAGCTATAGCACCATCCTCACTTGCCCTTAGGGCAACCTACAATTCTATGATTTTAACCATCATCTACCTTTTGGTAGGATCTATAGAGTATTCAACTTCCTCTTCAACTAGCCTTGGTGTAGGGCTATCAGCAAGTGTCTGAATTGGGGATCCAAGAGTAGAAATAATTGGGATAATAGGGGGTAATGAACCTGAAGTAGTAGGTAATGCTCTGATAGCAGGGGAACTGAAGGATTCTCCCACCTACCCATAGCTTAATCTATCTACTTCAGATTGCCACTCAACATTTTTCGGCTGCATTCTACTATACTCCCCAATTATTGCATTATACTTCTCCATCAGGATTTTCCTTTCAGCTTCCTCTATTTCAACTATCTTCTGGGCCAATTTGGCCACATTCAATGTCAAGCTTGTGGCTTCTGTTGTTGAAGTTTCAAAAGCTCTCTTGATAATGAGCCCGCCCCTTAGATTTGGGCTAATATCAGCCACATTTGTTTTTCTACCCTGAGGTGCCAATGCCCATATGGCCAAAGTCTCATATTCCTCACTAAAGGTAGAGTCTTGTAGGGTTTTCTTGACTTCTTATTCACTATTTTGCATAGGATGCTTGGACTGCATGATAGCATTGAATGCTACAACATCAACTATGTCCCACTCAAGGAGAAGTAAGACACCAGCTTGAGATACAAGTTTCCTTCCTTCATTAGGAGTGATGTTCTTGAATTGTTCTATTAATTTAGCTTTGACCTCATCATCATTCTCCTGGTCAGACCTATCAGGTCTTGATTCCCTTCTTCTCTTGCATTTATCTTGATATTCTTCAAGTTTCATCCTCCATATCAACTGCAATAATACAAGAGTTTTCACGAAGGCATCATCATTCAAGAATGCCTTACAGGCCACCATCCTAGCATCTTGTACACACTGCCCCTTTGTATCCATATCAATTAGCACTAATTGTGCTAATCTAGGAGGGAAGGGGATACCAACCTGCATGTCCTGATCAATTACAACTATTTCATCCACCAGAGCCTCTTGTGACTCCTCAACTCTTTGCCTCTCAAGGATTGGCTCTAATGGTAGCTCCACAAAGTCATCTCTAGGTGGTGAATCTAGATCTATAATCTTTATACCTCCAGTCCTTTTCATCCCATGACCTGATTGTAATGATGTTTTCATTATTTGTTTTCCCTTTTCATCTCCTACCTCTTCATCATTGCTATCATTTCTCTTCCTTCTATATAAAGGCTCATCCCTTGGTGGCTGATAGGTTGGCCTTTCTTCCTTAGATATCACCTCTAGTCCCTAAATTTTCCAGTCCACTTCCAAATTGATCTTCTTAGTTCTCAGGGTGTTCATAATCTCTCTGAAATTATTCATCAAGAAATCAATTCTTTTGTGAAATGGAGTGAACTCCATTAGTGGATCATATTTTGGATCTAGCTTATGCACCATGGCCAACATTTTCTCATAAGCAATCCATTTCTCTTTATTTAATTCCTGCTCGCTCAAATCAATTTCATTCCTAATCAAATCTTTAGGAAAATTCAAAATATGAGAAAACTTGCCACCCTTAATTCTTTGTCTGAATAGGGAAAAGAATCTCTCGGGGTCATGCTACCTCATAGATCCACTTCTCAAATGATAATCATCAAAATATCTTGCAAAGTGAACCCATCCTCCCTTGGAAAATACAAAGTATGAAACAACAGTATAATTTGGGAACAAAGTCCCTTTCCCTCTTCCTATCAAATTGTCTTCGTGGATGCAACCCAGTTGCCACATGACCTCTACAAATCCTATCCTTGATGGTACATTACATGGGAGAATATGAGGAGCTCCCTGAAAACCATAAACCCTTAAGACAACGCTTACATGGTATAGAATTATGTCACCCCAATTATGACACACCTTTAAATCAGGCTTCCTTGCTTTGGGTCAAAGGAAATCATGCAAATCCTTTAGAATCCTTGGCACATTCACCATTAGTCTAGCTCTGAGCCTAGAAGCAAAGCAGTTATCAAACTACACAAAGTTGGCACCTCCCTTGTGGCAAGATAAATCTACACTCCAAGCCTGCACCGAAAATCTTTCTCCATTCACCTCCTGCCTTAACTCCATTTTGTCTGAGAAGAAGTTGAAATTCTATACAAGAACATGTGCATTAATAAAGAGTACCAAAAGAAAGGAGTACCAGTGTCCTCCATATGTAACTTCAACAAACCCTCATGTATCCTTTCAACAAGGAAAGAAGCATAGTCATATACTACAGAAAAGTTAGGATGTTGAATTTGAGCTCCCATAAACTTATAGGCAATGGGCATCACAGTACTAGGGCTGAAACCTAAAATTTGGTAGAGTGAATAGAAAGTTGCCAAGAAATGATCAGCAAAACAACTCAACCTGAAAGGTTCCCGATTAGTTGGCCTGATGTGAATCGTTGAACTGCAAACCCTAGCTAGATGAGGAGGAAGCAATTTTGATCTGAAAAAGAGTTTGTGTTTTGGCATATTCCTGCTTCATTTCCTCAAGGTCTATCTGGACCAAGAATGTCCTATATTCACTCAAGCCAAAAACCTATTGAATCTCATCTACATTTATATTCAATAAAACCCTGCCATCATTATCCCTGATAATTCTTGTAATAGGATCATATCGTGCAGCGACTACCCTGAGTAGGTCAACATCAAGAAACACATTCGGCACCACAAGCTTTCCCATATCATATCTCCAACTATTTGAAAATGGATGAGACACATTTTTCTATCCATACTATCTCTTAAACATTTCCAAACCCGTCATTGGTACCCTGGCATCTGCAATGTTATAGGTTTTATATCTCAATCCCTCACCTAAGGTGGTCCCTTTCATTAAGATCAAACCCCTCTTCTTGTCATTCGTTGACAAAGGGAATTGGTCAAGGAAATCATCATATAGATTCCTTTGTAAATAATCAATATGCCCAGAATGTTGTTTTGTTGACACCATTTCAAACAACTAGGGCTTCTTCTAAGATCAAATTATGAACAAACTAGGGCTACCCAAAATGAAATTACAGTAGAATTTTGTAATTTCCCACAATTCAAAAGAACTAGTAAACCTAGAACCTTAATCAAGAAAACCCTGACCAATAGAACACAACCCTCCACAAGAATCACATTCAAATAGAATAGTGATAAAGAAATTAACTCATGGAATTTCGCGCAGGAATTTCACACCCTGCAGAAAATCAAACCCTGTTGTAATTGCTTTGAAAGCTCTATCTTTGGCTCTGGATCACTTCGAAAATACTTGAATGCCTTAGTGGTGAATGCAATCTAAAATTAAATACTTAGTGTAGACATCCAAATTTGGACAATTAATTTATCCAAATTTATCACTTTTTATCTAAACATCCTCTTATCCGAGTTAATTAAGTAATATTACTATTATTTAATTAATATCTTTAATTCTACCAAATCCCTAAGGTATTTAATTAATAATTAAATACCTTACCCTCCTTAATCCCTTTTCATCAAATGAATTAAATAAATATTACATTTATTTAATTCCTCACATGTCATTTTCATCTAATCCTAATCCATCTCTTAATCTCTTCATTAAGGATGTGCACATGCCTAATCCTTGATTAGGATGTGTCACATCCTCCAACTTTGCAAGTTGGCTTCTAATCCACTTTAACCCTAATGATCCTCTAATTACTAATTAGTTAAACCCTAATTAGTACCTTGGTCAACTCTCCCCATCTCCCAAGGAATTTTTAATTCCTTTTTATTCACCCTAGGCTCCTCTCTTCCCCATGTGAATTTTTAATTCACATTTTATTCCTTCTAGAATCCCCTTTTCCCATGCACCTTCTAGAATATTTGACTTGTCACATCAAGTCACATGTGACAAACTCCCACCTTTTGGGAACATTTTCTTATCCACCAGATTCTTCCAAGCATGTGAATTTTTAATTCACATTTATTCCTCCAAGGAATCTTCTTATCTCCCAAAGAACTTGGAAGGTACTTGTCCTTCCTCCACATCATGTACCTCTCTTCCAACTCACCTCCATCTCATATCCCATTGGCCACTTCACCCTCCACATGTCAAGATGTGAAGGCTTGTGAGTTTTCAACCCACCATATCCCTTCATCTTGACCTTGTTGGATCAATCTTGACCATTGAATTCTCTAGAGAATTCAAGTTCCTCTATAAATACTCCCTCCTTAAAGGCATTTAAGACACTTAGTCATTTTGCAACTACATGCTGCCATTTTGTGCACTCATCTAGTCTTCAATTACATTCACTTGCATTCATATCCAAGCACATAGTAAAATCTTCCATTTTAGTCACATCAAGAGCCATCAAGGAGCACACATATCATTCCAAGCAAGGGCCAATCAAAGAGACACCAAAAGCAAGGAAGGTAAAACCATTTGTGTCTTGTGTTATCTATTTTCCTTATTGTTTTGTCACTCTCTTTTGGCTAATCTTGAGTTGTCCTTGGTTTTCTTTATCATTCATATTTTGAGTTGTTTTATGCACTAGAATAGGATAGATTCCAAGGTATACATTTCTAGCACATGCCAGAAATGTGATACCTTGGAATTTTATCCTACTCTAAATGTGCAAAACAACTTAAAAATGTGAATGGTAAAATACCAAGGACACCTCAAGATTAGCCAAAAGAGTGATATAACAAAAAGGAAAATGAAATAAAATGAAATACGAATGGTTTCACCTTCCTTGCTGTTGATATCTCTTTGATTGTCCCTTGATTGGAATGATTTGTGTGCTCCTTAGATGGTGGATTGAGTGACTAACATGCAAGGTTGGATGTGCAAAATGATTAGAATGGATAGCTAGATGATGGAAAAGGATTGAAAGTGCAAATTGGCAGCATGTAATTATCAAATGGCTAAGTGTTGAAAATGCCCTTGAGGAGGGGGTATTTATAGGAGAATTTGAATTCTCTAGAGAATTCAACAGTCAATATTGCTCCAACAAGGCCAAGATGAAGGGCTAAGGTGGGTTGAGAACCCACAATCCCTCACATCTTAACATGTGGAGGGTGAAGTGGCCAAGGGGATATGAGATGGAGGTGAGGTGTCAAAAAGGTACATGAGGTGGAGGAAGGACAAGCACCTTGGGGAGTGAGGAGATTTCCTCAAAAAGGGATTCCTTGTCCCCAAGTGGGAGTGAAAGGGGACATTTGAGGAATTTTGGAATTCCTCAAAAATCAACATGGAAAAGGAAAGGTGGTTGGGGATATAAATGTGAATTAAAAATTCACATTCCTAGGAGGATCTAGAGGATAAAAGGTGGGCTCCAAAAAGGTGGGACTTGGTCACATGTGGAGATTGTGACAAGTCCAAGGTTCTAGAAGCCTTGGAAGAATGGAATGTGAATTAAAATTCACATATAAAGGAGGGGAATCTAGGACAAATAAAAAGGAATTAAAAATTCCTTGGAGAATGATTAGGCTTAATTAATCAGTAATTAGAGGATAATTAGGGGCTAATTAGGATTAAAAGCCAACTTGCAAAAGTTGGAGGATGTGACACATCCTAATCAAGGATTAGGCATGTGCACATCCTTAATGAAGAGATTAGGAAATGGATTAGGATTAGATGAAAATGACATGTGAGGAATTAAATAAATGTAATATTTATTTAATTTATTTGATGAAAAGAGGATTAAAGAGGGTAAGGTATTTAATTATTAATTAAATACCCTAGGGATCTGGCAGAATTAAGGATATTAATTAAATAATAGTAATATTACTTAATTAATTCGGATAAGAGGATGTTTAGATGAAAAGTGATAAATTTGGATAAATTAAGTTTCCAAATTTGGATGTCTACACTTAGAATTTATGAAAAATGGCCCATAGACGTCTCGTCCACCATTAAATCTTACTTGCATACCTCACCAATGGCTTCAATTGTATTTGATGCAAATTTAAATTTGCAACATCAATCTCTTGTTTATGTCAAATCATCAAAAAATCATCCTTAAAAAGATGAAAACATCTCCACATCATTGTCAAAGGCCTACCATAATACGTAGCACCAAAAGAAAACACGTGGCACCCGCCCACGATATCCTGAACATTAAACTTCCTTACGTTTAGGATCACGCAATGATGGGCAACCATTGATTTTCTTCATCGGTGATCACGATCATACATAACAAGGAGCAGCACTAATTCCTATCCACCGAGTAGCCTTGTCACCAAGATTACAACATCACCATTGATTATGAGCACGTGCATCTCACATGTAGTTTAGTAACCTGCTTAATAATGCACTAAAGTCTGATACACATATTAAGCACTTTATTTACTTTTTTCAGCATCGGCAACCTGGGACACATGGCGCCTGCCTGCTATATCGTGATGATCAAGTAGCCAGTGGTGATGTCATCACGGGATTGTGGGGAGTGGTCAAGATCAATCGTAGGGAAATTGACGGTAATCAAAATAACCCCTGCAAAATATTAAAATTACTTAGCAAAAAATAAGGGGAAGGGGACACCACCTAGGGCAATGACAGTTGATGACTCAATGTTGTTTTAAAAGCATAGGGCACGGACCGACCCAGACCTTAGTAAATAAAAGGGGCAAGTGAAATATTTAGCATTTTTTTATTCAAAAGGGGCCAGTCCTATACGATTCAATGGGACATAAGTTGTTTTTAAAACCTCTCCCAAAAGGTAACAATAGAAAATACCCAACCCAAAGATAGAACACCAAGGCTTCATGAAAGCAAACCAAAAAAAAAACAGCCCCAAGTACCTTCCAAATAATCAAGACAAACTAGTAATAAAAGGAAACCATGGACCTAAAATTGAAGCTCCATCAATGGCTCTAGTTGGGGATGTTCATTCCACTAGAATGAAGCAAGAATAACAAAATCTTAAGTAGAGCAAACCAGTTGCAGAGACAACCAAAAGGATTATCCGGAAAAGACAATCCCACAACAAAAAAGAAAGAAACCTACAACAAACCTATATACAAACCTAAACCAACTGTTCATGGAAAACAATACCTCAACTAAAGTATAACTTCAAGAATTGTCCATGAACTGGCAATTCAAGAATATCGCCTGTCATTTCTTGAAGGAAATATGAATTCTCTCCCCACTTGTCAATTATCAAGAATGGACCTAGCCAAATTGCATGAAATTTACCATGTTTCCCCTTGTCTTCCAACCTAGTGTTCTACATCAAAACCATATCTCCATGCTGGAAAGTTCTTGCAATTGTCCTCTTGTCATACACATTTTTCACCTGCAACTGTAATTTGGCATTTCTCATTTGTGCTTCCCTCCTAGTTTCATCTAGTTCCATGAGAGCTTCCACTCTCAGTTGCATTTCATCTTCTATGTCATCATCATACATCTAGACAAGTCTAGACATTCCCATAAGGTTATTTTGGAGCAACCTTGCATTTATCCCATAGACTAAATCAAATGGGGCACATCCTATTGCTTTCTTCACAATCACCCTGTTTGCCCAGACTACTAATTTTAATTTAGAATCCCATGCCTTCTTATTTTGATCTAAGATCCTCTTAATAATCTTCATCAAGCTTTTATTGCTTGATTCCACTTGTCCATTTCCTTGTGGGTAGTAAGGTGATGAATAAGAGACTTGGATGCCATATTTTTCATAAAATTCCATATATTCGTCAGATCTAAAACACATTGCATTTTTTGACACAATCCTTTTAGGACATCTGAATCTAGTCACTATATTACTCATTAAGAAATCAATTACCACCCTACTAGTTTCTTTCTTTGTTGGAATCACTTCCACCCACTTGGTAAAGTAATCAGTGGCCACCAATATCCATGAATGGCCCCCACTTGATTTGCTATCTATCCTACAAAATCAATACCCCATTGATGGAATGGGGATTGGACTACAACCAGTTTTAAAAGTTCCTTTGCTTGTTCTTGATCTACACATTTTAGGATAACACCCTCTCCATTTCTCCACCAGAGTTTTCCTATTATGATAACATACTTGATAGCATGTAACTTCAATGTCCTCTTATCATTATCACTCAAATCATCAGGACATCTCATCTTTTGCAAGTAATAGATCACACCCTTGTACCAATTAGAATGTTCCATGTCACATATGTATGGTCTCTCCTCTTCTTCAAGAAAATTTATCTACTTTGCTTCAAAATTACTTTGGGTCATAAGTTTGGCCAATCCCTGTCCCCTTACTAACCTGGTAATCTGAATTTCAATGTTGAATTCTTGGATCCTATTAATCCATCTACATCTTCTTCTTGACACTTCTTGTTGTGTAAAAATGTCCTTCATAGCAGCACTGGGTACATAGGCAATTCTAGTAGCTCCCATCAAATAGGTCCTAAAAGATTTGATTGCTTTTACTAATGCATATGCCTATTTTTCATTTATATCATACTTGAGTTCTACAGCCTACAAGGATTTGCTGAAAAAGGATATAGGTTGTTCAAAACCTTCAACATTCTTTTGTAATAACACAGCTGCAATTGTGTGGAAAGAAGCAAATGAGAAAATTTGCAAAGGTTTGGAAAAATCAGGGGTCCTCAACACAGGTGCTTCCTTAATAGCTTGCTTTATATCATGGAAAGATTGTACTGATGCTTCTTCCTATTTGAACTTAGCCCCTTTCTTAAGCATCTTAGAAATAGGGCGAACCACTTCAGCAAAATTTGTAAGGAATCTTCTTAAAAAAAATATTTTCCCAAAGAAAGACTAGATTCCCTTGACATTTCAGGGTTGCAAGACCTTATCTATTGCCTTTACCCTTTCTGGATCAATTTTAACTCCATTCTTAGAAACAATATGTCCCAACAACTTTCCTTCCTTTACTTTAGAAGTCTGTTTCTTGGGATTTAGGGAAATACCATATTCTAATGCCCTAATGAATATTTTCTCAAGATGCTCACAATGATCATCTTCTTTCTTAGAATACGCGGTTAAATCATCCTAATAAATCACTAGGAACAAATTAATGAAATTTGAGAATGCCACATCCATGGCTCTCTAGAAAGTAGCCCCTGCATTTGTTAGGCCAAAAGGCATTCTCACATATACATAAGTCCCCCAAGGTGTAGTGAAATTTTTCTTAAATTGTTCAGATTCCTTAACCATAACTTGGTTATAGCTAGAAAACCCATCCATCATGGACATTAACTCACAACATGTCACTCTTTGCAACATGGCTTCCATATTCGGCAATGGATAGTTATCCTTTAATGAAGACACACTCAAATTTCTGAAATCTACACATAATCTAATATCTCCATTCTTTTTTCTCATGGGCACAAGATTAGATACCCAAGATGAATGTCTAATTGGTTTGATGATTCCAGCATCTCTTAACTTAGTAAGTTCTTGCATTTTTGGGGCCAAGGTGGGACTAATAGGTCTCTGCTTTTTCCTAAAAGGCTTGGCATCACTATTCAAAGGGATCTCATGTTGAAACAAATCCTTCCTGTAAGCCTTAAGATCATCATAAGACCAAGAAAACACATGTCTGAACATTCTTAACAAATCAACCAGCATCTTTCTTACCTTTGGTGACAATTTCTTTCCAATACACACCATTTTTGGTGATGCATCTGCCCTTAGGTTTATTTCCTCCAAGTCATCAGGATGGGAAGCAACACAATTAACCTTAGTCCTATCTTAGTTGTAAAGCACTCTTTCAAGAACAACTAAACCTTTAGGAATGGTGTTAGTTTTTAACTGAATAACTTCATTTCCAAACACAATATCTTTACCATCAATATTTTCAACAAAGGCTCCAAAATCTATTTCTTGATTTTCATATTCATCCACACAACATAAAAAATCTTAATATATCATCATCACTGTCAAAAACCTACCAGTGTTTAATATTATCAGGAACATATGGTCTAGTTTGCACTTCAACCTTTGAAATTCTAGCATAAGTCATGTCATTCGGCCTTAGTGTGATGTTTGCTAACAAATCTGCCACCTTATTGTGACCTCTTTCCATCCAATTTATCCCAAAAGCATCAAAACTTTCCAATTCATCCGAAACAACATTTCTATATTGTTTCAACCTTTTATTCTTTGACACATATAGGGACCTGACATGAGAAATCACAAGGTCAGAATCTCCAATCACTTTGAGCTTCTTGATCCCATGTTTTTGAGCCAATCTTCTATCAGACCATGCTCAATCATATGAGGCACCTTTGATTCTCTTTCAACCTTGAAATCTTTTCCATCAATGGAAAAGGTAGCAAATGACAAATCACATTGTATGTTGCCTCCCATTGATGCACTCCACTTTCTTGATAATAACATTCCAAAACGACAGGGAATGTCTTCAACTAAAATATTCATGGCCAGAACCTTATCAGGATATTGAGCTAGCACATAAGGCAAGGCCTTTATGGTCCCAATAATAGGCACCTCTCTCAAATTCAATGCATAAAATTTACCTTGAGCAGTATCAATTTTCAAGCCCATTGCTTCCATAATCTTCATTGGCATAACATTATTTGATGCTCCTGAGTCTATCACGCAATTCCTTAGGGTTTTCCCATTTATATTAATACTCGAGAAAAAAGGGGTGATATTCTCTAAGCACATATTGATAGAATTCCCTAGGTACATAGGGGGAATTTGAGTCACAATTCCCTCTAGCTCTTTCACTTTTATTTCTTCTTTCTCCCTTGTTTCTTTACAATTTCCTTGTTCAACTTTACTGCTCAGAATTCCAGTAATCAAAGCTATTGTATTTTCTTTATGCTCATCTATTCTCATCATCTTGAGCTAGGGTACAGTAACTTGAACCTAAGACAACACTTGAAATATATCCATAGGCGTGTATTTGGATAGGTTAGGAATAATACCATCATTAGTTTCTTTCTTCTCCAACTGTTGTTTTCCTTCAAGTTTCCTTTGCTTTTCCTCTAGAATTGACTCAGCAGATTTGGCATTCACTTTGGTTTTTACCACTAGGGGAGTGGCATCTTCACTGGGCTTTTGGATCTCAGTCCTTTTTTCTCATAACTTGTCATTCTTGACATCATTGATTTTGACAGCATCATTTTTGCTATCTTCTTTACCATCCTTACTCTTGCCCTTTTGTTCCTTAATGAAAAAGCCAACAGGTTTTCCCTGCTCACTACCCATAGTCCCATTTCTTAACTATAATGTACTTCTCATTTGAGCAGCCATCTCTTCAGTTAACTAGGAAATCTCATCTTTCGATGGTCTTCTTAAGGATACTGGATCCTCATCCTGTTCCATATTGTAGGCATGGTAGCCATGCTCACCTTCTTCATCAGAAAAAACTTGTTGATGGTATAATTCAATTTTTTGTTGTTCTCTGTTCACATCAACCTCTTGTAATTCCTCATCAAAAGAATATTCAACCTCATCAATATATGACTGGGCCATACAATAACCTACATCATCTTGCTCGAAATTAGGAGTCTGTTGTTGAACATTCTCTTATTTTCCTTCAGCAACAATCAGCTAAGCCACACCACAATAATTCTAATCATGTGGATGTTCACACACCTCACACCATGGTCTATCTTGTGCCATATTTGCATAATGCTTATGCAAAGGATCTGGTATATGTTGATCAGTTTTAGGATTCTGGACAGGTAGTATTGTTTTTCCATCCTTCCAATTTGTGTTGTAGGGATAATTATGCAGTCTAGGAGGCTTGTCACTTCTATTATACTATTTCTTATCACCTCCAAGACCCTTCTATTGTTTAGAAATAGTATATTTTATATCCTTCAAAGTGCTAAGGACCTTATCCCACTTCAAATCATCTTTAATGCTTGCAGTAGAGACTTTCTCAGTTTTATCTCTAGGATTCTTCAAAAGAGTACATTCTCCCCTCCTACCATACTTTCCAGAGGCTCTCATATTGCTTTCAATATTAATAGCTGCTCTAAAAGCATCCCTCATGGTTTGAGGGTCCTTGTCTTGGAGAAAATATGCCATTTTATCATCAAAAGCATTGAAATAAGTAGTTAAACAAACATTCTCATCAAGCTTCATCACTTGAAACAACTTATACATTTCCTTTTGAAATCTAAGGTTAAACTCTGTTGCAGGCTCATTAGCTGATCTTTTTATAGTATTGAACTCATTCAACATAAAACTAGCATTTGTCTTGTCACCATATTGTTCTTTAAATCATTTTTCAAATTCCTCCCATGAACCAATACTAGCATTCGGTAAGCCCCTATACCAATCCCTTGCATCTTCTGTCAAGGATTGGACAAATAATTTCATCAGTACATCTTCATGTTCTACCTCATAATAGTTTAACATATCCATGAAACCTTTCAAATGCCCCTCTATTGTAAAGGCATTATTTCTAGCAAATTTGTTCATCTTTTCCCTTAGCTCATCAGGGATAGGGTTTGGGTACCCAGGAATACCATCAAAAAATAGTTTCCTATATCTTTCCAATTGTATAGGTCTCCTTTGAAATAATCCATCAACTTTTTGAGGACCATCACCCACAACTCTATTCTGAGGCTTAGAACCACCTTGATGTGAATTAACAAGCTGGGTCGCCTGAACCTTTGGGTCAGAATTATTTGTGATATTCTCCTGAATAAGTTTAGGATCATTTTTTGAAATCTCCTAATGACCTGATGAAGTTGTGGCTTGTGCAACTTCACCCAAACTTGTCATTTTTAGGAAATTTATTTTCCTTCTCTTCTCTACATTTGCAGCCTCCATTTCAATGCTTTATAATTCTTCTACTAAACCTTCCCCTTCTCTTCTAGCATTTTCTAAGGCAGTCTCTACTTGTGATGATACATGTGAGAGGGGATCATTTTTAGGCTGGTGGGAAACCATCCTTTCATTTATCTTGATCCCTACAACCTTCTGTTTTCCCTTGTCTACAAAAGGTTTAAGATTTGGATTGTCTAATTGTGACATAATAGGATTCAAGGGTTTCAGATCAGTGGGCTTTGGTTGGACTTAAGCTTGACCCTCTGGACCCACTTTGGATATTGGCTTCACTTCCTTATCAACAATTTGTTGTACAATAGGACCATTTTCTACTGGGTCTGGTCTACTTTGGTTTAGGAGTTTCATAGTTTCCAACTACCTAATTAACCTATCCCTTTCAAAAATAGCACTCACCAAGCTTGCTTCCTTCTCTTTGTCCTTCTTTATCCTAAGCTCAGCCTGCTTTTGAATTTCATGTCTCAAAGAACTAATATCCCCAAAAAAATCTTCAGGGTCAGGCAAAGTTATATCAGAACTTGATGTCTCACTTAAATCTATCAAATCTATTCCCTCTTGTCTAAATAATAAAGGGGTTCCATCATCATCAGCAGGAGGAGGCACATCACTGGTGCATTCCTTGTGATGGCCTCAACTTCTACTCCTACTTCTTCTCTTAATATATTGGACATTAATAGGCCCTTTATTATGACATGTTACATCCTATTGAATAGGTGTACTAAACAATGCATCATAAAATCCACAACTATCTGATTCAAAATGTCTAGACACCTGCTCAAAAGTCTCAGGGATAGGATGTAGGGGCTTACTTGTACCTTGATGTATAGGATTCTGGGACATGGGAGTGGCATTGTTGGTTTCTAGTTTCTTCTTTATCCATTCTCTCTTCTTTGTTTTAGGAAGTTCACCTTCCAACCTAGATTTTGGGTGGCTCTTCATGAATGACTTGGTACTTTTCATTTCTCTATGCTTGTTCAAAGATCTTTCAACTTGTATAAAACTTCAAATAAAGTGCCACCCAATTATCTTGGGAATATCCACTATTCAAAAACACATGTTAATACCTTAAAAGATCTTCAGAACTTATCGTACTGACAATACACAAGACACTTTGCATGAGGTATATGCAGCTTTTGAATGAACACACTTAATTAGATAAAGAAACACAATGCCCAAGGCTCAACCTTCAAATCACAGAAATAATACGGTAGACTCTATGTAAAATGGATAACTGTTCCACTAACAAAAAACATTCAAGCCAATGTCCCCAATAGAGTCACCATTTTGTTAGTGTTTTTTCTTGTAAACCAAGTTTGTCTCCTAATCTAGCTATGGAATTTCCAATTCCAATCAAGGGCAGCTCAGAGGACCTAGACCAACTGACGAGGACTTAAAAATAACCTCCTACACTTCGGGCTTTGCAAGACTTAGGAGGGTGGTCCCTATAATGTGTTTATGATCTCTACACCAAACTCATAAACAATCATTAAAAATTCATAGATAATCCCACAAAAGCTCAATAGAATAGGATGCCACTAAAATGAATTGGCCTTTCACTAGTAACATCAACTACTTGGAGCATGAGTCAACTACAACATTATTTCACAACTTATGTTAGTCATTTTATTTGCAATTTTGCGGCAAGCCCTAAGCAAAGATATACAGACCCAAGGTTTCACAAACTCATACAATTTAGATCAATGACATATACCATTGGGGAGTCAAATTCACAAACATTCACGATTCAACAACAGATTTAAATACTTAGCACCCATGATCCTTGACAATATTGCATTACAATAATGTCAATTTCCTGTCCCATCCCAACACTTCTTACTAAATCCCTTTACAAACATACCCATCCATGATTCCATCCAAGCAATTTAATTAATTCTTTGAATTAAAGCCAAAACGAAAAACACGCACATCAAAGCAATGAGATGAACATTATAATCCTTGATTATTCTATTCAAAATTATGATATGTTTGTACAGAGGAGAGACTTGAGCTCAAGATATAACATCATAGCTTAAATGCTAGTACTGTTACGAAACATCCAATCTTCATATATTTTAAAACCCATTATAAGATAACCCCGAACCTGAATTATGTTAACATTCAAAAAAGTTCTTACAATTTGCTCTAGAACTATACCTATACTCAACCTTCAAAATTATCTAACTTTCCAACCTCCCTTTCTGGCCTTGAAATCATTTTTATAGAAAATGAAGGAGCAAACAAGCATTGGGCTAGAAATTACACATGTCACTGATCAATTGGACTGCTATATGTTGGTTCAAAACAAAAACAAGAACCACCAAGTCCCGGAGCATCTTTCTGTTGATTCCACTCATTTCACAATAGCCACAACATTTGTTACTTCTCAAAACTCGCGCCCAAAACCACCATGGAAACAAAACCAAAATCAGTTATAATATAACCACTGAACTATCAGTTGCCAATAACAGACATTGTTTCACTCCTCTTCGATTAAGTATTTGTGCACCCAATTTTGATATTCCTCATCTGCTAGCAAATTAAAATTCATCACCTCCATCACATTGGTATTGTAAGGTGTGAATTTCACTACAACCTAGTTGGCCTCCTTCTCAAATGACTCTAAGAACATGCTGGTATTAATTATTTTATCCATGCTACTCACCAACAAGTCATGATCCAAGTCATCACAAATCAACTTGATTTGTGCATTAATAATCTCTTCTGCCCTATCTTGCCATTGCTGCAATGTCTTAATATTTCCTTGTGTATCTATTATATTTGGCAGAAAAGTATCATTCCAATCATCAAAACTCTTCACTAGTTCTCTAATTTTCCTACTCAAATCATTAGGTAGGGCCTGGAATCCCTTCAATGATTTCACAAAATTTTGAGTAGGCTTTAATGACTGGGGGCATGTTATTTGCATCAAATCTAGAAGCCTTAAACATAACATCTAAATCAGTGGCCTGAGGGATCCACTTCTCTACCATGGGTAGAACCATTTCCTGATCTTTGTTAATGTTTTGTATTCCAACCAAGAATAAAGAATATAGAGAATATACAGCTAGCAACCTAGAATCAACCTTCTCATTTAAATGCCTAAAAACAATGTCAACCAACTCATTGTGTTTAGCTATAGCACCATCCTCACTTGCCTTTAGGGCAGCCTACAATTCTGTGATTTTATTCATCATCTACCTTTTGGCATGATCTACAGAGTATTCAACTTCCTCTTCAACTAGCCTTGGTGCAGGGCTATCAGCAGGTGTCTGAATTAGGGATCCAAGAGTAGAAATAATTTGGATAATAGGGGGTAATGACCCTGAAGTAGTAGGTAATGCTCTGATAGCAGGGGCACTAGAGGATTCTCACACTTGACCATATCTTAATCTATCTACTTTAGATTGCAGCTCAACATTTTTCTGCTGCATTCTACTATACTCGCCAATTATTGCATTGTACTTCTCCATCAGACTTTTCCTTTCAGCTTCCTCTCTTTTAGCTATCTTCTAGGCCAATTTTCCCACATTCAATAATGTCAAGTGTGTGGCTTCTGTTGTTGAAGTTTCAGAAGCTCTCTTGATAATAAGCCTTCACCTTAGATTTGGGCTAATATCAGCCACATCCGGTTTTCTACCCTGAGGTGCCAATGCCCATATGGCTAAAGTCTCATATTTCACACTTAAAGTAGAGTCTTGTACAACTGCCTTGACTTCTTCTTCACTATTTTGCATAGGATGCTTGGACTGCATGATAGCATTGAATGCTACAGCATCAGCTATGTCCCACTCAGGGAGAAGTAAGACACCAGCCTGAGATACAAGTTTCCTCCCTTCATCAGGAGTGATGTTTTTGAATTGTTCCATTAATTTGGCTATGACCTCATCATCATTCTCCTGGTCAGACCTATTAGGTTTTGATTCCCTTCTTCTCTTGCATTTATCCTGATATTCTTCAAGTTTCATTCTCCATATCAATTGTAATAATACATGAGTTTTCATGAAGGCATCATCATCCAAGAATGCCTTATAGGCCACCATCTTAGCATCTTCTACACACCACCCCTTTATATCCATATTAGTTAGCACCAATTGTGCTGATCTAGGAGAGGAGGGGATACCAACCTGCATGTCTTGATCAGTTACAACTATTTCATCCACCAGATGCTCTTGTGACTCCTCAACTCTTTGCCTCTTAAGGCTTGGCTCTGATGCCAACTCCATAGGGTCATCCCTAGGTGGTGAATCCAGATCTATAATCTTTATACCTCTAGGCCTTCTAATCCCATGACTCGATTGTAATGATGTTTTCATTATTTGTTTGTGCTTTCTATCTCCTACCTCTTCATCACTGCTATCATTACTCTTCCTTCTGTATAAAGGCCCATCCCTTGGTGGCTAATAGGTTGGCCTTTCTTCCTCAGGTCTCACCTCCAGTCCCTGAATTTTCCAGTCCACTTCCAAATTGATCTTCTTAGTTCTCAGGGTGTTCATAATCTCTCTGAAATGATTCATCAGAAAATCAATTCTTTTGTGAAATGGAGTGAACTCCATCAGTGGATCATATTTTTCATCTAGCTTATGCACCATGGCCAACATTTTCTCATAAGCAATCCATTTCTCTTTATTTAATTTCTGTTGGCTCAAATCAAATTCATTCCTAATCAAATCTTTAGGAAAATTGAAAATATGAGTGAACTTGCCACCCTTAATTCTTTGTCTGAGCATGGCAAAGAATCCCTTAGGGTCATGCTACCTCATAGATGCACTCCTCAAATGGTAATCATCAAAATATCTTACAAAGTGAACCCATCCTTCCTTGGAAAATACAAAGTTTTAAACAAGACTATAATCAAGGAACAAAGTCCCTTTCCCTCTTCCTATTAAATTGTCTTCATGGATGTAGCCTAGTTGCCACATGACCTCTGCAAATCCTATCCTTGATGGTACATTATATGGGAGAATATGTGGATATCCCTGAAAACCATAAACCCTTAGACAGTACTTACAGGTTATAGAATTATGTCACCCTAATTATGACACACCTTTAAATTAGGCTTCCTTGCTTTGGGTTGGAGGAAATCATGCAAATCCTCAGGAATCCTTGGCACATTCACCATCAGTCTAGCTCTGAGCCTAGAAGCAAAACAGTTATCAAACTGCACAAAGTTGGCACCTCCCTTTTGGCAAGATAAATCTGCACTTCAAGCTTGCACCGGTAATCTTTCTCCATTCACCTCCTACCTCAACTCCATTTTTTTTAGAAGAAGTCAGCATTCTGATACAAGAACATGTGCATTAATAATGAGTACCAAAAGAAAGGAGTAGCAATGTCCCCCATATGTAACTTCAAAAAACCCTCATGTATCCTTTCAACAAGGAAAGAAGCATAGTCATATACTACAGAAAAGTTAGGATGTTGAATTTGAGCCCCCATAAACATATAGGCAATGGGCATCACAGTACTAGGGCTGAAACCTAAAATTTGGAAGAGTGAATAGAAAGTTTCCATGAAATGATCAGCAAAACAACTCAACCTGAAAGGTTCCCGATCAGTTGGGCTGATGTGAATCGTTGAACTACCCACCCTGGCTAGATGAGGAGGAAGCAATTTTGATCTAAAAGAGATTGTGTTTTCACATATTCCTACTTCATTTCCTCAAGGTCTATCTGGACCAAGAATGAGCTATATTCACTCAAGCCAAAAACTTGCCAAATCTCATCTACATTTATATTCAATAAAACCCCACCATCATTATCCCTTATAATTCGTGTAACAGGATCATATCTTGCAGCCACTTCCCTAAGTAGGTCAACATCAAGAAACACATTCGGCACCACAATATTTCCCATATCATATCTCCAACTATTTGAAAATGGATGAGATGCATTTCGCTGTCCATACCATCTCTTAAACATTTCCAAACCCGTCATTGGTACCCTGACATCTGCAATGTTATAGGCTTTATATCTCAATCCCTCACCTAAGGTTGTCCCTTTCATTAAGATCAAACCCCTCTTCTTGTCATTCATTGACAAAGGGAATTGGTCAAGGATATCATCATATAGATTCCTTTGCAAATAATCAATCCGACCAGAATGTTGTTTTGTTGGCACCATTTCAAACAACTAGGGCTTCTTCTAAGATCAAATTGTGAACAAATTAGGGCTACCTAAAATGAAATTACAGTAGAATTTTGCAATTTCCCACAATTCAAAAGAACCAGTAACCCTAGAATCTTAATCAAGAAAACCCTGACCAACAGAAAACAACCCTCCACAAGAATCACATTCAAACATAACGGTGATAAAGAAAATATTTCACAGAATTTCACGTCAAAATTTCACACTCTGTGGAAAATCAAACCATGTTGTAATTTCTTTGAAAGCTCTATCTTTGGCTCTGGATCACTTCAAAAACACTTGAATGCCTCAGTGGTGCAAGAACTCTTAAATTAAACACTTAGAATTTATGGAAAATGGCCCATAGACATCTCGTCCGCCATTAAAGCTTACTTGCATACCACTCCAATGACTTCAATTGTATTTGATGCAAATTTAAATCTACGTTGTCGATCTCTTGTTTCTGTCAGACCATCAAATGATCATCCTTAAAAGCTGACAACATCTCCACATCATTTTCAAGGGCTTACCATAATATTTAGTGCCAAAAGAATACACATGGCGCCCACCCACGATATCACGAACATTAAACTTCCTTCAGTTTAGGATCACGCGATGATAGGCAACCGTTGATTTTCTTCATCGGTGGTCACGATCATACATAACAAGGAGCACCACCAATTTCTATCCGCCGAGTAGCTTTTTCACCAAGATTAGAACATCATCATTGATTATGTGGACATGCATCTCACATGTAGTTTAGTAACCCGCTCGATAATGCACTAAAGTCTGATACACATATTAATCACTTTATTTACTTTTTTCAGCATCGGCAACCTCTGACACGTGGCTCCCGCCTATTATATCATGATCACCAAGCAGCTAGAGGTGCTGTCATCACAGGATCATGGGGAGCGGTCAAGATCAACAATATGGAAATTCATGGTCATCAAAATAACCCCTGCAAAATATTAAAATTACTTAGCAGAAAATAAGGGGAAGGGGACACCATCTAGGGCAATGACAGTCGATGACTCAATGTTGTTTTAAATGCATAGGGCATAGATCGACCCAGACCTTAGTAAATAAAAGGGGCCAGAAAAATATTTAGCATTTTTTAATTCAAACGGGGCCAGGCCTAGACGATTCAATGGGGCATAAGATGTTTTTAAAACATCTCCCAAAAGGTAACGATAGAAAATACCCAACCCAAAGATAGAACACCAAGGCTTCATGAAAGCAAAGCAAAAAAAAAACCAGCCCCAGGTACCTTCTGAATAATCAAGACAAACTAGTAATAAAAGGAAACTAGGGACCTAAAGTTGAAGTTCCATCAATGGCTCCAGTTGGGGATGTTCATTCCACTAGAATGAAGCAAGAATAATAGAATCTCAAGTAGAGCAGACCAATTGCAGAGACAACCAAAAGGATTATTCAAAAAAGACAATCCCACAAAAAAAAAAAAGCCTACAACAAACCTATATACAAACCTAAACCAACCATTCATGGAAAACAATACCTCAACTGAAGTATAACTTCAAGAATTGTCCATGAACTGGCAATTGAAGAATATCACCTGTCATTTCTTGAAGGAATATGAATTCTCTCCCCACTTGTCAATTAGCAAGAATGGACCTAGCCAAATTGCATCAAATTTACCATGTTTCCCCTTGTCTTCCAACATGGCATTCCACATCAAAACCATATCTCCATGCTGGAAATTTCTTGCAATTGTCCTCTTGTCATACAAATTTTTCACCTGCAACTGTAATTTGGCATTTCTCATTTGTGCTTCCCTCCTGGTTTCATCCAGTTCCATGAGAGCTTCCACTCTCAGTTTCATTTCATCTTTTATCTCATCATCATACATCTGGACAAATCTATACATTCCCATAAGGTTATTTTGGGGCAACCTTGCATTTATCCTATAGACTAAATCAAATGGGGCACATCCTATTGCTTTCTTCACAGTAACCCTGCCTGCCCAGACTGCTAATTTTAATTTAGAATCCCATGCCTTCTTATTTTGATCTAAGATCCTCTTGAAAATCTTCATCAACCTTTTATTGCTTGATTCTACTTGTCCATTTCCTTGTGGGTGGTAAGGTGATTGATAGGATGGGGTTGGATGGGAATCTCACTGTCCCATGCTCTAAGTCCTTGTTCTTGTGAACTCCTTAGGTGACTCTTTCACCCTGACCTTTAGGTCCTATCATAGGTATAGACACCCCTGGCCCTACTGGCCAACCCCACTATCAACACTCTTCTTCCTACCAAGAATTCTTGGTGCCTTGCCACTATTCCACCCTTGACCCTTATTCTTCCCTAAAGGCAAAATTCTCTCAACATTCCATTTGATTCTTGCAGGGGTGTGTAAATGTTGTAATTACTTCCAGGTAATCAATCTAGGGTTCTTGTTTCATCACAAAACTCCAATTAACCATCGCTTTCACAAAATCCCTTCCTAGGGTTAGAAAAGGCTACAAGCCTAGAGCCCCAATTAGGCCTCTTAATAGGGAAAAATGAATTTTTATTCAAAACCCACCAAAAGACCTAGGTTTTTGTTTATGGTTTATGTTTCTCATGCCTACACCTTAAAGATTTTTAGGGTTTTAAACCTGTATAGCCCGTACACTGTCTACACACAAAATTGACCCAAAAGCTAGGGTTTGTAAGCTTTCCTTGGATGATTTCAAACTGTCAAAAATTTCTCCCTCCAAATGACTTGATAGAACCTCCTCCTAACTACCAAGCATTTCCAAGACCCTCAACAAAATTCACCAAAAATAATTTCTAAAAAATCTTAATACCCCTGCAAGATATGAGTCTTTTTCTCGTTGTCTTCCCTAGCCAGACCCTGCCTGGCTCACCTAGGGCATGACTTTTCTAGCATTTCCTGAACTCCCACAACTCTTACAAGCTATCATATTTACACTAAGGGATCCTAGACACTATTCCCAAAAGGCCGTACAATTTGTACGGTGGGGAAGTGCTCTAGGACTCCATTCTCTCAAAATTGCCTGACTCAGGCGATAAACAAACAAAAAACAAACTATTTACAAATAAAAGATGAAAATGATCTACAAAGACAAATGGATGGAACACTAAGATTGTATAATATTAACACTACATTCTACAAACAAAATAATAGCAGGGTTACTCCATTAAAGCACAATTTGAATGCAAAACTCAGAAAACTATCTCTCAGAACGTTGTTTCCTTCAACTTCTCAAAATGTCACTCCAACAATAATGACTCCAACCCTATTTCATGGTCGAGCCATCTCTTAAACAGGCCCCCAAAACAATTAATTTCTTCTTGTCGAACCCATAGATGACCTAATCATGCAAATTATAAAACCCATTGTGTTTTCTAACCTTTGACAAGGTTGGTAACCTAGACAAGTTAGAGCTTCAAAACCCATCCATGCTTTCCACCTCCTAATCCATTGATCATAAAAGATCAAGTTTTATTCCTTCTCCACCAAATGCTAACAAAATGGTCAACATGACCTAAAAACAACACAACCAAAATAGAACTTCAACAAAACTTCTAGGAAACCTAGTATTTTCCTAGGTGCTCTTGCACCATTCTCCCCCTCTCAGCCCAAACACTAAGTAGTGGGGGGAGAGAGTAGTGATTCATCAATGCCCTACTTCTTGAACTTAGCTTCATCCACCCAAGTAGCCTCAGATTCATGCTTTTCCTTCCACTTGATGAGGTGTTCCATGTACACTTTGTGTCTTGTGGCCTTCTTCACCCTTGACTATAAGATCTTCTCTGCCCGAGGTTTGGATTGAGTAGGTATGGAAATGTTGCTGATGTCCTTGAAGATCTCCTTACTATCTTGATCCAAATCCTTGACTATCCCCTTATACTTGATCAAATCAACAATATTGAAAACTGGTGAGATTCCTAGATCGGTAGGTAACTCCACCTTGTATGCATTTTGCCCATACTTGGCCAATATCTTGCATGGACCCACTCTCTTCATCTGCAACTTGGTTGGAATTCCCTTCTGCAACCTTGATTTGTTAAGGTGGACCATAACATAGTCCCCTACTTGAAATTGCACATCTTTCCTTGACATATCTTCCTTCTCTTTCAGTTTTTGTGTAGCCTCTGTGACTGTCTTCTTGACCTACTCTTGAATCTCCTTCATGGTTTGGCTGAAGTCTTATGCATGGCCACTCCTCTGTTCCATAGCTCCAAGATCTTTGAGCTCACAAATGCCTCTTGGGTGCATCCCATACACAACTTCAAATGGACTCTTCCCTATGGTCCGGTTTACACTATCATTATAGGCATACTCAGCTTGTGAGATAACCATATCCCATGTCTATCCATACTCCCTGGTTAGACACCTCAAAAGATTACGTAACACTTTGTTAACCACTTCTGTTTGACCATCGGTCTGAGGATGGTAAGCTGATCAAAAAGATAGGTTGGTACCCAATTTTCTCCATAGAGTCTTCCAAAAATGACTCATGAACTTCACATCTTTGTCAGAAACAATTCTTAAAGGCAAGCCATGGATCCTTACAACATTCTTGAAGAAAAGGTGAGCTATGTAGCTAGAATCATGAGTAGTTTTGTAGGGAATAAAATGACTCATCTTGCTAAATCTGTCTTTCACAACATAAACACTGTCAAAACCAGTCTTGGTCTTAGGAAGGCCTACCATAAAATCCATGCTCACACACTCCCATGGTCTGTTAGGAATAGGCAAGGGTTGATAAAAACCAGCATTACTAGCTCATCCCTTAGCTCTCATACACACAACACATTGTTCCACATACTTTCTAACATCTCTTGCCAACTTAGGCCAATAATAGAATCTTTGCACTAGCTCTAAAGTCTTATTTATGCCAAAATTCCCACTAAGACTTCCATTATACTTTTCCTAAATCAAATTTTCCCTCATTGAACCTCTTGGAACACATAACTGATTTCCCATAAACAACAACCCAATTTTCAAAGTATACTCTGAGTATTGACTATGGAAATGGTTCTCAAAGTTAGAACATACCTTATATGCCTCTAAAAATTCTTCATCTTCCCCATATAGATCCTTGAAACTTTCTATGCCAATGCTCTTGAGCTGTATCTCTTGCACTGTCAACAACCTTCTGCTTAAAATGCATCTGTCACCTTGTTCATTCATTATTTCTTGTGCTTGATGGTAAAAGTAAAATCTTGGATGTATTCCATCCATTTCAAATGCCTATTACTTAACTTCTCTTGAGTGTTGATAAAGATGAGTGCTTGGTTGTCAGTAAAGAGCACAAACTCCTTCGGTATAAGGCAATGCCTCCATTTTCTAAGTGACTGAACTAAAGCATAAATTTCTAAGTCATAGGTGAAATACCTCTTTGCTTCATTGATCTTCTCACTAAAGAAGGCTATAGGTCTACCCTCTTGACTAAGCACTCCTCCTACTGCCACTCCACTTGCATCACATTCCACAGTGAACAACTTGTCAAAACTAGGTAACAAGAGAATAGGTTGAGTTGCCACTTCTTGTTTTAGTTTCTCAAACCCTTTCTCAACCTCTTGTGTCCACACAAACTTAGTTTTCATACCTCCCTTGATTGTATCTAAGACTGATGCACATATGCCACTAAATTTTCTTATGAATTTCCTATAAAATTGAACCAATCCATGAAAACTTCTTACCTCAGTCCCTGTGGTTGGTGTAGGCAAGTTGAGAATAGCTTCCACCTTGCTTGGATCCATCTTAAATGATTCTTTGGATACTACAAAACCCAGATAGACTACCTCTTGCTTAAAGAATTCACACTTCTCTAGATTGATTGCCAACTTCTCTTCTTGCAACCTTCAAAGAACTTGCTCCACATGTTTCAGATGATCTTTTGTTGTCTTGTTGTATATGAGGATGTCATCAAGGTACACTACCACAAATATACATGTAAAGTCCTTTAGCACTTCATTCATGAGCCTCATGAATGTATTAGGGGCATTGGAGAGACCAAATGGCATCACTCTCCATTCATATAACCCATCATTTGTCTTAAATGTTGTCTTCCACTCATCACCATCCTTAATTCTGATCTGATGGTATCCTGTCTTAAGATCCAACTTGGTGAAGTACTGTGCTCCTCCAAGGCAATCCATTAAGTCTTCAATCCTAGGGATAAGGAATCTATATTTGATTGTGATTCTATTTATTGCTCTAGAATTAGTACATAATCTCCATTTACCTCCCTTCTTTGTTGCTAAAACCACTAGTACTGCACATGGGCTGATGCTCTTTTGAATCAAGCCTTGATCCAATAATTCTTGCGCTTGCCTAGCTACCTCCAAATTCTGAGTTGGTGTGAGTTTGTATGCCACTTTTTTAGGTAATGAAGCTCTAGGTATGAAGTCAATTTGATGACTTATGGCTCTCCTTGGTGGTAGAGTTGCAGGTGTACCATCACTAACTATACTCTTGTACTTATCAATCAATTTTTGGACTGCTTCTGGTAAGTCTGTCCTTTTAGCATTTTCTTCCTCTTTGGATTGCATCATGATCACATATCCTTCATCCCCTTGATGTAGGTTGTTAAGAAACTCCTTACCACTGCTCAACATGATGTTTGGTGTCTTTGAATGTCCTTCATTTTCTTCTGACAATGACTGCAGCTTGAAGGTCCTTCCATCCTTTTTGAATGAAATGGTATTCTCCTTCCCATCATAAATAGCACTTCTTTCATACTTCCATGGTCTGCCCAGTAGTAGATGGCATGCATCCATGGGTAATACATCACAAACTAACTTGTCCTTGTACCCTCCAATTGAAAACTCCACCGTTACTTGCTCATTCACTAAAACACTCTGCCCTTTGTTCAGCCATGTGACCTTCTAGGGGTTAGAGTGGGGTACCTTCTCCAATTTCAGTTTTGCTACTACCTCCTCTAAGATTATATTGTCTGTTGAACCTGAGTCTACTATGACCTTGCATACTTTGCCAAGTATCTTGCACCTTACTCTAAAAAGAGCTCTCCTCTGTTTTGGTTCTTCTTTAACTAGTTGTCTGATCAAAACCCTGTTGAACATCAAATTTTCTCCTACCTTAGATTTTATATGACTGACTTCGTATGCTTTAGGACTCATGGTGTCTTCTTGTGCATAAGACAATCTCTTTTCATTGCTATATGAGGTTGCTTTCTCTGGACACCTATAAGCAGGATGACCTAGTTGGTTACAATGATAACACTTCATGTTTGCAAAATAGAAATTGCTCCTGCCTACTCCTCTTCCTCTATTTGAACCTCCTTGAGGTCCTCTACCTTTGTTATATCCTCCTCTAGAAGATGTTTCACCTCCATGCTCTGTGAGTTTAGACTCACCTTGGTTTCTTTGATCACTTCCTCTACCTTGGTAGCCACCACACTGTCCTCTTTGATCTCTTTGATCTTTGCCTTTGCCTTTGCCCTTAGAAGACTAATCTTGCTTCCTCTTGTTCCTTTCCTCAATATTTATGGCCAACTGACAGCATTGGTGCACTGTCTTAGGACTCAAAAGAGTCATCTCCTCTTAGATGTTCCATTTCAAACCGTTAAGGTATCTTGCTACCTTAAGACTTTCATCCTCTATCACATTGGACCTCATACAAAGTTTTTGAAACTCTTCAGTATAAGTGTTTACATCTTGGTATCTTTTCCTTAAGCTTTGCCTCTTCTTGTGTAATTGTATCTCATAGTCATCTGGCATGTAGGCTTCTTTCACCTTGGCAACCATTCCTTTCCAAGTTGATATGGGTTGTTTGCCTTCTTTTTCCCTCTCTGTATAAATGAACTTCCACCATGTCAAGGCAGATCCTCTTAATCTTGATTTAGCAACCTTCACCTTCTATGCTTCAGTGACTCCATCACATTCAAAATTATTTTCCATGCCTTCTATCCAATCCATGACTAGGTTAGCTTCCATCTTTCCACTAAAAAGTGGTATGCCTTCAAGTGCTTTCCCACTCAAAGCTTTCAATGCCTTCAAGAAAGGCACCTCCTTCAAAACAAGGTCAGGTTCAAGGGTCTTATCTTCCTCTGCAACCTCTTCTTCCTTTGGTATTCTTCCCTCAAACTGTGCACTCCTCACTGCTTGCTCAAGTTGGGCTATTTTTTCCCTCAATTGTTTATTGTCTTCTTCTTGCTCTTCAACCATCTTAGCCAGTTTTGCATTCTTCACTATGGTGGAAGAATCACTTGACTCAACCTCAAACATACAAGATTCTTTCCCAAATCTTTAGCTTGCTCTGATACCAATCTGATAGGATGGGGTTGGATGGGAATCTCACTGTCCCATGCTTTCAGTCCTTGTTCTTGAGAAATTCTTAGGTGACTCTTTCACCCTGATCTTTAGGTCCTATCACAGGTATAGACACCCCTAGTCCTATTGGCCAGCCCCACTATGAATACTCTTCTTCCTACCAAGCATTCTTGGTGCCTTGCCACTGTCTCCTTGCCACTATTCCACCCTTGACCCTTATTCTTCCCTAAAGGCCAAATTCTCTCAACATTCCATTTGATTCTTGAAAGGGCGTGTAAATTTTGTAATTTCTTCCAGGTAATCAATCTAGGGTTCTTGTTTCATCACAAAATCCCTTCCTAGGGTTAGAAAAGGCTACAAGCCTAGAGCCCCAATTAGGCCTCTTAATAGGGAAAAATGCAATTTTCTTCAAAACCCACCAAAAGACCTAGGTTATTTGTTTTTGGTTTGTGTTTCTCATGCCTACACCTTAAATATTTTTAGGGTTTTAAACATATACAGCCTATACACTGTCCACACACAAAATTGACCCAAAAGCTAGGGTTTGTAAGCTTTCCCTAGTTGATTTCAAACTGTCAAAAAGTTCTCCCTCCAGATGACTTGATAGAACCTCCTCCTAACTACCAAGCATTGCCAAGACCCTCAATAAAATTCACCAAAAATAATTTCTCCAAAATCTTAATACCCTTGCAAGAAATGAGTCTTTTTCTCACTGTCTTCCCTAGCCAGACCCTGCCTGGCTCGCCTAGGGCATGACTTTGCTAGCATCTCCTGAACTCCCACAAGTATTACAAGTTATCATATTTACACTAAGGGAGCCTAGACACTATTCCCAAAATTTTGTACAATTTGTATGTTGGGGAAGTGCTCTAGGACTCCATTCTCTCAAAGCTACCTGACTCAGGCTAGAAACAAACATAAAACAAACTATTTACAAATAAAAGATCAAAATGATCTACAAAGACAAATGGATGGCACACCAAGCTTGTACAATATTAACACTACATTCTACAAACAAAATAATAGCAAGGTTACTCCATTAAAGCAAAATTTGAATGCAAAACTCATAGAACTGTCTCTCAGAATGATGTTTCCTTCAACTTCTCAAAATGTCACTCCAACAATAATGACTCCAACCCTATTTCATGGTCGAGCCATGTCTTAAATAGGCCCCCAAAATAATTAAGTTCTTCTTGTTCAACCCATAGATGACCTAATCATGCAAATTATAAATCCCATTGTGTTTTCTAACCTTTGACAAGGTTGGCAACCTAGACAAGTAAGAGCTTCAAAACCTATCCATGCTTTCCACCTCCCAATCCATTGATCATAACAGATCAATTTTTATTCCTTCTCCACCAAATGCTAACAAAATGGTCAACTTGACCTAAAAACAACACAACCAAAATAAAACGTCAACAAAACTTCTAGGAAACCTAGTATTTCCCTAGGTGCTGCTGCACCAGTGATGAATAAGACTTGGATGCCATATTTTTCACAAAATTCCATATATTCCTTAGATCTAAAACACATTGCATTTTCTGACACAATCCTTTCAGGACATCTGAATCTAGTCACTACATTACTCATTAAGAAATCAATTACCACCTTACTAGTTGCTTTCTTTGTTGGAATCGTTTCCACCAACTTGGTAAAGTAATCAGTGGCCACCAATATCCATGAATGGCCCCCACTTGATTTGCATGCTATCTCTCCTACAAAATCAATACACCATTGCTGGAATGGGGATCGGACTACAACTAGTTTTAAAAGTAAGTTACCAGAGAAACACTGACAAGCATCACATGTCTTCATTAATTGATGTGCATCCCAAAAAATAGTAGGCCACCAGAACCCAATCCACATTATTTTATGTGCAGTAGTTTTTCCCATATAATGCCCTCCACAAACTCCACTATGCATTTCATTCAAAAGTTCCTTTGCTTGCTCCTGATCTACACATTTTAGCATAACACCCTCTCCATTTCTCCACCAGATTTTTCCTGTTATGATAACATACTTGATAGCATGTAACTTCAATGTCCTCTTATCATTCTCACTCAAATCTTCATGACATCTCATCTTTTGCAAGTAATAGATCACACCCTTGTACCAATCAGAATGTTCCATGTCACATATGTATGGTCTCTCCTCTTCTTCAAGCAAATTTATCCGATTTGATTCAAAATTACTTTGGGTCATAAGTTTGGCCAATCCTTGTCCCCTTACTAACCTGGTAATCTGAATTTCAATGTTGAATTCTTGGATCCTATTAATCCATTTACATCTTCTTCCTGACACTTCTTGTTGTGTAAAAATGTCCTTCACCATAGAACTGGGCACATAAGCAATTATGGTAGCTCCCATCAAATAGGTCCTAAAAGCTTTGATTGCTTTTACTAATACATATGCCTGTTTTTCTTTTATATCATACTTGAGTTCTACAGCCTATAAGGATTTGCTGGAAAAAGATATAGGTTGTTGAAAACCTTCAGCATTCATTTGTAATAAGACAGCTGCAATTGTGTGGAATGAAGCAAATGAGAAAATCTGCAAAGGTTTGGAAAAATCAAGGGTCCTCAACACAGGTGCTTCCTTAATAGCTTGCTTGATATCATGGAAAGCTTGTACTGATGCTTCTTCCCATTCGACCTTAGCCCCTTTCTTAAGCATCTTATAAATAGGGCAAACCCCTTCAGCAAAATTTGTAACGAATCTTCTTAAAAAAATTATTTGACCAAAGAAAGACTAGATTCCCTTGACATTTCGGGGTTGCAAGACCTTATCTATTGCCTTTACCCTTTATGGATCAATTTTAACTCCATTCTTAGAAACAATATGTCCGAACAACTTTCCTCCCTTTACTCCAAAAGTGCATTTCCTGGGATTTAGGGAAATACCATATTCCAATGCCCTAATGAATATTTTCTCAAGATGCTCACAATGATCATCTTCCTTCTTGGAATACGTCGTTAAATCATCCTAATAAATCACCAAGAAAAAATTAATGAAATCTGAGAATGCCACATCAATGGCTCTCTAGAAAGTAGCCCCTGCAGTTGTTAGACCAAAAGGCATTCTCACATATACATAGGTCCCCTAAGGTGTAGTGAAAGTTGTCTTAAATTGTTTGGATTCCTTAACCATAACTTGGTTATAACCAGAAAACCCATCCATCATGGAAATTAACCCACAACCTATCACTCTTTGCAACATGACTTCCATATTCAGCAATGGATAGTTATCCTTTAATGAAGACACATTCAAATTTCTGAAATCTACACATAATCTAATATCTCTATTCTTTTTTCTCACAGGCACCAAATTAGATACCCAAGATGACTGTCTAATTTGTTTGATGATTCCAGCATCTCTTAACTTAGTAAGTTTTTGCATTTTTTGGGGCCAAGGTGGGATTAATAGGTCTCTACTTTTTCCTAAAAGGCTTGGCATCACTATTCAAAGGGATCTCATGTTGAAACAAATCCTGCCTATAAGCCTTAAGATCATCATAAGACCAATCAAACATATGTCTGAACATTCTTAACAAATCAACCAGCATCTTTCTTACCTTTGGTGACAATTTCTTTCTAATATACACCATTTTTGGTGATGCATCTGTCCCTAGGTTTATTTCCTCCAAGTCATCAAGATGGGAAGCAACACAATTAGCCTTAGTCCTATCCTAGTTGTCAAACACTCTTTCAAGAACAAATAAACCCTTAGGAATGGTGTTATTTTTTAACTGAATAACTTCATTTCCAAACACAGTATCTTTACCATCAATATTTTCAACAAAGGCTCCAAAATCTATTTCTTGATTTTCATACTCATCCACACAACTTAAAAATCTTAATATATCATCATCACTGTCAAAAACTTACCAGTGCTTAATATTATCAGGAACAGATGGTCTGGTTTTCACTTTGACCTTTGAAATTCCAGCATAAGTCATGTCATCCGGCCTTAGTGTGATATTTGCTAACAAATCTACCACCTTATTGTGACCTCTCTCCATCCAATTTATCCCAAAAGCATCAAAACTTTCCAATTCATCCCAAACAACATTTCTATATTGTTTCAACCTTTTATTCTTTGACACATATAGGGACCTAACTTGGGAAATCACAAGCTCAGAATCTCCAATCACTTTGAGCTTCTTGATCCCATGTTTTTGAGCCAATCTTAATCCTAACAACAATGCTTCATATTCAGCCACATTGTTAGTGCATTCAAATAATAGGGTGAAAGAAAATATGAAATTTTTTCCACCTAGCGACCTCAACAACACACTTGCATCAAATCACTCCTTTGAATTAGCACCATCAAAAAACATAGTCCACACATCATCAGATTCTAATAGATTTTGAACTTCTGTATCAATTGGTGAAACAAACTTATCACAAATACTAGGGGATTCTTCAGCCCTGAACTCATTTATGCCACAGTCAATAAAACATGTCAAATATTCGGTCAGACCATGCTCAATCATATGAGGCACCTTTGATTCTCTTTCAACCTTGACATCTTTTCTGTCAATGCAAAAGGTAGAAAATGAAAAATCACATTGTATGTTGCCTCCCATTGATGCACTCCACTTTCTTGATAATAACATTCCAAAATGATGGGGAATGTCTGCAACTAAAATAGTCATGGCCAGAACCTTATCAGGATATTGAGCCAGCACATAAGGCAAGGCCTTGATGGTCCCAATAATAGGCACCTCTCTCAAATCCAATGCATAAAATTTACCTTGAGTAGTATCAATTGTCAAGCCCAATGCTTCCATAATCTTTATTGGCATAACATTATTTAATGCTCCCGAGTCTATCATGCAATTGCTCAGGGTTTTCCTATTTATTATTTGGAAAGTATGTCTTACTTTCAAATGCACAGTGGTTATGAACATGTTTATGATATGTATGATGGCCTATTAGGAGCTACCAACATGTTAAATTAGGCAAATGGTTGTGATCAGACTGTGCTTTCATATGGTCTTGATCCCCATTTTCAAATGTTGCCACTTGATGCAAAATCAGAGAATGAAGAAAGTGGCAATTATATGACCCATTTGATTTCGTTGCCAATTAATGACAAATCCAAATAGAAGGCAAGTTCTCACTTGCACAAAGGCAGCCTAATCCTTGTGTTTGCAAAGGTGGTGTCACCCATGTTGCTATGGTTTGACAGAGGCAAGCACAAATTGAGGGAGATCAGTTATTTTTGTAGAATTGTGTTTGACAGAGGTAAATGTTGACTCCCCTTTTTTATTTGGTGGCCTGGTGTCACTAGATGAAGTTGAAAAATGAAGATTGAATAGGGGAGCAGTTTGAGGACACCTGATGACTCAGCATTTGGTCTACTTCCCTAGAGATCTAGAATCTTGCTATGCCCATAGGGGGCATACATCCCCAATTGGAGTCACTGTTGGCACTCCCAAATTTTGCAAATTTGAAGTGCCTATTTTGAAATTTTTCCTCTGCACTTTCAAAAGTGCACCTGATTGAACTTGCCTAAATGACCTACTTTGGAGAGTCATATTTTGGAGCCCGTTGATTTCCAAGAAAAATCCATTTGCAAACACACTCATGTGTCCTATGTGAACATGCATGTTAATTTTCAGCTTCCCACGATGAGTTTTGTCAAGGTTTTGAAAAGTGAAGCTGGAGGGTTTTATCACTGCTCAGTTGTTTACGGATGTTTAGTTTTGCAAAGTAGCTTCCCGTTTGAGCTTGCATTTTGCAACCAGTTGATCATCATGCTAAAATGAATGTTGTTCTACATTCTCTATACCAAGATGAACTTGAATGCCATTTTTCAAAGCTTCACGAGTTGATTTGCTATTTTTAAGCAGATTAAAACCAAATGGAATTTCTTTAGTTTTGCACTGAAACCTTTCTGAGAGGCCAGCTTTGAGCGTAAATAACTTTTGATGGATGATGTTTCAAGTCAAGCCCTCTTGCACACATGCTAAGTGTACCAAAGTAATCTATTGTGTCCAGTGGTAGCTCTCTAGAAGTTGGTTTGCTATTTTTGCAAATTGGTGATTTCATCAGTTTCAATTGGTTCAGAACAACTGTTTATTGTAGGAAGTTTAAATAAGCAACTTTGACAGCGAATAACTTTTTCCTCGTGATTATTTTCTCTAATTTGTCTTTTGCACTGCATTCTCTGGACCAATGGCTACATGCATACAGGTTTTTCTATCTCTAGGAGGTTGTTTTCCTAGTTTTCAAAGCTGATTCCGAAGCCAACTTGGCCAATTTCACCATTTTCTAAAAGTGCCCAAAAATAATTTGTAATGAAAACCCAATTTGTGTTTTCACTTCATAAGCATTCAAAGGTTGTCTCAGATCAATTTGAGCTTGAAAGTTGTTTCAGAATGATTTTTTTTTAGTTGGGTCCATATGGGGACCTGACATGCTTGGCACAGTTATTTGGTTGAAAGGTCTCCTTTTGATTATGAAGGCATTGGTGAAAAGGAAGATCAAATCTATTACTCAATTGAGAATGGACATATTTCAATTGTTCATATTAACACAATGAAGAGCAATAGGGACAGTTCAAAGCAAAGGATATAGTCAAGGCTCGACTAAATGAATCAGATGTAAGGAATTCTTATATTGACAATTCACTTACAAATTGGAATTATCTTGAAGATTTTCCTCCATGACTGAATAGGAACACAAGACTAGACTGGAGCCTATCTTCAAGAAAGTGACCTGATTACCAAATGTTAAGGATGAACAAAAGTTCAAAGTCATGAATGTAGTGAATAAATAAGGAATTTTAGGCAATGGATATATGAATTTGAAGCATCACTATATTGAACATAAAGGATTTTTATAATCATCATGTTTTTATTATATCCTTTAAGACTACATGTTCAGAGAGTTTGTAAAAGTCTTGACAGAGGAAGAGATGGGGTTGTCACACACAGTCAGGAGGGACTTCTTTTAGGCGCAATCAATGAATGGATATCTCTCATTGCATAAAGCCAAAGAGAATGCTATAAAGCATGCTCACTTAAAAGCAGTGTGCACACAAGATGTATGTGTTGAGGGTTGCGCATAAAGCTTTTGAAGTTTTCAAGCAAAATACAAAATGTGGAAACACATGGAAGGCATGAAAGCAACAAAAGGGATTTATATGAACTAGTGTGGAATGTGTAAGGTGGTTTGATGGGATCCTTGGTATTCTTCATCAAATATGTATGCTCCTCTATCAATTGTAATAAGGAAAAGACATGTAGACCTTTTCAGAAATATATTTGGCCGATCTAAGATTAAATCCTATAGGTATCTATTAAAAGTTTGAAATAAAAAAAGGCTGCCCCATGATCACAAATGCCTCCCATAGCTTGATGAAGATGGTTCCTCGCTTTATTTCCATGAACAAAGTCATAACACCATTTAATTTTGCACGATTTTTTTTTAGCTAAATGGGTATTATGGAAGCTTTGAGTTTTCTTGCCTTTGGTGAAATTTGTGCTCCAGTTGAAGTTGTGCCAATGTTTTTTTTAGATGAAAGGTTCCATAACATGCTTCGAGGACTACCAATCTATTTTGATTTGCAATGAGCAATTGCTACATTAATAGATTTTTAGCTTTGAATATATTGTTAATTCTTTTATTCACCTAGGGAAAAGGAATGAAAAACAATCTTTAGGGGACAGCTTGTGCAGCCAAAGGAGATGATATGTGAGTCTGGTAAAATGAAATGATTTATTGAATGAAGGCAATATGTTTATAAAATGTATTTATTGAAAACACATCAGAGAATTTCAAGTAAATGTGTTTGGGAGACGTTGCAGGGTACACACAAATAGACTGATGGAGAGTCTTTATAACTCTGAAGCTAATGCATTAAAATGTGAATGCAACACATAGAGTGTGTATGTTTGAGAGGCATTGGAAATTTTTAGGTAAATGTAGTAAATATTGAAGGAGCTGCTACAAGTAACACACTTGGAGGACAAAACACCAAAAGGATACTATTGAAAAAAGCTTTTGAAACTTTCACGCAAATGTATTATTCAGATACAGAAGGGCACGCTGCAAACAAAAGTGGGCATCCATCAAAGTATAAAAGAAATGGCTAATGAGTTGAAAGCCACACACCATTGGAACAAGGGCTTTGAAGCAAGGTCAAATGAAAATGGAACAGGGCACGTGGCCAGCTAGGTAGTAATAAACAAAGTGTGTATGTTGAAAATGCTTCAAGAAATTCTCAAATAAATGAAATAAAACTTAGAGCAAGGAGGTCACCATGCCAGGTTCAAGGGTCGAGCCTTATATGGAAGGAAGATGCAATATCCTAAAAGAACCAGGCAATACCATGGCATTGAATATGAACGTCCATCGATGCAGCCAGAGATAGAAGCATATAAAGGAGGGCGCACGAGTCTATTAGATGTTGCATCTGTAAACGCCCCTGCTAGTATACATTATGTGGAATGGGAGTAGTGGCTTTTATAAGCATAGGATATGCATTCAAAATAACCTATAGAAAATGCTTCAAAAACATTCCAAGAAAATGAAGCTGGCAAGGGCCCATGCACTAGCAGGGTATTGATACATATCAAAGCACATTGCCAACATGCATAAAATAGGGGAATATAAAATCAACACCATACGCACAGTGAAAAGGATGGATTCCATAAAAATGATGAAGTAAAGGGTTGCCATTGAGCCTTTTAATGATGTCCATTTAATATTGTGGATGGTGGTTTTAAAGAGGGCACTACTATGAACGGGAAAATGATTCAATAATGTCTCTCGAATGTTCATTGCTGCCATAGTCAAGAAAAGTGCAGAGCTCAGGAATACACGAGAAAAAAGAATTAGGGCAGCGCAAAGATGTAGGAAGAAGTTCTACAGTGGAAAATGAAGATCAAGATCCAGCTAAATCTCCACCACTGCCTGCCATCACGTGATCCTAAACTAAAGGGTTTTTAGCATCCGCAAAATTGTGGGCTTGTGACGCGTGGCAGAGTGGGCCCGAGAAAAGTCTTTATCAAGCGGATGCTTTTTCACAGGTAAATTATAAATGGGACCAAATTTTTTTAATGCATTGGAAATAAGAATGAATGGTGGGCCCAAGGCATTTTAGGGGAAATACATTTCAGAATTAAATGTTGGAAAAATATTAAATTTTAATAAAGAGGTGGGTGCTCGTGAATTTCTTTTAAGGGATTTTGCTTGTAGGTGAAATATTTAACTTTTCACTAGAGGGAGGAAATTTAAAATGCACGTAAATGTGGCATGGAATGAAAAGTGAATTTAATATTCACTTTGTTGGTCCTAGGTTTAATACAGTGTAGAGTATGTTATTCATGGGAGGTATATAAAGTAAAAAAGTGGCTGCAGAATAAAAGGAAAATTTTAAACATGAGCTGAAGGTGAAAATATTTTGCATTGGATGCAAAATATTTTAAAATGCAAAGTGGAGACTATTATTAAAGTTATGAAACTTTAATATTTAAAATTGAAGGTATAATCTACAGAAAACAAAGCAAAGAATAGAAATAAGATTTTTTCATAGAAGCATTTTTATGCAATTAAGTGAATTTGAAGATTCCATCACATGGGAAAATTTTCTGTTGTAGGACAACTAACAGAAAAGGAAAATAAAGAGGCAAATTCAGTTACAGAGAGATGAGAGAGGTTTCGAGCAACTTGTTGATCAATGGTGGATTGATTTTCTAGATGGCATCTACGGATCATACTGATCTCAGGGCAACTTTTGTTTCTCTTTTATTATTTTCTTCTCTCATTGTAAAAGAGAGGTTGGGGTTTCCAAATTTTGAAAGCTCTGTAAGTCAGGCAGAAGCTCTAGGTAGAACTGTATAGCTGGGAGAAATTTAATTGAGTCATTAAATCTGAAAGTGTTTGTTATGAATTGTGTTCTCATGTTTATATTTAGCTAATAATTCTCTCCATTTCTGAGATGTATTACTCTTTTTGATTCAATAATAAGATTATCTAAGTCTTTTCATGCACATTTGTTGCATTAAAGTGATATATGTTGTTTCCTTCTATTCTGAGAATAATGTAATTGCTTTAATGAAGCACAAGGTGCATTTATTATTGCCTTTTGTTCATAGGATAGTGTAATTGCTTCAACATATGTGACAGGAATACTATGTTTCAGATGGATTTATAAGAAGGGTTATCAGATAAAACTTCAGTGATCTGGTTGTCATAATTTGATAACATTTGTAAGGATCTTCATACATTTTCAACACTGTAGGATGAATGCTAGTTATGTGACTCCATAGCCCATTTTCTGGTACTAGTCAAGTATTATACTTATGTTGTTTTCAGCTTGGTCCCCAATCTTCAAAACTTAAAACCATTTTAAATCCATGTGTGTTATAGTGTTATGGTTATCTCATGCTCCAAGTAGTTGATATTACTGATGAACAACCAATTCTATTCAGTATTATCCTATTATGTTGAGTCATTAAATAAGATTATTTGTTGAGCAATATTTTGTTATGTATATTTTTCAATTTGTTGATATTGCTAAAGGGATCACCCTCTTGGGTCTTGCAGAGCTTGAAGTGTAGGAGGTTATTTTAAAGTCCTCATTAGTTGGTCTAGGTCCTCTGAGCTTCCCTTGATTGGAATTGGCAATTCCATAGGTAGATTAGGACACAAACCTAGTTTACAAGAAAAAACACCAACAGCCTGTATAACTTTTGTATGGTTGAGCAGGAAGCCTAATCTAAGGCATGACTTTCCCCATAGCCACTTGCATGTGTGTGAGTGCATACCAGCCATGAGTGTATGTTTCTCACCTAGTGGACAACTATGAGTTTTGTCGCCTCAGAGTGAGTATGATTTTTTTCCAGACAAACAACCTAGATCTAATCCACATCGAGATGGAAAAATAGTTGAAGCTTGATCTAATTTTTTTCTTGCTCTCTTTTATTTACTCATTTTCATCTTTGGTAGTGTATTCATGGCCTTGTCACTGCTGTTTATATCATTTTCATGTGTGTTGCTTTGTGCTTATCTTTGGTTAGTCAAGAGATCTGTATCCTCGGGGCTTGATAACCCCTCTTGATTGTTGGTGTCTCATCTTGCCAGCATTGGTTCATTGGAACCCCTCTTGGTGCATATTTTTCTACTTTAGTGTGAGTTTGAAGTAGGTTCATCCTCTCACTAAAGAGGGGGCTAAATGTAGTGTTGAAAAAATGGTCCTTTAACATTATTCACACCCGTTTGGATCCTTGTGGATTTTGGATTATTGTTGCCTTGATTTAGTGTTGTAATGTGGATAACACATTCACATTAGGTCTTTGGCCCTTGTGAGCTAAAGGAATTTAATGGTGCCTTGCAAAAGTGTTGTGAAGTGTTGTAACACACTTTCACACTTTTCTAGGGTTTTATCAATTTAAACATAATTTTAATCATAATTGAGCTTAATATTTAATTATTTAGAGTGTTGTAACACACTTTCCTATTCATATGGGCTTGTCATTAATGATTTGGATTTATTACGCTTTAATTGGCCCCATTTTGCATCCACAAGCCAGTATTTATTGCATCTTTTTGAGGATAATCCTGACATCAATCAGTAACCAATCATAATTCAGTTGCTCCTAGCTTGTGGGACCCAGATTTAGTGTCTGGGACTCATTCACCAACTTGGGAAAATAAGTCCCACCTAGGTCTTTTTGGCCCTAATACAGGTTTCACACATTTCTAGACACTTTTGATTTTTGGTTCCATTCCTTATGTGTAATGGGACTCATTTTCCACCTTGGGTGAATGAGTCCCATGTGATCAAAAATCAAATTTAAATAAAATTTTCAATGGGATTTTACTCTCCTAGATCTAATGTCAAATTGTCTTGTAATTTTAGGAATTCTTGCATAATTAAGTATAAATACAAGGTTCTTTCACTCATCTTTTTCTCAAGCATTCAAGTATTCATTCAAGAGTCCACAAGAGAATTTGAGCATTCATAAGAGCATTCAATACATTTCAAGAGAAAATTACCAAGCATTCTAGAGCATTCTTCAAGTGTCTTATATCATGTCAAATATTATTTGCATCATGTTGTTTTAGAGCTAACAATTATGGTGTAGGGATTGTGTGATTCAAGCAAGCCTTGCATCCAAGAACTATCAACATTAAGAAAGATTCCAAGTCTACATCTATTGGAGCCATCATTTACATGTTTGCAACACTTAATTGAAAGGGTTTGGTCTAGGTTAGAGATTTATCAAGGAGCAAGACTGGAAAAGTTTTCAAAGCAATTCAAAGTTGTCAAAGTTTCCATAAAGCCTTGGAGAAGCTTAGAGAAGGCTTATAGGATGAATTTTGCAATTTCAGACCCATATTTGAATCAGGAACAAAAAAGCAAATTGAAAGCTACAAAATCTAGTTTTGAATTTCTAAAAAAGCAATAGTGGACTGATTCACCACTAGTGGAAAATGAGTCCCACTATACCTATCTGTCAGGGATTTTTGTAGATCTGAGCACCCATTGGTCTGAAACTTGTTCCTGCATAGTTTACCCAAAATTGGACTGATTCACCTAGCTTGGTGTATGAGTCCTAGTCAATATAAATAGAATTTTTTTCAAGATTCCAGACCTCCAATCTTTCTTCTTTAGTTTCCCAAGTGCACATTTCTAGTTTTATAATTTTCTGTTACATTTTACTTGTATTTATAAGTCATTTTGCATGTTACATTGTGTTTTCAAACATTTTCTTTTCCAAGTTTACACTTGGTGATGAACCCCTCGATAGAAATTATCTAATCCCTAGAACCTTTCCTTTGTCAGATTTCAATCTCTTTTACATTTTCTCATGGGTTTTTTCTTGAGTGGAGTGTTGAAAAGTGGTCTTTGGTCTTTCTCTATTTAGGTCTAAAACCATATAAACGAAAGAACGCACCATTGCTCCCTATGTCACCATTTTTCCCCATTTCAATATATATTATTTATTAAATCATATTCTAAAAATTTGAGAAATTATATGGTGCACTAGAGGAGAGAATCCTCTTCAAAAGGGTATATTTTTTTTAAAATGATAAAAAAAAAAGAGAAATGTTGATGTGCCATGAAAACTATGAAATTCTAGTGAAGTTTCACTTTAAAACATTATTACAAAAATATTTTTCTCCATGCACTAGATATTGAAGTTATCTATTCAGGGAAAAAAAATAGGGATTGTTTTTTCCTTTTTTGTGATGTCTCATCAACCTCACTTTTTCCTAAAAATTTTTAGTAGCTCAAATTCCGCTTTTAAATCTACAAAAATATATATCAAACTATTTTTATTCAAATTACAAGCATAAAATTATTGAAGATTTCTACATTTCATTAGTTTACATCATTTTTAAATTCAAAACATAAAGTTCACTTTGATACGACTAAAGTTGAAACTTTTTATTTGTGTTGGTCATTTCCCTTGTAAAGTGTAACACTTGTTTGTGTTTTTACCCTATTATCATCATATTGAGTATTGTTTTCTAATAAGAATAATTGATTTACCCCCATTGAAGTGGTTCAGGAGGTTTCCTCCTTGAAGTAACATCTTATTATCAAGTATTTTATCATATTTTCTATTGTGCAATAATTTTTATTACAAGATGAAATGGTAGACACTAGCCTTCATGATCAATGGTAGTAACATGAAGAACTAAATATATTAAAAATTATTGATAGATTAAATATACTAACCATGTTTCATCTAAAACCCTATAAACTAGGATGGTTTAATGCCTGCAACACCTAAGGTATAAATACCACTCGCCAATATCACTTATCATATTCTAGTCATCATTTCTATGTTAAAATTTTGTGATTTAGTGATGATGGAGGAAATTAAAGTACCCCTTGAGCATTGTTACATACATAGTCTTATGTGTACATATAGTGCTAATACTTGTAATGTAGTTGTGATTATGGTAAAAAAGTGGTATCAAATTTTTAAAGTCAATTAATTTTTAATGCCTTCTACACTTCTTCCAAACAAGATTGTGTCATATAGATATATCCACTAAAAATTTCACACCTCATCTATAATAAAGATTAACTTACTATGGCAAAGAAATATTAGGTTTCTAAAATATTCTTACATGTATCTATTTTATGCCTATATGTAGAGTTGTTTGAAAATGTTAGCTCACAAAATAAGTCAAGTCATTCATAGAGTAGCAATTATATACCAAGTATTTTCAATTATTTCCTAGTTTCATAATGTAGAGCTTGGTTTCTTTTATCTAATCCAACATAAAACAAGTTATTTTAACCAACAAACTGATTCACAAAACTCTTACAAAACACATTTTCAGTATAACTCTACCCTTTCACAAATAGGTCCGCAAACCCAATTTGATCAATTTTCCTTCTCAAAGAACCACTCCACAACAAAACCCTTAGCACTTATAAACACCATTCATTTCATTCTCAAACATAGGAAAAAATCTCCATTGATCACTTTTCAACAACCCCTTCAAATATTTGAACCTACACTAACCTAGTAGACCAATTAGGTCTCTTTTCCAAAGGAAGTGTTCTTGAATCTCAAAACCATCCTTTAATAAAGTCTCAGACCTTAATATTAGGTAACAAAGAGCCCTTTTCAATAGGTTTTAGAGTCACCAACTCTCATCTAGCTACTATTTTAGGAAACCCTCATTTGGGTAGGGTTTATATAAATTAATGGTTCCCAACCTCATACAATCTTTCCACCACCTCCAATACTCTTCAATTTTCCTTCTCAAACTCACAAAACCTTCACATAGCCTCTACTCACATTATTTTATCAAACTCTCTCTATAAACCATCACTTTCATACCTAAATTCACCATTTTTTTTCTTAGGACAGTCCTAATTTCACCCAAAATTCCTCATACAAATCAAAGCCTATATACTACCATCCAAAGTTTAATAACTTATTCCCATTCCACTTAGAAATATGGAGTACAAAAGATGGAATGGGATTTATTCCATGCTTAAATCCTCAAAACCTTAAATCTGCACCTATAGGCTCAGTTACAAAAATCTAGCAATAAACTCTTCAGATTTAGGGAACAACCTCAAAAATAGATTCTAATGAAAGTTAAGGAAAGTATACACAATTTCCATAGTTCTTACAACAAATTGCTTACTATGCAATCATGTACAAGAGTCTGCAACTTTAGAAATTGAGTGAAAATACAAAAAATGGAGCAAAACAAGGGTTATCTTTATTGTTTCTTCTCCACAAACCTTTCAACAACCTTTTACAATGATGGATTCAATCTATTTAAACATTTCCCCACTAAAATTTCCCTCCAAACTGACCAACCAACTTTCATATCCCAATTGACCATTGGGTTTCCTCAAAATTGCACTTTTGCATTTACAACATTTGACAATTTTGTCAATTTTACAAATTTAACCCCCAAAACCTCTTAATGACCATTACAAAGACTCAATACAATATTAAATTATCCAATAAGACCTTATTTATCAAAACTTAAGACTTATCACACTGAAAACCTTCAAAACCCCTTATCTACACACTCTTACATTTTTTAGCAACGTTTGACAACATTGCATCTCTTTACAAAAATGAACTCCTAATATATTCTAATGGTAAATTTTAGACCTTATTGGAACACCATAAGACCTCAATCCCTATGAAAACCTATCACCAAATAGACTTGAACAAATTCAAAAGAAATACATTGGTGCTCCCACACCAATTCAACACAATCAAAACTATTGTTTCACAAGGAGGGGTGAGTGATATAAGAGGATTCACCAATTATGGTACCTATGGTAAAAACCAAGTCATTTCCAAGGATTATGGTAACTATGGAGCTACTTATTAGGTCTATGGTAGACTAGAGCACCTCCTAAATTCTCATGTAAACATAAAGACCATCCTATAATCTCTAGGAAGTGTAGAGCATACTCCAACATTGGTGCATAAAACTTGGAATAAAGATAAATGCACTTACAATAATCATAGATTATCCAAACAATTTATATTTTTTACCTTAAGTATCACTTTATATTATTCAAATAGAATTGTTGACACAAAAAGCAAGGTGGCACCCACAATACTTGTAGTATGTCAACCATCTACTAGCCCATCAAGGAAACACCAATAATCAGTTCAAATCCATAAAAGATGGGAGATGAGGGTCAAACATAGGAAATGTTTCTACTTCCCAAAGTGATGATTTAATTTCCTAGAAACTCTTGGCATCCATTGCATGAATCCACGTAACTTATATGTTTGTATCTCTATAGCATAGTTTAAACAATTAATAGGAGATAGAAGATAAATAGACATACCTTTCTTAATGGTATGTCATGTACAAAATGAATAGTAGCTAAATAAAGTTACATGCAATATTTTATTTATATATCTCCCTTCTTCTATTTTACACAATTGTTTATAATCTTTTACATACACCATAACTCATCTAAATCCTCATTTGGAGAGATGTCCACCAAAACTCTAACCCTAGGCCATAGATCACAACGTATTCCTTAATACTACAACTCTAAATATTCTCAAAAAAGGAAAAAAAAGAAACCTATAGATTGTAAAGATGATTTTGAATCACAAGCATAAATTTTCAATCATGAATATATACCCAGCCCATGAACTTGTCTTCTAGCAAAGTAAAGATTTGGCATAAAATCTCAAATACTCACACTAATGGAGAGGTATTGTTTTCAAGGTTTAATAAATTCTAGATAAGATTATTTTTGCATTATCAAACTAAATACTATCTTTAGTTACATTTACTTCTTAGTTTCAGTGTTACAAATCATCTCCAATCAATAAACATAAATTTATCTATATTTAATTGATTACAATTACCTAATTAACCTAGATTAACCCTAAAAATTATTTAGTTTTCTTCTTTAAACTAAATGCAAACATTTTATTATTTAGAATTTTGTTTAATTGAATATTGTTTACAATTTAAAGAGCAACTAAGAAATGCTACAAAGAGAAGAGAAGGAACCCAAAAAAAAGTTCCTGAAGCAGCTAAACAGACCATCACCAAACAGCATCTAATACAAAAATCCATAAAAGTAGCTTTCTACAAAGCTAGCTGATTACACATTTTAAAAAAGTGAATGAGTAGTCCTTTTCCTCTCAATAGAATATGAAAAACCTTTACAAAAGCCTTCCACTACAAAGGAGAACATACTTATGCAACTTTGGAATCAATGCCTACTGTCCTCCAAATATAAAAATCAATGGTCACATGTCGAATCCCATTCAAGACAATGGAGAGGCTCATAAATATGGCGGTGGAGCAAATGAGGGAGAGCAGTGAGTCGGTGGAGGAGGTGGATGTCTGCGGGTAAGATAAGTCCTGGGCATGTTAGCTTGTGGAGGCGGCATGGCTGGAACTATTTTCCTTGCACTTCTATTTCTCCATTCCACCCTAGTTTTTCTAATAGAGACAAATTTTCTTAATGCATGTCTTTCACCACCATTAAGACCTGTAACCAAAGCAAAAACCCAGATCTTGTCAACTTTAATAGCATATCATACTGTAAAACAATATAAATGAAAAGAGAATGGATTAGGATACCATGCCTGTTGTTAGTGTGGATTGTTGTGATGAATAAACCACAACAAAAAATAGCAGAGAACATATGCAGAAAACACACTTGAGAGAAGCAGAATTCATGCCTCCAATCTTGTTATCTCCACTGGGAAACAAGTCTGTGACTGCAATTTGTAGGACTTGATTTTGTCTACATCTTGAGTCTTAATGAGTCCCATGTTATCAGACGTCACTATGAGGCATTGGAAGTTGAAAACAATAGTTATATCCTCGTGCACCATTGAAAGCTTCTAAGCTGCTTAGAGACAAACTTTTTCTCGTTCAGGTAATATCTATCATTAAAAAGGCTTGTATGCTCCATCATCCAATGACTCTGTTTGATTATAACTTGGAGCCTCGGGATGTGCAGAGTGGGTAAGTGAAGGGAAGCTCACAGTTTGGTGTTAATGGAATTATAAATTGAATTAAATATAAATATTAAATGTATATAAAGGGACTTACCTAGTTAACATGCACATGTATGTGTTATTGACACAATGCAAAACTTTTTGGAATACAACTATTTTGTACAATTTGTAATATTTAATAGAAGTTAAACAATAAAATTTCAATAAATTAAATGTATAAAGTATAACTATTAGTTAATTTGTAAAGACACATAATTTAATAAGTTTAAGTTTGATATAATTATTCATTAGTCTTTGTGGGGATTTTAATTTATTTATATGTGTGTAGTGAATGATCTTTCAAATTACATATTTATATTTATATTTTCGTTGGAGACTTTTTAAAGAATGAAACTTAATCTAGCTATTACTTTATTAAGCAAGACTATTCTTGCCCATTCGAGCTTGGCTTGAATGAAGTTGTAATGTCTTTATTTTTAGTTAACTAGACTTGAAGAAAACGATTACTAATTCTTAAGCCCCAAGATTAAATAAGTTTAGACAAAGTCTAGAGTGATCCTAATCAAAGGATTTTTGAAGAACATGGAAGAACCCAATTTATATACTTTACCATATTAAGTGTTTTGCCTCATTAAAGCTTGATTTAGATGAAACTTTAGCATTGACAAGTTCTCATTTTTGCAATGTGTCAAATTATGATATTTTATCAAGATTCAATTTTATAGCTATTGATTCAAGCTCATTGACCCATATTTCGCAAGTTGTGGTTCACATTAACTCATCTCTTCTGAGCATAAATGGTCCACTTAGCACTCAATGCATATAGGTGATCCTCACAATTGTGAAAGATCAAGACTTTCAATGAGTCACCCATCTAAGCACTACTTTGACTCAAGAACACTTAACTATATATTTTCTCCAAAAATTATTTCCACTTATTTCTATGTGGTAAAACCTTGGACAAGTGTTGTTCCATATGAACCATTCACTAGGGAGACCCTTTATCTCATCCATTTGAAAATAGGTGTTATTTTTGGTAGTGTCTCAATGTTAGTGTAGGATTTTTATTTCCTCATGTTATGGGATATTTCTTTATTTCTAAACATATTATTAAGCTTTCTTAGGTTAAATTAGACTTAGTTAATATGAGACCACATGGTGTAATCGATCAGTTACATGTGTTTCTCTCTCCCACACATGGGTAGTTAAGTTTGACATGGCCTCTTTTGGAATTATATGCCATCTTTGATAACCATTAGCTTGTCTCTATCTAAGTACGTTATGCCACATTTTTTAAAATTTACCAAGTATCTAAAACCTCCCACCATTTATGGGTAGTTGGATTTAATGCACCTCTTTGATATGTATTTTCCTTTTTTTTGTTATATAAACAATACTCTACTCTCATCTAAGCTAGTCCAGTGAGAGTAAAGTGACTATTCTCAAAATTCTCTTGTATTTGTCTCTTTTTTCCCTCTTGAAAGATTCTTTCTCCATTTTTCTATTTTGATATGTGATCATTTGTCGACTAGAGTGCATGTGATCTACAACTAATATTAGATCATGTCTCGATTCTCGCTTCTCACAAAATATAACACTTAATTTATGATCTTTTATCAAGTCTCAATTATCTAACTTTTTAGTCAAATATATTGACCCAAATTTCATGGGTAGAGTTTCACATAAACACATCCTTTTGAAAGAAGAGTTTGAGCCATAATAAACTATTTACACATGACCTCAAGAGAGAAAATATGCAAACAAGTACACAATCTAGAATGCAAAAGAATGGACCAACATACCATCAAGATGACACAAGATGTACCCTGGGAAAACCTTCAAAGAAAAAAATTATCCTCTAAAAGAACTCGTACACTTAATGTATTATCTCATGAAAAAATATTACAATACATTTGTAAAGTCTCCATGAAAAGGTAAGTGCAAGAATTTGGGTCCACTTTTTGAAGTCTTTTTCCTAAAAACCAAAGTTTGTAAGTTGAAAAAACTTGAAACACTTAAATATAGAATATTAACATGGTGTGAAAAATTGAAATGTAGAATTTTGTTTCTAGTTTTCAAATATGTAATTTATTCTAATACCCAAATGATGAAAGTTGATTTTCTATAGTATTTAGAAAAGTGAATTTTTAAAATCATATGTTTTGGGTGAAAACATGTATGTGTATGGCTAGAATAATTTTTCCAAAATGAAATTATTTTTATAATTCATTTTGTGGATAGATGCATATGGTTGTGAATTTTGATTAGAATATTTTTTATAGATTTTTAATTAGTTTTTTATTGGCCTTAATTTGTATGTTATGAAAATCCTTATGTATAACCAACATAATTTGAGTTAAGTAAATTGTAAAATTATTGTTTTTATTCATGTAGAGGATAATGTACAAACTAATGATTTTTTCTTAAGAAAATAAAAATTAAAAGTTAGTAAAAACATAGTAATATATATCATTTCAAATGTATGAGTCCCTTTGCTTAGAAAATAATTAATAAATAGAAAAATATGTCCAATACAAAAAAATTACATATTTGAAATCTAAACATTCTCATCTCTAATGGGTTTCAATTTAGTCCAAAATCCTAGAGTAAAAGTTGTCAACTATGTAGCTAAATTCACTTTTTCTCTTGATGTAAGCATGATATTGTACTTGCAAGTGCAACGTTTAGATTTAGGTTTCAAATCCTAAGAAGGTGAAAAAATATGGGTTTCAAATTTAAAATCTTACGGAATGTGTACTTGTTCCAAAATGTGTACTCATTCTAACAGGGAGTGAATACATGGTGTAAATAGAAGTGGGTGCCCATTTCATTTAAAAAATATACCCATATTAAAATAGGTATTCATTTCTATTTAAATCATGTAATTGTTGAGAAGTAGTGCCTCAAATTACTGGCCTATATTGGCAATTGGGCATCGGCATGTCAGCAATCACGTGTTAAGTTGGTTAAGCTTTTGACTTGTTACTTAGTCTACTTTGGAGTATCGACAATTGATAGTCAGATGGATCAGCGATTATACTTTGGTCATTGAAAGTTCTTAAATGTTGTAAAGTCTCTGACATCGCTGACCTCCAATAGCTCTAATGGTTCCTTGGTATGATAGTTGGGTATTGACGTATCGGGGATGTCAGGGGTTTGAGTGGAAAGTCTAGAAATGTTTGCTCAACATCCGATCCTCTGATTCTCCGATAGCTATGACACTCCGATGAGCCGATAACAATGAAGAGTCGAGGAGACTTGGTGGTGATGTTAGCTCGAAGAGAAAATTTCAATGTGCCGACACATAGTCTTTTGTGGGCAGTTGTATTTAAACCCGAACCGGTTCATCTACTCGGTGCATGTGGGATAATGAATATCTTGCAAGTGTGAAAGGGAGAATGGTTGAACTGCCAATAACCGAATGGATAGATTTTGATGGAGATTTAAATAATGTCTGAGAACTTTGTTGGGAGTTGAATGGTAATTTCTTACTGTATGTTTTTGTAGCATTGTAACAGTACAATAGAGTTATTGTTGTATAACTATAATCTATGTAAGGTGATTGGGTTGATATCATTGTCTGAAACTAAGAATTGATGTCATGAAGGATTGATCTATAACTTTATTGTGAACCATTGTTTATTGATAATAAAGTGATATTTTCTTGGTGGTGGGTTTTTCTCCCATGTAACTTGGGTTTTCCCACATTAAATCTGGTGTCTATTCTATAATTTCTTGTTAAAAGTGCATCTTAATATTTTGTAAATGAAGTTGAAAGCCACTTTCACATTAAATCCTCTCTGAATTAGCATTAGGAAAGTTGTTTTGCACTCTTTCTTTCCTTCCAAGTGGTATCAAAGATTGGCTAGTTGTGTTATCCTTGTGGGTAGGACTAGTTTTTTGTGCTAATTATGTTCAATCGGAGTCTTGCAAAGATAGAGGGTAATCTTAGTTGCAGATTGAGATGGCAAGAACTTTTGGAAGAGTAGACATTGAGAAGTTCAATGGAAGAAATTTTGAGTTGTGAAAACTCAAAATGGAAGACCTATTGGTTGATAGGGATCTATGGGTTGTTCTAAGAACCAAACCTGCAACCATGAACCAAGAAGATTGGTACCTCGCAGATCATAAAGCTAGAGGGTTGATAAGACTCTATTTGTTAGTTTTTTTTCTTTTAAATGTCCATGAGGAGAAAACTAAAACTTTGTTGTGGAAGAAACTTGGTGATATTTATCAAGGAAAATCTTTGGTAAATAAGTTATTCCTACATAAGAACTTGTATTCCTTGAAAATGGAAGAAGGTACATCTGTAGCAGACCATCTAAATGCATTCAACATGTTTTTTGCTCAATTAACATTTGTGGGTGTAACCATTGGTAATGAGGATCGATGTATGCTTTTGCTATTCTCCTTGCCTGACACTTGGGATCCTTTTGTAATGGCCATTGGAAGTACAATAACCACTTTCAAAATGGATGATGTGGTTGCTTTGTTGTTGCAAGAAGATATGCAAAGGAAATCTTTTGAGATGACCAAAGAGGCTCTTATTGTCTGAGGTAGGTCAAAGGAGAGAGGCAACAAGAAGGACAAAAGGTCCAAGTCCAAGTCAAAGGGGAAATCAAAGTCTCCTAGAAAGAAGTCCAAGGTGAAGTGTTGGAATTATGGGAAAAATCGACATATCCAAAAGGATTATAAAGAGGAGAAAAAGAAGAAGAAGAAAGGTAAATATTCTGATAATGATTCTTCTCAAGATGATTCAAATGCCTTCATAGTAGCCTTGGCAACTCAGGAATCAAATGATGTCTCGTTAATTGTTTCTGGTGCATCTTTTCACATGACCTCTCATCAGGAGTGGTTTACAAAGTATGAAGAATGTGTTGGTGGAAAGGTGTACCTAGAAAGTGATTCATCTCTTGAAATTGTTGATCGAGGAAGAGTTAGAATTCAGTTTCTTGATGGAAGAATTAAGGGGATTGATGGCATAATGCACATATCAAGTTTGGCTCAAAATTTTCTTTATGTTAGTAATTTGAATGATGTTGGCATGCAAGTTACATTCTCTGGTAGTGGATGTAAAATGACTAGAGGCTCAATCAGGTTGGCCAAAGGTGCACGAATTGGTACTCTATACAAGCTAGACACACGAGTTGTTCAATGTAATAGTGTCTCTACAAAGTCAAATAAAGTTGCTCATAAAGAGAACGTTGCAAACTCTATGGAGGTAAAACTTCCTACAAAGAAAAAAATGTTGTGGCATCATAGACTCAGTCACATAGAAGAGAAAGGGTTAAAAACCTTGAAAAATAAAAAACTTGATAGAAGGGCTTGATGATTGTAATTTTGAGTTCAATTTCTATGAACATTGTATATATGGAAAGCAACACCATGTTTCATTTTATTTGAGTCCTCATAAATATTCTAGTTTGTTGGATTATATTCTTTTTTATTTTTTTGGTCTAGTTGATGTTCCTTCTTTATCTAAGTCAAGATGTTATGTATCTTTCATAGTTGATTATTCGAGAAGGGAATTTGTATACTTTCTTAAAAGTAATTAAAAAGCGTTTAGCTAGTTTAAAGAGTTCAAGAACTTGGTATAAAATCATAGACTAGTAGGAAAATAAAATGCTTGAGGATGGATAATGGTGGTGAGTTTTTCTCAACATATTTTGACAAGCATTGCAAAGACCATAGAATTAAAAGACAAAATAATTCCTTGCACTCCACAACGAAATGGAGCTACATAAAGGTTGAATAGAATGATGATGGAAAGGGTGAGAAGTATTTTGAGTAGCGTTGGTATGGAGCAAAAGTTCTAGGTTGAATTTGTTGCTACATCATGTTACTTGTTGAATTGGTCACCATGTTTGGCATTGGTAGACAAAATGCCTATGGAAGCATAGTCTGGTAAGAATCCCTCTCTAAGAAATTTGTGTGTCTTTGGCTATGAGGCATATGCTTATGTGCCTAATGTAAAAATATCTAAGTGGGATAAAAAGGTTGTGAAATGTATCTTTATTGGCTATGTAGTCTGTGTAAAAGGATACAAGCTTTGGGATCCAATCGTTAAGAAGATTGTAGATACAAAAATAGTGTAATCTTTTGAGAGCTGAAACCTTTTGCTATAGATTTATAGTCAAAGAAGAAGGAAGAAAAAGAAAAAGAGGAGGTAGTAGAGGTACCTGTCACTCCTAAAAAGAAAGAACTACATAATCCTAGTGGACCTGATAATGAGGAGAGTTTAAGCAACTGTGAGAGTTTTGAACAAGAAGAGGAACCACAACCTTAGCCTCAACCTCTGAGGAGGTCTACACATGAAAGGCAACAACTTGATAGGTATGGATTTCCCATGTTGGATTTAAATTGTTCCTATGCTTTGATTACTAACACTGATGAGCCTAGGAATGTGAAGGAGGCAATAAATATGTCTAATATCTAGATTACTATTTGAAGGCCATGAATGAAGAAATAGCCTCATTAAAGAATAATTAAACTTGGGATCTAGTACCCTTGCCAGAAGGTCAAAAACCAGTTGGCTATAAATGGGTATTTAAGAAGAAAATTGGTCTAGATAGTAGTCTTGAAAAGTATAGAGAAAGGTTGGTCGCAAAGGGATATTCCCAGAAAGAGGGAATTGATTATGGAGAAATATTTTCTCCTATAGCTAAGCTGACATCTATCAGATTTATTTTGCCACTTGCAGTAGCATATGGCTTAGAGATCAAATAGATGGATGCGAAGACAATGTTCCTTCATGTTGACTTGGAGGAAGAAATTTATATGTCCTAGCTTGAGCACTTTGTGGAAAAAGGTAAATAAAATTTGGTTTGCAAGTTAAAGAAATCTTTGTATGGTTTAAAATAGTCACCTAGAATGTGGTACCAGAAGTTTGACACTTATGTGCTGTCATTGGGATTTGTGAGATCAAAATTAAATCATTGTATACATTTTAAAACTAAAAAATGATCATTTTCTTATTATTACCCTTTATATGGATGACATGTTATTCATTAGGAATAGTAAGAGTATGATTTCTGAATCAAAATATTAGTTGTCAGCACAATTTGAAATGAAAGATTTAGATGCAGCTAGGTATATTCTAGGGATGGGAATTAAAAGGGTTAGGGAGAATAGAAAAATTTGGCTTAGCCAAAGCAAGTATATCAATACTATCCTTGAGAGATTCAAAATGACAAATTTCAAGTAGTTAGTTGTTCCAGTATTGCAGGGAACACAACTATCTGTTGAAGATTGTCTAAAGTCTCTGAATGAGATGGAGGGCATGACCAAAGTGACTTCGGCAAGTGCAGTTAGAATTTTAATGTATGCAATGGTTTGTACTAGGCTAGAAATTACCCAAGAAGTTGGAGTATAAAGTTAGTTTATGGTTAATTAAAGAAGGTCGCATTGGGATGCTATGAAAGCATTTTTCAAATATTTGAAGGGAACTTCAGAGTATGCTTTCTGTTATCATGGAAACTCTATTGGATCACAAAAGTCTCTTAGAATTCATGGATATGTGGACTCTAATTGGGAAGGGGACATTGAAATCAGAAGATCCACCAATGGATACATCTTCACATTGTTTGGTGGTGCAATTAGTTGGATGAGTAAGTGGCAAGCTGTAGTCACTTTATCTACTATAGATGCAGAGTATATGGCATCAACTCATTCCTGTCAAGAGGTTGTTTGGCTTAAGTGTTTTTGTTTTGATGTTGAGTTTAATGCAGGGAAGATTCCTATCTATTGTGATAGTCAGAGTGCCATTTGTTTGGCGAAAAACCCTACTTTCCATGACAGGATGAAACATATTGATGTGAAGTATCACTTTGTTCGATACATGGTGGAATATGGAAAGGTTAATTTGGAAAAGGTTGATACTGAAAAATGTTGTAGATGTGTTGACAAATCCTGTGAGCAAAACTAAGTTCAAATTGTGTTCAAATGTGATGGGCCTCGGTGCCCACGATTCTCAGTGATTTTTACTTTGTTTGGAGGCCCAGTAAGTTCTTTGCCAAGTGGGTAAATGTTGAGAAGTAGTGCCTCAAATTACTAGCCTATATCATCGATTGGGCATCGACATATTGGTGGTTACATGTTAATTTGGTTAAGCTTTATACTTGTTACTTAGTTTGCTTCAGAGTATTAGCGATCAGTAGTCAGATGGATCAGTGATCAGAGTTTAGTCATTGAAATTTCTTAAATGTTAGGATGTTTTTGACATCCTCGACCTCCCATAGCTTGATAGTGTCTTGGTCTGATAGTCAGGTATCGACATATTGTAGATTTTAGGGGTTTGAATGGAAATTCTAGCAATGCTTGCTCAACATCTAATCCTTTGATGCTCTGATAGCTATGACACTTGGATAAGCTGATAATAATGAAGAGTCAAGGTGACTTGGTGATGATATTAGCTTGAAGAAAAAATTTCAATGTGTCAACACATAGTATTTTGTGGGCGGTTGTATTTAAACCCAAACCGGTTCATCTTCTTGGTGTATGTGGGATAATGAATATCTTGCGAGTGTGAAAGGGATAATAGTTGAACTGCCAGTAGCTGAATGGAAAAAGTTTGATGGAGATTTTAAAATTTTCTAAGAATTTTTTTTGGAGTTGAATGGTTGATTGTTTAGTGGTTGAATGGTAATTCATTACTGTATGTTGTTGTAGCATTGTAATAGTATGATAGAGTTATTGTTGTATAAGTGTAATATGTGTGACGTGATCGGGTTGATGTCACTGTGTGAAACTAAGAATTGATGTCATGAAAGATTGATCTGTAACTTTATTGTGAACCATTGTTTACTGATAATAAAGTGATTTTTTCTTGGAGGTGGGTTTCTTTCCTGTAAGGTTTTTCCCATGTTAAATTTGGTGTCTATTTTGTGCTTGTGTATTTGTCTATTATGTAATTTCCTATTAAAAGTTCATCTGAATGTTCTATAAATGAAATTGAAAACCAATTTTGCATTAAATCCTCTCTAAATTACCATTAGGAAAGTTGTTCCATACTCTTTATTTCCTTACAATAATCTTTTTAATAAACAATTACTCATTCCATACAGGCAGGATTTTAGCTTTGGGATCCCCTTCCTAAATGAGAATTATTTTTTACTAAATGGGTACTCATTTTTATTTAGATTTTTAATACCCATGATGCTTCCACTAAAAGTAGACTCATTATCTTTCTTTTACCCACAAGTATTTTGAAACATCAAGATCCCTAGTTACATTTCATGTGGACAAGAAAATAAAAATATGAAACCACACATATCAATCCATGCTTCCTCTTCTCACATATACAACTTGCACAAAATGATCAATCAACATTAGCCAACAAGCCAAAAGTTATGATAGGTAACCTCAAAAAATACCCACATGATTACTTTAATATCTAAATAATCTTACACAAAAGTAGAAAGTGATAAAATAAATAAATTGTGTTCTCAGTATCATGATCTTACAAAACTATGTTTCCTCTCATTTTATTTTTGGCACTAAGTTTTCCTAATATTAAATATTTTCCCAATGTACAACCTACATTTAATAATTACTCTAATATGGCATACAACATATAGAGTGACCTTATGGATATATAATTCATGTGATGCATGTGTTGGAAAAACAAAGACAAACAACTAAGAGGGGGGTGAATCAGTTCTCACAAAATCTTTAAACTTTTTAAACTTTACTTAATCTCAGATCTAATAAATTAACAATAAAATGCAGACAATCAACACATCAAAAACATAGAGAACACCAAGATTTTTTACCTGGAAACCCTATTAGGGGAAAAACCATGGTAGATGCTAGTACCATGTTAAACATATAAATAAGAATAATGGGAATGCACATGCATTTAGGCACACTGCCTAGAGCTCACTGCTCAACTACAAGAGGGCTTACTCCCCAAAGAAGACACACTGTCTTACAGAAATTCAAATTAGATCTACTGGGTATAAAGTGAGAAAATAGCTTCTACAAAACCCTGATTATAGTTCCAGTTAAGCACAAAAACAATCCATCAAAATTTTCTCAAACTTCTTCACACTTTACTCTGCAATCGAATGATTAGATCACTATTCGCTCAATTTCTCTTCCTATGCTCACACACACACACACAAAATTCACACAAACAAGCTCGAGATCTTATATATCCACAACATGGATTTACATCAATAACTTCATTGGCTAAAATAAAATATGAAATATAGAACATATACACAATGTCCGCCCAAATTTACAAGTAAATTTTCAATGTGAATCAAACACCATCAACCAATACTATATTGTGGCCCAAAACAACATCCTCAAGCATGCAAAGCATTTAAATTTTAATCTCCAAGGATCAACAACATGTTACAAGCACCATGTCGGCCAAGAACATAAAAAACATGAAAACACAAGAGAAAAATTACCGACCATGAACACATCGATCAATGCAGACATGCAACAAAGATAAAGAATGGTCTAGAAACATCCAAAAGCATCAAGAATCAATAAAGAAGCATCCACAACAACTGAAATTACTAGAATCACATCAACTTCAATTAGGAACACTAACTAAAACCACATAAAAACTATCAGAACACAAAATTGTTCATAACATGATCAAATCTTCACACGGACCTTTAAAACTTTTGGTGGATAAACTAGATACACTCAACAACAAACCCTTTAATCCATAATGATTGATCATCAACATACTAAGCAAGACACCTTCAGGAACTTCACTATTCCACTATCAACCTGCAACTCTTTCTTTTACAATTTTCTCAATTCCTCAAAATATACACCCTTCAATACATCAATGCTAATAGTGTTGACATCAATGACAACCATATATCAACAACACAACCACAACATCCAACAATCTCCCCCTTTGTCATTGATGGTAGCACATGATGTGAAAAATACCATCAACACAAAACTCAATTAGTACTTACTCTTCCTTAGATTCTGATTCTTCTCCTCAACTCTTTCACGTGATCTTCTCCCCACAAGGCTCTTTTCCCCAGATAATCACTAGTTTTTCACATTACTCTTCTCCCCCATTGGAATTAATGTAAAATACAAGCATTATCTTTCCACATACAAGCTTTGAACCACATATTTGCACATCTGACTACTCTTGCTGAGTAGCAGCCATGAAAACATCAATCTAGATTAGAATATAGCTATGAAACACACAGATTGATGCAAGTAAAAGAATCTCTAGTTCATATCAGGAGGGGTAATCACCCCTAACATCCCTCTAAGATACTCAAAAGTATCCTTTGGAAATGGCTTGGTGAAAATTTCTACAATCTGTTCTTTGGTAGGAACATACTCCAATCTGATTTCTTTCTCACTCACTTTCTCCCTCAGGAAGTAAAACTTGATTGATATATGCTTGTTCTTAGAGTGTAGCACCAAGGTGATCCCACAATAGTGGTTTACATTTTTTGGCCAAACTAGACACTAAAATTATTTTTTTAAACTAAATCTTCACATTCGGGCACCTATAGCAGCTAAACCGTAAAGAATTTGAAGATGATGAAAACTAGAGTCTCGTCACATTTTTTTTGTAGATTCTAAAATTATTTTTTTTTAAATTTTGGAATCAGATTGCACTTCTTTTTCCATCTCCCACGAAAACTAGTTTTTTTCAAAAAAATGACATTTTTAAAAAGCGACGCACACCGAATAACGCATAATTTTTTTTTCCATGAAGTATAAAATTCTAATTCTTTCAAATTTAGATTTGTAACTCTGATATCTAGTGCTTCCACTTGGTTAGACAATATTTTATTGAATATTTTTTCTTTAATCAAGTTTCAAAGTCAAACCAATTACACTTTAGACATACTGTGACCGTATAACGCCTAACTTTTTTTGTATATATCGAAATTCATTTTTTTTTTTTTGTTGGATCAAGGACTTCAATATCTAGTGCACTCATATTTTTGAAAAAAAAATTGATAATCTGCTATTTTTCCACATGTGCAGAATAGAGACCTTCATTTTTCTTGAAAAACCTATGTTTAATAAAACTACAAAAACAAATATATAATAAAACAAAAACATATTAAAATTATATTCGCTGGATAGCTCATTCTAAGGACTACTTGATTAAAGTTGGGTTTGTGAATATTCCTCCATTTTCATCCTCAACTCGACCTCTGAAGTGCCAAAATTCAAGATTTTTTTGTCGCAGGGAGGGGATTAGGAATAAAGGGGGTTCGAATGAACCTGAGCAAACCCCTTAGGGTTCAAGCGAATCCCTAAGGGTTCAAGCAAACCCCTTAGGGTTCAAGCGAACCCCTAAGGGTTCAAGCAAACCCCTAGGGGTTCGTTCAAACCAGGGTTAATTCAAATCCCCCTTCTATAAGGGGTTTTGATGGCTTTTTTGGCAAGAAAGTATTAGGAGAGTTCGCCCGAACCTAGGTTCTAGCGAATCCCTAATGGATTCGGTCGAACCAATAGGTTCATACGAACCCCTAAAATCAATTTTTTTTCCATGCATTTATTTTTTGTGAGTTTTCCTTCCTCCAATTATAAACCACTATTGTGGCTTCACCCACCAGATTCTTCAAAATGCTTATTTCACTTGAGTTGTCACACTATATGGAAATATGCTCATCATATGGTACTCTGATTTCTTTCAACATATGTTTCATCCACAACACTTGACTACAATTATTTTCAGTAGCAATATACTCTACCTTAGCAGTAGATAAGAATATGGAATTCTACTTTTTACTCAACCAAGATACTAGCTTCTTCCCTAGGAAGAAGGCACCACCACTTGTACATTTCCTATTATCTACATCTCCTACCCAATCTATAGTAGTATAGGCACTCAAAGTAATATCATCATCTTTAAGATACTGAATCCCAATAGCAACTATTCCTTTTAGGTATCTGAAAAATCTCTTTATAGCAGTTACATGATATTCTTTCAAATTAGCTTGATGCCTAGCTACCATACACACAACATTCATGATGTTTGGTCTAGTCTAAGTTAAGTAGAGCAATCCACCAATTTTTGACTTCTATCTTGTTTGATTTGACTTAGGAGAATCATCATTTTTTGTTAACTTGCATCTGATTACCATGGGTGTACCAATAGGCTTTGAGTCTTCTATGCCAAACTTCTTCAGCAACTCTCTCACATATTTGGACTAAGATATGAAAATCCCATTATCTAGCTGAGTGACTTGCAATCCTAGAAAGAACTTCATCTCTCCAATCATACTCATTTCAAATTCACTTTTCATTTCATCAGAAAACTTCATACATAGATCATCTCCTCCAAAAATAGTGTCATCAACAAAGACTTCAATAATCAAATCTTTATCATGATCCAAATTGAAATACAAGTTGTTGTCAACAGTACCTTTATTGAATCCAAGATTTAGTAATTATTTATCTAGTATAGCATACCAGGATCTAGGGGCTTGCTTGAGTCCATACAAAGCTTTCTTCAATCAAAAAACCATGTCTTCCTTACCAGTCAGTTGAAATCTAGCCAGTTGTTCAACATATACCTCTTCTTCTAACTCACTATTTAGAAAGGCTGACTTCACATCCTGTTATGCGGTTTTTGCACACACACCCCGCTGAAGGTAGGGACCCTCTTTTGCTTCAGTTTTGGTGTTTTGGACCTTTCTTTTTGAGGTTTTGTCTTATTTTGGAATGCACTTAAAAGTTCATTTTGATTGCCTAAGTGTTTCCCCTGGCTACTTATTGAAAATCCTAAGTTTTGGATCAAGTTTCGGGTTTCTACCCTGATTCAGGATTTTCCACCCTAGACGGATTTTCCCGGATCCCGCTTGGATTCTAGCCGGACCCTATTGTTCAGGGTTTTTTGGTTTTCATGGATTTTTGTGTGTGCCATATTTTCTCAGATTCTGCCTTGTCGTCGGCTTCCTAGGTTTCCTGACTATCTTATCGATTGCATTAATGTCTTCGTACATGCTTTGAAGGTTGGATTTTACTCAATTTTTGGGATCTTTTGTGCCATCATGCTTACTTGATCATTTCATGCTAGGGTTGTTTAGTATTGCATTATTTTTCATCTCCTAGGTGAGTTTTGAGCTCATTTGTCTCTCTGCATTTTGATGAATCTCACCTGAGAATAATTAGTAAACCCTAGTAGTGACTTAGCAGTTGGAATAACTAAATTTTGAACTTGCTTGTGTGCTAATGGAAGATGAGTAGGGTTTTATACCTAGGGCAGCACCATATCAGGTGATTTCATCTTAAAACGGGCCTAAAACATAAGGAAAATTTATGAAAGGTCCATCCCTGACTTGTCCTGAGTTAGGCTATTGAAATTCATGATTGATTCAGTGTCTGGATGAAATCATGACTCAGCGTCGCAGTATAGGATAATCCATCCCTTCTAAATTTTATTCTCTTTGACCTTTCAAAGTCAGCAAGAGGTCATAGCGAGATCCAATAGTTTTACTGATATTCATTTGCTTCACCAAGACATCCATCCTTCGGCAAGACCTCCCACCGAGCACTTTTGCTTTCATTGAGCTCTGTTCTTTTCAGTCGCTGTGACCCTTCGAAGTCGGTGAGATGTCACATCAGTCATCCTATGTCTCATTGAATCCCTTCATGGGTTTGTATTTGATCGCCAGGACACTATGATTGTCACACCACAGGCCTTTCTATCAGCAAGACAAACCCTCATCACCAAGAGCTCATAGCGAGCTCCTTTCATCTTGCCAATTTTCCTTTCTATCGCTGAGACCTCCCCTTTCAGTGAGACCTTTCACTGAACATATTCTACTCTTGCCAAGACCTTACCCCGACTACCCCATATTCATATCGATATGGTTTACTTTTCGCTAGGACATTACACTGAAACCACCTTGTCTTGCCCAAAATTTTCTGATGGCATCCTTCGGTGTGGCTTCGCAGGAGTCGCCGAGACTTCTCAACAATGTGACTAACTCCTGCCAAGACCTTCGTTCCCAGAATTTGCATTGGTTTGAAATTTTTCCTTATCCATGGATTTCCACCAGGTCTGGATCTTTCTAAAATCCAGCGTCTCTCTGATTTCTCGAAAATCCTCTTTGGCTCATTCTTTGCGGGAATCCGTCTCTAGCGGATTTTCCTGAAAGTTGATGAAATGTAAAGGAATAATGAATAGCATGATATGTTAGTGATTTTCAATGCATTTTATGATTTATTCATGCTATCTTATGAGCTCCCATGTGGTTTATTGATGAAAATGATTAGGTTTAATGGTTAAGTAGGTGTTACTTGGCTATTCCATTGGAATTCGAGCGGTCTAGAATTTCCCAAAATTCCTCCCTGGCCCAGATTCCATGAATGGTCTTGAAGCCCAAAATTTTTTGTGATTGTTTCATATGTAATTTAATAACACCTTGACTATATGAGATGCATTCTAACAGTGTTTTGATGGATTAACATGACTCTTTCCTATGGATTTTACTGTGATTTTCATGTTGAGTGTAGGTTGAATCTAGCAAAGTAGCAGTTGGGTCCTCAATGTCTGATGCAGAAAGGATTAAAATGGACATTAAGAGCAGGATCCCTGAGAGAAAAGTCACTGCAGATCAGGTAGAGGGTGTTGAAAAATATTTTTAAACAAAGAAGGTAGGTTGATGACACCCTGAGCAGTGTATATAATGGCTCCATTGCTTTCTTTGGGATTATGACACGAAGAAGGAAAATCATGCCCAAGTATTTGAGTCTGGAGCAACTAAGGAACTAGTGGCAGGATGTTTATGCACCACTTGATGATTGGTCCATTTTTGAGCACCAGTTGGATGATGCAGCTGCCTACCTTGCAGTTATTGATAAGTACCTAACATATAAGGTAGATTGGGATAAGTCAGTCAAACAGTCAAGAGAAGAGATTGCGTCCATTGAGAATCGACTTTGGGTTTTGCCTTCACCACCTATGGCTAACTTAGATGGGGCGTTCTTGAAAGTACATGAAGAGCCAGATAAGAACAAAGATAATAGGGAAGGGAGCTAGTGATAGGCTAGGGCACAATTTGTACTTCCCTATTATCTTCCCACGCGTTGGTCCAAACTGCATGGTGGATCTCGGGTTGACTTGGGTGTGATGTGCATTTAATGCCCATTTGACCCATTTCGAAGACTCTCTTGGCCGGGTTGTTGTGCCGAGTTATTATTGTGAAACCCTTGCCTAGGCGACGAGTTTTTTGGGGGGATTCTATATATTGGGCATTTTGCCTCATTTGTAAAGGGGGTTAGATAATTAGAATATAGAAGTAGAAGACAGAAAGTAGTTAGAGGCGAATCAAGTAGGGTTAGGGTTATCAAGTAGATATTCTCAAGAAAATGTTGTAACAGAAAGCTGGAATTGTTGCTACAGTGGAAAATTTGAATACAAGAAATGACATTGTGATTTGGTGCCATACTTGTTTTCTTTTGTTTTGCATGGTTCTTGTTATTCTATCTTTAAAATTTCTTTGAGAAGGCTAATGTTTAGATTAGATTTGGGTTCAATAATGTTTGTGATTTAATATTGCAATGTTGTAGCAATCGTTCAGTCCATACTTTTCATAACCAACTGATTGTTAGTTGCTTTTCAAAGTTAGCCTGGACTTCATAATCATTGTGCTTAGCTCGATTGTGAGGATTTGTTTATTTCAACTATGATAGGGTTGTTTAATGAATGTTCATGAGTTGAAAATCTTAACACCTCAGAAGATTGCATTGTTTTTTGTGATATTGCAGATTCATCTTGGTCAAGCAAAGATCAGCTTTGAGGGATTGGTCAATTTTGAGTGTTGGTTGCTTTCATTGTTAATCTTAGGAGTAGTATTAGATTTAGAGATCCCTTTGAAACCCTTATTTTTTTCTATTTCTTTGATTATTGGGTTAAATCTAGGATTGAAGTATCACCAGTTTGTTAAATCTGATAGAATTGATTCAGTATTTTGCTTGTAGCAAGGTCCCATTGTGATTACTAGCATTTTCACATTTGTCACTGAATTGTTTATGCATTGTCAAGAACTGACACTAGAGACCTTGGGGTTATCTCTTGAGGCTTGCTGATAGAGATTTACCTTTCAAGAGAGACATGATTTCATATTTTTTCTAAGTTGTGTAGAAAACACCATCAACAGGACTAGCGCTAGAAGGAGGGCCTGAATAAGCAAGCTGGATCAATTTTTGAATGCCATCTCTCTTGGGAGATTTAGAAGAAGAACAAGATCTGCTCTAGGAGATGAAATCCAAGAATTACCAGACCCTACTAGGTCAAGAAGGACCAACAGAAGAAGGGAATCATCATCGTCATCCCATCCACCTCCCACATCCCCATCATCCCCATCTTCATCAAGTTCATCTGAGTCTAAGGGAATTCCTAGTCCACAACCTCGTCCTTTCATAAATCAGCCATTGCCACCCCCACCTCCACCAATGGCTTTCCTAGCAACAAACCCATCTCCATTGGGTTTCACCAATTGCAATCCTATACCTAAAAACCCTGAACATTTTCATTCAAAATTCTGATCCAAAAAGGACTACAGAGGAGCATATGAGGATTTTTAAGACTACCCTTAAGGATAGGGGAATTAATCATGAGGATGTTGAATGCATAATTTTCCCATATTCCCTTGGAGATGAGGAATTTTTTTGGTATAATCATCTTCCTGCTGGGTCTATCACCACTTGGCTTCAGCTAGAGACTGCATTTTTATAGAAATCTTAGCTCCCAATCAGTGCAAATGAGTTACTTTTGCAACTCACTGGAATCAAGAGGGAGGTAAATGAACCAATAGTGGCTTTCAATAATAGATTCCATAGGGCTTATGCTAGGCTACAAACCCCTTATGTTGTAGATGATGTCTCTGCCAGGGAGGTTTATTATGAAGCTTTGGATAGTTTAACATCTACTTTCATCAAATGGAAAGAAAACCCTCCTAGTAGCTTATTTGAAGCTTATGATGTGGCTATTAAGGTGAGTATAGATTTGAGACAACACTTGTCTGGACCCTTGGCTAACCAAATAGCTATGATGAGTTTAGTCCCTAAATCACCCTTGGTTTCACACCTAGGTCATCCCCTGAGTCAGGTTGCATTCATGCCAAATTACCATCCAAATATGAACCAGTCTGCATTCTGTCATCAACAAGCTAATATACCTGGTTACTTATAGAACTTTGAGATATTTAATCAACCCTTGAACCATGGGTCACAGGATGTTTATATGCAGAATTCAACTAGTATTATTCCTCCATCAAACAGTGTAGACAAGGAGAGGTTGGATGCACTCTCAGAGCTAGATAAGAGGCTGAACACTGAAGTCACTTACCTAAGGCACCATAATAGTCAATCCCATGCAACCCAAAGGGGGATTCAGTCCAATTATGGTCAAAGCAACATGGATATGATGTAGGCTCAAAGACAAAACTTTTTTGACAGGGTGATCCCACAATAGTGGTTTACAATTTTTGGCCAAGCTGGACACTGAATTTTTTTTTAACTAAATCTTCACTTTCAGGCACCTATAGTGGCTAAACCGTGAGGAATTTGAAGATGATGCAAACTAGAGTTTCATGAAATTTTTTCCATAGATTCTAAATATATTTTTTTCAAAATTTTTGGAATTAGATTGCACTTCATTTTCCATCTCCCTCGAAAACTAGTTTTTTTTAGAAAACAACATTTTTAAAAAGTGACACTCACCGTATAACACAGAACTTTTTTTCCATGAAGGATAAAATTCTAATTCTTTCTAATTTAGATTTGTAACTCTAATATATAGTGCTTCCACTTGGTTAGATATATTTTTATTGAATATTTTTTCTTTATACAAGTTTCAAATTCAAACCAATTATAGTTCAGACATAGTGCGATCGTATAACACGTAAATATTTTTGTATGTATCGAAATTCAATTTTTTTTCTTTGTTGGATAAAGGACTTCAATATCTGGTGCACTAATATTTTTTTTTTTTAATAATCTTCTATTTTTCCACATGTGTAGAACAAAGAGCTTGATTTTCAATGAAAAACCTACATTCATGAGAAATAAAAAATAAATATAATAATAAAATTAAATTTATTTAAAATTATACTTTTTGGGAAGATTATAATAAAGACTACATACTTGCAAAAGATATATTTTAAATGAATTCATTTGATCCCCCAAATGGTAAATAAAAAGTGGTTTTTTATCAGCATTTTGATAGGTGTAAAGGAGACTCTGTTACAGGTATGGTTTAAAACTAGTGGGGTTCTATCCAAGGGGGTTTGATTTAAGGTAGTTTGGTCAAACTCTCTTCAATTGGAATTCTTTAAATGGAACCTTTTAAGGCTTAAATCATTATATTTTCTAAAAATATGTGATTTCAGCAAAAATTAGCTCCTCCCAGAAATTGTAAACTAGCTTTGTGGGATCATCGATAGAGAACAATATCTTGATAGAGGTCATGGAAGGCAGTCACCACCAATTCATAATAATGGAGAAGCCTTAACTTCTCTAGATCATCCAAACAATCAGGAGAAACCTAGTGAAGTTTATCTAGAAAAAATAGCTCTTTCAGGATGGTGTAGGCTTCATAATACTAATCAACATTCTGAGTCAGACTATCAAGGATTCCAGGCTGCTATGTCCATTTTCCAGCCGAAGGTTCAATATGCCAGTGGTGGTTCGAATAGAAGGGAGATAGTGCCATCTATTCCTTATGACATATCAGTCATGGTGGTAAATCATGTCCCATTTCCAAGAAGTGAAGAGAATGAACTAGAAGAAGAATAGGATAAAGGTGTTGAAACATGGTATGTATACAGTGAAGAATCTATAGTTCAATCCTTTGGAGGTAATGAGGAGAATGATAATGGCCCACCAGATGAAGAAGAATATGCAACTGAAGAAGTTTAGGCATTCCATCGTGTGTCTACTCAGTATTTCATAAATGGAGGACAACTTGATGCTAATAAAGGAGGAAGCCTTGAAAGTAGCAGGGATGAATTGATAGTTAGCTCTAATGGAAATTGTTCCACCATGACTATAGAGCAAATAGAGGAGTATGTGGTCAGAGAACTCAAGAAATTCAAATTAAGTCTCTTTGCTCATGAGTTGTTAAAGGACCCTATTGTCTAGTACTAGGGTCTATTGAAAAGGATATGCTAACTGAACAAGAGGGTACTTCAGGCCATATTGATGTGAATACTTTTAAGGAGGCATTCATGTCTAAAACAAGCTTTGGAAATTATGTACTGACAGTTGACCCTAAAGGAAGGGAGACTGAGGAAATCATCATGTTATATTATATTCCTAGATCCATAAATCTGATAGTGTTAATGATGAAGGCGCAAACTCGAGACACAGAAAATAACCCACAAACAAGAGAATAATTTTATTATCTAGAAAATGGAACTTCTTACATGCAGAGGATCTGAAATCCCCAAGTTCTACAACACATGTAATCTACAAAAAGCTACAGAATAACCCTTTCACAATATGCAAGCTTGTCCCAAAAAAGTTACCCAAAAATTAGAAAACCCGCCCATAAATAGAGCTCCTCATTTTTTTGGAGCCAAAACAACATTCCATTTGAGTTTAAGCGGTTTGGCGCCAAAAATTTATAATATGAAGTTCAAATTTCAAAAGAGCATTTGCAATGGTATCTTCTAGAAAGTGCACCAACTTTGTGGGTTCATAACTTTTGATCCAGGCCTTCGATTCGCGAACCGTTTGAATCGTTGGAAAGGTCTCGAAGTCAAGAATGCGCTCAAAATTTGCAACGCCGATTTTGACAAGTTTCAGGGCCATTCTGGAAGCTCTAAGTGCCTCAAATCCCACTCAGAAGATTTTAAGGTGCAAATCTAGGAAACTAAAACTGCAATATCTTTCAACCGAGGAACTGAAAATAAAAACCATAAATTGAGAATTTTATTATGACAAAAAGGGTATCCAAAAAAGTAAAAACATCTAAAAATCGAGAAACTTGAAATTTAACTATTTTTGGGTGATGCAAGATTGCCCTTACACCACTGGATGCTCCTGCATCAGACACCCAGGGTAATTTGAGAAGTGACCCTATCACATCTTAGATGGTTGAGGAAAACCCAACTGGTCAACCGCTGCCTTAGATAGCCATGATGAATCTTCCACAGGTCATCCTCTCCATTTCACCAGATATTCTTCATACTGCCTATTTTTGGTATTCCTTCCCACACGACTATCCAAAACTGCCTCAATCTCCTCCCTTTCTAAAGTAGGTGCTAGAATGTTGTACTGCCCTATTGTTGGTGCTTCCTCTGTTCCACCTTCATGATACTCTGTCAAATCTGAAATGTTGAACATAGGGGAAATATTGATTCCATTAGGCAACTCTACCTCATATGCATTCCCTGAATCATGCTTCTTCAAAATCTTACAGGGACCGAACTTCTTCATCTTCAATTTGTTATATGTTCCCATTGGAAATCTTTCTTTTCTCAAGTGGATCATCACTTCATCACCAATCTGAAACTCCTTATACCTCCTCTTCTGATATGCCTTAGCCTTATACTACATATTCATCTTGTTAATATGTTCTTTTACCTTCTCATGTATATCCTTGATGTGTTCTGCAAAATCTTCAGCTTCAGCACTTGTTTTCTTCTCTTGGTCGATCTTCCTCAATTCTGGAGCTGTTATGGGGCTACTTCCATACACAATCTAGAATGGTGATCTACCAGTGCTTCTATTGACAGAATTCTTGTAAGAAAATTCTGCCTGGGGTAAGATCAAGTCCCATCCCTTGGGTTTATCTCCTACCAAACATCTCAGTAAGTTACCCAGACTCCTGTTAACAACCTATGTCTTCCCATCTGTTTGTGGATGGTGTGCAGAACTGAACTTCAACTCTGTCTTCAGCTTCTTCCACAAGGTCCTCCAAAAGTACCCCACAAATTTGGTGTCACGATCTGAAACAATACTCTTTGGTAGACCATGTAGCCTCACTACCTCTTTGAAGAACAAGTCAGCAATGTGGACTGCATCATGCGTCTTCTGACATGGAATGAAATGTGTCATCTTCGAAAACCTATCAACTACCACAAATACTGAATCATTCCCTCTTTTTGTCCTTGGCAAACCAAGAACAAAGTCCATACTTATATCCTCCCAAGGCCTTTCTGGTACAGGTAAGGGCTGATACAAGCTTTTATTTTGGCTCACTCCTTTAGCCATCTGACATACCCTGCAACTTTGCACAAACTTCTTCACATCTTGTGATAACTGAGGCCAATAATAATGCTCACTAATAATGGCAATGGTCTTATCCCAACCAAAATGTTTTTCCAACCCTCCACTATGCTTCTCCTTTATCAGGTTCTCCCTCATAGAACTCCTCGGAATACACAATTGACTTCCCTTAAATAACATGCCATCCTGGATCATGAAATCCAGCCACCTTGTCTTGTCCACTGTAACAGGTTCCTTGCAAGCTTTCCAAGCCTCTGCAAAATCAGGATCTTCTGCATATAGTGTCTTGAATTCATTGAACCCAACCACTTCAATCTGCTTCTTTGTCATCAATGTATGCCTCCTACTTAAGGCATCTGCAACCCTATTTGACTTACCACTCCTATGTTTCAAAACAAAGGTATA